>OY856414.1:748726003-749351003 GCA_963693085.1 Alisma plantago-aquatica
ATTATGGTGATATACTCTAGGTAGAGTATCAGCCTCTTGGCTTCCTACCAAGGGCACCACACCTCCAATACGATACACTACACTACTTCAAACTGATACACTACATTCCAAGGTCAATCACACACATTGTCCAGAGGTCATTATCTTTACTAAGGATATCATCTCTTGCCCGAGATCCAAACTAGGCGCCCACCTATTTCTAATATTCTAGATGATTTAAAATAAGAGAAGGAACACTCTAGAGATGGTAAATTGCATGTTAACCCCTTTACTTTGGCTAAATTGCACTTTACACCAAAACTAGTACATGAAGCACAAGCATCATCCACATAGGCTCAGTGTGAAACTTCATCTCTTCAAAGGGCGCCCCATAACATCATCCTCTCTCTCATAATGCTAAATCACTTAGCATCATGTTACCTATTGCAAGATAACCCCTCATCTTGGGTAAATTGCACTCTGGTCTAAAGCAAGTAAACATTGCTCAAACATTATCCAAATAGAATCAAACTTGAAACATAAGCATTTCACATGATTACAAAACACCTCAAAGGATTATATTAAAGTTCTAAACAACTTACTTGGGAAAAACAAATAGGGTTAGCCAAAAACCCATGTCAGGGTCCTTACATGTCATAAACCCCTAACAAGGATTTCGCCCCCAAAATCCCAGGCAAAAGGAGATGGGTATTGCTCATGTATTACACCTTCAAACTTTCACATAGTTCCTTGATGTCAGGGTGATGTCATGAGACTTGACCAACATATTATTCTTCCATCCAAAGTCAACACAGAATCTATTGCACATGACATATACTCAACTTATCATTCCATTACCGGTTGCAGCGTCAACCCTATTCCAGGAGATACTTTCTTAGCCATACAAACACTATACATACTTATCCAACTCAGGTGTCAACTCTTTCCTATGTATTACCTTCTTAACTTATAACATTGTATGATAAGATTCTCAACCCTGGAAGTTTACCATACCCTTCTCAAACCTCAGCATGTCTCTTCCCAAAGAAAAACTAGAGATGCATTCTATTACTTACTTGGGACTACAATACCTACCATGCTCCCAGTGCACTACTCTGATTTGTTGTATCAACACAAAACTCACTTATGACTTGTACCAACTAGCTTGTTATTATGTATACTTCCATCTGTACTTTCTCCCTTCATAAGGAGATGTCATATATCACCTCTACTGATCTAGATAGGGATTGGAAATCCTGATCATTAATGTACAACCCTCTTATAACCCTTTACTTGCAAACCTGATAGGTGTACTCTAAGGAATTGTACTCAACCAGATGAACTTTACCCAAGCAGATCTTACAACTGTCTCTTCAACCTATGAATACTTTCCAACGTCATCTTATGTCATGCATAAACCCCTAACATGTGACACCCATACCATAGGTTGAACATATGTAACCAGATTGATCCCAAAGTCAATCTGTCTTGGATTCAACCACTTAATCATCTTATCGGGAGCTAGATTATCAAGTCCACACACAACTGACACTTCCTAGATACTAGGATTCCTCACCTTGGTATCCATCACACATGCTAAAAACACATCACATCCTCATCACATCCTCCCTCTGCTACTACTGTCTAACCCAAACATAACATAAAAGTCTTCCTAGCATCTTATAAGGTTCATGAAACATCACCATGCTCAGATGTCATCTTGGAACTAAAACCCTTGACCAACTAAAATTTATTAGAGTATCCATCTTAAGATCACTACTAAACCATGCACATCAAGTGACATAAGACTCACTTGACTGTCACATCTTGTAAAGGAAAGAACACAAGGGAACATACTTTTCTTATCACCACATAATCACCTAGGGATTTCTTATCAAGAAGAAGGAACTACTGATTTCCTTGGTTATTACATGAGTTTTCAACTGTTCATGTGTCACTTTAACTTGTTTTCACCTAGATTTCCTTGCCATCAACATAGGAACTTCAAAGATTGTTACATGCCATTACTCTTTCATTGATTATTGATCTTTATGTTCATGAACATTTCCTTATTTTACCACATTTTTCATCCTTACATCATGAAAAGGATCATTATTCCTTACATATTCTTTATTGAGTAGGGATCATCTTCCTTGTTCCCTTTCACATATCATGAAGATTACACCTCATATTTTCTTATACTCATAGGTTGGTCTGAGGTTTACTCAGGTTCCATCTTATTTATGCATTATTCATTCTCATATGTTTGCTCAATTCATTCTTATTTCAGGAATTATCTACATCTTAGGTGGATTTTACACCTTGAATTACTTTATTAGCACATATTCATCTATCTTTTTCTTCATACATTTCTTAAAATTACAGCTTCAAGAACGCCTCTTATCATTTTCACACTTAGATTTAGGTTTTTATGGGTTGTATCTTTCTCTTTTAATAACCAAATATTCAAGTTTTGATAAGTTATGGTGCACTTCTTGTCTCTTTTTATAGTATGATGGAGGTATTAGCATCATGATTCATGATTGTTATGCTCTTTGGATTGTTCCAAAATGACTACTTGATCAGAGTAGTCAAAGCAAAATCAATCTAAGAGTTCCATACTTACCTTTTCTTCAACATTTGAATATGTAGTCAGGGTACTTAAGTACTGAGATAAGGTAGTATGCACCATATTTTATATCATGTTATTATCTTAGACACCATCCTAATCTGAGTCCTAGTATCCCCATAGGCTTGGTAAACCTATAGCCCCGGTATCACCAAATGTGACACCCTTTTCCACAGAAAGCGAGATTACTCAAAAATTAATCACGATCAACCACTAATCGACATATTACTAAAAATCACAGGAAATTAAAACCGATTTGCAACAACCACCATGACATGAGATTTATTCCACAAGAGTCAACACTTGCTTTTCATAGCATATATTTAAGGTGCTACAACATTGTTTTCCAATCAACCTGTAACATAAGATGATAGTTCCACATGTATATACATATCATCAAGGGTGCACAAGCCAAAAATCACATGTCGGTCATCAAGTAATCAAAACACATCAACAAAACCCCCAAGGAGCTGATTGTACATGGACGACACATATGACTCTATTACTGGGCACTATCTATATACCATGATTCACCAGGTGTAGTTTCTCTTCTTATCATATCCTCATCTATCCAATCTTAAGCTTGGCATGCACGTCCACCTAAAAGATATTTAACCAATGGGGTGAGATAAAAATCCCAGTGAGAGATATAACTCTCTGCTAATTTTATTATTATCACAGATTACTAAGCAGGAAGGAATATAATTATAAAATGAGTAGATTCAACAAATTCTCTTAAGCAGAGCCACTATCACTTATTTAAGCAATTTAGGCATCTACACTACACAGTAGATTATCTTTAAGCTTGAAAAGGAATACGAAGAATATGTATAACTGTTACAAACTAAACAGTATAAAAGCAAAGAAAGGCCTCATCCAATGTTCTCATATTTGATCCTATACATGTACACTACATGGCTGGTTATGTATTTTATTATGCCCTGAGATTTGAGTCATACCACCCAAATCCAATTGACCACTGAGAAGTCAAAATCAGTGCCATACAAGGTCAATGGAAGAGCCAAAATCCATGACATTCCCACACCTCGTGGTCACTACATAAGAAAATGTTACAGAGACGTATCAATCAACTACAACAATGACATATAGACAATCTCAGGGATTTGCTCACGCATAGCCATCCACATATATAATCACATGTATCCCACCTTGGTACAATTACAACGCTAGAAGGACATGCTTATGCATGGTCGTTCTAACAAGAAGGAGTGGCTCAAACATGGCCATCCAGATATCACAATGAGATCGACTCACACATGGTCATCTCCCACAACTTGTAATTAATGATGCAAGGGAATATTCGACTTACACCCCACATATTCAAAAATATGCGCTCTGAGTTAAACTTATTTTACCATCCAGCAGCAATAAGACTGACACTGGAATGGATCTATGGCACATGGCAAGCTACATGATTAGATTCCACTTGATTAATTAGATGAATTAAAGTATCTTTTAGCAACAATCAAGTTACAACATATAAAACCATTGCAAACTCCATAAAATAAGGGCATAATGCACTTTCAACAAATGTAAACATATAGGGTGTGAGCTTGTCATATTATCACCACATAATGTTTGTATCATTGTCATTCACAATAACATCACCACTGTTACACAGCCTCTCAAGGCTATCACCAATGTCACATCACTATGGGATATCAATCGGTCATTACAGTGTTGAAGGATATCATCTCAACTAGGCACTGGCCCTTGCCAAGTCCTAAGACCCATCACATCACACCTATGATTCATTGTTATCTCATCATGCTTCATTGGGCATATAAGCATTACTTATGCCAATCATCACTTGTGTCACATCACATGTACTTGCTATAACAACCATTAGTATTACATTTAGAGAGAGGATATGTTAAAATACTTTAAACACCTTTAAATAAAGCAATCAATGCATCATAAGTTCTCTAATTTAGTATTCGACTTCATGCTTATTCCACATAGTTATCAAGCATCATTCTATCTCAAATATCTAACTTTCACTACCTCCCATAAGTTGGAGTGTATGAGGTTAATAAGTTGGCAATATAACCAAGTATGCACATTCACATATTCATACTTCCCATGTTCCCTTATAGAGACTTACAATCAATGTTTGATATTATTTAACCATCTTCATGGTATTCACTAATTATAACACCCAAGGAATTCACAAGGTTAAAGTCACGTAATTAAGAGAGAGAGAGAGAGAGAGAGAGAGAGAGAGAGAGTTCAATATCATGCTTTATATGTATACACATTCCATAGTATGCCCTTAGAATTAGGGTCAGTGCTCTTCACATATAGTCAATTAGAGTTTTACCTCACGGTTACATCACCTACCATAATTACACAATTTTCCACTTTCTTGGAACTAATTTAGGTTTCATCAACATTAGTTAGATTTGATTAAATCATCGTGCCATCAGAACTAGGTATCACTATTTCATAAATCCATATGTGTATCATATAACTAAGTTATGTGTGGGCTACAACAACATGTCATGCAAACACATTGACTGCTGCACCAACATGATGTATTAGTTTAAGTATCACAAGCCATGACAACCACTCACCACTTAGGGTGTGTGTCGACTTGTCATCTTCAACCTTGGGATGTTGGCCATTAGTCCTTATTTTATAATGGAAGCAAAGTACAAAATATGGACATTAAACAAAATGAGATTCCTCCACCAAAATAGTTCTCAAGACCATTAGCAACTTCTAACATATATGAGATGAACGATTTAACTGACCAAAAAAAGAGATGAATGATTTAGAGATGAGAAACAATATAGGCATATGAAAAAGTGAAAATAACAAGAAGGCTAAGAGTTATATAACCCACATCAAGAAGTTATTCTTAAAGGGTTGAATCTCCATGATAAATGCTCCAAAGAACACATTCCTCAACTTGAAGATGATCCATCAAGAGTCCCAAACTCGACCTCAACCTTATCTCCAAGAAAGAAGAAGAAGATGCCAAGGTTATGATAGCTCGAGGAGGAAAGAAGGAAAGAGAGAACCATGAATTATTCAACCTTAATTCAAGGTATGATCCACGTCTGAGAGGGGAAGAAGAATATGAATAAGAGAGCTCAAAGGAATTGTCACCAAGAAACATAACTCACCAAAATGGAAGTCAAACTAGGAATCACCATGATCAAGAAACTCGACCTCCCAAGCTCCATGGAGACTTACTCTAGATCCCAAAGCTCCCAAGCTCACCCACCAAGAAGAGAAGAACAAGAATGGATGAAAGGGTTAACTTGTGTGAAGAGGGATGGGGTTATCTACTTGAGGGAAGAAATAGAGATCAAAAGAGAGGTGTCATCACCTTAACAGTTTGGGTGACACTTCTCAACGTGCAAAGGCTACATGCAACCACTTTAACATGAAAGATTATGGTGATATACTCTAGGTAGAGTATCGGCCTCTTGGCTTCCTACCAAGGGTGCCACACATTCAAACCAATACACTACACTACCTCAAACCTATACACTACATCCCAAGGTCAATCACACACATTATCCATAGGTCATTATCTTTACTAAGGATATCATCTCTTGCTCGAGATCCAAACTAGGAACCCACCTCTTTATCTATCTTCTAGATTATGTCAAACAAGATAAGGATCACACTAGAGATAGTAAATTGCACATTAACCCCTTTACTTTGGGTAAATTGCAATTTACACCAAAACTAGTACATAAGGCACAAGCATCATCCACATAGGCTCAACTTGAAACTTAAGCTCTCCACAAGGCGCCCCATAGCATCATCCTATCTCTCATGATGATAAAACACTTAGGGAAAACTCATCATGTGACATATTGCAAGATAACCCCTCATCTTGGGTTAATTGCACTCTGGTTCAAAACAAGCAAACATTGCTCAAACATTATCCAAACATAACCAAAATTGAAACATAAGTGTGTCACGTGATTACAAAACACCTCAAAGGATTATATTAAAGTTCTAAATGACTTACTTAGACAAAAAATAGGATTAGCCCAATACCTAGGTCAAAGTCCTTACAGATTTACATACTATCTTGTTACATATATTAATACATTGTTGTATACCTTATGTATGGACCATAAAAGTAATTGACTAATAGCCCACATAAATAATAGGGTTAGATATATGAATCACTCTTATATTTCATGTTACCATTCCCACAAGTATAGAAATATATGCACTAGATTACCAGATCTAATTTCTAAATTTGACTCATTTTATATCCTAATATTTGAGTTAGCACCTAACCTTCATCCAATAGATTACCATCTTCTTATCTGAGTTCTTGTTAATCAAATAATAAGATTAACTAAAATTCTCTTCCTAACAGTTTACAAGATGGAGTTTCTTACCACTGACAATCACAATACCTTGGGTTGGCTTCGTCCTGGTCATGAAGAGGATAACTTTTATGGCACAAGTCAAAGAGAACCTACAAATCGTAATAGCCTCGGGCAGAGCCAGATTTTTGTAGTTGGGAGTTAATATATAAAATATTATAAAAATGTAGTTGATGAGATTTGAACCTGGAATCACAGGTGTAAATATCATGGGCAATCATTGTTAATCAATTAGAATACACAACAATATGTGTTAATGCATTCAAAGATTTTCTTTATACAGTAGGCGCCACATCATCCAGGGAGAAATAAAATGCATGTGTCGATCCAATAGGCTACCAAACCATTATTTTCAAATGTAGGACTAACATTTATATCTATTGACACCAATGTACATATATATACCTACATATGACTAATTAATCTTAGCATTTTTTAGGGGTGCAGCCTCACTTTCCCTTGGCTCTATTTTTGCACACAACAATCATGCCATTTAACTAAAATAGAACTGATCTACATGGGTCATGGTCCTTTTTTTTTACACCGATAAGGCACTAAAGTGGGCTCTCAAGTCACAAGCATGATGTAGGAGTGTCACAACAGTGATACCTCTCAAACGCTTGTGGAGGATTGGCCACAATTACACCCGGTTCTAGGGGACTCAGGA
The DNA here is from genome assembly GCA_963693085.1 of Alisma plantago-aquatica. NCBI lineage: Eukaryota > Viridiplantae > Streptophyta > Magnoliopsida > Alismatales > Alismataceae > Alisma > Alisma plantago-aquatica. The sequence goes on from OY856414.1 coordinate 748,733,658, forward strand.
GCTATCATTATGAAGACGCTATGGAGACGTAAGCCATGATGGGTCAACCACTTGATACTATGAGAATGGAGACATCAACTTTGCCAATAGTAGTTGTAGATGCCTCCAATTCTAGGTAGGATTCAAACATAGATGGCTACAAATTTCTGGATGTATAGCATGATGTGCACATTTTATATAGACTTTTCACCCACTTTTGCACACACTTTCAATCCATTTTGTACCTCATTTTGCCTTTAATCATACTTGATTTTTTCACCTTTTTAGTTGTTTTGCTCGCCTCATGTTTGTGATCACAGGTTCATAATTGTGACAAGGAAATGGGGTCAATCTAGATAAAATACGATCTTAGTTGGAGGGTCGAGGAGATTGCATATGTCATGGAGAAATTCTTGAAGATTTTGAAGGAAACGTGATGTGTGCTATTTACCACACACTGTGTAAGTTTATAAATGATTTTTATCTCCCCTGAAGAGTTGCAACACATTGTATCCCCACAATGGCACAACGCCTCCACCATAACTTGGTCCACCTAGAAATCAACCAACTTCCAAATACACTGCGTGTTCGACATTGGGCACAGTGTGTCCAACCTGATTAAAGTATTTCCAACATCAGCTATACATGGGGACACATTGTGTCTCCCTTAGTACATGGCGTGTCCTCACTGATTTTTGCAAATTTTGAAAATAACTACCCCTCACTTTATATACGAGGACACTCATATGGAATGGTTATTTCTCATTATTTTGAAGCACATTTTGATTGTTGAACAATTCAGAGCAGATAAAGGGTGATTTTGGGGAGGAGGAAGTGGCTTCTTCAGAGAGAACCTTTATTATTATCCATTCTTCTTTAAGGAATGTAACAAGAGCTTCTCTACTCCACCCAGACCTATCGAGAGAGAATATTGTTTGAGTAGAAGCACCTACAATAGTAGAATTTCGACCCCAAGCTAGAGTTCTACCTTTCCCTTATCCATTCCTTGGGTTTTCTTTGTCCTTTCATTCTCTAAAATCTATAGCATGATCATGGACGAGTAGTTTCCTTCTTCTAGGCATGGGAGAGTAGCTCCCATGTCACTACTCATGTGAACCCATATTTCTTAACTAAAGTTAGTTAATTTGCTTCTCTAAGAGGTTCTATGATGTTATTTGCGTGTATGCTTTCCTGAGCATCTTGCCTACATGATTTATGCTTCTTTATATGAAGTGGGAAGATATGTATAGAAGTAGGGAGTAGTTCTATTGGGAATGAATCCTAGACCATGGGAGTGTCTTGGATACATTGAGGATCTAAGTTTGCAGTGTGAGTCTTAACATAAGCATAAGAATGCTATGTAGAGATAAGAACCATCTCATATCATTGGAAGGTGTATGATGATGGCAACCTCCTTTTCAAGTTAATTAATTTCTTAATTTTGTGGTTGCATGTAAGTAATGGTATGGAAGTGAAATCTAATGACCAAGATCCTTTAAAAATCTAGTCAAAATCTTTCTTAGTGTTTAATTCTCACAATTTCCTATAATTTTCTAATTAGTAAACTTTCAAACCAAACAATTCTTATAAACCTATCTAGATTGTTGAACTCTAACATGCTTGCGCCTTACTATACATTTCTCCCTTGGATGATCTCGAACATACTACACGCACTCGTATACTTATGAGGTATTGCTCGAGTTATAAATATTAAAACTTGCACATGTAATCCAATAAGTTTTAGCATTGTTGATGGAGAATATCATTATTTTTCTATCATAGTAAGAAGTATTAATTAGTAAATAAGACTAGATTACTCACCTTGTTTCATTATTCCACCACCATCATCATCATCATCATCATCATCATCATCATCATCATCATCATCATCATCATTGTCATATTTTTTATATCTTCCATTTTTGTTTGTACTTCACTCACCTTGTTTACTTGCATGACTATTAGATGTCTTCATAAAACTAGGAGCAGTGAACCTCAATTAGATTTGGAAGAATCATGACATTTATCACATTTGTTATCATTGCTTTTGTAAGAGCTTGGCTCAACGAGATGAACCAATACTAGAAGACAATCGTCCCCTAATGGATTTATTTTTCCTTCAATTATGAGCATCAACATGAGTATTAATATCCCTTAAATCGAGATGGAGGATTTCTCTATCAGCACCACCCTTATATAGATGTTACAACATAACAAATTTTGAGGGACTCCTATGTAAGATCCCAATTTACATATAGCTAAGTCTCTCCATTACTTGAGCACCTTCAAGATTAATGACATTCCTACTAATGGGATTTGTCTTATTCTTTTTCTATTAACTTTGAAAGACAAAGCCAAGGTGTGGCTCTCTTTTTTGACAAAGAATTCTATTAACAATTGGGAGGAGCTTCTAAAAATCATTTTACCAAGTACATCCCACCCAGAAAAATGGCACAGTTGAGGAGCCAAATCATTAATTATATAGAAATGTATGGGGAGACTTTCTGCGATGCATGGGAGAGATTCAAAGACCTCCAATTATTTTATCCTCACCAAGGCCTCAGCAATTGGCTTCTACTTCAAATCTTTTATAATGGTTTATTTTACAACGCAAGGATGTGCATAGATGTTATTGTGAATGGAGCTTTGATGAAAAGATCCTATGGGTAAGCTTATGCTATCATAGAAGACATGGTAATAAATAATTGATAATGGAGCATGAAAATGAGCAATCAAACTTCATTTTATTCCATTTCTTCTAGGAAACAAATTGGCATACACTCTGTTGGTACAATATATTTCAATGCAACAAAGTTGAACACCTTGTGCCAAAAGTTTGAAGACATAAACACTCAATCCACTTTTTCAATCAACTCACATCTTGAAGCAAGTGGAGATCTTAAAAAGGCATCTTCCTCAAGCTATTCTTCTTTCATTCCATTCGAGGAAACCATGGAAGAAAGTGATGGTGTAGGCAACAACAATGTCCAAAGTCCACAACAATAACCACAATCAAAGTCAAACTTGGAATTGCTCTGAATTTTTTTTGTTTCAACTCAAATGAAGCAAAATGATGAGTTCAATCATCATAGGCTATTTATGAAGGATCCCATTCATCACCTCTCTTCTAAGGTGGATGAATTCACCACTCATGCACAAAGGTTGGAAAATCAAATTGCTCAACAAGCACTCTCCAACCAAACAACAAATACAGGCTCCTTTCTTATTCAACTGGAGATGGATTCCACAACAACATACACGATATATTTTGGGAGTGGTGTTCTTATCAGAGAACCTCTTTTTCCATCAAAGTTGACATTATATGAAGCTGTTAACATAATTGAACATATGGAAGCTAAAGCTATAAGGGAGAAATATGCAACACTAGCTCCACTTGATGATTTTTCAGACAAGCCACATGCCCCCTTGCAACACATCTTTGATACAATGTTCAGCGATGAGGAAATTCTCACTAAATCAGATTCATATTGTTTTGAATAAGAGTATGAAGGGGAAAAAACAATGGTGTATAGATGACTATTTCTATTGCAAATCATAAGTGTACATCTATGTTCTAAATAAAAAATTATTTAACAAAGAGGCATAGATCCTTAACACAACAATTCCCAGCCTCAAATCGAAACACTAGACCTACCTCTTGATGGAGCACACTTAAGAAAGAAAAATAATGAAGAGTTTTACTTCAGACTCTAAATGTAGGACTTTGTGGTAGTTGAACCCACATTTAGGATAGATTTTTATTTTAAGCATTCACTTAAGAACTTTCTCTTTCTTAAATAAATTTGTCATGGATGAATGTAATAATCTAGACCCTTATGAAGCATATATCATCGTCATTGTAGGTTCCAAAGAAATGTCAAGGAATAGAACATATTTTTGCATAAATTCAAGCAGACATGGCATATCCAACCCAATACACACCATGTCACAACCTTTGAAAAGAAGTTTAAGCAAATCGCCCAGAAATATGACATGTTTGATGTCCTACATGTCATGTGTCATTCCAGAAAATTGCCAACAATGTTCTTGGAATCTTACATGTCGTGCACATAATAGCACACAATGTGTCTGTGCATTCATTCATTGTTGATAGACATCTTGGAAACTTACATGACGTGTGTTAATTAACAAAAGTTGTGTCCCCGTCAACCAGGAGATATGAACAAGCTTCTAGAATCATACACGCCATGTGTAAATTAGAACACAGTGTATCCCTCAAGAGGTTTGACATTAAAACTTCCAACATAGAGGCACGACCTGTGGACTCCAATACATGGTGTGTTCAAGTGTTTGAACTACCGTTTTTTAACTCGAATTCAATACAATCCTCTTCGCACCCATTTTTTACTCACATCGTGTTTTGAGATAGAACAACCAACAATCATTGTGCATGCCCTAGCCCATGTGCTCCCTCATGTGTATCTACTCCATTGTCACTGAAATGATCCAGTTCTAGTTCTTCTTTGAAGATGCCTCCTGCCGCTTCTACTACTGCATCATGTAATGAAACACCACCGAGGAGTCGTGCACGCTATCGTTCTCCACTGAGCAACAGATCCTACTTCACTTCCATCTTCATTCACTCTTCCACTGTCATCAGTCATGGCTCAAATCCACCAAATGTCACCACTAGTTTAGCAAACAAGATATAAGCTAGAGCAAATACATTGTGACACTTCAATCATCTTCGACCTTCAAAAATGCCCAATCTGTAGATGACACGCCATGTGTTTCACAAAAAAAGTTGTGTCGGGTCGTTCATTTTCCTGGTCCTAACATCTTCTCTAAGCCCCGATGACATGTTGTGTGTTTTACAGTACACATTGTGTCCCATCGTTCTGAAGCTCCAATAAGACATCAATGGTATCCATCAAGCAAGCGGCAAAATGCCACATATGGGAGAGTTCTTCTTCTACTATAGAGTTCATCTCATCCAATCAATTCAAGGTCACAAAGTAGGAGGACAAGACCTACCAAATCATGATCACTTGTAGGGTCTTGCCTACAAGATTTGTCTGTGAAGAGATTTTGGAGGAACTTGGTTTCCAAAATGGGGTCTTGAATTTTCTCAAGGAACTACAGCTCATGCATACTTGTTGTACTATAATCCCTACTTACATAATATTAACCTATGAGTTTCTGACCACATTACATGTTGAGGATGATCCCAAGAAGCCTTTTAAACCATTTACCATCGTTACATTTTGACTTCTTGGGTGCAACTTGACGTGGTTCTTACTACACTAACAAACTCACCCAGGGCTGAAATCCCTGACTTTTTACCAAAACCTTGTGCAATAATACCACCCGCAAACAGACGGGTCTTATTGCAGTATAGTTGAGGATTGAATCCCAAGGGACAACATTTTTAAGAATCTTTACTAGTTGAATCATGCTGGATCGAAACTAATATTTAGAATAAGAGTTGATTGATTTGGATTAAACTACTTGTAGGAAAGTAAAGAGCATGATTAAAAGTTGATTAAAGATTAATGATGGGAATCGTTGGGATGGACCCGCGTTTCACCACCGCTACACATGCAAACATATCCAAACACGCTCATCTAGGCTAGATATAACCATCCAAATGGAGTTGTTGTAAACCATCCATATGGACGTTAGGTTCACGTAAGCATCACCTTAGGCATCAGATGTCTCGTCGCCATCCAGATCATGCACTTACAGCTCCAAAGATACAAATATCCAACTGAAGTTGTAGGCCCCCCATATGGGCGTTAGGCACACAGAAGCGTCACCGCAGGCTAGATGTCTCGTCCCCTCCTAGATCACACACTTATGACTTTAGGGAATCCCATCAGAAGTTCTCGTCAAGGAGTCAACCGCGTTAATCGACATTCCAAACCTACGTATTGAAGTTCTCGCAACATAGGAATGGAATAGATCATGCAAGCAGGTGATCAATCCACAAGCATACATCAATCTATTAACAACGAAATGAAGAGTTATATACAAGCCATGGAATATTTAATAAAAGGACATGTAAGCATGGGCAGCGGGGCTAGTCCCCGCACCCCAGCGAAAGGAAACTACTCATTCATGGTGAGAGAAACAAGAAGTGCAAGAGAGAGGGAAGATTCTACCATGGGCATGGTGAAGAAGACTGCCTCTCCACTGAGTTGCGATACATGTATATGTTGCTCATATATACATGTATATGTTGCTCATATATTTCTCTCTAAGAGGGTAGAAACACTATAATCAGAAAATTTAGCAAGAGAGGATGTGAGCTTTTAAATTTAAGAGGTAGTTTAGGCAAAAAAATCAAAATTTCAAATTTTTTGAGGAATTTTTAGAGGTAAAAATTAAAAAGATGGTAAATGTACCTTTGTAGCCCATTTATGACTCCTCCCCCAAACTTATCCTACACCACATCTCAGGGTGTGAAAATTTGAATGCATATTCATCTTAGTTTTAGTCGCCACTTTTGGCCCAGTTTTGCATTGAATGCTAATATTCTCCCCTTGAATATGCTCATATACAATGCTTCTCAGTTCCGTATCATTATTTAGAGTTTTGATATAATCCATTCATCTCCATTACATGATTGAACATTGCACTATGTGTGCCAGTATAGGAGGTGTAGGGGACGGTGTCCCGCTAGTCGGGCCCAAGAAACTTTCGATAATTTGTACCCTTTTTCGATGGTCAGATCCTTCATCAGAATGCATCCTCTTAAGTTGAAGGATTCATAAACACAGGTCGTTCGACCCTCAGCAATATCCCCCCCACCGTGGGGGTGGGTTTGTTTCATGATGACCGTGACCACAGTATACATCCTTGACTATGGGATAAAGACAGACCGCGACCTGACTTGGACCGCGACCGCGATGTTAGAAGACACCTACACCTCGACCTGCATGGAGATTGTGACCTGAAGAGAACCGCGACTGCGATCAAAGCTAACCGCAACTGTGATCAAGCTAGACCGCGATTGCAATCATGATCAACCTAGACCACAACCGCGATCATTGCTGAGACTCCGACCGCGATAAAAAAAAATTAAATTTTGATTTGTTTGCCTAAACTACCTCTTAAATTCAAAATCTCGCCTCCTCTCTTGCTAAATTTTCTGATTATAGTGTTTCTGCCCTCTTAGCTAAATTTTCTGATTATAGTGTTTCTGCCCTCTTAGAGAGAAATATATGAGCAACATATACATGTATCGCAGCTCGATGGAGAGGCAGTCTTCTTCACCATGCCCATGGTAGAATCTTCCCTCTCTCTTGTTCTTCTTATTTCTCTCACCATGAGTGAGTACTTTCCTTTTGCTAGGGTGTGGGGACTAGCCCCGCTGCCCGTGCTTACATGTCCTTTTATTAAACATTCCATGGCTTGTATATAACTCTTCATTTCATTGTTAATCGATTGATGTATGCTTGTGGATTGATCACCTACTTGCATGATTTATTCTGTTCCAATGTTGTGAGAACTTCAATATGTAGGTTTTAAATGTCGATTAATGTGGTTGACTCCTTGACGAGAACTTCTGATGGGATTCCATAAAGTCATAAGTGTGTGATCTGTGAGGGGACGAGACATCTAGCCTACAGTGACGCTTCTGTGTGCCAAACGCTCGTATGGGGGGGCACAACTTCAGTTGGATATCTGTATCTTCAGATATGTAAGTGCGTGATCTGGATGTTGACGAGACATATGATGCCTAAGGTGATTCTTACGCGAACCTAACGTCTGTATGGAGGGTTTGCAATAGCTCCATTTGGATGGTTATATCTAGCCTAGATGTGTGTGTTTGGATATGCTTGCATGTGTAGTGGTGGTGAAACCCAAGTCCATCCCAGTGATTCCCATCATTAATCTTTAATCAACTTTTAATCATGCTCTTTACTTTCCTACAAGTAGTTTAATCCAAATCAATCAACTCTTATTCTAAATATTAGTCTCGATTCAACTAGATTCGGCTAGTAAAGATTCTTAAAAACATTGTCCCTTGGGATTCGATCCTCAACTATACTGTGATAAGACCTGTCCGCTTGCGGGTGGTATTATTACACAAGGTTTTGGTAAAAACTTAGGGATTTCAGCCCTGGGTGAGTTTGTTAGTGCAGTAAGAACCACGTCACAACTATAAGATTTTTCTCAAACAATTCAATGATGTCTTTCAATGTCATTATGGAGGGGCAATGTCAGATCCAAATCAACTCAACAGTGATGAATTTTGGAGACAGATCACTGATGATGACATTCACAAGGCTGCAAAATGTAGGGCAACCTACATATCATTATATACATAGAAACCTTAGCACTCATGTATTTTCCAAAAAAGAGACGTGAGATGTTTGTGGGAAACATGAAATGTTCTTCATGTGGGTGATGCTTCACAATTTTAAAACGAATGTTGGTTATTTTATCCTTTTTTGTTTCTTTTAGCTAATATGAGAAAAATTAGGCAACATCATGATTGGAGGATTTATAATCCACATAGCCAACAAGGTCAATGGAACTTATAAGATTAGAAACTGTACATGGTAGGAACTTAATTGATCTCAAGTTTCTTATCTATTTTGGCTTGATTATTAGGGATCCCAGTGATGATGACAAATCTAGGCAGCTGTTCATAGATAATGAAGGGTACATTGAGCTTCTTGATTTAGAGATGGTCACCTTGACCAACAAGAACAACTAAAAATTTGTTTTTATAGATGAGCATGATTCTGAAGATCATCTAGAAGCCACACATGATACTGCATCCCATCTCTACCTCCTTCCACTGACACACATATAAAGTACAACTAGTGTATGCATGACATCCAATGCCTCTATGGCTATGTTCAACGCTGCTTTGATTATCAGGACGCCCATTTCAATATGATGATTTGATAGAAACTGGACATGCACATCATGCTCTATAGGATGGATACATGGCATATCTCTCAAAGCCACTATACCATGCCTCAACTAACTCCACCACCACATATTGAGCAGCCTCCTATGGATATCCCTGATGATGATCTTCTGTACTATCATTTCCCAGCCGGAGACGAGGGCACTATCCCTTCATTTTGATTCACCATGGCAGGTACCCGATTGCTACCAACTTGAGTTTGATTGTTTTAGTGAGGACAATGCAAATTTCAAGCTTAGAAAGGGAGCAATCGGTGGGTAGTGTAGATGTAGTTTCTTTTGATAATCTTTTTCTTAACTTTTGTACTAGTTTTTTTCTATTTGTGGAAAATTCAGTATGATTTGAGGCTCATTCCTAGTGTATGGATTGAAATCCCTTTTTTGTTTGAATTGTTTATCCTATCTTGTATTGAGAAATATAAATTGAAGAAAGAAAGTCAAATTATGCATCATTTAAATGGAATCATTTGTTTACAACCTCCATTTCATCTTGATTTATGGCTTATAGCCGCAGTCTTGCCTATATAATACATGCTAAAATCTTTTTGGCCTAATCAACATAACAACCTTATTTATCATTTTAAATGAATTTAGAAATTTTGTAGTGCATTTTCAACCAAACTCTCAATGAAATTTTTTAATAAATGACTAAAATCCTATCAACTACACTATCCATCCAACACTTCTATGTTTTGGGGACAAAGTTTTTAGTTTAAGGACTCATGGTTTTAAAGTGAAACTTAACTCACTCTTTATCATTATGGGCCAATTCTTGCATTCACCCCTGTAAAAGATGATTAAATTGTCCATGTAATATGTTAGCCTAGTATAAGTCCAATCTGGGTATAGTGGTTAGGTGTTACATCTAAAAGAGGGCAAATAATCCCAACTGGCATTCCACATGTGCATAAGTCTACATTATCTATTAAGTGTTGGAACCCATACTTCAATTTTTATCTAAAGGAAAAAAGGTTGTTGTTGGACTATTTTTTAATTTGGATTTCATCCTTTATGTCTTTAATAATTAAGAGAATTAGGTTGCATATTCATTACACATTTGGTCTAGTCATCTAAATTCTACATAATGTTGTTTTTTTATTCTTTCATTTATACTTTTGCATCTTTGTTGGACTAAAGTTCAATCGTGAGTGTTTAAGGTGATCTCATGACTACTTGTAATAAATTTTGTCTATTGTAGAATTGGCTTTATATAATTTTTCCATTTGATCTAATTGATTTGTGAGATTGACAGTTTCTTCATTTGTGTTTCCATGTTCTTTTTACTTGAGGACAATCAACACTTCAAGATTAGAGGGATTTTATGTGAACATTTTATATAGATTTTTTACCCACTTTTGCACACACTTTCAATTCATTATGTACCTCATTTTGCCTCCAATCATACTTGATTTTCCACCTTTTTACTTGTTTTACTCGCCTCATGTTTGTGATCATAGGTACATGATTGTGATGAGGAAATGAGGTCAATCCAGTCAAAATCCAGCCTTAGTAGGATCCTCTAGGAGATTGCATATGCCACAAAAACTTCTTGAAGAATTTTAAGGAAACATGATGTGTTATACCGCACGTTGTGCAAGTTTATAGATGATTTTTATCTCCCCTTGAAGTTCGTGACATGTCGTGTCCCCAAAATGACACTTTGTGTCCACCACAACCTTGATACGCCTAGAAATCAACCAACTTCCAGATACACGATGTGTTCAACATTGTGTACAACATTCCCAACCTGATCAGAGCAGTTCCAACATCAGTTATACACGGGGACACAATGTGTCTCCCTTAGTACACGTTGTGTCCCTGCCGATTTTTCTGCAGATGTTAGAAATAACCACCTCTCATTTTGAATGCTAGAACATTCATATGGAGTAGTTATCTCTCGTCTTTTTGGAGCACATTTTGACTAGAGAACAGTTCAGAGAAGAGAAAGGGAGATTTTTGGGAGGAAGAAGTGGTTTCTTGAGAGAGAACCTCTATTATTCTCTATTATTCTTCAAGGAGTGTAGCAAGAGCTTCTCTACTCTACCCATACCTCTCAGAAGAGAATGTTATCTGAGTAGAAGCACATGTCAGAGTGGAATTTGTCCCCAAGTTGGAGTTCTACCTTGCCCTTCTCTATTCCTTGGGTTTTCTTTATTCTTTCCTTCTCGAATCAGGTTAAAATCTGAAATATGTAGCATTTTCATGTCTTTCATGATCATGGATGAGTAGTTACCTTCTTCTTGGGCATGGGAGAGTATCTCCCATGTCATTACTCATGTGAACTTGTACTTCTTAACTAAATTTAGTTAATTTGCTTCTCCAAGAGATTCTACGATGTTATTTACATGTATGCTTTCCCGACCATCTCGCCTAAATGATTTATGCTTCTTTATATGAACTGGGAAATATGTAGAGAAATAGGGAGAAGTTCTCTTGGCAATGAATCCTTAACCATTAGAGTCACTTGGATACATTGAGGATCTAAGGTTGTAGTTTGAGTCTTAACATAAGCATGGGAGTGCTATGTAGAGATAAGAACCATCTCGCATAAGGTGTATGATGATGGAAAACTCCTTTGCAAGTTAATTATTTAGTTCTTTTTGTGGTTGCATGTGATTCATGGCATGGAAGTGAAATCTTATGACAAGATCCCTTGAAAATTTGATCTAAATCTTTCTTAATGTTTAGTTCTCACAACTTCCTTTAATTTGCTAATTAGTCAACTCTCAAACCAAACCAATTCATGTAAACTGATCTAGATTGTTGAACTCCAACATGCTTGCACCTAATTGTACCTTTCCCCCTTGAACAATCTTGAACATACTACACACACTCCTATACTTGTGAGGTAGTGCTTGAGTTATAAATATTATTACTTGTACATTTAAGCCAACATAGCATCCATTGGGGAGTTCTTGAGGTGGTGTAAAAATTAGTGTTCTATGTTGATTAGTCGAGTGCATGTGGTTTGGTGTTTGTGATCATGTCAGGGAGTAATGCCACCTGGTGTACAAGATTTCTGACGAGCATACTCTAATTAGGCTTTAGTGGGATTTCAGGCCTTTCTAAGATCATTATGGTTAGGATTCTTATATAGGCAAGGGGCTTGCAAGGGCTTTGGATGGGTGGTTAGTGAGTAGGAAGAGTTGACGTGGTCGTCGTTCCCTAGTCTTTGGGAACTCTTAATGGTATGGTAAACATTAATAGAGGTTCTATAAAAATTTCTTGGATGATTATTGTAGGTAAGATACACAAAACTAAAGACAATGATGTATGAATTTGTGGCTTCATGTCAAGGGAGAATGAGAAGAACATCGTCGTTACATTTGTAACTGTCGAGAGTTTGTACGGCCCAACAAGGAAGGAGAGGGAGTAATTTACTATGTTATTTATTATGATTAAATATGTAGAAATAGATCATTAGTTACTTTCAATTTTTAAACTTATGAATGGCACCTCCAATTACTATAATATTTCAACAAATGGACCATATCTATGTATACTAATCTCTATGTATATAGCACTTTCATTTTTATCAACCCAAGACTTGACATTTACTTTCCCTCTTACTTAATGCAAACATTAATAACAATGTGCTCAAATTGTATTTTGGTGAGATTCCAATGCCAATAATTTATATATAGGTTCAAATATTCGAGTGTGGGATCCAAATAGGCTTAACTTATTAAGACAAAGCATAATTGCAATTTAGTACTTGAATCCAAGGAAACTAAAAAAGAAACATATATTAATGGGGATTTATTAATAACAATTTTCAAGGGAGACAAGTAACACTAAATAGCTTAAATAATATCTAATTCCAAATTTCAGTAGTTACAACTCTCCACCCCTTGTAGAGGATTTCGTCCCTCCTTGAAATCAACACATCCATTGTAAGGCCCCTAACCTTTCTTAATGAGTTGAACAAGCTTAATTATCATAATTGAATTCTTATAACCCTAATATAACCTTTTGATATGCATTTAAATCATAATACAAGCTTAAGTTTCAAATTTGGTCCAATTTGGACACTATTTGAGCAAGTTATGCAATTTTATGCACATTTTGGACTTTTCTGTAATTTACCCAACTGAGAGGGTTTCTTTACAATTTATCACTTGCATTATGTTCCTTGGATATTCTATCATCATTATTGATCTTTTTGATCCATGGGGTGCTTATTTAAACCTTGGTTTGAAGGTATTTTGTCCAAGGGTATTTTAGGGTTTACCCCTTCATGGATGAGCTACCTTTAGTAGCTATCAACTAATGAGTTGTTTCTTTTTCTTGGAAATTCAAGAAACGAGGGATAAGCATGTCTCTATGTATGGTGGGGGAGTTGCTTGTGTGTGTTCTTGTATATTCTTAATAGTTTAAGGCCATGGACACTTGGAAAGATCCTATAACTTCAATTTTTTTCTTTTTCATTATCTTAAAGTTCCATATACTTATCCCTAAGCACCAAAACGAGCAATTTTATCTCCACCACTTCCCTTCTTCTACAAACCTCGTCCTCCCTCTGTGTTGCTGTGAATTTCCTATCCAAGGAAGAAGAAAGAGGGGACCTTCTTGGAAAAAGAATTTAGGGTTGCAATTGACTTCATTTTAGGGTTGAAAAAGCTTCCTTCTAGTGATCTTGACATAAAAGAGTAAGAATCCCCTTCTTTACTCAATTTATTTATTTTTTATCCTTCCTCCTACCTTTATCTAGGTTGGAGCCTTGCTATTCCATGGTAAAAATTGCTCTAAACTTCTAAAACCCTACCTTTCTTGCTCCTTATGCTCTAGAGTAAGAATCCCCTCCCTTGTTGTTCCATGGTAGAAAGTAATTCAAAAACATAATAAAATAAGAGAACATACCCAATTTTGGTAAATAGTCATCAAGGAACGAGTAATTATATATGTTAATCATGATGATTCCTATGCTAATGACAAGGAACCCAAAATGAAAAGGGTAAAATGATACATAAGAAGTTGTAACTCGCATAATGAAAATAGAATTGGTTACCTTTTGCTAGTGACCCTTGAAAAATACTACTATGGTATGGGAAGTATGTTTCACTTTGTGTATTTACTTTCTAGGGTACAACTTTCAAGTGGATCATTGCCACTTGGTATGTGTGGATTCGCTGCAAATATGAGGGTGGATATCTTATTTTAGCATAAGGTTGCTTGGACTATGGTTCCAAAATCATAAAGTTTGTGATGAGTTTGCTTTTGAGCCTTCTAATAATTTGGGAGACTCCTCTTTTATATTTTGAAATTTATTATTTTGGTAAAAGTAGATGAGATAAGGATGTGAGTTCCTTATAGTACATGAGGTGGATACCAAGGTAATGAATCCTAGTATCCAAGATGTATCAACACTATGAGAAATATGTGAAGGTTGGAGATGTTTATTAAATGAACATTCCAAGTATTCCTCTCCTATGAGATGGAAGAGAGAGTTGATGATGACCCTCTAAATGTTGTTTGGAAGGAAAAACAAAAGTGATTCTATAATGTTGTGTATGGTTCAGTGATAGTTGGGCAAGACCACTATCAAGGATAGATGGTTTTCCGGTCAATAGATATGTGATATCGTGTTCCTTTAAGATAAACCTATGATCAAATATCAATGCATAAGAGTTAGATTGGATGACATAATTCACATGACCATGATGAGTTTAGAGTTATGTCCTTTAGACTAACCAATGTACAAATAGAATTTATGAATAGGAGAAATAGAGTGTTCCAGTCATGTCATACAAGTTATATCAAGCTTTGAATGATGACATGTCAAATTATTTCAAATATGGTCAAAAATATGATCCATATTTCTTCAAAAACCTTAGGGTTTCCGAAGCAGCAATAGCTATGAGACAAGTTGAACAAGAGTGAGATGGGGTTGATTAAATGTCTTTATGGGATCATGGTATGTATTCTAAGTAGGTTGTGTAAATCCTAGTAAGGTGAAGAGTGTTGTTGTTTCACCCCTAACAAGGTTGACTAGGAATGATGTTTCCTTTTATGGAATGATAGGTGCCAACATCAGCATTTCTTTTGATGCTGAAAAAGAACTAACAAGTGTTCCAGTGTCAGTGTATCTAGAAAAGAAAAAAAAAGGGATGGATACATCACCTTTTTTATGCTTCAAGGAATGGTAGCCATTATTGGTAAAAATCTATCAAGTATGAATTTTGAGTAACGTGTTGATACAATAGATATAATTTTTGGATGATAGCCAGAATTTAAAGTTGAACACTACTACTAAAGTTGTATAGATGACATAATAAGTTTCTATGTTCCATATTTGCAAATGTCTTCTTAGGTGGGGTTTTTGGTGTTGACCCAAGAGGAGATATGTATGAATGATGTGACATTACCATGATATGTAAGTAACTATGTGAAGGTAATAGGATGAGGTGTAAAGGAAGTACCCATCTTTGTTTACCTTGGATTTCGGGGGTGAAATCCCTATTAGGGGTTTATTGTTGTAAGGCCCCTAAACTTTCTTAATGAGTTGAACAAGCTTAATTATCATAATTAAATTCTTATAACCCTAATATAACCTTGTGATATGCTTTGAAATCATCAGATAAGCTTAAGCTTCAAATTTGGTCCAATTTGGACACTATTTGAGCAAGTTATGCAATTTTATTCACATTTTAGGGTTTTCTACAATTTACCCAATCGAGAGGTTTTCTTTGCAATTTATCACTTGCATTATGTTCCTTGGATATTCTATAATCATTCTTGAGCTTTTTGAGTAATGGAGAACTTATTTAAACCTTGGTTTGAAGGTGTTTTCTCCAAGGGTATTTTAGGGTTTACCCCTTCGTGGATGAGCTACCTTTAGTAGCTATCAACTAATGAGTTTTTTTTTTTGCTTGGAAATTCAAGAAACGAGAGATAACCATGTCTCTATGGATTGTGGGGGAGTTTCTTGTGTGTGTTCTTGTATATTCTTAATAGTTTAAGGCCATGGACACTTGGAAAGATACTAGAACTTCAACTTTTTCTTTTTCTTTATCTTAAAGTTTCATATACTTATCCCTATGTACCAAAATGAGCCATTTTCTCTCCACCACTTCTCTCCTTCTAAAAACCTCGTCCTCTCTCTATGCTTCTTCGAATTTCCTATACAAGGAAGAAGAAAGAAGGGGCCTTCTTGGAAAAAGAATCTAGGGTTGCAATTGACTACATTTTAGGGTTGAAAAAGCTTCCTTCTAGTGATCTTGATCTAAAAGAGTAAGAATCCCCTTCTTTCCTCAATTTATTTCTTTATTATCCTTCCTCCTACCTTTCTCCAGGTCGGAACCTTATTTTTCCATGGTAGAAATTTCTCTAAAGCTCTAAAACCCTACCTTTCTTGCTCCTTATGCTTAGGATTTGCTCATTTGATGAAGAAAGGTGCTAGATGGACGAAATTATAGCTTATTCTTGGATTTTATACCCTACCTTCTTGAGTTTTCTTATGTGTGGAGTTTCATCTTCTCATTAGAATCAAGTTTTATAACTTGCTCCACGTTTATTGCTTACCATAAGCTTGCTAGCTCATGTTCTTGCTTGAAAATAATGATTCATGCACTAAAAAGCTATGTTTGACTTGGATTTTGTTCCCTATTCTAATTTCAGTTCTATATGAACATGTGATCATGTGTATTTTATTCCTAAGGTTTAATATGACTTGGATCAGGTTGGTTTGACAACCTATGGTGCTAAGCACCTATCAACCAATGGTCAATTTTAGGGTTTTAAGCTGATTTCTTTTATAAACCCATGACCCGATGATGGTACCATTGCAACAACCCTATGGTGTTGTCTTCATGACAATGGATGGTCAGGATCAAAGGTGTCAGATGATGGTGACAACCTATGGTCACACCCTTAGGTTAGGTTTTAGATCAATTAGAATTTTAATGATCAATCATTAAGTACCCTACTGATGTTACCAATCAATGATGACATTAGCTTAATATTTGATGTTGATTAATGAATATAGTGTTGATCTAACAACCTATGGTGATTTAATGGTCACTAATGATGGTGGATAAGGTCTCTACAACCTATGTTGAGTTAAGCATTTTAGTTGTAGCATCAATTAAGCCTTAGACCAATGGTTTCTTGGGTCACTTGATGCAATGGTTGGATCTATACTGTAATTGATGGTTTTAACATATGAACTTGAACCAATGGTCAAGATATAATGTTTATTCCTCCAATAAAGTGGAATTATGTCTAATGTAATATTTTTTCCCTAATAATGTGATTTAGATGGTTTCCTTTATATGATCAACTTAAGGAGCTTACTTGTTGACAATGGATGGCTTATTTTAACTGAACAGTCGATTGTGGGTTTTACCCTACTCTCAATGGAACTTTTGTGTTGTTAATCAAGGGATTTCTAGGGTTAGATGGTGACTCTTTCTAGAGCACAAATCAAGGACTTCATATGTGGTTTATCCAAGGTGTTTACTTATGTAAACAACCAATGGTCTTACCTTTTAAACATCCAATGGTTCTAGGTGACATTGCGGTATGGTGATATGGGATGGAACAAACGGAGGGTTAACCTTAATAAGGTAGTTTTACCTATTCACTCATATGAATAGAAAGGATGATAATCATATTGTGTTGATATGTAACCCTAAATATGTATAGCTTATTATACCTAGCTTTAATATAACTAAATGATGGCAATTGGGTATGAATAGTCATTGAATGACTAATACAATCATGGAGTACTCTATTACTGTTGTTGAAACCCTAGTATGCTATAACCAAATGGTTACACCTTGATTTATGTGTGGATTCATACTTGAGAATAGTATGGAATGTGATGGTGATGCTTCACCTTATGCATCCATGATCCAATGGGGATGTCGTGAGTTAGGGTTTGGGTATAAGTGTTGATTAGTAACATTGATATAATTTATCATGTTAAACCTAACTCTAATGCAAATAGATAAAGATGAGTATTCATGTTTAACATTCTTATATGATAGAATGATGGTGGAATAACCTCCTTAACATGATCATAACGTTAATATGTTGATTGATGGTTATCATAGCCACATGGATGATACTTTCTTATGCTAAACATTTGCATTATGAATATGGTGAGTGTTAATAATATCTAGATTCCTTGCATGTTGATGTAATAAAGGAATGGTCTTAATGTTAATATAACCTTGCTATGATTGTTTATGAATATCTCCAAGCTCATTAATGCAATATTGTGTTGATATGGTGTATTATATGTAAGTGATGTTGTTGAGCCTTGTTATAAGACATGGAAAGATAATGATGATCTTGCAGGGAATAATATGATGGTCTTAATGACCTTAGGGCATGGTTGAGCCCTGAATGAGGTGTAATCCTCTTGTGTTGATAAGGGTTGATGCCCTGTGATATTGTGAAAAGGATTTATATCTTGTAATAGTATGATGGTCTTAATGACCTTTGGGCGTGGTTGAGCCTTGAATGAGGTGTAATCCTTTAGTGTTGATAAGAGTTGATACCTTGTGATATTGTGAAAAGGATTTATATCTTGTGATAGTATGATGACTAGTGTAGTCTCATGAATGGCAAGTGAATAGTACCATGTGATGATGAGATGAGAAATTATGTTTCATATGTTTTATATATTTTCAAGTTTTGATATTTATATGCTTGCTAGAAGTGAATTAGGGTTTGTATGTCCACTTGTTTGATGCAGCCTTAATTCACCCAATTGGCATAACTAATCAAGTGCAACTCTAATCATGCAGTGCCCTGTGCCGTAGAGCCATCTTCAGTGTCAGAACTTGCTGGATGGTGAAACGAGTATTCCTAAAGGAAATTCAGAGTGCATACTGTTGAGTATGTGGGGGTGGCAGGTTGAGGATATATCCTTGTCATCCACAATGCATATTGTGGAGGTTGGCTATGGTCATGCGACATACATCTGATGTGATTGAGAACGGTTGCGGTCATGTCTCAGTGATTATAACATGATGTGATTAGAGGACAACTGTGGTTGTACCTCAGTGATTGGGTTTGTTTACCCTAGTTTCTAGTGTCATGACTTGTACCATGGGCAGACTAGTGGTTAGCAGCTTGACTATATGTCGTTGTGGTGGTAGCTTTGCTTGATATGTCACTGCCTTTTTACTCGTACTGACCGAGGGGAAGAGATCTTAGGATACCGACACTCCTAGATCTTGTACAAAACTTAATAGCCCTTTGTAGGGGTCGGTTGGACCTTGAATGGTATGATTCAAATTCCTCAAGGCATAATAAAAGATGTAATACAGCCGTGTAGCATATTTGTTTAGGGTTATACACAACATTTTACATTGGATGATAGCCCTTGTTTGTTATCTTTACATAAAGATGATGCTTAGTGCAATTAAGAGATAGTAGATATACTTATGTTGTGGATATGCTTAAGATTGTAGATGCATACATACAGTAGCCATGATTATGTTGATAACTATACTGCTACTGCTGATTATAATCATGATGCTAGCTATCTTATGTTGTTATTTATGTTTAGCATGTTAGCCATGCCTTTGTAACTAGAGATGCATATACTACTAATCATGCTTATCCAGATAGTTGTGCTTATGTTGTTATCTCTTCTTATGATGTTGATATGTTCAACCAATTAGACATGCTCATGTTGTTAGCTATGCTATGTTATTAGGCTTGCTCATGATGCTAGATATGCATATGCTACTGAATTGCTTATATTGTCAACAAGATAAAGGATGATAGTCTGGCTAATGACGATAATTATTATCTACTCCTTTATGTATTTTGTTAATCATTAGTACTGCTGAGCTTTTTTTATATCTGATTAAACTACTTAACTGTTTAGTTACTTAAAAATGTTGTAATTAATAAATGTTGTTGGAGGTTATATCTCTTTCTAGGACATGGGTCTCACCCTTGTGGTTCGCCACATTTTTTTAGGTAATCGGAAGTGATGGCAATAGAATCGTGGAAGTAAAGAGGAGCTATAGTAATGAATCTTTGAGAAAGTTGATTAGATGTATAGTGTGTCCTAGAGTCGTCCCTGTACTCTTAGGTCTGGGTAGGAAAAGCTTGTATATGGTGTTTCATATGAATCAGACTTTTTTAGCATATTAAAGCTTGTTTGTGTGGCATATACGAATATTGTTCTCCTGTGTATATATGTTGTGGCTAAGGCAATAGAACAATTATATCAAATTCTTGGCATAGTATGGATATAAGAAAGATGTCGGGCTCTTATGTAAATGTTTTAGAGTGAGTGTTGGCGTTGAAATCGGTTTTAATTTACACATATTTTTGGGTATGTGATTAATTAGTGATTGATTGTGCTTTATTTTTTGAGTAATCTCGTTTAGTGTAACAGGTTCTCACACCCATGCTCTAGTCATGGTACTACTCCCCACCACTCAAAAGGATTCAACTAGAAATTCAAAGAGGTGTAAATGGTATGCTAACTAAGATATAATATCCTCCACTTTCTAACCAATAACTTACATGAAAGTCTATGTTTAAGGGTTTCAAGTGATTTTCCTCTAGGGTTTTTCTCAAACCTCCTTAATTGTAACGTAGCTCAAGAAATTGTCAAGAAAATTCCATAATATCATTTTTCTTTATATGTACAATATTCATAAGAAAATAATTTATTGATGAGAACATTTTTATATAAAATTGGGAATGGCCATAATGTGAGCACTAAGTCAAAATCACCTCTTGCCAACATTCACCATAATAGCTACTTGATTAAATTGTGAAAACAAGATTCCCGTCATATAGGGTTGTAAATGGGTACAGGTAGACCCGCGAACCTGCAAATCCGGACCCTTAAAAAACCCATCACGGGTCTAATTTTTTATACATGCATACCCTTGGACCCGTATACCCTTGGACCCGCATATAAGTGGGTCCAATAATGGGTATGCTTGGACCCAGACCTGCTAGACCCATATACCCGCTATATATAAGTAACTATTTATATAATATGTTATATATATCATACTTTACTAGTCAAACTAATATAATTATTGAGATTATATCCTACTCTAACCACAATAAGGTTGAGACTAGTCATATAATTAAGAATTAGCTATTCTTACAATAATGAACATCATATGTAAACTTAAAATCAAAATATCTACTAGTTTACATTACTTTATACATAAGGTAAATGTTATGATGATGACTTCAAATATGTAAACTATTAACCCAATTAATGTTAGTGTATAAAATATGAAATTATCTAATATCACTATGGCATGTTAATATACTATATAATAACAATATCTTGTTGTATTAATATATATAGAACATTGTCATTTTTCTTACATAAACAAAATGATGTTTATAGAACCGCTTACCTGCATACCCTCTATTATTGTGGGTACGAGTATGATGTGGGTCTAAGTTTTGTATTATGCGGGTCTAGAACCAAAACTGGACCCGCTAAATTAAATGGGTATGGGTATGGGTACGGTCAGACCTGCACCGTTTACACCCCTACCGTCATACCTAAAGTGTCACAAGAGTACCTACACTTATTGAATAGAGAAGAATGATATTCTATCGAAGATTATTCACAAATTTGTCCTTGGGCACCCCATCCAACTTTTCAACCTCCCTTGTTCAAACTACTCAACTATTAGGTTGTTAAGAAGTGATAAATTAAGTTGTTATTTGCATACAAATTGGGGTTGGTGGCTTTGTTCAGGATTTATGATTTTCCTAAGTAGTAGAAATTGCCTTGGTGAGGTTGGTATGAAAAGTGAGGAAAACCTACCACCACTTAAATGGTTTGGGAGTAATTATGACGGAACGCTCACAAACATCCTTACATAGACACCTCATTTGCATTCCACTTACATAGTGATGTTATTCTCCATTAATTGGTGTGTTAGATAATTGTTTAGTATAATTAATCCCACCTAAGTTTCTAAATCTTTGGTAGATAGGGCTAGAAATACTAGGGTTGGTTGTAAACTATTTGCCTAAGCTCCAAGTGTACTATCCATGTAACCCTAATTTCCATGAAACATGCACAAGTGTTGACAATTTATATCTCTGATACCATGTTACAAACATCCAATCTTTATGATCAAATTCTTACAAAAATTTTATCATTGTATATAAACAAAAGTTGTGTACATTCATGCTTCACAATCAGAATCTAAATAAGCCTATACATAAGGACTAGTATTTAAAACATGCATGAGTCGTGTCTACTCTTCAAAAAAGGACATCTCATGCATGCCTCTTCTATGCCTTCCTTGTATTACATATCCACCAATTCCCATATAGAATAAATCCACACATGGGCCAAAAATAAGGGTTTGGGTCAACAAACATGGTACTAAATATTTATTATTGAGCTATTTGAATAAATATAAACATGAGTAGATTCAAAATACAATTAGGTAAGGACTATTTGGTGGACTCATGGCAACAAATTAAGTATCTCAAATATACAAAAGATAGAATTCACCAGAGCATCCAAAATACAAATTTGTAAAATTGTACACAAAGTAGGTCTACCCAAAAGAATCAATAATACCAAATATGAATATATCAAAGTATTCAACATTTAATGATTTTTCCATTGGCACGTGTTATCTAATATATCGTCTTTTTCAGGGCTAGGTGCCCAGTGTTCTCCTCTCCATGAGAGAATGACACTTTCTCCTATGGGGGTTACCAGGACTAGAAGACCTTAATTTCCATTATCCACTACACATTGTTGGGGATATGACCCACCAGATCTCTAGCCAATATTTGAATGTTTGTGCCAATTTGCAAATTCAAATTTATTTGATCATTCAACAATATCTAGTATTTAAAGTAATTTTTGTGACCTTCAAGAGGAGAGATATGATTTAATTAACAACTTGAGTTCACCACTTGACAAGATTCTATATATACATGTTAAGAGATAGAAAATAGCATAATATTTGAAATAGAGAAATTAGTAGCTTCGTAAAAAGCAAGATTCCAAGAAGTTTCACAATTAAGTTTCAATGACCTTCAAAGTTTCAAAATCTAGTAAGAAAAGACATTATATGCCATTATAGGGTTATTGTCTTGGAATTCACTTATTAGTTTGGCATTGGGTGAGAGTTTTTGATTAATTCCCTTGGTTATACCTCACTGTACATTACTCCATGGTTAGACTTATAAAGCATATTATGTTGACTCAAGGTCAATTAGGTCAATGTTGACTCACGTCTAAATTGACTAAACTCGTGTTTTGATGATGACTAACCATTCCACATATTGGTGTCTAATGTATCTACTTGAGTAATTTCAGATTAGGTATAGACACACTCCAAATGCCCTAACTTGCACATCTCAAATTGGAGAAAAGACAAGTCAAAATCCATACAAGTGCACATTTTTGTAATATGATGTAAATCTATTAGAATCATGTTGTAAATCACTTGTAATGATTGTATGACTTGTAATTAAGCTTAGAAAACATCAGGAGCACTTAGATCGAATGTTAGATCACTTTAGATGAAACTTTGAAAATTGATTACAGGCACTTTGTCGGTCGAGTTTCCCAGCCTAAAAACTCGACCGATCATCCTTGATCAATTTTCTGCAGATTGCATCGGACGAGTTGTGTTTACACATAACTCAACCAATCAAGTAACTGACCATTTCGATTCCTAATGGTCGGTCGAGTTTTGTCAGGACAAACTCGACCGATCACTTGAGTATTGGCCTTGTCGTTTACTTGATCGGTCGAGTTACCCTTATAGAAACTCGACCGATTGCACTATACGGAAAAGTGCAGAAAAGTGCTTCTAGCCGTTGTGGAGTTGCAACAAGTGAAAATGTATCTGTTGCAAGTAGGGCTGGCAATTGGGTCCGGGTTGAGCGGGTCCTATTTTGGGTCAATTCGGGTCAGATCAAATATACTTGACCCAAACCCGACCCGAAAATAATTACGGGTCATACATGCTTGACCCGAACCCGAAATTCATATTTGCGGGTCTAACCCGATGAACCTGATGGACCCGAAAATATTATATAATATGCAATCCTTAAAAACCCAAAAATACAAACCCGAAAAACCCAAAAATAGAAACCCGAAAAACCTGAAAATTCAAACCCGCTAGACCCGAAATTGCTGAAGAATTTGCTAATTAATTATTGTTTTGCATGAAAAGACTTATATAAACTATCACAAATTTATGTTTGTATGTGTTAAAAATTTATATGGCTAGAATATGGAAATATATATATACATACAAAGATATAATTTCGGGTCGAGCGGGTTTTGTGGGTCGAGAATTGCAAACCCGAACCCGACCCGCAAATAATTTTGGGTTTTTCGGGTTCGGGTCATTTCGGATCGGGTCGAAAAAATCAAGACCCGAACCCACTTTAGTCGGGTCGGGTCGAGCGGGTCGGGTCAGGTTTTGCCAGCCCTAGTTGCAAGCCAAAAAAACTACTAGTTTTCGTTCTCAAGTGTTCCCAAAGTCTAAGAGGCATCCCCAACTATAAATAGGACCCCTTGGGCTTCATTCTAAGGTTGAGCATTCATTGCAAAACTCTATGTGAGGTTCTTATTCTATAGTTAAGTGCTTCCTACAGCCTCCTCTCTCTCTCTCTAAGCTTAATCACTTGCTACATCCATTAGAGTGAGTAGGAAATCTATAAGAGAGCTAGTCCTATATGTATATCTTGTGAGGCTCTCACTTCCACCACCTCCCCATCTCTCATTTCAATCATGAAGATGAAGGTTCTCTCTCTTGTCCAAGAGAGGTGAAAAAGAACAAGGGAAGGAGTCCCTTGGGCCAACAAAACCTTACCTTGGGTCAACAAAATTTTACCTAATGGAGAAGTCATTAGAGAGGTAACAAAACCTTATGCTTTTCATTACAAAACCAATAAACCGGAAAAAATGGATTGTTTTGTGAAAGAATCTTTTGGCCTATATAAAGTGGAATTTGTGCTTGTGGAAATTATTGAGTGATCGGAGCTGAAAGGGAAGACACGAAATTTTGTGAACAATGTGGGGTCGAATTTGTTGATTCTCGGATATGAAGATATCAAATGGGATACATTAAAATCGCATGTCCAGTAACCCATGTGTGGTATTTGAAACGTCTTCCTAGTTATATCGCGAATCTTTTAGATAAACCCCTTAAGGAGTTGGACGGCCTAGTATACTGCGATGTGTGATTTGATCGAAATTTTCATTTTATAGAGTCGTGCTAATAAACTGTCACCCTGATCAGAGGGTAAGCCCTTGGTGAAGGCAGAAGACTCCTTGCTCAAGTAGGTAAGTCCTTGGTGGAAGCTTCTTCGAGTGAAGGTGAAGTCAAAGGCGGAAGATCCAAGAAGAGTGGGTAATTCCTACAAGGCTGAAGACTTGTACAAGAGTAGGTAAGTCCTTGGAAGAAGGCGAAAGACTCCTTGCAAAGTGGGTAAGTCCTTGGTAAGGTTGAAGACTCTTTGTATTAGATAGGTAAGTCATTTGTTTGGTCATGTATTGTAACTCTTATGAATGAATATAAGAATGCAATGGTTAAGAAATCCTAGAGGTTGACCTCTCTAGGTAAGTGGACTGACACACTTCTAGTTTGAAGTGTGGAACCACTCTAAATAGCTTGTCTACTTGTGTTTGCTCTATCTCTCTCTCCCTTGCTATGTATGTTTTAGTTGCACACAAATTTCCTATTTAGCAACCTTATCTTGTGATATATCTTGAAGGTCTAATGAATTTTATTTAAGTGCTTTCAGCTCTATTCACCCCCCCTCTAGAGCATCTAATCACTCATCTAGGATCCAACATATTATACCTCATATATTACAGTGTTGACATTTATATAATATGATAATAAATGTCATATATATGTGTGTATATATAGGTATAAACCATATCAATACATGTTGTTTCTCTCATTTATCATTTTTTTCAAAGTGTATAAATCTAGAAAATATAATTTTAAGATTCACATTTCTATTTGCTAATTACCACATACATATATACACATCTAAGGTATTAAGTATTATAGCATGAATGAAATCATTATTTAGGATATACTTCATTATGATTTTTCAAAACTATAGAATCTTCCATTTAATAATTTACTGATGTATTATATGTATATTTAGATGTTCAAAACTAAGGATATGTATAAAATGATATGTGTAAAATAAAGAATAAGTAATATATATTGCTTATTTTTTTATTTTACACATATCATTTCATACTTATCCCTAGTTATGTATATATAGATGTTCAAAACTAGGGATAAGTATAAAATGATATGTGTAAAAACAAAAAATAAGCAATATATATATATATATATATATATATATAGAGAGAGAGAGAGAGAGTGAGAGAGAGTGAGAGAGAGAGCCATGCTAGAATACACTCAAGTGTACAGATCACGTCGTACACCCCGATGGTGTTTGCATATCTAGACCATGTTTTTCTAAGATCTAATCCATTGATCTTCATGGTTACAATATTAATAGGTCACATACAAAATTTGAACTCATTTGGATGAGTGTAAGTCACTCATCCAAGGACAACAAAATTGACACATAAAACTAATTTGAAATACATGATTTTTGCCTCCTTTAGATGCACACCTGTAAGTGTCCAAATGAGATAAAATTTATTATTTAGTGTGTTCTTATGATAATTAAGAAGATCAATGGTTTAGATTTTTCAAAAATTTATTGCATCTTAAAAAATGACTGAGGTGTACGGTGCCTCCTGTACAGTCGAGTGTACACTAGCCTGACTCTCTCTCTCTATATATATATACATATATATATTTATATTTATATATATATATGTATATATTGTTGGTATGTATGCCCTGAGAGCCAATCATGGGATGATTGGTGGGATACATTAAGATTGATTTGATAAACATCAAAGGCAAGCTTCCAATTCTTTCTGGTTCAGTCATATGAGATAGTGATAGAACAGATTGAATGTCTAGAGAATGACAGTACTCAATGACGTATGCTTTCAGGTTGAGGACCTGAACGATGAGATCATGCGGATGCTAAGAGTTTGTACATTCTTGTTATGTCCCTAGTCGGATGTCATTGTGGAAGGTAGATAGACAGCAATGACACACAAGACTAGATTGTGGTGTTGGTTGATGACAGAATCTCATTAGTCATGATATAGAGATATCAAACCAAACACATAGGTACTTGTTAGAGAACAAGTATACCGGACATGCCCACCGTGAGTTTGACACATGGAACCATGACATGGTAGTCACAGTCAGTACTCACAGTGATGGCGGTGAGTGTGATTCTTAGACCTAAAATCACTACACTCAACACATGTCGTTGGGCACACTTTGACATCATCAAACGCAGTCCTGAAACATGGGTTGTTATAAAGGTGATGATTGGGTGGCTTTGACACATGGGGATTTTGAGAGGTGAGTGATAGATATGGGATTTGTCCCTCCTGAGGGAGTTTGATATCCAAGGCCACTTGATGAGTAGGATTGAGATAGGTGTGTGCACGCATGTGTGAATCAATATGTGATATTGATGTCATACATATCTCGTTCAATCTACTATGAGATCAAGAAAGTGAATTAACGTTGACAGGATGACTGTTCCATGCCTCGAGTTCATTCGGGATATCAGTGACAAAGGAATTATACACTCGCTGTAACACCATTCATGGATTGTAGGATTGAAAGTTGTTCTCCAACTTTCTACTTTCACTTGGGTAGCACTGATGTGTGACTAGGCACCGCTCTTTGCTTGTGAAGTCATAAGTGTTATGGACTTTCACTGCCAACGTGAAATGGACCTGCAGGGTCACACACATAGGATTTAACCTGGAAGAGGAGTTTTGTCCACAAAGCAATGTTTAGATTGATTACTAAAGGAGTTTAGTAGTTCAATTAAACACTCAATCAGTCGATAGCTCAATATTGCATGGTTCAAGGTGTTGGACGCATTGATTGGAGTATCGGATTGATTAAAATCACAATTGACTGATTCTGCACAACCTGCACTCCCAACCGATCGGCTCAAGTGTTGAACCGGTTGGCTGAGGTTGCTGAACCGGTCGGCTCAAGCTGTTGAAACGATCGGCTCATGCCCAGGGTGAAACGACCGGTTCAAGTGTTGAACCAATCGGTTCAACTAGTGCAACCGAGCGAGTTGGAAAGTCAGGTCGGAAAGAATTTCCCTTTCGTCCCAATTGCCCAATTTGATTGGGAAATATGTTGGTATTCGATACCAATTAGGAATGAAACAAGAAAAGTCTTTTTGAGTTGGATCAGGACTGTGAACCGATCGGTTCAGGGCACCAACCGATCGGTTGGGGTGCCCCAAACGGTCGGATCAGGTCCAACCGATCAGTTCAGCTGTGAACCGATCGTTTCAGGTTGCGAACCAGTTGCTTTTTGTGGAAAATCTCAAACCCTTCTACTCCTGCGTTTAGTCCCGTATTGCCCGGGATGGAGAACCCTGTCCCATGACCCTCCTATATATATAGGGGTATTGGGGGCTTCTCAAAGAACAACTCAGTGCAACCAGTTGCTCTGCAAAGTTGTCGTTCTCTCTGGTTTTGGTAACCGAGAGAGAGCCTGAGCAAGTGCTTCCCGCAAAAGGGAGGTGCAACAAGGGAAGGACAACTGCAGTTGCAACTGGAGGCAGGAGAGTGTGTTGGCGACTAGTACGTCAATAAGAGGGTGTGACTCCTTCCACTTCCTTGTAAGACAAGGAGTGTGGAGTTCCAGGTGGTCTGTGTGGACTACTTCAAAGGCGGGAGGTTTCTGCCGTTCAGGAGGACAACTGTCAATCCCGACAGTCCGGTGAGAGGAGGAGTTGTCAGTCCCGATGTGACCAGGAGCTGCACAGACACCGTCCAATACCAGAGTTGAAGACCGCGCAAGGCGCGAGGTATTGTCTCCAAGCAAGCCTTGGGACAAGGTATGATTCCACAAACCATCCTTTCCTATTATATAGACGTTGACGCGTTTCCTTGTTCCGGGTTTGGGGGAGAAAATTTTTGTTTCCGCTGCCTTCTCTGCCTCCCCTAAAATCCAACAGTGGTATCAGAGCCACGTCAACTGTTCTATATTTTAGGAATATCGATATGATAGATTTTGGTTTGTCGCCTTTATTTATTGCATACGATGCGAATAATATTGGCTTTATGCATGTCCAATCCTAAATCCACAAATCCCAATTACATATATGATATATATTATTAATGTACTCGATACACGTTGCCCTTAAACAAGTTTTATGGTGGATGTATAGCGTGGTTATGGCCAATAAATCCTATCTGTGATTGGTTGTGTGTGGTTTCTTGCATCTCGGTATGTGCACTGATCTTCCTTCTCCTATTCCTGATGTAACTCGAAATAATTCGAGATTCTTTCCTACCTTTGCTCCCCCCGAATGTAACTCAGGGTTTCCCTTTTTAAAGCAATGTAATATTAGGATAGATTTTATTTCCTATTATGTCAAAGAACGGAGGACATCAAGACGACAGCTGAGACGATCGGTTCAAGGAGCGAACCGATCGGTTGATGACTGGTTCGAGGAGCGAGACGAGTAGGTGGTGGCCATGATGAGATGTATGAAGATCAGGCGAACCGATCAGTTGGAGGAACCAACCGATCGGCTGGTGGCACCCAGACGACCAGGCCAGAATGAGCAAGTCAATCATGTGATGAGTTGATGTACTCCAAAGGCAAAGCACAGATGTTCATCTTGTACATGTTGCATGTGATGTAGACCTAGATGACCATGATTCCTCTTGGCTCGAGGAATCACATTAGGTTGGCCATAATCATCACTTTTTATCGTTTGTGCATGTTTTCTGTGGGATATAGCATGTATATGATACATACTATATATTGTGGTGATTGGATATGTATATGTATATAAAAACCAAATCCCTCATTAAAATATTAAGTTTTAGATGCCTTCCAAATGCGACACACGTGAAAAGCTTGATCGACCAAGTGTGGGCACGCCCTAGCGTGGTGCACCGTCTATCTCGTGGAAGCGCAAAGGATGAATGTGTGGGTCTGCCCTAGCAGGGTGCATGTTCATTGTGTTTGCTTTGGGTCGGACTTAACAAGGTGACCTAGATAGGATCTAGCACCTTGAGGCATGGAGATGATCATGGCAAGGAGTTGCATATGACATCTTATCAAGAGTTGCATATGATGCAATTGGCAAAAGTTGCCTACCTGAGAGATCTATGTTGTGGGTGACAGCCCTAGCTGGTCCATGACTTAGAGGATTTCAGGATCTTGCCCACTAGAAGGTTGTATGCTGCAATCTTCCAAATTGATGGTGAGGGCTATCAATTTGAAGTAAAATAGTGGGAGCGATAATTAATTAAAGGCCTAATTTTATCGTCAACTTTTCAAATCAATCAAACAAGTCAAAAAGAGTTTTGGACTAAAATTGCATATATTTCCTTTTGTTAAAATAAATGGTTAATCAACAAATCACTTTATTTGCGATCGGTCTTTGAGACCAACAAATTAAATGGGAATAATTCCACGATTGGTTAGGATAACGAGAAGTGTTCTAAATAAAAGAGCGAAAGCTCTATGTCCTAGTTATACCAAGACCAGATGAACTCAATCCCACCACATCAATGACTGAAAATATGCTTATGGAAGCATACCGAGGAAAACATTGATGAGGAGTGCTTGATGTTGTGTTCTCTGAACTATGAGTTGCAGAGACAACATGAGACATATGATGTCTCCAAGATACTGTCCTAGTATGTCATGACAGAAGGAGATCCAGTAAGGTATTCACACACTCAATGTGATTGGGTATGTGGAAAACCTGACTAAGAAGGATTCCCTCTGAGCCAAGAGTTGGCTATTGGTATGATACTGCAAATGTTGTGAGGATCATACAATTCATGATAAGCTACAACATGAACAACTTTGACAAGCGTTGACAGAGTTGTTGGACATGTTGAGGATAGTAAAGGCAAAGATGAAGAAAGACAAACCATAATCTTTGATGTGATCAAAGAGAAAGGTAATTCTTAAGGGCAAGGATAAGGGCAAAGCAAAGAAGTGTTCTGATGCTAGCCAGCAATCCAAGCCGTCTTCAGCCTCAAGGCACATGGGGAAAGGGCATATGAGGGATTGCCCTCTATATCTGGAAGAACAAAAGAAGATGAAGGAGGGGATGGAGATCTCCACCTAAGGTATCATGAAATGAACCGCTTCTTTATCCGAGGTATATGATACCAAGATATGGATATGTCATATATGATATGCAATATCCGCAAATAAGTGATGGCCTTTGTGAAAGGACCAAGAAAGAAGTACCCATCATTGGAGCAAGTGTTGCTGCCATAGATAGGAGTACCTTTCAGTTCATTTCAGCCTAAAGGGCACGAAATAGAGTTGAGAACTGCTATTTCATATATTGCCAATAGATAGAAACACTTTATTTTGCATATTGTATGACAATGATGGCAATTAATAAAGTTGATGTTTCAATCTTAAAGATATGATCTTTGTGGCAATGCCTTGTTTATCTTGTAATACATGGTATGTATAAGATAAAATGATACCTAAAGTTATTGATAACTCAAACAATCTAATTAGAATCAATCATGAGGGATTCATTTCTAGTTTCCATATGATGGATAAATCTAGACTCTTTTGGTTAGAGAACCAGTAAGAGACATGAATATCTTGGACATGATTAATCAATCTTCACTAAAGGTAGTGGGAGAATGATTATCCTATTAGGTATAATACATGTGATGTATTCACATACCTATTGGGACAAATGCTAATACTTCAAATGGTGTTTAGAGAAATACCAATATGAATATCTTGAAGTGTTCAAGATTATCATAGATGAAGTGCAAATTTGGTAAAGTGTTAATTCTTGATGAGATCAATGAATGAAACACTTGAACCAAATGTTTGAGATCCTTACGAGTGATTATGATAATGTATCATAGTGAACTCATGATTAAGGCATGGTGATGTCTAAATCAAGAAGGAATCATACTCTAAGGAGTTAGAGAATGATTATCAAATAACTGAATTCTTCTTAATAAAAGAATACCCCACACTAATAAAGGAAATTAAGAATCACAAGGGTTGTGAGTTCTTATATCCTTAACAGATACACCTCAATTATCTATGTGATGAGTTGTTCATGTGATGAGTCAACTATCTAGATGAATATGAGGAACCGAATTTTGAGTAATGATTTATGATCATTACATCCTAAATGATTTCCATGTGAACCATAAGGTATGACCTTGATGGTAGCACTCATTGGATGAAATCCATAAGTGTAAATGAGTCTTAAGTGTTAAGACACATGGATAACATTTTGAGAAGGATGATGCTTGTTGATTTCAACTTAATGACTAAGACATTTGGCATATGGATACTAAAACCACATTCCTATGAGGAATAAAACAAGGATGTGTACATGACACAACCTATAAGGTTTATAAATCCACTAATGCAAATAAAGTCTATAAGTTATAATGGACTAATCAATGTGATTGATTGAGTACAAGCAACTCAGAATTGGATCTTTACTTTGATGATATAGTCAAAGGGTTTGACTGATATGTCAAAGATAAAGAAGGGATCTGTGATTTAGTGGGAGTGTATTCACATTCCACATGTTGATGTGAAATGGAAATGTTTTAGAATGGAAATCCAAAAGTGGAAATTATCTTTAAGGAAGATAGAGATGTTTCCTATGTGATAGGAATAGAGATCTATAGAGATAGTTCTCGAAAACCTCTTAACCTGAAAAGAGAAAGCATACATTGGCAATCTGTACTGAAATGTTCAGTATGCACAGATTCAGTGGGAGAAAACTTGTCCATGCTACATGGAGCTAGTATCCCAAGGCCAAGTGTCCAATTCTTATGAAGAATGGGAACACTAAGGATAGATATGGATCTATCATGTATGTAATCATCCCATTATCTTGCATGGAAAGAACAAAAATGCACACATCATCTTGTATGTAGGACATGGAAATATGATGTGCTCATCCTGATAACTCGTATGTGGGACATGACAAGTGGATGTTTGTCTACTTCCAGTACGAGTTACTAGAATACCATGAGAACTTGACTAGTACTTGTGAAGTACTAGTTCTATGCAGATAAGGAAGAGTTCGATGTAAAGACTTACATTGATGCGAACTTCCGAAAGGACAGAAAATTAATCGCAAAATATACATAGGATGTATAAAAGTGAAAGTTTGTTAATAATTGGAAGTGTTCCAATAAAACCATTTGAAAGGAAATGCCGAGTATCTATGCATTAGAGAACAACAGTAGATACTATATGGATCTGGAAGTTCATGAGATGAACTTATAGATATTCCGTTAATTAATGACAAGTATGGAATCCTTGATCATGCAATGTGGCTAAAGATTAGCGAAAGGAATACTAGATCGCATATTATGGCAACTCCATCTCATACGTGTGACGTACAGTGAAGAGATGTGAGACATGCAATTTATACTGACTTTGGCAAGATGTTGCCATTACTCACTATGTTCGCACTAGAGTAGAATAACATGTGGGACATGTTTGAAGATCACTATGAATATGATTCAAGGGTGATTGGCTCACAGTGCAAGTGGGAGTCTGTTGGTATGTATGCCCTGAGAGCCAATCATGGGATGATTGGTGGGATACATTAAGATTGATTTGATAAACATCAAAGGAAAGCTTCCAATTCTTTCTGGTTCAGTCATATGAGATAGTGATAGAACAGATTGAATGTCTAGAGAATGACAGTACTCAATGACGTATGCTTTTAGGTTGAGGACCTGAACGATGAGGTCATGCGGATGTTAAGAGTTTGTACATTCTTGTTATGTCCCTAGTCGGATGTCATTATGGAAGGTAGATAGATAGCAATGACACACAAGACTAGATTGTGGTGTTGGTTGATGACAGAATCTCATTAGTCATGATATAGAGATATCAAACCAAACACATAGGTACTTGTTAGAGAACAAGTATACCGGACAGACCCACCGTGAGTTTGACACATGGAACCATGACATGGTAGTCACAGTCAGTACTCACAGTGATGGTGGTGAGTGTGATTCTTAGACCTGAAATCACTACACTCAACACATGTTGTTGGGCACACTTTGACATCATCAAACGCAGTCCTGAAACATGGGTTGTTATAAAGGTGATGATTGGGTGGCTTTGACACATGGGGTTTTTGAGGGGTGAGTGATAGATATGGGATTTATCCCTCCTGAGGGAGTTTGATATCCAAGGCCACTTGATGAGTAGGATTGAGATAGGTGTGCGCACACGTGTGAATCAGTATGTGATATTGATGTCATACATATCTCGTTCAATCTACTATGAGATCAAGAAAGTGAATGAACGTTGACAGGATGACTGTTCCATGCCTCGAGTTCATTCGGGATATCAGTGACAAAGGAATTATACACTCGCTGTAACACCATTCACAGATTGTAGGATTGAAAGTTGTTCTCCAACTTTCTACTTTCACTTGGGTAGAACTGATGTGTGACTAGGCACCACTCTTTGCTTGTGAAGTCATAAGTGTTATGGACTTTCATTGCCAATGTGAAATGGACCTGTAGGGTCACACACATAGGATTTAACCTGGAAGAGGAGTTTTGTCCACAAAGTAATGTTTAGATTGATTACTAAAGGAGTTTAGTAGTTCAGTTAAACACTCAATCATTCGATAGCTCAATATCATATGGTTCAAGGTGTTGGACGCATTGATTGGAGTATCGGATTGATTAATATCACAATTGACTAATTCTACACAACCTGCACTCCCAACCGATCGGCTCAAGTGTTGAACCGGTCGGCTGAGGTTGCTGAACCGGTCGGCTCAAGCTGTTGAAACGATCGGCTCATGCCCAGGGTGAAATGACCGGTTATAGTGTTGAACTGATCAGTTCAACTGGTGAAACCGAGCGAGTTGGAAAGTTAGGTCGGCAAGAATTTCCCTTTCATCCCAATTGCCCAATTTGATTGGGAAATATGTTGGTATTCGATACCAATTAGGAATGAAACAAGGAAAGTCTTTTTGAGTTGGATCAGGACTGTGAACCGATCGGTTCAGGGCACCAACCGATCGGTTGGGGTGCCCCAAACGGTCGGATCAGGTCCAACCGATTGGCTCAAGGGCCGAACCGATCGGTTCAGCTGTGAACCGATCGTTTCAGGTTGCGAACCAGTTGCTTTTTGTAGAAAATCTCGAACCCTTCTACTCCTGCGATTAGTCCCGTATTGCCCGGGATGGAGAACCCTGTCCCATGACCCTCCTATATATAGGGGTATTGGGGGATTCTCAAAGAACAACTCAGTGCAACCAGTTTCTCTGCAAAGTTGTCGTTCTCTTTGGTTTTGGTAACCGAGAGAGAGCCCGAGCAAGTGCTTCCTGCAAAAGGGAGGTACAACAAGGGAAGGACAACTGCAGTTGCAACTAGAGGCAGGAGAGTGTGTTGGCGACTAGTACGTCAACAGGAGGGTGTGACTCCTTCCACTTCCTTGTAGGACAAGGAGTGTGGAGTTCTAGGTGGTCCGTGTGGACTACTTCAGAGGCGGGAGGTTTCTGCCGCTCAGGAGGACAACTGTCAATCCTGACAGTCTGGTGAGAGGAGTTGTCAGTCCCGGTGCGACCAGGAGCTGCACAGACACCGTCCAAGACCGGAGTTGAAGACCGCGTAAGGCGCGAGGTATTGTCGCTAAGCAAGCCTTGGGACAAGGTATGATTCCACAAACCATCCTTTCCTATTATATAGACGTTGACGCGTTTCCTTGTTCCGGGTTTGGGGGAGAAAATTTTTGTTTCCGCTGCCTTCTCTGCCTCCCCTAAAACCCAACATATATATGTATATATATATGTATATATATATATATATATAGTTAGTTAGTTAGTTAGTTAGTTAGTTAGGCTAGAATACACTCAAGTGTACAAATCACATGCTACACTCAAGTAGTGTTTTCATATCAAGACTATTTTTTTGTAAAATGTAAACCAATGATCTTCATTGTCATACTATAATTAGGCTACATACAAATTTTGATCCCATTTGGATGAGTGTAAGTCACTCATCCGAGGGCAACAATATCGACGCATGAAACTAATTTGAAATGCATAATTTTTGTGGTCTTCATAATGTGAGCTATAAATGTCCAAATGGGTTCAAATTTTATATATGAGCTATTCACAATATGTTTAAGAAGATCAATGGATTAGATTTTTGAAAAAAAATGTTGCATCATGGAAAACTACTTGAGTGTATTCTGCTCCGAATACACTCAAGTGTATTCCAGCCTGACTCTCTCTCTCTCTCTCTCTCTCTCTATATATATATATATATATATATATAGCGAGAGAGAGATCACGAATGATGTAGTTTCTTTTCATCTAGTCATTAATATTTCAATAATTAATATATCATCCTGCTTAAGTTTACATTATTGCCTTCTTACTTATATTAATACACTACTATATGTATGGAACATAAAACTAATTGACTAATAATTCACATAAGTAACATATTATTTATGTGAATCACTCTTATATTGGATTTTATCATGTCATCATCATAACAATATATGCACTAGATTGCTTAATCTGATTTCTATTTTGGACTCGTTTGTATATCCCAATTATTGAGTTAGAATCTAACATCTATCCACTTGATTATTATATTCTTATGTAATTCTTATTTATTAGATTACATGATCAACTGAGAATCTCTTCCCAATAATTACTAAGATGGAGTTGCTTACCCATTAATAGTCATGATATGTTGGGTTGGCTTCATTTTGGTCATGAAGGGGATCACTTTCATGGTACTATAAATTGAAAAAAACATGCAGATCCTCACAGTCGCCATGCCAATTAACTAAATTGGAACTGATCTACAAGGGTCATAATCCTTGTTTGTTGACATCGGTAAGGCACTAGAGTGGGTTCTCTAGTCACAAGCACAATATAGGAGGGTCACACCACGATACCTCTTGACCGCCTACGGAGGGTTGGCCACAACTACATCCAGTGCTAGGAAACTCAAGAGTTGTCGACGTGAGGCTATCGTAGAGACATAAGCCCTAACGGGGTCAGCCATCACATATTACAAGAATGGAGGTGCCAAATCTGCCAACAACAGTTGTAGATGCATCAGATTTAAGGTAGGGGTTCATGTAGATATGATCGTTAATTTTAGGATTTATAACACAAGGTTTGGGGAAGTTCTTGAGGCAGGGACATGACTGGTGTTTAAGGTTGATTAGCCGGGTGCATGTTGGTTGGTGTCTATGATCAAGCCAGGCAGGAATACCTCTAGTTTGTATTTTTTAGTGGACAACCTCTGATCATGCTTCAATGGGATTTCACACCATTTTCATATTGTTATGGTTAGGACTCTTATATAGGCAATGGGGTTCTAGGGTTTGGATGTGTGGCTGGCGATGAGGAATTGATGATGTGGCCATCATTCCCCTGGTCATCGATGACTCTTAATGGAGGAGGAAACATTAAGTTCGGTTCTACTAATTGTTGGATGATGAATGTAGGTGAGATATATGAAACTGAAGACAATTAGGTCTAAATACGTGGCTCCACATTTAGGGAGGAAGAGGAGAACAATGTTGTTTACTTATGTGACTGTCGAGAGTCTGTATGACCCAATGAGGAAGGAGAGGGGGTAATTTACTACCCTAATTATTATTAGTAAATATTTAGTAATAGCCCCTTAGTTACTTACAATTTTATTACTTATAAATGGCACCTTCAATTGCTACACAATTTCAACAAAAGGTCCATATAAATATATTATAGTTTCTAAAATATATAACACTTCCAATTTTTATCAACCCAAGGCCCCACATTTACTCTCCCTCTTACTTAATGCGAACATCAGTAACAATTTTTTCAAATTGTAATCAATACCTATAATCCATATAAGTGTGGGACCCATGTAGGATTCATTGATCAATATGAAGTATAATTATAGTTTAGTACTTGAAGTCCAAGAAAGTTCAAAAAAGGGGCAAATATTAATGAAGTCAATATAGATTTTTAAGAGAGACAATTATGCAATTTTTCTCAAAATAAAATAGTACTAAATTTGAGTATATTACATGTCCAACATGATATTATATACATATGCACAAAATTTAGGTTGTATTTGTGAAAATAATAACAAGCAAGGTGAGTAAAAGATGCAACATCTCATTCTAAAGACAGGAATGTTTTGATTTTGTCTTGAAAGGTAAGAAGTAACACATTGTGATGCTTGGGAACATGGTGTGTGCATCACATCTACATGTTGGGTTGGGTGAAGGGATAACTAGGAGTGTTTATGGAGAACACATCATGTTTTTTATGTAGGATCTGGGCCTACCATAAAAGCACGACATGTTGGTGCTAAGAAAGTTGTGTTGTTTGCTAACTATTCTTCAACTTATAGTCTATAAAGTCTAAGGCATTGTGAGCTTGTCCAAGTCTGAAAGCCTTTCAAATGGGTATTGATGAAGCATTATTACAATGAAGTGCATGTACCAAGAATATAACCATAGAAAAAAAAATTAAACCAACCAATTGAAAGATAAAATAAGGCTTAATAAAGGCTAAGCACATACAAAATTATGAAAAGTCAATACAATATGTGTATTATAAATGATTAAGAGTTCATTCTATCGTTAAAGGTCAATCAATACTCTACATCTCCTTTATGAGTGTGGCGTTCAAGAAGCTTTTGCTTATGATAGAGAAAAAAATTGAATGTAAGTATCACAATGCAAGAAATTTTAATAATAGTAGAACAATCGAACAATGCATACACATAACATACAAATAAACAAACGCTCATGACAAAATGTTATGGTTGAAGTGGATAACCTATCCTCACATTCTCACTAAAGTTTTTTTGTTTAAATGCCTATACATTACTTGTCAATGACACATGAACTTCAAATGGGATTAGACATTAAGTATTTGTCTTGACCACCACTAGCAGTGCACATAATTCGGCTAATAATCGATTAACTGAATGGTTAAAATCAAACAGTTAATTTTATTTGAAAATTTTGGTTAATTTTGGTTGTTTTGGTTAATTAATTTCAGTTAATTGGGTAAATGGTTAATTTGATGGTTAGAATTATTTTCTGTTTGGTTAACCAAATTAACTGAATAGCCACAATTTATTAGAAAAACCTCTCTCTCTCTCTCTCTCTCTATATATATATATATATATATATATATATATATCTATGCATACATGGTTGTATCCCCCCACCCAAATCTCTACATTATATAGTAATCAAGTTTTGATGAACCATATAATGCTATATTTATATGAAATACTACTATAATATAACAACAGTTCTAAATTTTATTAGTATTTTCATACAATATTATTCAAAAAGTGTTATTTGGTTAACCAAATTAACTGGCTGATATGACCCTTAACCGATAAACCATAACCAAATTAATCGATACTAACTCAATTAGGTCAATGATTAAAACCTCAAACTACAAATTAACCATTTAACCTAACCGAATTAACCATAACCGATTGGATTAATCAAATGCTCACTCCTAACCACCACACATGTATAAATGTTGGTTGTAAATTAGTTAAGGTTGTATCCCTGGGGATCTTTTTATTGCAAGGCATAGATCTAATTGTTTTCGACAATCTAGGTCTATGCAAACTTATGAATTGGTTGCAAGTAAGAGTTTTTATAAAGAAATAGCCAATTAAGTAATATATAAGATTATAGATGTTGATTTAGTTGTAACGTCCGAGCCCACTACCCAATGTTCTAGTAGAGTTTTAGGAATGACGAATTGCCTATAGATCACCACTAGCCTTGACTCCATGTTTTGTCCCTACTGACACACAATTCGGGATCAACTTCCCAATATGTCACCCATCCTAGTAATACTCTGGGTTGAACATTCTTAAATACAAAATTCATAGTGATGATTTTTTTAAAGAGGAGGTGTATCTTGGTGATATGAGTAGTTCAATCATCTCTTTCAAGATCATTTTATCTGATACCTCAAGACCTAGGATGTTGCAATCTTCCTCAGACTGTTGACGTCCTCATCAAGACTCAACTATATGACCTTATAATCATTCTCAATTTTGGTGTAGACCTTTAATGACCTATATGCACCCATCTCTTAGTCACAATTACCAGTACAAGGGTGGGTGCATCACCATGGACAACCTTTTCCAGCATGTCTGGACTACACGACTGATTGGGATGCCACATGCCCATGTGGGCCCAACCTATTGGTGATTTTTTTTAATATGGTACTATTTGTAAAACACGGGCCCATTGCCTAAGGCTCTAGTAGACTTTCAAGAATGACGACTGACCTCAAAGATCACCAATAGCCTCGACTATGTGTTTTGTCATTACTCACGCACAACCTAAGATTAACTTTCTGACATGTCACCCATCCTAGTATTATTCCCATAGGCATATTTATCCATAAAGTTTTTAGTGATGAGCTCCTTGAAAAGGAGATGCTTCTTGATGATATGGTTAAGATTATTTCATTCGAGGCCTCAAGATCTGGAACGTGACAATACAAGGGTCAAGCAATCACACCCATGGCCCTCACATAGAACACACATGATGACTTATAATTATTTGTTTAAGTTGGTATGTCAATATGTGCACTTCCACCTGACAACATAAAGCTTGTCTTGAACTTCCATCCATGAGCGCTCTCGTGGGTTGTATTGTCATGTAAACTCATACAACACAACATAAATAAATCCCCCAAGTTTAACAATACATTTCCTCATAAAATAGGTTAAATAAGCAATATGAAGTTATCGATACTTCTATTTCACCCCTGCAGATGTGGTCTAGTGTGAACATACACACAATAACCGATTCATTTAAGATATGCACAATCCATCTTTTCTTTGCACCAATATGAAGAAAAAGAAAAAGCATGCACTTATACTTGAGATAACATGTTCATACAATATGTGGCACACATCTAGCCCCAAGTGTAGAAGGAATTTTGAAAACTCGCTCATAATGTAAAATTACTACACACCATTGGGTTAAACAAAGTTATTAATAGAGAATGCGAGTAACATGCAATGAAGGAGAAAGGACAAGTGCAACCCAAAAGCTGCTCAGAGCTCAACCCCATGCCTCATAGCATTGGGAGAACACCTCAAGCCTTCTAATCTCAATATCAATTGGTCTAAAGATGTATAATTGTATAGATCACAGATTTGTTGCTCCTAACATAAACATGAGCGTGCTACTTCATCTGTGATCCATATACATTTAATGGAGAAGTTAGAATCTAAAGATCATGATTAAAATTGGTATCCACATGTCATGAGATACTGGAGGAGCAACCTACTCCTCATACAACCAGGAACAACAAATCATGGAGCGCTTGTATATGGCCCTCATTGTGATGTGCCATTGTGAAGATCCTCTCTTGAGGACCTACAAACACATTTGGAGCATCCTCGAGTGCTTTCTTCTCTATCATGAGTCATTCTTGTATGGAAAGGTGAAACATGAGCGAACTCGACCTTCTTGAATGGTTAGAAACCACTTAAAAATGTTGGATTTAGTTTGAATTTCAAGAACTACTTTTTAGACACTCCATTTGATGTTTACGTGACTAACATGATGTATAAGTCTTGAAGAATCTATGCTTTGCTCTTAATCAAAAAATAACACAATGTTTAAATTTTCACATGTTATGTTTCCATCTTCATGTCTATTTGTGTCTTTGAAATAACACAATGCAACCCAAAGTGTTTGTCAAATAAGAGACACTGCATAAAATGGACCATGTCGTGTTGTTGACTTGTTGTGGAAGTTAGCTCCAAAAGTAGCCGCATAGTTAGTAGCAATTCAACATTCTGTTAGTTATTTCGGCCAAAATGTTGAATTACATGTCATGTATCTGGCAAACACATCATGTAAAGTTGATGATAAAATCAAATG
The DNA here is from genome assembly GCA_963693085.1 of Alisma plantago-aquatica. Lineage (NCBI taxonomy): Eukaryota > Viridiplantae > Streptophyta > Magnoliopsida > Alismatales > Alismataceae > Alisma > Alisma plantago-aquatica. The sequence goes on from OY856414.1 coordinate 748,775,534, forward strand.
AGTCTTCAACCTAGTTAAATTTTCTACTATTTAAACTTGGTCACAAAAAGGGTTTGCCAAAGCGTAGAACTCCATCATTTTGGGTAAGTGTGTCTTTTTGCGAGTAACTTAACCTGCTTTGCAATATATTGGCACTGAGAGGCATAAGCAAATAGAAAACATAGGAGCATGTAAATGCGATATAAAATTGTGCTCATATTTTGATCCCATTATTGTTTCTTGGTTGATTGATTAAGAAACACTGTCCCTCTTGTTCTTTAAGACAATTAAGTTTTTTTAGCTCTACTAGCTTAAAGTATGTGGTGTTGCTTTTCATTTATTATTATCATATTGACAATTATATATCCTCAAAATTAAGTTAATTGATGTGTCAAATTAACCACCACTTTTAACCCATAACAGAGCAACCAACTCCAATGTGGTTGAGATTGGGGCTTAGGTAATGATGATGACATGTGTCAAATGAGTTATGATGGAATATTGAGCCAAATTGTAGCTCGTCATGTTGAAGTTGGAAATCAGGGGTAAGTTTATGGTATTATGTCGTGCCGATTTCAAACTAAATCCTGATGTAGATTTCAAATTGAAATACTTATTAGATCCTTACCACATCCTTAGGATGCGTTTGTTACGTAGTGAATCATGGTGATATAGAATGATGATGAAACAAAAATGTTGATTATTTGGTATGGTAATAGAGAATCATGGTGAATCCGTGGTGAATTTTTGTCTATTTTTGTCCCAATAAAAAGCATGGTAGATCACGGTAAAAGAAGTTTCTTTCAAGACTCCACTATTTAGACAAATGTGCAAAAAAAAAGTTCTAATAAATACCACTCTAATTTGTGTAGGGTGCATTTTACAATTTTTTTTCCTCCCCGTCCCTCTAACTATGTAAGAATCAACATTCTTTATGTTATCACCGTCCCCATCCCATCAACATCATTTGTTTCACCACTTGTCAAATACACACCCTCATTTCCCTACAAATAGGTATGTTTGGATTGCAGGAAAGGATTCTAATAGGATGTGAGAAAGGCTAGAAAAGGATGGCGTTGATGCAGGATAGGTTGCTTGTCATCCTATCCTATGTTTGGATGTACACATGAAAAGATCATTTTGAATGTTGTCTTCTTGGTCGTGCATCTTGCTTCCACTCATTGACGTAGCCTTCACAACACATCATCAGCTTTTGTCAACACAACACAATGCAGATGGTTGTTCAAATACTAATACTCGCTCTACAATCTGGCCGCTGGAGTTCATAGCATTGCCATTACTATTTCGAATAAGTAACAAAATGTCATTGACAATGATACTCAGCTATACAAAATACAAAGTGAGATTTTAGCAAAGTGAATGGATGGATGCATGGATTTCGTAAAAGATCAGTCGCAAATGAGCAAAGCCATCTAAAAGTTCATATCTCATTATACTTGACAGGAATCCATGATCACAATTTCGGGCTGTAATCTTTTTCTAATTCTCTATGGCCGATGCATCCTGCTCTCAGGTGTGAAGGAGGCTGGGCTCCTTTTCAGTAGATACAAAGGAAGCGGGGAAAGACGACACAGCCGGAGTCATCGGGCTGTGAGATAGGTACATGGGCAGGGGTGAATGCAGATGGCGTGTATAGGGTAGCTGGTCAGCGCACCAAAGGGGTTACCTCACATATCTGTGCTGGAGTCAGATTCCTTGCTTGATATAGAGCCGCTGGAGTCGTCGGCATTGCAGGGAAGGGAAGGTACCGTGCTTATGGGAGCAGAGGTGTCGCTCGCAGCGGAGTTGAGAGCGGAAGGGTATCGGGGGGTTCGTGCTCTTAGTTGGGAATGTGAGTCGGTTGATTTCCCGAGCCAGTACCTTGGGGGAGGCCAGAATTGAAGAATCCTGGATGCATAGGACTTGAATGTTGCTGAAATACCCATCCTAATATGAGTTTATCGTAACCAAACGCATGATCGGATAATTTACAGGATTCTGAGTCCTTTACTTCTTTGTATCCTGCGAAACAAACACGCCGTAACGATTTTCTTCGTACCAAACATACAATGGGATTCGCGGCCGGATGGTAGTCACAGACCGGCTGCTAAACCCTATTTCAGTGTAACAGGCACCACCCGCCGCGCGCCAGCGGCTTCGTCCAACAGTGAAGCGAAATTCAACTATCGTCCGGTTCCCAGTTCCGATGGCGAGTGCTGCCTCCGCTCGATTCTTCTCGCCGGAGTCCCTCTCGGCCTCTGGTAGGGATGCGGCGAAGTTGAGTTTACCGGACCTGCAGTCCAAGATGAAGTGTGATCCGGAGGGGTACCTCTCGGAGCTGCTTCTTCTCTACCGTCACTTCGACTCCTTGGTCCTGCTCTTCCAGGAACAGTCCGGACTCAAGCCTTCTACTGACCCCATTGTCACCAAGGAGCTTGCAGACCTAGCTATGTTATTGTCGCACGTCACACCATTATATCGGGAAAAGCTCTTTGATTTTCCCAGTAAAGTTGCGGAATTGCTCCGTAAGAGCGGGAAGACGCTTCCGGCTTATCTACGCTTACATCTGACGCAGGCTCTGATTCTTCTTGTGAATAGAAAGGTCTTTTTGCTACTTGCTATATAGGCGATAAGAAAAACATATATAGTTGATTGCTCCAATTACAAAATTCATTATTCCCCGTGCTTAGTCACATGTAGTGAAACATTTGACATGTGTACAATACATTCCTTATACATGCAACTGATTCTGTAACCCCCTATGCTGTTCCAAAGCATTATTCTTAAAAGGAGAATTTTTCTACATCATAGAATCCAACATTCCACAATTTTCAATGTAATTATCTTTTGAAAGTCGTGGCATTATTTTTAGGTAGTTGGCGTCGAAGAAACTTTGGACCTATTTATGGGACTGCAGATCCTTGTTGACAAAAGTCTGCAGCAAGCAGCATCCGGCCATGTAGTCCAATGCATTCGCAGAATGAACCAGAAGCACAAAGATGAAACAAAGAACAGGAAGCTTCAGAATATCATGTTTGCGATTTTACAGGTTTGGCGGTGTTCCTCTCCTCTGTGTATTGTATATGTACCCTCATCCCACCTCTCCATCATGTTCTTTCATCACTATATTATTGATACATTAATGCTGTGTATTTATAACTTTTAGGGCTTTCAACTGAATAATACTCCCTACTATATGCTATGCTCAAATTGTGCATTTTTTCTTAAAAAAATTGTGGGATTTTGCAGGAAGAAGATGAAGCAAGAGCCAAACGGGCGCTTACTGTGCTGTGTAAACTTCATCGGAGGAAGATATGGTTCGATGAGAGAACAGCTAATGCCATATGTACTGCATGCTTTCATAATTCATCCAGGTATTCGCTGAATCCTGCTATGACATTCATCCTTCTTAAATGGTCTCCATTTATCCAAAATCGTCTTGGATTTCTGTATACCCTTTACTTAGGCATTTAGTAATTTGTTTTAGGATCATGATTGCAACACTTTCATTTCTTCTTCGATATGAGAGCATTGTGGAGGTGGACAGTGAAGGCTCAAGTAGTGAGGACGATACAACTAAGCAGAAACAACTTATTTTTCTTAGCAGAGAGGATGTGTACAAGGTTTTGAAGATGCTTCACCTGTCTTCCTTTTTTTACCATTATTATTTTCATAAATATTGTGCCCAGATACTTACTCTATTGTTTAATATGTGCTGATAACTGCTATAGTTGATGTAACATTGATTTCATCCACTGAGATCACCTGGTCCAATTTGAGCTATTTCCACCCAATCAATTCTTTCTTGCATATACCCTGCACCCTAAAGTACCCACATAATATCAAGCGACCTCAATGTACTAATTGCCTTTTTTAGCTGTATATTGTACTCTGCCAGTACAAATGAGCCATTCTTTCTGCTGACACCTGTATGCTGATCGAATTTAGTTTGCTACTCATTGATAACGTTAGCTCATGTTTGGGCTGTACAGCTCCGTCCTAGGCAGTAAGCTTCGCTGATGAACCCTGGACTTTGTATAAAGTTTGCATGATGGTATGCATTCTTGTCAAATATAAGAATTTGTGGTTTGAAGATTAGCACTCATCGTAGTCGGGGTTCCTCAGGGGACCACCGGACCTTTGTCAGTCCACACCCTCTCATCTTTCTCGGTCTATAATTGGGAACAGCTATTTTCACTCTAAAAGAGACTATTTGTCTTTGGTGCCCAATTTATGAGGTTTATCTGTATATATGAACAATTGAACATGCACTTAGAAATTCTCATGAGTTATTAGTAATGCTATATACATATGACATAAGAGGTAATTTTTTCACATTTATGATACAGGCACATCATAAAGGTACTGTAGCAAGTAAAAAAAAGAAAAAAGCGAAGCTGCAGCGTGTAATGTGCAGTATGAGGAGGCAAGAGCGTTTGTCTCTAGGAATGAGTGATTCTAACTCATATTCTCCACTCACACATCTGAAAGATGCCCAGGTTAATTTAATGCAATATCATCAACATGTCTACACTTTTCTTTAAATTATGCAACTTATATCTTTGCAATGTCGATTTTTCCAGGGATTCGTAGAAAAGCTCTTTTCCCGGCTTCAGAAATGCAATGAACGATTTGAAGTAATCATCTTTTTCCCTTTACCCATATACTCAAGACGAATCAATAAACTCTTTCAGATGAACTAACCATAAAGCATTCTAATATGAAGTTATGTTTGATTTTGTTTTTGATGTCAAGAGTTCTATGTTATCCTCGTCAGTATATTCGTTTCATTTGTAAATTTGTTGCGGAAGATGCACATAATATGTTATCCTCGTCAGTATAATCGTTAACTCGAGTTAAGGTGCAAAATGACCCGATTAGGTAGATCCAGGTTGAAAAATAAATGGATCTATCTCTGACCCAAAAAGGGGATTTTTACGGGGCAAAAAATTCGATTAGGCTAAGAGCCGATTAGCACAGATATGTAGAGTGTATATGTGGGGGGGGGGCAGTAGAAAAAAACATTGAGGTACTTGAAAAGATATGTAGGGCTGTTTCGTAGCAATGACAGGTGTGGTGGGTAGCGACAGACAACAATGGGTGACCATGAGTGCGGTTGTAGGAGAAGACATGAGTGGCCAACAACCAAGAAGAGAAGCAACATAGCAGGGCAGGCCGATGGGGCAACATGGAGCAGCGGGGCGATAGAGTGGTACGGGCGGCAGGACAACACACATCACGCAGGGCAACAGGCAACAGCAAAAGGCATAGCGGTATGTAGACCTGTCAAACGGGTGGGTTGGTTTGATTTGGATTGCTTGATTTCGGGTTTGGGTATCAAAGATGCAATTCTAAACGGGTCGAAGAAAGATAAATCCAAAACCGACCCAACGGGTTGCAGGTCACCTGCGAGTGCCCATATAATGTGTTCAATAAATAATTACTTTGTAAGTTGCTATTGTAACGATAAAAGAAGACCATTCGCTAGTGTGTTTACATGAAATATAGCATAAGAACAACCAACTACTATACATTGACACTATCAAATAAAAAAGTATGATATATTTTTACAACCATTCAAGCACATACATATTTTTAGGTAAAATTCTCTCACGTACAATTAAAATCCTCTAGTGCATGACTATGATCAATAAACTAGAGTAATTTGCACTATCACTTATATTAATTTTTATGTAAGTAATTCAATTAGTGGGTTACCCGCGGGTGCCCACGGGCCACCCGCGAAACACACTTAATAAACCGGTGGATATGGGTTTGGGTAATTGCTGCTGGGTGGCAAATTTCATCACCCAAATCCGACTTAAACGGGTCGACTCATGGGTGGCTGTAGATTTTGACCCAGTTTGACGAGTCTAGCGGCAGGAGTCAACGACAGGCAGCCAGCGGTGGCTAGGCAACAGGGTGTCGGCGGTGGGCCATCATATAGCAACGACAAGGGGTGGCGGAAGTCAGCAAAGCTGCTTGGTAGCGGCACAAACATGCAGCGGCGGGCGCATGAATGAGGAGACATCAAGGGTCGGCAACGCTGCGGGAGTAGGGTGGTCGGCGGAGGGGGGCAATAGGTAGTAGATCTGGCGGCCGTCAATTATCAGGGATTAGCGGTGGGTAGGGATGATCATAGGAGTAGATAGGAGCAGCGAAAAAATGGATAAACAAGAGCTACGAAGATGTAACAGCCGGCGGGCAGCCGACCCACAAGGAAGAAGGGTGGCCGCCCGCTGGCTACACATGTCTTCCTTTTCTCTCTCTCATGTACGACGTCTCAGGTTCACTGTTCTGATACCATGTAAAATACTAAAAGACGGCTAATTGTTCTTTTGAATAGAAGAAACCTTGCTCCTATAAATAGGAGAACAGGGAAGCATATAGACACAACCTAACCCTAATGGGCCAAGACATACTTAGGCAATATCACAAAACACTTAATAAAATAAACAAACTCTCTAACAATTACAATGATCATTCATTCTTGTGAGCTTGACAATACAATCTTTAAGTGAAAATCCCCTCACCATTTGCATGTTTATGAAATATCTATGTCTATCAATTTCTATCGGTGTACCGACCTCACTGTATGTCCAACCTATGATTATAGTTTCATGCTAGCAAGCAATGGAAAGTTTGATAGATATGAAACACAGTTTAGTAAGGATGTGTCCCATGAGATATCCAATCATTTGCTTGTGCCCTATCCAAATCATTTTTGCATATGGAGTTGAGTTTTATTATTAGATGCTCGTTCCCTAGCAAGCAACCCATTCATTTTATAGATTAACACTTATTATCAACAATGTTTTGTAAGAGATCAATAGTTTTCATATGTAATGTTACTTCTCCATCATTTTTGTCTATACCTATGCTTGCCTCTTTAATTGGATTTCTATGCATTTCAGGTGAAAATGAAGATGCTCAAAGTGATTGCTAGAACTATTGGGTTGCATCGGTTGATTTTATTGAATTTCTATCCCTTCCTTCAAAAATATGTTCAGGTATGGAAGCTTTTTCTTCAAGAATAAAAGCAAATCATGTTTGTCACTTATCAATATAGTTTCTTTTTTGATGTTATGACATCCAACAGCCTCATCAACGTGATGTGACTAGTTTGCTTGCTGCAGCTGTTCAAGCATGCCATGACATGGTTTGTCTCAATCCATTGAATTGATCATATTGAATTACTTGATCCTCTGAGGTTGAACCTTGACATTGTTTTTAGGTGCCTCCGGATGCGGTTGAACCGTTGTTCAGACAAATTGTTAATCAGTTTGTACACGATCGTGCACGTACAGAGGTACTTGCAATTCCCCATTCCTAAAAACTGGCTTACATTTATCTGAGATTTGCATCAGTGATTGGATTTTTAAACTTATTTTTTCTTACTCACAGGCAATTGCTGTAGGAATCAATGTTGTAAGGGAGATTTGTCTACGCATTCCTTTGGTAAGTTCTTTTATCTGGCTGTCCAGACTTTGGAATGGTCAGGCCGGTTCAATTTAGAATATAAAAAGAGGATTAAATAACTATTATGTTGTAGTGCATGACCTGCAAATGGTGACATCATATTTATTAAATGTTACTGGAATCAGTAGGTAGCTCACATTAAAGTATACTCAACACTTCATCTCTTTCGCCCATCCAAACTAACTTAGCGTGGTTATGCCATGTTGTGGGTGAATCTTGAACAAGCGAAGGTAGCATCTGGTAGTTATCTGGATATTAACCAACGAAGTGTTACACTTGAGAAAACACATACCCTACACATCATTAGTCAACTCAATACAACACCGACCGTGGTTCTCTTTTATTTTTTAGCTACCTGGAAAACTGTTTTTCTTTAATAATTAGTTAATGGTAATAAAAAGTGTTCAGTTTTTAAGTTCCATCAGTTACGACTTTCACAAGACAACGGTTTTGTGAATAGACCTGATTAATCTGCAGCACAGCCTTTTCTGTTTGGTCATATAATATGATTGCAGTTGTTTACATGATACATTTCCTCCATACTTGCTTAATCTCATACCAATTTCATGACATCACTCTGACTCCTCTGTTGATCTCTTTCTAGTTGATGACTGAAGATTTGCTACAAGACCTTGTTCTGTATAAGAAATCTCACGAGAAAGCCATCTCGACTGCTGCTCGTTCACTTATGTCTTTATTTAGGCAGGTTCGTTTGGGTTTGTTTCTAGCTCGAGTTAACAATCAGTATTCTTTGTCTGACTACCATATCTTTTTTTTTTGTCTAGATTTGCCCATCACTTCTTGTTAAGAAAGACCGAGGACATCCTGTTGATCCAAATGCAAGACCGAAGGCCTTTGGAGAAACAAGTGTTGCTTCCAATGTTCCTGGTGTTGATCTGCTGGAATCTGCTCATGCATCCGTTTCCAATAGCGATAATGAAGAGAGTGTTTCAGATGATGAAGATGGGGATGTGGTCAGTGCTGGAACTGCAGAGGCCTCATTTGGAGTGTCTGATGAAGATGATTCAGCATCTGGTCAAGTAGATGAATATACCAAACATGGCATTGGGACCGACGAAGATCTTGATGGTGACAGTGATGACAATGGTGACGGTGGCATCAGTGATGAAAATGCTGAAGACACTGATGGTAGTGATGATGAGTTGGAAATTGAGTGTGAAAGTGCCACGGATAAGGACATCGCTAGTGATAGTGGTGATATTGGAACTGAACATGGTGGAAATCTGGACGACGATGAAGAAGAGCAAAAGGACCACAAGCGGAAGTTTGTTGACTTAGATGGACCTCTTGATGCTGCACATGCCAGTCTCAGGGCTCTTAAAAGACTGACTGTTTTAAAAGCTCAACGTGCTGCAGCTGATACGGAAGATGGTATTCTTTCAAATGAGGATTTCCAAAGGATTAAAGAGCTGCAGGTATTGTACTCTCTAGCAGCTATTCAGTTCAAACAGTACTTTCTTGCTACTGAACTGCGAAACTTATGGGAATATTATTAAACTTGTTTTTTTCAGGCAAAGAGCGAGATGAAAATGGCCTTATCACAACAAGGTTTTTCTCGAAAAGGAACAGACTCTAAGATCCCTTCCCTTAAAATCCCATCTTCTGATGATCTCCGTACTAAGCGTGTCGATCCTGCCAAACTTGAGGTTTGTTCTCATATTCAGTGTCTTGTTGCTGTTTATTATTCCTTTCCCCCATCTGTTTGCAATGGTCAAGTCTGCTGCATATGCTGTGTCTGAAGCTTCATTGACAGCTTATATCTTTTCTTGCTTTCTCTAGGTGAATATAAAAAGGAAGTTCACGAAGGAGGAGAGGCTAGCCTTGGTGAAAGCCGGAAGAGAGGAAAGAGGCAAGTACCAGTCACGAACAGCTGTAAAACAAAAGAAGGCAAGCACTCTCAATCCTATCTTGAAAAATCATCGATGTTGAATATATCTGGCGTTTGTTCTTCTTTTGAACAACTGTTATCTGTAATTTCTTTTAATGACGACGATATTGCTCGGTACTCTTAAGAATACATACCACCATCTGGGCAACAAACCACCTTCTTCAAGAACATGTCCCACCCCAGCCTCATACACCTTTTATATTCAGGCTGTGTTTGAGTTGATGTCAAGTACATGTTTATCATTTCCACCCTTTCTACATTTACACGATGTGCTTTCCACAATACCAACTCAAACACGTTGATACTGATATTTATCATATAAATCTGAGACCTAGAAAAGGCTAATAACACCAACGAAAGGTCAAGACTACTGACTACCCTGGAGTGAATCTAATCAAACAGAACTTTAGAATGCAAATGCACATTAAATTCTCTTAATTGTAGTTATTAAGGTTTCCTTCCCTTAAATGTGAAATTTTATCAACAATAGTAAGTTTTGAGTTTCTCAGATATCGCTGACAGTCTATAAAAAATACAACTATAATTGTGAAACGTTTGGCCACCTTATATGTGAATGTAATCAACCTGGCTTCATCACTCACAATATCCTTGATATGCTTCACATTGTGATGTCCTCATCATTGTCATCTCCTGAGCCTCAACCCCAAGCATGTTAGGGTAGGATACATGGATCCTTGTTTACATTCAGCTTTGTTATGGGATTCAGAATCTAAATAAGGCACTATTATGCCAAACTTATATATGGGCCAGGCTAGGCTGGAACAGGTAAATATTTCGGAGATTGAAGCAGAATAGCATCACTTTGGTTATACCAGCAACATTTTGCCAGAAAAACAAACAGCAATTATGCAACAGGCATGACACTTCTTTTGTTGCAATTCACTAATCAAAATTGAGTTTCAAACTAATATTAAAGAAAAAAAACCATTCCACTTTGTGATAGAGCCATAAAAATTTCCACACTGCTTTCGACAGTCTGTCGTGACCGGTAATGTCTATGAAACTTCTTAAGTTGTTTTGATCAAACTTGACTTTCAGAACAAACAATGAGATCAAAATCAATTCATTTGGTGATATTAAACCAGAAAAAAATCACTTTGCTTTGCACAGTCCAATCCGTGCCAACTTTCTATTTATTATTTTAAATATTCTATTGTTAGTTGGTTTCGTCTATGCCTCTTACCTGCCTGAGTTAGGATTAATCTAGAATGAGTGAAAGTTTATTGACAATTTTATTCTCATACTTGAAGGCTTCTAGTCCTCTTTTCTTTGTTTTTTCCCTAACAAGTGATTCATTTTTTATATAATTAAGCCTTTTATCCCCCTCATTGAGGATAGGCTTCATCGATAATGATCACTTGCAATTACTTGGTTATAAGTGGGGTAAAGGGAATCTAGAGAGTTGGGTGACGGAACTAAATGAATACAATTGCTTGGATTATTTGGTTCTGCTTATTAAATTAGAGACAATGATACAAATAGATTGGCCTTCATGGACATTATGCATTCATCAGCAGGCTCCCCTGATCCACTTAGCTCGGAAACCTTTGCCCTTTGCTTAAAAAAATTTATATTAGAGAAAATAATATTTTTAGCTACCCCAATAAATATTGTGCCAGATAATGAAGATGAATTGCATGACTATACCATCATTCACTCTGCACGTAATATGTGTCCGTCCAAACTTTAGTTTTCTTAAACTCCATTAAACAAGCTAATCACATAACTTTGTCCCTAACTTAGTGAATTCCCTCTGTATTCAAAATTTGATATGAAGTGGTCTAAAGTGGAATACCGTCTATTAGATGCCTGGAGAAATACATCTCTTGGATTCATAGTTCCACTTTAATTAGATACCATAAATCAGGGGGAAAACTTACTATTCCTTCTTCCAAGCCCATACTGTGAAGAGGAACCAATATCATAGCTTTGATCATCAGTCGGTACCAACCCTCCCCCAACTCCAGTGCACGGGGAAACGATATGGCTGCAATGTATGAGGAACCTCTCCGATATGTGAATTCATGATCTTTACAAGCAAGATATCATAACTTTGACCATCAGTCGGCACTAATCCTCCCCCAACTCCAGTCCAGGGGGGGGATGGCATGGCCGCCATAGAACCTCTTCGATATGTGAATTCATGTTCTTTACAAGCAAAATAAATTATATATTGTTAATACTGTGAGGGCCATAGAGGCAGTTACCAATGAATCTTCCTTTGAACAAGGTAAATGAAGATGACTTCATTGCTTTTCTCATAATGGATAACAGTCAAACTTATGAAGTGACAGATGCAAGGCTACATACGCTTTAGATATATACGAAGACGTAGTAAACACGTAGTAATCTGCACACATCAGGTTTACACCAGGTATGATAGATTTGAGGTAAATATTTTATTATTTATGATGTCCAGATCTTTTGGAAAATACCTCGACAGCTTATAAAACACCGATCACTGCTTTGGCAGTCCAGATTAATCTTTGGGAGTTTACAAAGCCATCAGTCATTGGATGACCACAAACTTGCCACAGGAAACCACCACACCACTATCAATAAAATTTAACTAATGCATCTGCAGCTGAGTGATAATAATCACAATAAGGGCTAGTTTGGTTGGATGTTGTAGAGTGCAGTTGTATGAGTTCACAATGTAAAAATGTACATCAAGCACGCACTTTGTCATCCGGCTACACCCTACCAAACCGACCCTAAGCTCAATATAGGCAAGCTCCACTTCATTGTCAAAGGATTACTATACTTGATAACAAGAAAAAAAAACCCAACAATTTACAAACAGATTTCTACTACTCAATACTGACTACTAAAGGAAAAAATTGTATTTAACACCAATATCAATATAAATACTTTTTTATGTGATCGGTAGATCCCTCTCATACTAAAAAAAAAGATTGTTGGGCGGTGAAGAAACAAGGTCTCAATAAGATGAATGTGGCTGAAATGCGTATGCTGAGATGGATATGGGAAAACAAGAAAAGATCGCTTGAGAAATGACTATATCAGGAATAAAGTGGGGGTGGCGAGCATTGATGACAAGTTGCGTGAGGGTAGACTTAGATGGCATGGCCATGTGCAACACAGACCGACTAATGCGCCTATATGAAGCAATGCGATTGAGACAAACACAATTGACAGAAGAAGAGGAAAGCCTAAATTAACATGAGAATGCAAGCTTCACTTCATTGTCAAAGGATCATTATACTTGATAACAAGAGAAAAAACCCAACAATTTACGAACGGAATTCTACTAAATGCTGACTACTGAAGGAAAAAAATGTATTTAACACCTATATCAATATAAATATTTTTTCATGTGATCAGAAGATCCCTCTCAGACTAAAAAATAAGTTTTATAGAACAACTATATAGCCAACCATGCTCTATGGGAGTGAATATTGGGCGCTGAAGAAACAAGGTCTCAACAAGATGAATGTGGCTGAAATGCGTATGTTGAGATGAATGTGAGGGAAGGTAAGAAAATATCGCTTGAGAAATGACTATATTAGGAATAAAATGAGGGTGGCAAGCAATGTTTTAAAAAACGTTAAGCGGTAACCGTGCGGACATCACCTTGTAACTGGTTAAGCGGTAAGCGGCCGATTTTTTAAAAAACGGGTTTTAATTTCCTATATAATTTTATACAAAATTACATATATATGTATATAAATACTAATACTCTTTGAAACTTTTATATATATCTAAAGATTCTAAACACTCTACCCAACAGTAAAAACACCCAATTAGTTTATAAGATAGCTATAAGACAATAATTATAGCCATAATATAATAAATAATAGATTTGACATAGATAAAATACCCCACATACATGATTCAGAAATATTTTTGCATCACATGTTTACATAGTTAAGCAGTAAACAATAGACTCATTATTGGATACCTTTCTAACTTATTGTTATATGTGCATATCATCAATTAGTCATACATTAGAGCAGTACAATTAACTAAAGTATGCATTCTAAAATTAGATAATAGTTACATATATTTTACTTGTATAAATTACACTTTACAACAATACCCTATTATCCCAACTTGCATACAGTAAACAATAGACTCATTATTGGATACCTTTCTAACTTATTGTTATATGTGCATATCATCAATTAGTCATACATTACAGCAGCACAATTAACTAAAGTATGCATTCTAAAATTAGATAATAGTTACATTACATATATTTTACTTGTATAAATTACACTTTACAACAGTACCCTATTATCCCAACTTGCATACAAGTATACATTCTATTAGACTAGGCTTATCATAGGATCATCATCATCATCTAGGCTTATCATAGGATATTTAAGTTTAATATATTATAGTCAGTAATACTTGGGGCCATATAGTTTATATAAAGTTACAGGTGTACAACAAAATTTACAAAAAACGGACAAAAAGGGCCAAAAAGCGGGGAAAAAAGGGCAAAAAAACGGAAAAAAGGGGAAAAAACGGCCGATTAATTACAAAAAGTTAACCGGCGATTTTAGCAAAAATGGAACGGGCTGGGTGTTTGGCCGATTAATCGTCCGTTTAATCAGCCGCTCAGCCCGTTTTTCATTTCACTGGTGGCGAGCATTGAAGACAAATTGCATGAGGGCAGACTCAGAGGATATGGACATGTGCAACAGAGACAAACTAATGCGCCTATACGAAGCAATGCGATTGAGACAAACACAAAAATTGAAGAGGAAAAGCCTAAATTAACATGGGAAGAACTTATAAAGAGATTTTTATCTCTACATCTCGACCAGAATATGACCCATGATAGAGCTGAATGGAAATGAAAGATGCATGTAGCCGACCCCAACATAATTGTGACTGAGGCTTAGATGATGATGATGATCAATATAAATACTTGATTCCTCATTCTCATGGTCCAATAAGTCATCCTCTTTAGAGGAAGAAGAGATAGCTGACTTCTCCTTTGAGCACTCTGATCTCGATATGTCATTTGTGGCCCTTTGGATTGATTTGGTTGAACTGGCATTTCCTCAACCACCGTTTGCCATTTGCAGTAGTTGCATGAACCCAGAGCAGAAAGATCTGTTTTGATTGGTGTACTGACAGAACTGGCCATTTGTTAAATGAGATGTATGGTAACACTTGCAGCATTGGAAGAGCATCAGTGCTGTTAGTGGCACCTGGAAAACCGGATGATAAGGTATCTGATTAAAGTTCACTTTTCCTTTACCAAAGCTTCTGATTACACCCACCACCCTCCCTAAGCTGTCGCTAACAGACACAGGAGTACTCACTAGTTCCTTAACCTATAGCTGAATAAGCATAGGCTGAACCACTATAAGAACTTTCCTTAGGAATGGTAGCTTCAGGTTTATGTCTGTTTGCCTTTGGCTGCTTGTCATTTGCTGAGTTCTGGCAATCGATCAGAACAATTCCTGCAACCTGACCTTCATTTTTTACATTGTTTCCACATTGTTAAGACATTGTTTATCTTCTTCTTATTGGCCAGAATACTACTTCTATAAGCCAATTTTATCTCCTTTTGTTTTTCTTTTTCTTTCTTTTCTGAGGCTGAGGCAGCAGAAGCATCAACCTGTCTCTGTTGTGTGCCTTTCTGGCTGCATATGTAACAACATCCTTATAGACAGGGTTTGCATATTGATTTTCATCTTGGATTAACTTTGTTTGCCTGTTTGCCATTTGTTGATGCCAGACCGGTGGGTTGAGCAACAAACAGAAAGAGCACAAGAAAGCAATGCCTTTGGCCGCGAAGAAGTCAAAAGTTGCCTGGTCCCGCCAAGAGAAGAGGAAGCAGCAAAGGCGAGCTGGAAAGCAGTTCAGGGGAAAGAAAGCGTGGAAGTAATAATCATATATGGATCCGGAAATCTTATTTCATCTTTGTTGGTCCTTGATTCCAAGCTGCTGGGCCATTTTCCGATTTTGTTTTTGTTCTTTCCTAGCTTGGGAGCTTGTTCCTGTGTTCCTTTGTTCATGTTTCTTTTTCGAAGTTTATCAAAATTTTGTCCACTCAAAGATCCAATAAATGCAAGATGGCGTGCCTGGCATAGTAACTAAGAATTAGAATATATGGTTTCAATCTGTTGCTAAATTGCGTTGCTCGCTCTTTAAAATAATGAAAGCAAGGCGCGACTTTTTTGCAGCAGGGTTTTTGCTGCCGTGGAAGTTTCAAACAACCACCCATCTGTGCTGCTTGTGCACAACATGTGTTTATCTTTATGGAGTCCAGAAGGTCCATACGAGTGCAATATCATATAAGAAGTTAATGAAGGCGGCATGGCACAGTACTCAGCGCAAAGACAATCACGGTGTAGTACTATAATTTGTCGTTTTCCTGGATTGTGAATGAGGGAGGGATGCTTCGTTTCTTCTGTAAAATAGAACTGAGTAGGTAGTATTTCCTTACTCTAGTTTTATAACCGGTCAGAGGTTCAATGGTTGATAGTCTGTTAGCAATCAATGTGGAAGTGGCTTGACCCGTTATGAGTTAGCAAAATACATGTTGCTCTGCTAGAGCTTTATTTGGGGATAAGGAATGATCTTGTCGTGACCAGACATGTAAGGTGAGGTTGATCTGAGTACTTAGCGAAGAGTATGGCGAAACAAGGATGTAAAAGGACTGAGGAAGTGCTCTAGAAGCTAACCACACATCTAGTTTGTTGATGGTGGTGGATAACTGCTGCAACAGAGCTCCGATGGTTGGGGAAGTTGGGCGAGTCTGGCCATGGGTGAGAATGTGAGAAATCGAGAGGTCTGAGTTGTGAAAGTAGGGTAGGGCTAAGTTTCTATGTGGTTAAAATGCGGTGGGGTTTAGTGTAGTGGGAAGATGAGAACCCAGAGGTCAACGACAGATGAAATCCAAAACCTTATGGTTTAAGTGTTTTGTGAAACACAACAGAAGCGAAAGAAAGGAAAATTAAATTATGTGACCCATGGGGAAGGGGGAATCTTGTAGCCGAATCTTGTGATTGCGGGGGAAGCCCAAACGGAGGAATCACAGCTTTAGTTCTGTTAGATGGTGTGGTTGCGGCTTTGAGGGACTCAGATAATGCGAGCGGGACAAGGAACATATAAGAAACCTTAGGTCGAAGCGACAAATTTAAAATTTATTAAAAACTTGTGGTACTTTTTTTATGAATTGGTGGTGCAAATGATATCCAATTAACTTAAAGATTAGCAAGTAGAGTGATATATGTGCGGGGAACCAAAACTTATTATCAATTTTGCAAATTTTAGGACATTAAGTGTATAATTACACTACTTGAATATTACATGTTTACTTTGTGCATTTATTACTTCTTTTAACCATTCACGATATTGTATTTATTACTTTCTCCGATTCCTTCACCCACTAATCCTAGAAAGTTTCAAGAGAGTCAAACCAAGTTCTAGCTCATCAATTGGTGTATTGTGCTTAACCCTACTATTGAAGCGAATTAGGTGATTGTCATAAATCTTCACGTAATAAGCTAATACTGACGCCTAATATTATTGAACTTTCAATTACTCCAAATATGATTAAATTTAGGGAAAAAGCAACTTAACATGATTAGAGAAAAAAGGACATAAGAAAAGAGTGGGTTAAGACAAATACTTAGGATTGAGTATGTTACAACACTCCACCCCTTAAAAGGAATGCTATCTTCTAAATCTCAAGCAAAAGGAGGGGTGAGTATGCAACATATCATCTTTGACATTCTAGATGGTTCTTTCAAGACCATGATATCAGTAGCTTAGTCTCTTTTTTCTTCAACTATTTCCTTTTGGAATCCATAATCTTCATTGAGAACTCCTCATAAGCAGTGGCAGATCCTGCAAATCACACTAGGGGGGGTGAGCTTTACAAGTCACGACCAAAATTGATATTTTTTACATTGATTGTTCTTATTGAAACATATGAGTTCATAGCTAATGAATATTTTTTAGTATATTACTAGTGAATCAATATTTTAAATAATTTTTTACATCACAACACCAACTAAGTAAAACAAGAATCACTATTATTGTGACACATCAACAATTATGATGTAGTTAAAAGATATATGACTAATTCGAACAAGAGAATAGAATCTGATAAATTTTTAATGTTTTAAGAATGCTGCAAAAAAAAACTGATTAGTAGTTCCCATAAATACTTCTCACTCAAAGTAGCATATCATCAAATCATTTAATCAATCAACAACTATTGTTGCACGGTTCAGTTTTGAGTTGTTCATTACTTTTACAAGTGAGATATTTATTCATTAGCTGAATGATAATGATGTACACACTGGATTTTGTCCAAAAAAATAAAATAAACTTATAACCTATAAGAACTAATTCAAACTTAACATCGTATATGATTATAATTCGTAAGAAAATGATATTACAATTCATTGAAAACTACGAGCTGTATACTTTAGGACATACCATAACGAGATAAATGTTAAATTTAATTTATTAAAATATACCTTACAAGAGCCTTTTGAACAATAGTGGTAACAAACACATGGAAGACTGAGAATGAACTAGAGAGAAACCGACCAATTATCTAGATCGGCGGATGGGGTTGGCTTTTTACAAACTGATTTCTTTTAACATCGACTCTATCCGCAGGAAAAACATTCCAAGAAGGTAAACAGTGCTTGTGACTCCCAACTCTGAAATTTTGGCGTGTAAGTCGTAGAAGCATCCTGTCAGTTACGTTTTGTGGATTTGATTGACTCTTTAGTCTCAGTCTTTTAGTCTTCATATTTATACCTATAGACATTATGGCAACGCATTGTCAAAGTGCAAGTGACCCACAATCTTCGTCTTTTATTCATTTGGGTAAGTGGAACAGTTTGTACCGATTTTTATGGCTTAACAAATCTGATTGACCAATAAATGCTATGTGTGAATTGTGGGGATTGGTTGGGGGGGGGGCTTTAGCCCCGGTAGCCCCCTGGCTACGCCCCTTCTCATAAGGCATATGCTCCCATAACTCCAAAGGTTCTATAGACAACATATGAGAGGGATCATTTCACATACCTCTTAATATTTGGCAAATGGAACAAACTATGAATCTTGTCATAGGCATGGTGAAGAGCTGAATGATAGGCACACTCATCAACCTTATCTAATATCTCAAACGGTCCCAAGTATCATGGGCTAAGCTTGCCTTTTAATTTGGACGTTGCAATATATCCGATTAGCTTTATCTTGAGAAGTAGGTAGTCATATACTAGAAGTTCACATTCGACCTCTTGTTATCAGTATACATCTTTTTTCGATCCTAGGAAGCCTTCATCCTTTTCTTAACCATTCATATCGTATTGGTCATCATTTGCATGCCACCATTCTTCATCAGAGAAGTATCTCCCACATCATTCCTAATGTAGTGAGGAATGACAAGGTCAAGCATATAGTTCTTCTGAAGGTGGCATACAAATACTGGCTTGGTAGTAATTGTTGTAAGCAAATTTGGCCAAAAGGAGATACTTATTCCAAGTATCTCCGCAGTCCATCACAAGTACACAACAAGTTGTCCAAAATTTACACTACACATTCTGACTATCCATCTGTCTAGGGTGGTAAGATGTGCTGAATCATAGGCCGTGGGAAGACTTGGTTAAGCGATCATTGTTCAATATTAGATTCTTCTATGTGCTCTTTGTTACTATATTTGATTAGTTGGGCTTAGGCCCATTGTATTTTTCCTTTTCTCTATTTAGCCCACGTACTCCCTGTCTCCTATATATAGGACACCCAACACTCTTATTTGTTTTATAGAAAGCAAAATCCTTTTACATGGTATCAAGATTAGTATGCTAAACCTAATACTCACCACTCTTTCTTTTCCCCTCCCTTTCTCTTTTCCTTCTCGGAGGCTACCGTAGCATGACAACATGTCTTGCTTGCTCAACAATATTACTGCTTCTGCCTCTTTAGATTGGCAAGTTGAGAATTTACCAATTATTGATTCTTCTGCCCACCTAGACACCACTTCTCAAGGTAACTTTGGGGCGTCCATGCTTACTTCCAGTTCTAACTGGATTAGGGATTCAGGTGTGACTCAACTTATGA
Organism: Alisma plantago-aquatica; assembly: GCA_963693085.1. Taxonomy (NCBI): domain Eukaryota; kingdom Viridiplantae; phylum Streptophyta; class Magnoliopsida; order Alismatales; family Alismataceae; genus Alisma; species Alisma plantago-aquatica. Next base: position 748,794,987 of record OY856414.1, read on the forward strand.
TTGGTATGCCCCATCTTCTAACTACATCTAATTCATTTATCCCTCACTCCTTTATCACCATGGCTGATGGATTTGTTAAATGAGTAACTCAATGTGGCACCATTCCTATCTCTTATAAAGTCATGTTGGCTCCCATCCACTTTGTTCCAAATTTTCCATATGATTTGATGTATGTAGAAAAAATTGTTGACTCTCTCAAATGTTTTGTAACATTTAGTCCATATGATTTTATTTTATAAGATCGAAAGAATTTGACAATGATTGGGCAGGGAGTACGCCCTGGTCATCTCTATTGCTTCTCTACCCCACCCTCGAATTGACCACAAGCCCTTCTTATCTCCACTCCACTTCAACTGCATCTATGTTGTGGCCATTTATCTTTAGATAAGCTTAAACTATTAGAAAGTTCTTTGTCTTCATGCTCTTCCATTCAGTGTAATGCTTGTCAGCTAGGAAAACATCATCGTGTGTTTTTCGTGGCCCGTATCTGTAAACAATCATCTGGTATGTTTGACTTAGTTCATAATGACGTCTGTGGTCCATTTAGAACTACTAATAACAATGGCTATATATATTTTGTTACATTTGTGGATGATTTTTCTAGAATGACATGGCTTTCGCACTCATGATGAAGTCTTTACATTAATTCATGAGTTTTACAGGTTGGTTTTGGTTTAATTTTCAATGTCTATTAAGATTCTTTGAACTGACAACACCCTTGAATATACCCAAAAGGCTGTCGCCTCCTTTTTCTGCAACATAGGGATGATTCATCAATGATCGTACACATACTCTCTACAACAAAATGACATTACAGAGTGTGAAAATCATCATCTACTTGACATTACAAGATCTCTTCTCATTCATGCCAACTTGCCTAAGTCTTTTTGGCCTGATGCGGTCCTCATCGCTTGATTTCTTATGAATCACCAATCTTCCTCTATTCTCAGGAAGCAGACCCCTTTTTCCATTTTTTACCGTCAATCCACACCATTCCCTCTCATGCCTCGTGTTTTCAGTTGTGTTTCCTTCATTCATAATTTTGATCCTAAGACTGACAAGCTTTCCCCCGAGCTATATGAACAATAAATCTTGGTTATCCTTATTCTCAAAAAGGTTACAAATGTCTTGAACCTAACTCTAGTAGAATGTATTACTCTACGGATGTCACCTTTCATGAGGATGAAATGTTCTTTGTATCCAACTCACCCCATTGATTATAATGATACTATGATTTCATTGCCTGATCCATTCATCCCACTGACACCACCACCACTTCCACCATCCACAACACCAAACCAACGCATGGAAGATGAGTTATTGGCTTCATCTCCTTCATCATCATCAGTTTCAGACCAATCCAATCTACCAAGGGCACTACACAAAGGTATACGCTCTTGCACTACCAAGCTCTCCATTTCTAGCACTTGTTGTCTAGCACGTCTTTCTTCTTCCGTCTCACCCTTTGCTATTTCTTTGGATACAACATATGTTCCTAAGTGTCTAACATATTCTATGTGCCCTCCTGGATGGAAATGTGCCATGATGGAAGAAATACAAGCTCTCCATGTAAGCAAGAAATGGGATCTTGTCACCCCACCCGCATGCAAAAACATTGTAGGATGCCGATGGGTTTTCTCTATAAAGCATAAGTCGGATGGTTCTGTTAAACAACTCAAGGTGCACCTGGTTGATAAAGGATTCACTCAAACCATTGGCATAGATTACTTTGAGACATTCTCTCCAATGACTAGGATTGCATCCGTTCACATCCTTATGTCCCTTGCATCTCACCTTGACTGGCCTCTTTATCATCCCAACATCAAGAATGCATTTCTTCACAGAGATCTTGTGGAGGGATTCTACATGCAACAACCACCTGGATTTGTAGTTGAGGGGGGCATCTTCTCACAAAGTATGTCACCTCCAACGATCTCTCTATGACCTCAAACAGTCTCATAGGGCCTGGTTCAACAAGTTAAGTGATGTCCTAACTTGTGTTAACTTTCAGAGAGTAGCCATAGACCACTCCTTATTCTTCTCCAAGTCTTCCATAGGCCATGTTCTTATTGCTCTCTAAGTTGATGATATTGTCATCATTATTATTGATGATTTGGTGGAGATATCCCAACTGAAGAAGTCTCTGCATGCACATTTCCACACAAAAGACTTGGACACCCTATGACACTGTCTCTAAATTAAAGTCCTCCGCTTAGCCTTAGGGATAAGTTTGTCACAATGACATTATGTCTTAGACCTACTTCAGGATGCCAACAAGGCAGAAGTCAAATCAATCTCTACCATGATGGATTATCATACGAAGCCTATTCATAAAGGAGAACTCTTTGCTGATCCAGAGAAGTATCTCCGTATAGTTGGGAAGCTAATTTACTTAACTATTACTCGACCATATATAAGCTATGCTCTTGTGGTAGTCAACTAACACATGAGTGTACCACTTCAGGTCCACTGGTCCAACATTCAACACATTCTTTGCTATCTAAGAAGTGCTCCAGGAAGAAGATTTCTCTAAAACGTCATAAGTCTAAGGTAATCTCCATCTCTGGATATGTAGATGCAGATTGGGCTGGTGATTCTAAAGACCGATGGTCCGCTTCCATCTATTGTGTCATGATTGGAACTCACCCAATTCCTTGGAGGAGTAAAAAAGAGGATGTGGTAGCTCGCTCCAACACTGAGGCAGAATATCGTTCCATGGCTCATGGATGCTATGATCTACAATGCGTTAGATCCAACATGATCGACTTTGGAATTCCTTTTTAAACTCTAGCTACTCTATATTGTGACAACCAGGTGGCTATACACGTAGCTAATAATCCACTCTTCTAGCACACAAAACACATTAAAGTTTACTGCCATTTTGTGTGGGACATGGTCAAATCCAAACAAATCATCACTCCTCACATTAGGACAGGTGATCAAGTTGCAAGCATCTTTACCAAACTTGTCTCTCCTGCTTTATTCAAGTATATGAATGTCAAGTTGGGACTTCACAATGTTTACTTTCTAACTTGAGGGGACGTGTCAATATATTTGATTAGTTGGGCATATGTCCATTGTATTTTTCCCTTTCTCTATTTATCCCATGTACTCCTAAGATCCTCTATATAGGAGACCCAACACTTATTTGTTAAGCATGGGAAGACTTGGTTAGATGATAAAAGCAACTCATATTGTATTGTGTTGATTACATTCAATTTGGTGGGTATTTCATGCCTAAATTTATCCTAATTTCCTCTCTTTATCCATATTTACCTTAACTTTCTCTCAAATTTTACTCAACTTTACCAATAATGTGAATGTTGCATGTTTATGAGAGAGATTAGATGGTGAAACTCAATCCAAATTTCCCCATCCATACTTGATACCTTATCTTTTGACATTCTTGTTCTTTTACTTTACTTCTTGATTTGTTTTACTTGTTTATTACTTGCTTGTTGATAATCATAATTCCATGGAGAACACAAACTTTACCGTACACTTTTGTTTGATGTAACTAAGATAAGCTTAAAGGATCTTAACACTTACCACCCTTGTCCTTGAGTTCGACCCCAATCTACTACGTTGGACCTTGTATTATTGTTGCGGGGGCTTGAGTATCGGGTATAAATTTAGGATGATCAACTTTTTGGCATTGTTTACGGAGAATAGACAACCGATACTATTAAGATCTGAGTCTACTTAGCATACACTTATGCCTCAAGTCTAGTATTGGCTCGATTGCACATTTTTAATCTCGATAACTCTAATCAGGCCTTGTTTGGTTAGGCTGTGTTGAAAGACATATAGTTGCAACTCATCGTGTTTTTCAACTTCAAGTGTTTGGTTGGATACAACTCCAACCCACGGCGAGGAAACAAACCACACGGAAACATTCGATTACATACAAAATTATGGAAAACTGACTGCGTCCTTCTTGGGCGCGGTCTGTTTCCCTTGTGCTAGCTATCTACGGCGCCGGGAACAATGTTTCTCCACTCTTGTCGCTGTAGTTTTATTTGTACACCTCCATCTATCTTCTCCGTTTTCATTCACGACATCACTCTTATCTCCTCAACCAGTCCATCTACTCCATTGTTTGTTGTAGGATCAACCTTCCCTGCTGCTTGCTCCTCTCTACTTCACTTTCTATTGCAGCAACAACTTTACATGTTTGCACTGATCAAGAGGAGATTAAAGCTGTATATCTGCTCGCCTCACCTTCTTTCTCATGATGACATGTCCTGCTATGATTCCTCATGGACCTCCAGAGTGCAACAAGGAGCATCCGCCATCTATCGGCATGCATCTGCTCCAGTTGTGGTGGGGACGCGCATGTTTCCCAGAAGGAGACGACCACCACCAGATTCTAGGATCATGCTGCACTAACATCCCTGACGTCTCGTCTTCTGCACCTTCTGCACTATGGTTCTAATGGCCAACGAATACAAGCAGATTAGCAACAACATCATAGATATCTGGAGGATCAGAATTGCCATGTGTACCTAACCCAATCGAGGGCTCTGCTCAGTTGTGCTAATAAAATAGGAATGACTATAGTAGGGATGATGGCCATGGAAAATTGTTTTTTGATGGTTTATAGGCTACTGATAGCCTTGAACCACCTTCAACCAAACGTAAACCAACAGACAAGTTGGGTTCAAATCACATTCACCAAACGATGGCAACATAGCCTTAAAATATGTTTTACATTTCCTATTTTTGAACTCATCGTGTGTCTTGGAAACACATACAACCAAATGAGCCCTCATCTTGAATATCTCGTGTCACACATCCAATTTCTAACTCGACTATGCAACTTATTTTAGGAATTTTGAGTGAGTTAGATCAAACCCACTACCAACTGCAAGAATCATGCCTCCTCGTAGAGTGGAAGGCTTCCACGAGAAACGTGAGGGGGATCGAGATAAAGAGCATCATGAAGAGGAAGAGCATGCGGAAGAGCACCATGAAAAGAAGAAGAAAACTCCCATGATAGAGCAAGGAGAATCAGGAGGAACAACAACGATGATGATGAAGATGACGAAGGCCTTCTCTTTGAGATCTGGCTGCTACAAGGGCAAATGAGTTCAGATGCCTGATCATTATTCCTCGGTTCAACGCTCCAAACTTTGAGTTGAAACTTGTAGTTATTAGTATGATTCATAACAAGACTTTTGGTGGAAACTCTTTAGATGAAAACCCTTATCACCACCTTGATGCTATTAAAAATATATGTGCCACCATCAAGATAAACATGGTATCGTAGAAGTCATCGACTGCAAGGAATTTGAATTTTATCAAAGGAATAAGGCTCTATCTTAGTTCCTTGCTCTTCTCAATAAAAACATCAATGGAGGGGATCTCTGGCTGATGCTTTTGTCACCAAGTCTTATCTAGTGGAAAAGACTCTTAGAAACAAACATAAGATCACCGATTTCATGCAAAATACCGGTTAGAACTTGTATGAAGCATGAGAAATATTCCAAGAATAACAAAGGACTACCCTCATCAAAACTATGATAAAGGATTTTTGGGTACAACCTTCTATAATGGCATGCCTCTTCCAAAAGGACCTCATTGAATGCAACTGTAGGAGGTGATTTCCTAGATAAGAACCAAAGAAAACCATGAAGATTATTGACAATATGACTTCCTGCAAGTTAGTTTGAAATATGACAGGGGAACAACTAAGAAGGTATCAACTGAAGGAATAACTACCAAGTCTAAGTCTCTAGAAGCTATAAGTGCTCAAATTCAAAAGATTGCTTTAGATGTGAAATTATTGAAGGATTCTAGAAGCAAAGGAAAGAATAGAGAAGAAAAGGTGGTGAAGTGTGTTACATGTAGAGAAGGAGGTCATGGAGTAGATAATTGTTTCTATACCCAACTAGATGAAGATGATCAAGAAGATGATACTGAGAATATTTCTTATGTTAATTTCTAGAGTTTGGATCATCCTGGTTTCTCTTACGGAAACAAAAATACTACCAAAAATGCTCACTAGTTGGATGAACCACCTAAAACACCGCCAGGTTTTGATAGAGGTGGTGGACCACATGTGTTCACACGTAACATAACTTATCAGCAGAACATGAACAATTACCAAGGACAAGGCCAAAACCAAAAAACAGACTCAAACAGTTTAAGTCATGGTCAAAGTTAGAACAGAAACTCTAATCAACAAGATCACATTTCTGAATTGTTTGATTTTACAAAAAGGGAAGCAATCGTGAATGAGCAACTAATCCAGAGTGCTATAAAAATAAGGGACTACAATCCATAATTAAACCCAGCTAGGGGGCGTCACTTCTCAGATGACTGATATGAAAGCTCATAGTAGGATGGTTGACCAACAACTGGTACAATTATCTGAGTTGATAAATAACCCACAAGGAAAAATCCCTTCCACCAATGAGAGTGCAAAGATGGCTAGACTCCATTCACAAAAAGTCTTAGAGGAGTCAACAAGCAAGGCTAACAAAGATGAAACTCATGTCACTGATTTCCTACATAAAATTGACTTGATAGAAGAAGAACTAGAGGTTAAAGTTCTCACCTAGAAAGGAAATTCAAAAGCTAACAATAAGGAAAATAATCCAATAAAAAAGAAGAAACCTATTGCGGCTGAAGCGACCATAGCTAACAGAGAACCATATGAACCGAGAATCCAATTTCCATACAAGCTAATCAAGGCTCATTTGAAAAAGAGGGAAAAATTTATGGAGGTTGTGAAGAAGATACATAAGGATCTTCCATTTTTTGATGCTATAGAAGAAATGCCAACCTATGCCAAGTTCTTCAAGGACCTCACTATGAAGAGGAGGTAAGGAAGTGAAATCAAAACTATTCAACTTGCTAAGATGTCTAGTGCCTTTGTGCTAGAAAAAATGTCGACCAAGTAGAATGGTCCCATATCATTTACTATACCATTCTGAAAAGTTGATCAACCTAAATCACGTGTCCAAAAGGAGTGTTCTCTAGAGTAATAGAACTTTTGGATTTATAACCCTACAGTCAGGCCCCCACAATGATAGAATGGGGTCTAAAGTAGTAGATCAGGTCGAACTCAGGGACAAGGCTGGTAAGTGTTAAGATCCTTTAAGCATTGGCTTAGTTACACCAATCAAAAGTGTAAGGTAAAGTTTATTTTCCCTATGGAATAATGATTCATCAATAGGCAAATAATAAACAAGTAAATGAAATCAAGAATTAAAGTAAAAGAACAATAACGTCAAAAGATAAGGTATCAAGTATGGATGGGAAAACTGGATTGGGTTTTACCATATAAGCTCTCTCATCCACATGCAACACTCACATTCATTGTATACCCTTATAAGGTTTACAATCAATCATCATAAGTGTCTATTTTCTCTTCTTGCTATCTAAGGATTGATCTAGATTATAAGGATGACTCTATCTCGAGATGGCAAACAAATAATCAAAGTAAAACCATATGATCATTAGCTTTAGAATTCCAACATTCTCATGTATTCATGTAACTCCATAACACTTAGATAAAAGTTGATACTAATCTTTAGAGGTATTAACAATCAAACAACATAATATGGTAGATAATCATGCAAGTGAAGCATTAAGAACAATAGTATGGAGATAAACATTGCTAAGAACATATATTCAACAAAAATACACATTTACATGTTGGGAGAGCCTTATTGGATACTCCAAACCCAAGATAGATGACTAGCCACTCATGGCGGTGAGTAGCATAGAAAAATTACAAGTATGGTGAGACATGGAGTTGGAAGGGAATGAAAGTGAATGAATAGATTCGAAGAAGAAGGAGAAAAATACACCAATAGTGAACACAGACTGGTCAAGGTCAATAGCGAGTTTCTCCACTCTGAATTTGGCTTTGACAGTGAAAGTGGATGCTTCATCTTCCTCCTTCCCTCAAAGGAGGAACCTGGAACTACTCAATAGAGATGGGAGTTTGCTGCTCCTCAGACTCTCGTCCTTGAAGATCATTAATCGATGGCTCAAGGTGGAAGGCGATGACAAGATGGCATAGTGGAATAACTTCATTGTCTCCCTTGGGTGGTGACCCCCTATCAGTTGCATGAGGTATCCTCTTTATAGCTCTTGGTGTGGGAGTCAAGGCAGTTGAGGGTGTACTTTTGCTTGCACCACAAGTCTGAGCACGTGCCTCGATGCACACACTTGATGGTATGAATGACCAATGTGTCTAGTACCACCATCATTAGGTGGGTCATGTAGGTGAGACATCATCTTCCTATCCATCAATTGAGGTTCGTTAGGTAGACCATTGGGTTTTGCCACTCAACTGACCATCAGTTGCCTTGTCCAATCCTTCCTTCATGCGAGCTCAGATAGGCCATCGTCAGATGCATCCCTGGTAGGCCATCCGTAGGAAGACCTGTCTTCCCATGGGTCTAGGATGGCCATCCAATTTGGGGACCAATGTTTGTCTTGACATGAGGTCTAGGCCGACCATCAATTTTGGGAAAGCAATGGTTATCCTGACCGCACCTTCTAATGGGCACCTGGGTGTAGCTGGAGGGCATTGATTTGGGAATTGATGGTTAATCAGCTACAAGGGATGGCCTAATGCTTAGGGTGAATGGTCACCATCAATTATGAAAACCATTGGGGGATCTGTACAAGGGTTGAGGCCATCATTTGGTGAGTTACCTGCATGGAAATGAGTAGTTACCTTTGAGTCAAGGCATAAATGGTAAACATGATCAAAATTTGAGGAAATGAAGGTAACTCTACATAAAGAGAGGAAATTAGGGGTAAATTTAGGCATGAAATATCCATAAAATTGGATGTTATAACCCCCCAAACTTAGAGTCTAGCTTGTCCTCTAGATAATAAATAGAATCAAAGCATTAAATAACTGCTAAGGGTTTTATTTGTTTAGTGTTTCTTGACTGTTGACCATGTATTCATATCATCCTTAGGTCAAGACCTCTGCATAATAGCTTAGATTGCTTACTATACCCCCATGTTTTGTTCTCCTTAATCTGGAGTTGTGTGACCTCTTTTGTTTGGAACAACCTCTTATCAAGATGAGTGTCTCCTTCATGATTTGTACTCAACCTCCTTTCCAAGCTGTTCTTATGCAAGACATCATCCGAGGTAGCTTTCACACCCAACTTTTAGTTTTTTTGGATAGTTCTAACTAGTAGTGTAGGGGTAGGTTAAGGTTGCTAATTTTTCCTATCCTTTTAAGGTTCACTCAACCATGACAATTGTTGTAAAATAGTGTCATTCAACTATCAGTCCTAATGAAGTTTTAGGTGGTTATGTGAGATAGCCATTGAAGGATAAGTGTGTTTTTGTTTGACTTCTAAGATCCACTATTCGACATAAAACATCTACAATTTTGAGTGCGGCTATACATCGGAGGGTGGATCCTTTTGACATGTTTCTGGGCATAACTCTCCTATTTTTATTCATGCTTGTCTTAATTTTTTCTCACAAAGCTAAGGCGGTAGAATTTTTGTTGGAGTGGGCTGCCAAGCCTCTTTTGATCCCAAGCTGAGATTTAAGCACTAGGAGGTTTAGCTGTTTCCTCTCTTGTTTGTGCTTACACTTTTTGACTCATACTAGGAGGTTAGGAGGTTGATCGGGAGTGAACCAAATGGGGTCCTCCTTATTTTAGAGGGTTTCTCCTAAGACAGTAGTGTTTCTTTGCTGTTTGCAGTATCTTGAGATAAGAATGGTGCAAAGACATAGTCAAGTAGATTTTTACTGGTGAATTTGTAGCCCAAAACATCACTCTTGGAATGATTACACTAAAGACACATTTGGTTACTTGGATTTTTCCATATTGGATTGTATTTTGGACTCCAAATCTGTAAATTTAATGTTTGGTTTGCAGGATTGGAGAAATGAGGCTAATCCCGGAATTTTTAGACAAAATAGGAATCCCACATTTTGGTCTCCATCAAAATTCTCATGGATGCAAAAATCCATCATGGGCAAGACAATAGACACGAAAAAATATAAATCCCACACTTACAAAATCCAGCAAACCAAACATAAAATTTTACTTTGCGGGATTTTGAGAATACATCATTTCAACAATACGGGATGGACAAAATACATGATTCCAATAAATCCAGCTAACCAAATGTGCCCTAAGAAGTATCTTGAACACAAGAAGTTCTAAGATAATAGTGGTGACAACACCTTGGAAAATTGGAATCAAAATTTTCCTTCAAAAATTTCTATTCGTAAGAATATTTCCTTCTAATGTTAAAAAGATTAAAATATATACATTGGCAAAATTTGTCATTTGACTTTTCAAAAGTTTAAAGAAATATTGTTGGATGAAAGAAATAGAATGAGTAACACAAAATATTGAGATGTTGGTCTAGTAAACATACCTAGCTCGTCTATTCAGACTCCCCCCCCAAACTTCTCACGCACCCTGCCCTCCAAGTGTCAAGAGTGAGGTTGAGCAAGAATAGGCCTGTTAATTCTTTGAGCTTGTCAATGCCCCATATGACATTAAGATCTATAGTGCGTATGTCTCGTGAAGGTGGTGTAATAATCTTCCTGATAATATTCCACCTTCTGATTTGATGTAGCCAACATTTGTATCCAGAACAATATGTAGAAACGACAGTCGTTGGATCATGGTGCCTAGTGTGGGCTCCTATGATAGAACTGTAGTTTCTTGAACTTCAAACCATCATCTTGGAGGCCCCTACCATACATTCTTATCATCTCAACAATTATTATATCCATTTCATGCTAAACATAACATCTGAGCTATTGTATAAGATTGTTGTTTGAGCCTTTGTATCAAATGATAATAGTATACAATGTCCATCATGCCAAATAGGCACAAATACAAAGTGTGGGACATTGTACTTTAGGTGATCAATAAGTCACTAAAGATCTCCAAAATCTTTCTTCTGAACTATGTCCCCAATGATATCATAGAAGGACATAAATAAATCATTGAGCTCGTCAGCTAAGAGTAACCGACATGCAGTCATGACATTGACTGTCGTATAACCTCCAACTGTAAGCATCTCATGAAGGTCTGGCTGTAGGACCTGAACATTGTCCCGTTCTAATATGGTAACAATTTCATCTTCTTGTGGCCTTAGTTCATCCACAAGGAAAGTTAGATCTTCAACCGACAACCCATAGAAAATGTGATCTATTAAAAATTTCAAAAGTGGGTTATATCAGATCAGTTGGTACCAGCTCATCTGGTTCATTTCTTGCAACATCTTATAAGCCCCTTCTACTTTTGCTTCTTGGTTGGATGGTACTGGGGCATCATCTTATGCATAGGTTGCTACTTCCTCTTCTGCCTTTGGTTTGTGGTCTTGAGGTGGGGAGGTAGCTTTTCTAGTCTTAGGTACTTTAGAGGGGGAAACTAAGGGTTGTTTAGGAGTTAATTTGAGAGTCACTTATTTGGATTCAATTTCTTCTATGAATAGGTTGGTAGGTATGTTTGTTTTCATCTGAGGAGGTAAACAGAAACTGTGATTGGGAGGGAGGAACCACCGATCTAGTTTTGCTGTCATTCAGAGGAGGGGTCTTATTTCATTCTATAAATTTTTAGTTGTTCCATCCATGGAGTCCGTATGGGAGAGGAATGAGAGTGTACATCCTTATTGGTACGTTCACTATGTTCTAGTCAGAGAATAATCTTTTATCTTAGATAACCTACATGATTTACTTATTGGTATGTATGCTAGAGAGCCAATCATACGATGATTGTAATGGCATAACTTGTAATTCATTTGATTAATAAAATAGGCAAGCTTCCAATTTATTCTATTTAATTCAATTATGAGATAATGATGCAACATTATAAATGTCTAGAGAAAAATAGTACTCAATGACGTATGTCTTCAAGTATAGGACTTGGGGAAATGAGATCATACAAATGTTAAGAGTACATATACATATTCTCATTATGTCCCTGACCAGTTGTTATTGTGGAAGGTTGATAGACAACAATGACACATAAGATCAGAGTGTAAGTTTTTTGATGAGAGAATCTAATTAGTCATGATATGGCTATATCAAACCAAGCAAATAGATACATGTTAGAGAATAGTGTATCAGACAAACCCAATGTGAGACTGACACATGGAAGCCATCATTATGGAAGTCATAATCGTCTCTCATAGTGATGGTGGTGGTTGTGGTTCTTAGACCTAAAATCACTGCACTCATTACATGTCGTTGGGTATGATTTGACATCATAAAATGCATTCCTAAAACATAGGTTGTTATAAAGGTGATGATTGGGTGACTTTGACACATGGGGATAGACTGTGAGTGATAGGAATGGGATTTTCTCTCCTACGGGAATTTGATGTCCTAGGCCTCTTAATTAGCAAGACTAAGAAATGAATGGCCATGTACATGTGAGTCAATATGTGATATTGATCTTGTATATATATCTCAAAAAGTCTACTCTGGTTCAAGAAATAAGATTGAATGATGAAGAGGATGATTGCTCCATGCCTCAAGTTTGATCTGGACATCAATGACAAATGAATACACTAACACTACAACACCATACACAGATAGTAGGTTAAAGTTGTTATCCAACTTTACATCTATTTGGGTAACATTGATGTGCGACTAGGCACCACTCATTGTTTGTGATATCATAAGTAGTTATGGACATTCATTGCCAACATAATCTGGGACCTATAGGGTCACACACATAGGTCTTGTCCTAGAAGAGGAGTTTAATCTTGAATGACAATTGAATTGATTACTAAAGCGTTTAGGTATTTGAATTACACAACACATAGTATGGTTGCACTGCCAAACTCCCATCTTACAGAGTAAGATGGCCGTCAGAAGTGCCAAACAGTCATCTCAAGGGTTGAGACGGGTGTTTGGAATGTCAGACCGATTCGAGTTGAAATTGGCTATGGATGAACTGAACGGCTTAACTCGACTCACTAGATGACCATATGGGTGAGCGAGACGGATGTCTTGCATGGGTGAGATCTCTTAATTTAGTCGAAGGTAGGTTTTAGATATTTTCCCATAATCATTTGGATTGCACATTACTTTTAGTGCAAGGAATTAGTGTTCAACATTAATGAGGAATGAATTGTTCAATTTCGTATGCGATTGGGAAACTGTGAAATGACTGTCTCACATGCCAGACAACCATATGGGATGCTAGACAATCATTTTGTTTGTCATAGGTTGCAAAAATTCAAGATCCTTTGATCCCTTCCACTCTCGCACAAAGTGGAAACCCTAACCCAAACCCCACCTATAAATAGAGGGGTACTGAGGGCTTCCCAGAACACAATACAAACAATTGAGAATTAGTTGCTCTGACAATTATTGTCCTCTCTGGTCATGGTAACCAAGAGAGACTAGGGAGGGATAGCATGGGAGAGAACAACAGAGATCATTGTTGTGGAAGAGCAAGTTGGTGACTAGTATGCCAATGAGAGGGACAACTCCTTCCTGTCTGTTCTAGCAAGGCGACAAGAGTTCTAGGCGGTCTGTGGGGACTTTTCTAGAGGCAAGGTGGCCTTTGCCCATAACTAAGGAGGACATATTCAACCAACAGTCTGTGATGAGAGGAGCTATTGCAGAAGATGACGATCAAGTCTACTATGGAGGAGCAGTCAGACAAGTCCCAGTACAACTAGGAGTCAGAGTTGCACGTTGATAACAATGAGAAGATGATACTGGACTTTCTCCAAGACCAGGTGCATCCTCGAAATCATCCCTTCCACATTATAGTTATTGACGTGATCCGCTAGTTATGAAAAATATGGTAGATATAATTTTTATTTTTGCTGCCTGCTCTGTAGCCATATTTCCCTATAGTGGTATTAGAGCTAACATCAATTTACTATATTATGGGATAATCAATATGATTGGATTTTGGTTTTTTCATTCTATTATTGCGTGCGATGTGAATGATATCCTCTCCAATAAAATACCACGGTAATCCCAAACTAGTATATATGTATATATATGATATGATATAGATATGAAATTCACACCCATCTCCCTAGATCCAACATATGGTGGACAAGCCGAACTGATCGCCTGGTGGACCCGACCGATCAACTGGAGGAGCCAATAGATGGTGGAAAAAAGAACCAGATGACCAAAGAGGCAACCAAATGACCAACCAAGAGGTGAGCCGACCGGTTCAAGGGTTGAACCGATCAACCCAGATTGGCAAGAAGGGATCTTCATCAACAACATGTTTCTGCATGTGATGTATACCTAGGAAGTGTTAATTCCTTGTGGCTTCAAGGAATTACATTAAGCTGGCCATAACCATCACATTCATTTATTGCATGTTTTTTTTGTGGGATATACATGTATATGATACATAACATATATGTGGTGATTGGATAAAGTATATTTATTTATAAATAAAAACTCTCTCAAATAAAATATCAAAGTCTTAGATACTTTTCAAAAACAACATTCATGAAAATCTTGATTGACCAAGCGTAGGTTACACCTTCGCATGGTGCACCGTCTATCTAGTGGAAGTGTGATGGTAATAATGTAGGTTCTACATTTGTGGGGTGCATTATTATTGTGTCAGTTTTTGGGCCTAGATGCTTGCAAATGATTATGGCAAGGGGTTGCACATATAATCTATCCAAAATTGTATATGATGCAATTGTCAAGAGTTTCCTATCTTGATGGTTGGCTGTGTTTTGTGGTGTTGATCGGGCCACAGTCAAATTATGTTGGATATGGCCCACTAGAATATTATACACTGCAATATTCCAAATTGATATTTAGGGTTATCAATTTGAATAAAATAGTGAGAGAGGTAATAATTAAAGACCTAATTAATATTTTCAAAATTTTCAAATCAAATCAAAAGTTTTTGACAAATGCAAATGTGCTCTTGTAGAATCAAATAACAAACAATTCCATATTGCAATTGGTCCTGAAGAAGGACAAACTTGATGGGAAAAATTTCCATGAATGGTTTTGGACTTTGAGAAGGGTTCTTAGTGAAGAGTGCAAGCTCTACGTCCTTGAAAAACTAGTTCTAGAAATACCTGCTCCTGATGCACCTAGGGAACTAGTGGATGCTTACTGGAATCATGTCAATGATGCCTTAGAGATAAAGTACCTTATGCTTAGCTGCATGAACTATGCATTGCATGATCAGTGCGAGGGCATGAGTGTTCTTGAGATGGGAACACATCTTAAGATAGTAACACATGGCCTTGAAGAGAAAGAAAGGGACAATATGATACAGGTGCTACTTGAGTCTAAGCTGACAGAGGGAACCTCAGTAGAATAACACACACTCAATATGATTGGACATGTGTATCATCTTAAAGAACCATGATTCACCTTGAGACAAGAGTTGTCCACTGATATGATTCTAAAGACCACACCAAAATCATATAGTTGTTTTATTGCATGTCATCATGTGAATAATATGGATGGACATATATTTGACTTGCTTGGCATGTTGATTCATGTTGAAGCAAAATTGAAGAAGGATAAGGCCATGATGGTGATCAACATAGGTGAGTCCAAGGATCAATGAAAGATCAAGAAGAGTTATGAGGTCAAGACCAAATCCAGATCTTCAACACTCAAGATAAGGAAAAAGAAAAGTACAAGAGGAACTCATCCTTTGTACTTGAAGGCATTCAGGAAGAATAAGATGGGTATGGTGATCTCCACTTTAGGTATATACTTAATTGAGTAAACCTATCTACTTCATAATCATGGGTACTAGATACCGGATGTGGATCTCACATATGTTCTCATATGCAAGATCTAAAAGGAAGTAGGCCTTTGAGAAAAGGCAAGGTAGAACTACGAGTTACCAATGGAGCAAGAGTTGTGGCCCACACAGTTTGAACCTATAGTATATCTCTTCCCATAGGGCTTGTAATAGAGTTAAATAACTGCTACTATGTACCTACTATAAATAGAAACACTGTTTCTATATCTTGTATGGACAAGGATAAATTTGAATTCCATATTAAAAATGGTCGATGCTCTATTTCAAAAGATGGCATCTTTTATGGCAGTGCCCCAATGTCTTACAATCTTTACTTGTTAGATCTAAAGACATATGTATATAACTCTAATACCAAAAGACTAAAACTCAACAACCCAAACAAAAACATACCTTTGATATTGTCATCTAGGGCACATAAATGAGAATCACATATCTAGACTCCATAAAGATGGTTATCTAGACTCTTTTGATGTAGAATCAATAGATACATGCGAATCTTGTTTGTTGGGAAAGATGTCTAAGACCCCTTTCACCGGTAATAATGAGAGAGCTAGTGTTGTTAGACGCAAGAGTAGTGATGTTCAAAAATAGAGATCTTTTTAGTAAGAAAGGTTTTGTTATGTTAACTAAGAAACATGAAAGGAAATGAACTAAAACAAAAAACACTTATATTAAGGATCAATTTGGATTAGGGATTCTTGAGGATAGGATTTCATATCCACATCATAACATCAAGAACAACAAAGATAAAGAACACTAGAAATCACACAAGGGATTCATAGATGACTTCAGTAGGTATGGCTATGTTTATTTAATGAAACATAATCGGAAACTCTTGATAGGTTCAATGAGTTTATGAATGAAGTACATAACCAACTTGGTAAAAGTATTAAGGCACTTCATTCGGATCGAGGTGGAGAATACTTAAATCAAGAGGTTGAGGACATTCTTAAAGCCCATGGGATTGTATCCTAGCGGAATCCAACTGGAACACCTTAGCATAATGGTGTGACAGAAATAAGGAATCACCCATTGCTAGATATGGTGTGATCAGTGATGAGTTTAGCTGAGATTTTGAATACCTTCTGGTGTTTTGCTCTACATACTTCCACATATACACTAAATCGAGTACCATATAAATTAGTTCAAAAGACACCATATGAGATATGCCATGCGAAACATCACAAAATGTCTTTTATGAGGATTTGGGGATGTGAAGCTTATGTTAAAAGAATGTTTTCTGATAAGCTTGGTCCCAAATATGATAAATGTTATTTTGTTGGACATCCTAAAGAAACAAGAGGATATTACTTATATTCCTAATCTGACAAAAAAGTGTTTGTTTCTAGTGATGCCACATTCCTTGAGATGGATTTAATTTCCAAAGGAATCAGTGGGAGAAAAGTGGAACTCAAAGAGGTTCAATACCAACAAGAAAACATTGAACTGATATATGAAAAAGAGGAACCAAGAGAATCATAAGGTGTTGTGGAGTCTTAAATTCCTCAAGTAACACATGAACCTCATAGATCTAATAGGACATGCCTTGAACCTAAGATATATGGATATTTTATGACTCAAGAAGGCAATGAATCAGTCATAGATGATGAGCCGACAACATATCAAGATGCTATAGAGGGATCTAAGTCTGAGAAATGGCTTGAGGCCATGAGATCTGAGTTGGAACCCATGTATGCCAACAAAGTATGGACCTTGATGGATACACCTAAGGGGTAAAACCCATAGGGTGCAAATGGGTTTTCAATAAGAAGACCGACATGGATGGTAAAGTACAAGAATATAAGGGCAAATTGGTTGCAAATGGTTTTCGACAAGTTCAAGGTGTTGACAATGACAAAGCCTTTTCTCCAGTGGCCATGGTTAAGTCCATCAGGATCATGCTTGCTATTGCATCTTGTCATGACTATGAAATTTGGCAGAAGGATGTTAAAACTACATTCCTCAACATGGATCTTCTCAAGGATGTGTATGCGACACAAATTGAGGGTTTTATAAATCCAAAGGATGCAAATAAAGTCTATAAGATAGAAAGGTCAATTGATGGATTGAAGCAAGTATCTTAGAGATGGAATCTTCATTTTGATGAGAAAGTCAAAGAGTTTAGCTTTATTAAAAATGAAGATGAACCTTGTATATATAAGAAGGTTAGTGGGAGCATAGTGAAATTCCTCATAGTGTATATATATGACATACTACTTATGGGGAACGACATCCCTACTTTACAAAAGGTAAAGATATGGATCAGAAATACATTCTCTATGAAAGACTTGGAAGAAGCATCCTACATCTCAAGGATAATGGAGAACCCAAAGAGAGGAAACCTGAAAACATTGCATGGATTGACCATATCTAAAGTTCAATGTCCCAGTTCTTATAAAGAAATGGAATGTATGAGTTTGACTACATATGCCTCAGTAATCAGATAGATCATGTACACAATGTTGTGTACCCATCCAGATGTCTCATATGCCTTGAGCATGATGAACAAATATCAGTCAGATCTAGGTGTTGCTCATTAGACAATGATGAATGCATATTCATCCATCTTTTTGCATATTTTTCTTTGTTATTTTCATTATATTTTTCTCCTTTTTAGTTTTTTTGACTAAATTAATTTACCCACTTCTTGATTTACTTACCCAGATACTTACCCAATTTTCTCAAATATTACATGAATTTAATCCAAAGTTCATTTTGATCCTCTGAGTCAGTGAGATGACTGTCTCACTGATCCAGGCGGCCAGCTCACACCCCCGAAGACCCTCATTTTAAAGCCAAACAACCACTTGGCCTTGGGTCAATTAGCTAACTTAGCACGCCAAACGGTCGTCTCACTTTAGCGAGACAGTCATCTTATGGATCCGGATGAGCACTCTCACGAAGCTAGACATCTAGGTCGACCAGACCTAGCCTTACATCACAAAGGAATTGTCCAACCACTTGATTAGGGTTCCAAAGCCTTGATTTCATGCATGGCGGCGCGAGTCGAGCACAACAGTTTTCCAAACATCCATTTTGATGTCTTACTTTGAGACCAAGAAATAAGAGACGACCTCCACCTCTAGGGTTCAACCACTGCTCCCAAGTCAAGAAATGTCACACGTGAAATATGGGGCTCACAGACCCCAGACGGCCGTTTGGGATGTTGCTTCGAGCCCAAGAAATCCTCCAGACAAGTGCCACCACTACCCTCTTTAGGGTTCTACATTGAACATTCTAGACGAGCACCCAGTTAGTGCCAGGCGACCGTCTTGCTTAGCGAGATGGCCATTTTGCTACGTGCGAATAATGTTTTTCAGCATCTGCCATTTATGTGTTTCTTTCCCCTCTTCCTAGGGTTTCCACCCCTCCTTCCCCTATGAAAGGAGGGAGACTCCACAAAGAAAAGGGTCCCAATTTTTGTAAGCAATCAATAGTGAAACTCTATTATTTTCTTTCTAGTGTAATTTTACAGTTCAAAAGTAATAAAGTTGGTTCTTTTATTCTACATCAAGAATCTCTCTTTTTTCATTCTTCTTCTCGCATTTTCATCTTGGAATAGGAAAAAAAGCAATCAAGCCATGTAATTGTCACCACCTTGGACTCTACAAAGATTTCAAAATTGCATCTATGACTCCTTTGCTTTCTCTCCTCGTTTCTACCATCCTCGCTATGAGTAGCGAGTAGTTTTCTTATCAAGGCGAGGGGAGTGGCCCCTTATACATGTGTTAATCAGATCGAGGTTTAACACATCTGCTTTGGATGAATGTATTTTGGTTTAGAAATCGTTGATTTAAACAAAGTAATCAATCATTTTAATTGCTTATTAATTCCAATGTATGCGGCCGTGGAACCCGAGATTTAGAATGCCTAAGATGACTTCATGAGGATTTGGATGCGATCATGGATAAATCCTCCTTAGGATGAAGAACAAGGATATGTGAACAACAAGACCAATGGGTTCACAAGGAGTTTCTCTTTTGCATTTTGTTTACGAATAAATTGCATACCTGCTTCTATCTTGTTTGTCGTGTATCACTTGATCCTATTTTCACAATGGCTAAGGCGATGAAACCCCTAAACCCCGATGCCTTCTTTCTTGATTTCAATCATTTCTTCTAACACTTGTTTACATTTGTCTCTTTTAATTTTAGAAATTTTATTCTTGTTATTAGATAATACTTTATTTATGCTAACCATCTTTTCCCTTTACTTCTTCTGCTTTTGTTTAATCTTTTCATTTCCTTGCTTTAGTGTGACACTTTATTTCTTTGTATTTTAATTTCTCATTCTAGCTCAAACAATTAACCCCCAAACTAGAATTTATTTTTTGTTCCTTATTAAAAAATACCAAAAAGAATTAATTTTAAGAATCAATCAGGATTGAAAGAAAATAATCTTAAAAATATTGTCCCGTGGGATCAACCCTTCTATACTAGCCTTAACTAGAAAGTAAAAAAGAATTAAACTCTAGGATAATAATTCTAGTGAATTGGTGTGTAAACGTTGCATATCAATTTTGACGCCATTGCGGGGGACAACAGATCATTTCTCAAACCCCATAATTTTTTTGGAAAACTTTTTTTATTTTTATACCTTTCGAGTAACATTTTATAATTACTATATACTCTTTCTACTTAGTTTCCATTCCAACAGTACCTTTATATCTGTATAACTGTGCATGCACCGCCCATCGAATGATCTTACGCCGCCAGTTTTTGATCCCGAGCCAAAAAGGACTTTGCATTGCTTAAATCGACAACACTGATTTAGGATTAATGAAGAGGAGGTTGCCCGTAGGATTGAGCAGACACTTGTTTCTCAAAGAGAGATGATGATGTATGAACATGTGGATCAAGAAGCCAACTTGTGCGTAGCCTATATCACTGAGAAAGAGGCTATAGAATCCACTCAGAGGGAGGCCGAGAGACAAAAATAGCTAAAAGAATTTTCCACTCTAAAAACTAGATATGCACAACACCCAGTTGTGCCACCCACGGTTACTGCCCCCCAGTTTGAGATCCACACTCAGTGGATCACCATGCTTCAGGCCAACCCATTTTCCAGGAACAACCGTGAGAGTTGTCAATATCACCTCCAACATTTCATAGACCTTAGTTCCTTGACCAAGATCCCAGGTGTCTGTGAAGATACCATTAGACTTAAGCTTTTCAAATACTCTCTCTCAGGGGCAGCCAACAATTGATATAATGCCATGGAGAGTGAAAATCCCATCACCACTTGGGAAGTGCTTCAAACATTTTTTTTAGATAAATACTTCCCTCCTTACCTTACCTATGGGATTAGAGGACAAATCTTTTTATTTTCAACGGTCCCTGGAGAAACCTTAGGAGAAGCTTGGGAGAGATTTAGGGAAATCTTCTACCATTGCCCCCATCATGACATATCACAATCTCAACTCATTGAGATATTTTATCGTGGTGTTGATGATGACACCAAGAAATTTCTTGATTTCTCAATTGGAGGAAACTTCATGTTCTAAAACCTAAGAAGCATGTAGGAGGTAGTTAAAAGAGATTCTGAAACCCAGGCTAGATGAGGAACTGATGGGGTCTTAAAAGTTTCTAAGGTCGAGGTAAACCCAAACATTTATACTATCGCCGAAGCTCTTAAACTGGTCTCTTTGAAACACGAACTCTTAGATTCCTTGTTTAATGCCTATGAAAGACAACCTCAACAAGTGAGGGTTGTAGAATCTTTACTTGGGACATGCCAAGGGCTTGATCATGCTACCCTCCAATGTCAATATCTCTACAACACCCCTATGCAACCTGATGTTGATCAACAAGTGGAGGATGTCAACTCTATTCATAGTATCCCGGTCCAGGCTTACTACAATCCAAACCAAGCCAGAAACCATCACTGATTTCAATATGGAAACCCCTCAGGAGCTGAAAACTCCATTCAACTTCCCCCTCCACAAAGACCCCCACAACCCCAAGCCAACTATCATCCACCACCAGGTTTCCCATACAATAACAACCAAAGAAATTTTGGGAATCAAGCGTACTTTAGGTGCAATTTCCAAAATAGCGGACCTTACCAAGGACAACAATATCAAAACCTTCATCAACCATCACCTAAAAAGAATGTCCCCACCCTGTGGCAGAGGATATGATTTTAGCCTTAGAGCAAATCATAATAGCAAACCAAAGGTCGAGCGACGCTCAGTCTGTTCGTCTTTTTTCTCAACAAAAAACCCCTATAGGGACCTTCGCTGGATAGCCTGAGAATACCCCAAAACACCCTGAACAACTAAAGGTTGTCTCCACCAACTCAGGGAAAACTCATAATCCTCCCCTATAGAAACTTGTAGTTGTCCCCTTGGACTTTGAGGATGATGGTACAATGGTCATCAAAACTCCTCCCTCACCCACCCCTACCGTTCCCACTCCTTCCACTCCCTCTCATGTGGTCCAACCCATGGAGATCGATGAGCCGAGACTTCATGTTTAGAAACCTTATCCACCTTACCATGCCCACCTAAAGCAAACTAGGCTGGACACTCATTTTGTAAAATTTAGGGAAGCCACAAAAAAGTTGCATGTATATATTCCCTTTCTTGATGCTTTAGCTGATATGCCAGCCTAGTCCAAATACATGAAATCTCTTTTAACCAGGAAGTACCACACCGACCAGCATGAGATAGTCATGCTTGCTAGGACCACCTCTGATATATCCAAAGTAGGATGTCGGAAAAGAAGAAATACCCTGGTTCCTTTGGTATTGGGTGCTACCTAGGTGATAATTCTTACAGGAAAGGTCTTGCAGATCTGGGTGCTAGTATTTCTATTATGCCCTACAATATTTACAGGAGGCTAGGATTTGTTGACATGCTCCCTACCACCATGATCATCCAACTAGCTGACTCATCCATGACAAAACCCATGGGTATCATTGAAGACATACCTGTAAGAGTTGGGAAGGATGCCTATGTCCCATGTGACTTTGTCATCATAGACATAAAGGAAGACTTAAGGTACCCCATCATATTTGGATGTCCCTTTTTGGCCACCGCTCGTGCCTTGATTGATGTTGAGGCCAGAACCATTTTCTTTCATTTAGAAAAACAAACACTGAAGTTTAGGATATTTGAAAGCATGCACAGACCTAGCCTCCAAGAAGAGGTCTATCTTCTTAATTGTATTGAGAAGATGCAACAATTGAGACAAGAATAGGAGTTAGTTGAAAATCCCCTCCAAAACGCCCTTGTGACCCCTATTGATTATTGATTTGAATATGAGAAATTGGAGAAATTCAAACATCATCTCGACACCTTTGAGGAGATTCATGATGAGGAGGTTGAAGACCTAAAAATGGTATCCATTGTAGTTGTAAAACTTGAAACCCTAAGGCACCTAACATGAAACCCCTCCCTGAAGGTCTTAAGTATGCCGTCCTTGATGAGCAAAAGCTTTATCCTGTTATCATTAACTATAATCTCACCCATGAATAGGAAACCAAGCTAATGACTGAACTTAGGAAGAGGAAATATGCCTTAGGATACAAAATGGCTGATTTGACAGAAATAGATCAATCCATTTGTATGCATAAAAATTCATATGATAGAAGAGTACAAACCTTCTAGAGACCCCTAAAGGAAACGAAATCCCAACGTGAAAGAGGTGGCACATCTATAGGTTATCAAGTTTTTGATTTCAGGATCATCTACCCCATCTCTGACTCCCCTTGTGTTAGCCCTGTTCAGGTCATCCCCAAGAAAGGGGGTATCACCGTCGTGAAAAATGACAATGATGAGCTTATTCCCACTCACACTGTCATAGGGTGGAGGATGTGTATTGACTATAGGAAATTGAGTGAGGCCAATAGGAAAGATCATTCCCCCTTCCCTTCCTGGATCAAGTACTAGAGCACCTCACCCATCAACAATACTTTTGCTATCTTGATGGCTATTCAGGTTTCTATCAAATACTCATTCATTTGGATGACCAAGAGAAAATGACTTTCATTTTTTTGTTTGGCACTTATGTATTCAGGAGAATGCCGTTGGGGTTGTGCAATTCTCTAGCCACCTTTTAGCGGTGCATGTTTGATATTTTTGCTAGATTGATCAAAACCATCATTGAGGGTTTTATGGATGATTTATCCGTCTATGGAGATAGTTTTGAATATTGTCTCCATCATTTATCTCTGGTTTTAGAAAAATGTGAAGAGGAACACTTGATCCTCGATTAGGAGAAGTGTCACTTTATGGCGACTGAAGGAATTGTTTTAGGCCATAGGGTGAGAAACTGTGGCATTGAAGAGGATAGAGCCAACATTGAGGTCATCTCAAAACTCCCACCACTTTTTTCCATTAAGGACGTTTGTTCCTTGCACATGCATATTTTTATAGGCGTTTCATCTGTGATTTTTCTAATATCACCAAACCCTTAACTAATATACTTCAAAAAGACACTCTTTTGTGTTTGATAAATCTTGCATGGCCAATTTTCTTTGTTTGAAGGATGCCCTTATTTCTACTCCCATCATTAGGGCCCCCGAATGGTCCCTACCATTTGGGTTAGTGTGTGATGTGAGTGATTATGCCGTTGATTCTATTCTTGGAAAACATGTTGATAAAAAGCACCATGTGATTTACTATGCATTCAAAACTCTTAATGAAGCTCAGTGAAATTGCACAACTACTGAAAAGGAAATGCTAGCCATAGTATATGCCTTTGACAAATTCTGCTCATATTTGGTAGGTTCCAAGGTCATGATTTTACACAGATCATGCGTCTATTAGATAATTGATGACCAAAAAGGATGCCAAACCTCACCTTCTTTGTTGGGTACTTTTACTTTAGGAATTCGACCTAGAAATCCTAGAAAAAAAGGGCTACAAAAATGTTGTTTCCGACCATCTTAGTCACCTTGATTTTTGCGATGATGATGACATCCCCATAATGACTCCCTTCCTGATGATAAATTGTTAAAAAGATGGAATCCCAATATCCTTGGTTTGCAGATTATGTGAATTTTCTAGCCGCAGGTGTATTGCACCCCGAATATAAGGGACATTCTAATGCTAAATTTTTGCATGATGTAAGACAATATTATTGGAATGATCCATATATTTTTAGATTGTGTTCATATGGAACTTATCGTAGGTGTGTTACTGAGGAAGAGGCTCATGACATACTTGAGCAATACCATGTTGGTCCCACTGGAGGGCACATGAGCGCTCAGAAAACTGCTAGGAAGGTCTTACAATCTGGGTTTTTCTGGCCTACTCTATTCAAAGATTCATTCCATTTTGTCCTTGCTTGTGATGGATGCCAAAGGACCAGAAACATATCTAAGACATACTAAATGCCCATGACTTCATGATAGGAGATTGAAATTTTTGACGTGTGGGTGGTAGATTATATGGGCCCGTTCCCTTCTTCTTGTGTGTACAAATAGATCTTGGTGGTTGTTGAGTACGTTCCAAATGGGTTGAAGCCATCTTCACCAAAACATGTGATTCCAAGTATGTGAAAAAACTCTTCAAAGATATCATTTTCCTCAATTTGGGGTACCTCATATCGTAGTTTTTGATGGAGGTTCCCATTTCCTAGAGAAGAGTTTCGAGTCCTTGTTGAAACGGTACAGAGTCCATCACAAGGTTGCCACCCCTTACCACCCTCAGACTAGTGGTCAAGTTGAGGTGTCAAATAGGCAAATCAAGTCCATCCTAGAGAAAATGGTAAATCGCACTAGGTGCGATTGGGCTTTAAAACTCAATGATGCCTCATGGGCATATAGGACTGCCTACAAAACTCCCATAGGCACCACTCCTTTCTAATTAATTTATGGGAAATTGTGCCATCTGCCCATAAAATTTTAGAGCATAAGGCCAATTGGGCCATCACAACTCTTAACTTTGACTTAAATTCTATAGGTGAAAACCGCTTTTTGCAAATGCAAGAGTTGTACGAGCTCTGAATGGTGGCCTATGAAAATGCTAGGATTTACAAAGACAAAGCCAAACTACAACATGATGGTCATATTAGGTGAAAGGACATTAGGGAGGGGATCAAGTTTTAATGTATAAATCTGGATTAAGATTTTTTCCCAAAAAACTTAAATCTAGATGGTACGAGCCCTACCTCATCAAGCATTCCTACCCTCATGGCACTTTTCTTCTTTGGGACAAGGTTTTAGGGGAGTTTAAGGTTAATGGACATCTAAATGTTACATCATCGTTGAGGATTTTTTTATCTTATGAGGTACATCAACTCTCCTTACTCGAAGACCTTGACTTGTATGAACCCCCACCTCCCCTTCCTGAGCCTGCAACGACTCCATGATTTAGCTCTGTCGGGCCTTCAACATTAAATTAGGCACTTATTGGGAGGCAACCTAATCTTTTAACTTTTTGCAAAAATCTTTTATATATGTCTTAGCTAACACTTCTGTTTACTTCTCCGATACTTATTTCTTTTCCTCTATAAATGGGGGGGGGTTGGTTACCCAACCATTCATTTGTTTGATGATGGTCAACTACCCCACCAGGCCAGAAGACCATTTGGGAAGAGTGATACGACTGTCTTGTCAGTCTAAAGCATCATCAGAAAGTCCTGATCGGATAGCATTCAAAAAGTGTTGGGCACCATTTTCCTCCCAGCCGACCGTCTGATAAGCACGAGATGGCCGTCTGGTCCGCAACATGGCACAATCAAGGAAGATTCAAAATTTAAACTATCGCAAAAGATGAGGCACTAACCTCGACCCTAGAACTGCTAAATAATCATCTAACTTAGACAAAATGACCGTTTTGCCTCTCAAGCTGGCCTATAAGATGTGCCACTTGGCAGTGAGAGACACACTACTCTAAGATTCTCCTTCTCTCGCCTGAGTTTTTATTCTCTGCCCAGATGGCCACCCCTGCCACAAACTCTCTATACCCGCCATTTCCCTCCCCACCAATGACAACCGTGTCATACTCTCCACTGCTTCTTCAGCTACACCACCCCCTTGCATCGATGAGCATTCCTCATCTACCAACCAATCTCCTGCTACCCTCCTCCACCATCGTTTCACAATTGAGACGGTTGTCTTCGTGTCCTCACCCCACTTTTTCAGCCAGTCGGCTCAGCAGTGATGGCCACCGCCTTGAAGATGACTGTCTGCCCTAACTTGGATGACCATTCCACTTCTAGACGCTTGTCTTATCTTGAGGCGACCCTCTCGCTAGCCTACATCGCTACCCACTAATCGTGTCACCGTCGACCCATCCCTATCTAGGCGATCATTTCCCTTTCATCAGGTGGCCATTCCACCAATATCAGATGCCTGCCTCACCTCTTAGACATCCACCTCACGCTGCCTCATCAACATCAACCACTTAGCTGTAGAGTTTTGGCTGTGGTCATAAAAAAGCCAAATGAGAAATTGATTATCATCAGACGACTGTCTCGTCATCATAAAAAAACCACCTCAATTAAGTCAGGCGACTAACTCGTCCTCCCAAAATGTCCGTTTGGTCTTAGCCAAGTGCCCATTTCGTGACCTTTACTAGTAGATCTTTAACATGCCAAAAGGATGGTCAAGACACAACTTCCTTGATCGTTTGCATAAGGGAAAGCATCTAACGAAACATACTATTTCTCGTGAGCCACCTTGCCATTCCACTACAAGGCTCGAGATTCACACCGAGGAGCCAACTAGAGAGTCTTACCCGGAAGTGGCCTAAAAAACACGACATGATTTTGACGAGCTCAATTTCATCATGGCGTTCGAGCAAGGACGATCTACATCGTGAAGCAACTTTGACTCTACAAAGCCTCACCCGCCCCACAGAGCTCCTACCCTAGAGAATTATGCACATTTTGTCAACACAGAGCACTACAAAAGGTTCAAGGAGACCACTTTAATTGGCGTCTCTCTTCCTCGTTGGGCCCGCGACATCACCCTTGATGTGCTTGGCATTCAGGAGGCAGTCGACAACTTCCTGAGGAAGAATCACATTCTTATCTTCCCATATCATGTCACTCCAGTATATAGTGATTTTACGTTGGAGTTCATCATTACTTATCACCAGTACCACAGTTCTTGGGGAAAATCCAGTTGAAAAGCTCGAGTCTTTGGAGAGGATTTTGAGATCTCTGCCAGGAAGCTGACCTTCATGATACTCGATGGCGCCGATGATTACTAGCACACCCAATGCATGGAGTGTCACCACGACATCCATCCTGATAAATACAATGTAGAGAAATTCTGGGTGGACATCACAGGGCTTCCACCCAAGTTACTCGGTAACATGAAGGCCTCTAGCATCCACAACCTGGTGGTCCGTTACATTCATCACATCCTGGCGAACACATTCTTTAGTAGGGAAGGTACTTAGGGCACTATTACTATTTTTGATCTATATATGCTATGGTGTCTTCTGGACAGTGTGCCCTACAATTGGGGTTGTGCCATGATTGACCATATTCACTACCAAGCCACCCATACCACTTCTTCTTACTATATTGTCCATGTAATCACGTATATCATGCTTTTCTTAGGCTACACTCATATCCCGTTCTAGCCATTAGCCCTAAAACACCACTTTATTGACCTGGCTTACTTGAAGGGGTGCAAGTTCATACGTTAGGGTACCAATGAAGTCTACTACTTGCTTTTCAAAAACTCTCAGGTGGTCCTCGAGCTTCTCCACCATGCTAGGTTTGCAACATCCAACCTACTTTTTGACTTGACAGATCTGCCAGTGCATATTGCATGATTTCTTCTAGAGGATCCCCATGCTGATGACATCCCTGAGCCCACATCCCATAGGAGGAGTGTCTCCTTGGAGGTACATGGGGACAAGAATGGATTTCTGCCTCCACCTTCACGTCGGCACACTAGGATACACCAAGGAAATGAGGAAGTCCCTGAGGAGTCTTATGGCTTCTAAGAGGCCCACTACTAGTTGGAGGAGATTCAACACAAGCTGCAACGTCAAGGACATCAACTCAACCACATGTATATGATACAATGCTCCCACGAGTCATGGAATGTGTATCGAGGGCCACTACGATGCCAATAGACCTCAATACGAGGAGTATGGGCCCCATCAGGATTACCCTGACCCCAACTCCCCTTATTGGGGAAACTACTACTACAACCCTCCATAGTCTTCACATTTTCTACCACCTCAATGATTCTCTTCCCTCTATCTCTGATTTAGGTTTTTCTCGAGACAAGCAAAAGTCTAAGTCTGGGGTGGGGTTGGGTGGTACAATTATATTCCACCCCATATCTTTTTTTACTATTTGTCTTTGCTTCTTTATGTTTTTGGATTTTTTTGCTTTAGTTTATGGCCTTTATCTAGTTGGCCATCATTTTCTATTTATTTATATGTAAAGGCCATTATCTAGTCAGCCATTGAATAGTATCTATCATTGTACCCCCTTGAATTTAGTGAAACTTTTTGCAAAATCCATTACAAATTGCCATGTCTAAAACTATGATGTCACCTAGGACCCTTAATGACATCACTCCTTAGAATAGTTGGCAAGTCATAAGGAATTGATTAGAACCAAGCATACAATTTCCTTATTTTTATACAAATAGATTATCTTATAATAATACTTATATGATGGGAATCATATGAATATTCTAACTTGAACAGTGTCACTATCAGAAAAAATAAACAATATTGAATGTTTGAAAGCACAAGAGCATGTCTTCTATCACTCTATCTTTCTTCTAAAAAAGAGAAGAAAAGAATCACCACCGGATAAATTTTAAGTCCAGGGTGGCACGCTTAAAAAATTTCCATACCCACAAAAGGGGCATACCACCAAAAAGATGCCAAACTTCACAAGAAAAGAAATCGGGACCAAAGTAGCCACAATGCAAAAATCCAAATCTTGAGTTGAATAGAGGAGGGATCCAAATTTGTTTTATCAGTTACTTCTTTTTTCACACCCTCCTTCCTATTCTTGTGCAAATAACTTACACGAAAGTAAAAAATTGAGAGTGTCAAAGTGAAAGATTGAGGAAGCCTATTTTTCTACAAACTCTCATTATAAAATCAAGATATGATATTTGTTCTTGATTGGGAATATATAATCTTATACTACGTGGTTCTAGGAGATTAGGTCACTTGGCCAAAAATTTGGAGGTAAGTAAAACAATGATGTTACAAAGGCGAGGAGGACATTTTGGGAGTATAAAATGGAATTATTTGTAATATAATTTGCTCGGAATGAGCAAAGATTCAAGTCCATGGTATATTGATGAATGCATATTCATCCATATTTTTACGTATTTTTCTTAGTTATTTTCATTATTTTTTTCTCCTTTTTAGTAATTTTTGGAATAATTAATTTACCTACTTCTTGATTTTTGCAGGGATTTTATCCAAAGTTCATTTTGAGACTCCGAGTCAGCAAGACGGACATCTCACCGATCTAGACGGTTGGCTCACACCCTGGAATACCCTCATTTAAGAGCCAAACAACCACCTTGGCCTTGGCTCAATCACCTAACTTAGCATGCCAAACAGTCATCTCATGGAGCCAAATAAGAACTCTCACGAAGACATATGGCTAGGTCGACCAAACCTAGCCTCACATCACAAAGGTCTGACAAATTGAGTAGGGTTCCAAAGCCTTGATTTCATGCATGGCGGTGCGAGACAAGTGCCTCAATTTGCTAAACGTCCATTACGCGGTCTTACTTTGAAACCAAGAAATGAGAGACGACCGCCACCACTAGGGTTTGGCCGCTTCTCCCAAGTCAAGCCATGTCACACGTAAAAGATGTGGCTCACAGACCCCATATGACTATTTGAGACATTGCTTCGAGCCCAAGAAATCCTCCAGATGGGTGCTTCCACTACCCTCTTTAGGGTATCACACTGAATATTCTAGACAAGTGCCCAATTAGTGGCAAACGATCATCTCACTAAGTAAGATGACCGTTTTGCGACACGTGGATAATGTTTTTCAGCAACCTCCACTTATGATTTTGTTTTCCCCTTCCCAGGGTTTCCACCCCTCCTTCCCCTATAAAAGAAGGGGGGACTCTATAAAGAAAAGGGTGCCAATTTTTGTACGCAATTAATAGTGAAACCCTGTTTTGAGTGTAATTTTATATTCAAAACAAATCAAGTTGGTGTTGACTTGAGAGTTATGCATTGCCCATATTTCGATAATGACTTAACCATTTTATTCCTATGTATCTAATATGTTTGTTCAAGATTGATTTTAAGCTTTATGTACATGAAAAGGATCAAATTACATAATCCCTAGCTTGTCCAAGTTCAAGTGAAAAGCAATGCAAGTGTGCATTTTGGGAAATCACTCCAAATTACCTTAGATTAGTTTGTAATCACTTGTGTTGATGATATGACTTGTAACTAAGATGGGAACAAATCAGGGACACTTAATTCCAACGTTTGGTCACTCAAAAGTCAAATTAGAAAAATTGTCACAGGCTGACCAATTGATCGAGTTGCACACTCACATCACTCGACCAACCGATCAACTAAGAAAAATTGATTTTGACTCATCGATCGAGTTTCCCATAAAAAACTCAATAAATAGGTTGAAAATTGGATTGGTCACTTAGTGGATCGGTCAAGTTACATTTATTGAAACTCGACCGAATGTAGTGTATGAAAAACACAGAAAAAGTGATTATAGCCATTGTAGAGTTGTTGTGAGAAAAAAATAGATCCATTGTAACTTGTAAAATGGCTATATTTTGTCCTTAAGTGATCCCACACTCAAAGGAACACCCCTAACTATAAATTGGACCCCTTGGAGTTCATTACAAGTTTTCTCATTCATGCTATTCTAAGTTCTTGCTATAGTTGAGTGTGTTGCAACCCTTCAAGCCCCTTTCTCTCTCTCATTTACAAAGCATTTCGTGATTATAGTTAGGCTTGTTGTAAGAGAGCTACCTCCATGTGCTTGTAAATCTCTCATTTCTTCCATCTTCCCTACCCCCTTTCTCAAAGAGCAAAGGTTGAAGCAAGCTACTCTGAGTGAAGGTGAAGCTGTTGTTGGTCTTCTTCAATGTTGAAGAAGAGGTGAAGATCTTCTCCAGGTGAAGGAGAAGGGCAAGGACAAGATTCAAGAAGAGTGGGTAAATCCTTCAAGGCCAAAGACTTGATACAAGTGTGGGTAAGTCCTTTTTGAAGTTTGAAGACATTTTGATCATAAGCCCTTATGTAGGTGGAAGACTCTTGTCTTGAGTAGGTAAGTCCTTGGTTATATGGTGGTCTCCTTGTATCTCTTATGAATGAATATAAGTATACACATATTGCAAAGTCCTAGAGGTTGACATCTCTAGGTAGTGTATTTACTATCTCCTAGTTAGGAGACTAGAACCACTCTAAACCAATGTTTCAATTTCTCCCATACTTTCTATGCTTACTTAGTTAGGACTTCAAATTTCTCTTAAGCTATTGATTTCAATTAATATAATTTGAAGGTATAACTTTTCTTGTGAGAATTATGAAGCTTCATTCACCCCACAGATCCCTAGATCCAAAAACTAGTATCAGAGCTAAGAATCTTCTACAACAAGCTCCCATGAGATAAGAAGATGGGCGACAACCTACTTGGTTCACTCAACCTAGAGGGAGGCTTCTCCATCCATCCTCCAGTCTTTTATGACACCAACTTCCTCTATTGGAAGAGGCGTATGCTATTCTAAATTCAAGGGATGAAATAGGATATGTGGAAGGTGATGGTCACACCATACAAGGAGCCAACTGGAACTATGTCAACATGGAATGAAGTTGCATTAAAAGAAGCCCAATTCAATGCTAAAGCTATAAGCATCCTTTATGCAACCCTTATCCCAATGGAGTTCAACCACATCTCATCATGGGATATAGCCTATGATATTTGGAATAAGCTATGAATCACCTATGAGGGGAAAAAGCAAGTTAAAGAGGCTAAGATCTATATGTTGAACAACCTTCTAGAGAACTTCAAGATGGGAAAGAAAGAAGAGATTTTTGAGATATACTCTAGGCTCAATGTCATCATAAATGGCCTAGATTCTTTAGGCAACAATTTGGATAAAGGTATAATCAAATCCAAGGTATTTAGGACTCTACCAAAGAGATGGGAGTCAAAGGTGACCTCCATGAAAGAAGTGAGAAGCCTTGGTGACATCCTAACTGAAGAGCTCATTGGTAATCTACAAGCTCATGAGCCAAGGATTGACAAGCAAGAAGAAGGAGCCAAGCAAGAAGAGGAGGAGGAAAAGAAGATCAAGGATAGTGCCTTCAAAGATCAAGTGGAGGCTGTCATCCTTCAACAACAACTTGCTTGTCGAACCTCTCCCTCCTCCTCTAGTGAAGATGATGGCCCTAGTGAATATGAAATCAACTACACCATGGACAAGCACTTTAAGGGAAAACAATCCTCCTCCTCTACTCCTAGATTCTACTAGTGTGGACAAAAGGGACACTGCAAGAGTGAATGTTCTAAATCAAGAAAGTCACACCACAAGGGCATCTCTAAGGAGGAGTAAGAGTACAAGAAGGAGAGCAAGTACAATAGGAAGGAAAATACGGAGAAAAGACAGAAGAATGCAAATCATACAACTTGGGAAGCTTCATCCTCAAGTAGATCAAGCTTCGAAGAAGACAGGGAGTGCCACCTTGCACTCATGGCCTCTATAAGTGAAGAAATTGGTGAGGTAAGTGAGGTAAGTGAGGTAAGCTTGCATGAGTTATATTAAGAAACTCTTATTGATATGATTTTTACTACCCGTTCTTCTTTTACTAAATGTAAATCTAAAAGAAAGAAGTTAGGAAAAATTATTGATGATTTGTATGCTAAACTTGATATTCTTGAGCTAAATGAGAAAATTCATTTGGAGAGCATTGATAACTTGCAAGGCCAATTTCTTGATCTTGAGCTCCAATATAATGGAGTTGAGGTAGAGAATCATGTTTACCTTAAGAACATTGAAACTCTTACGGAAGATAACAAAAAATGCCTAAATGAGCTTCAAACACTTAAAACAAAAGTGCTGAATTCAAACTTATTGTTGATGCTTGTAGAGATGAGAGGGATGTTTATCTCAAAGAAATTCAATTGCTTAAATCTGAAAATACTAGGTTACTTGGTCAAGTTAATGATTTATCTTCAAGACCTATTTTTCCTAGTAATGACGTTGCTTCTATCTATCTTGAAAAGATTCTTATTTGACTAAAGCCCTCTATTTAGAGGCCAACCTTATTCATGCTAGAGATGAACTCGCTAGTTTGTCTTTTACAGTTATATCTCTTAATGATGACACTCATATACTTAGAGCCTCTCTTTAGAAATTCCTCAAAGGGAAAAACTCCCTAAATAAAATCCTTGACCATTCTACCAAACAAAGTGGTACTAGTGGTTTGGGATTTGTAGGGGGAGAACCTAAGGGCAAGAACAAAGCCAAAGGTAAGAAAAAGAGTAAGGAAACCTCCTTTTCATAGGAGAGTCTTCTGGCACTAAGAACCATATGGTTTGTTATCATTGCAAATGTTATGATCATTATTCTACTTATTGTCCTTACAAGCCTAAGGGGACCGACCCAAAGATGAAATGGGTCCCCAAGCTAACTCGGGATCCCAAAGTTTGAGATTCTCCTTTCTTGTAGGAAAAAGGTAGATGGATTGTTCATAGTGGCTACACTAAACACATGACAAATGATATAAGCTATTTCAACAACTTCACTAAGAAGAAAGGAGGTTCAGTTACCTTTGGGGACAATAAGAAAGGTAAGGTTAAAGGTGAGGGTGATGTAGGTGAATTCTTGTGTATCAAGAATGTTCTCTTTGTGGATGACCTACATCACAATTTAATAAGTGTAAGTCAATTATGTGATAATGGTTACCTTGTGTTATTTACTTCTTTTGAATGCTTAATTCTAGATTCCCTCACCTATCAAGTCACATATAAGGGAACTAGAAGTGGTAATCTTTATGTAATTGTGCTTGAATCTATTAAGCCTATTGTTGGTAGATGCCTAATAGTCAATTCAAATGATATTTCTCTTTGGCATTGTTGGCTTGGTCATGAAAATATGCATCAGTTGAAGAAGTTGAGGAAAAAGGACTTGGTCAAGGGACTTCCCAAATTGTATTTTGAAAAGGATGAGGAATGCCAACCTTGTACCGAAGGAAAGTAGACCAAGTCCTCCTTCAAATCCAAAGCAGTCCTTAGAACCAAGAGAGCTCTTGAACTTCTTCACATTGAACTATTCATACCAATGAGAACTCAATCGCTTTATGGTTCCAAGTATTGCCCTATTCTTGTTGATGATTTCTCTAGATATACTTGGACCCACTAGTACAGAAACAACGTTCAACGTCGCTTTTAGAGGCGTCAGTTTTTTCGTAAAACCGACGCTACTCACATTAAATGTCGGTTAATAAGGACATCCGACGTCTATATTTGAAGACCAGCCATACACGGGTATCACTTTTCATTCAGTGTCGGTTGAAGAAAAGCAACCGACGCCTAAAGTAGCCCGCGGAATCCAATTTTTTCGAGCAAAAAAAAACTACGCCAAAGTATCAGATACAACGTCGGTGTTTTAGCTAATAACTGACGCTTAATGAAGATAAAATTTGCACCAAAAGTTCTAATATGGGCGTCAGTTGTCTTATAATAACCGACGTTATAAGTGTGTGCGCGCCGTCCCCGCCAAAATTTTTTACACCCTTATTACGTCGGTTTTTTATGGAAACCGACGCGGTTAGGCTGTAGCGTCGGTCATTTAAACAACCGACGCTTATGTTTAACTTAACAGCACCAGCGCGAGTGACTCTTCCCCTTTCTCTGTTTCATTCCCGATTCTTCTCAGTTAGGTCCGGCGATTTCTTGCTCGTCGCCGCTCGTTGCTTCCTCTGGTCGTTGCTCGGTGCTGCCGCCGGTCGTTGCTCCTCTCCTCTCCTCGCCGCCACCCCCGCCGGTAGCTGCTTCAGTGCTCTCCTCGCCGCCTCCAGCTTCCCGCCGATATCTGCTCCTGGTGGTCACCCACTAGCTGTTCTCCTCCGCCGATCAAGGTAACCCTTCGATCGTCCGCCTTTTTTCCTCCACCGCTGGCTTTCTCTGCCGTCGCCGACCTGGACCTCACCCAGGCAGAGCCTAAGCAGGTGCCAGGGCATGCCTAGGGTCCCAAGCCCAGGTGCCCTGCCTAGCTAGGCCTCTGGGCGGATGCTTGGGCGGTGCCAGGGCACGCCTAGGCTACTGCTGGGGTTTGGATTCATCTACTGGATTGAACGCTAGATCAACCTATACAAAGGATGCCCAAAAAATGCACTGATTTCACCAAGTCACCCCAAAAGCTATTGAAAAATATTCTGATTGTGTTTATTGATGTACTGATTTCAGCAAGCTAGTGGAATTTTTTTAAAGTTATTTACTGATTGTGTTTATTTATGTACTGATTTTTTTATGATTTATTCATCTACTTATTTTTATTTTTCATCTACTTATTTGTATTTTTTTGTCTACTATTTTTTATTTAGTTATCTACTCATTTGAATTTATTTGTGTATTGCTTTTGAAATTATATAATCATCTAGTGATGTAACTTTATCACAGACTCGTTATGAACCATTAGATCTAGATCTTAGGGTATCTCTACCGTCCTAACTATGAAATTGGTAACTTGTTTCCTTTTGAGTATATTGACAATGTTAATCACCTAACTTGAAGAACTAGGATATGAATGATGAAACTAGGATTGTAGGTATAAGAATGACAACACATGTATTTGTTGGCCTAGAAACCCATCCAAGATTTACTCATTAGGAGTAAATCTTGGATAGTCCCCGGTTTGGGACTGTTCTTGAACACCTAATCTCACTTAGGATGTAAGTGTATAATGTGTATTGGGTTTTTGAGAAAATTTTGGTAGCATTTCCCCGTTTGTTCTCTAAGTACATATGTACGAACAACAGGGAAATGCTGCCGAAATTTTCTCGAAAACCCAATACACATTATACACTTACTAGTGAGATTAGGTGTTCAAGAATGGGATAGGTGGTACACATTTATTATATATAAGAATGACAACACATATATTTGTTGGCCTAGAAACCCATCTAAGATTTACTCATTAGGAGTAAATCTTGGATAGTCCCCGGTTTGGGACTGTTCTTGAACACCTAATCTCACTTAGGATGTAAGTGTATAATGTGTATTGGGTTTTCGAGAAAATTTTGGCAGCATTTCCCCGTTTGTTCTCCAAGTACATATGTACTTAGAGAACAATAGGGAAATGCTGCCGAAATTTTCTCGAAAACCCAATACACATTATACACTTACTAGTGAGATTAGGTGTTCAAGAATGGGATAGGTGTACACATTTATTATATATAAGAATGACAACACATGTATTTGTTGGCCGAAGTTTTAACCATGCAAAAACTCTAATATGCTAACCCTAGACCCTAATCTTGTTGTAATATATACTTGTTTTCTCTTTGATCATAGAATGGATAGATCATGGATGTCCATTCGCAATCGCTGCACCCCAGAGTTTATTTCTGGTCTTGACCAGTTTATTAGATTTGCCGAGGAACATAGGAAACAACCTGGAGATAGGTTCTACTGTCCATGTAGGCATTGCGGTAACAACTTGAAAGTCAGCACTGGTGACGAAATCAAAAGTCATGTCATGTGCAACATGATTCTACAAGGCTATACAGAATGGCACTGGCATGGAGAAATTTCAAACCCGAAACCAGTGGATGTCGATAGTAGTTCTTGTGTGGAAGAAGAAATTGCCAACGATGACGTAGATGTGAATGAACCAGTTCCAGTAGACATCATTGATGCGATGCTGGATAGTTGTGGGGTAGAGCACACCGATCCACCTCCCATTTTTAGAAACATTGTACATGATGCTGAGATATCATTATACACAGGTTGTACTAAGTTTATGAAGCTTAGCGTTGTGTTGAGATTGTATAAGCTGAAAGCTAACAATAGATGGAGCGATAAAAGCTTCACGTCATTGTTGTCTTTGTTGAAAGAAATGCTTCCTGAAGGAAACAAGCTGCCAATCTCAACATACCAGGTAAAGAAATTGTTGTGCCCAATGGGAATGGATGCCAAGAAGATACACGCATTCCCGAATGATTGTG
The DNA here is from genome assembly GCA_963693085.1 of Alisma plantago-aquatica. Lineage (NCBI taxonomy): Eukaryota > Viridiplantae > Streptophyta > Magnoliopsida > Alismatales > Alismataceae > Alisma > Alisma plantago-aquatica. The sequence continues at coordinate 748,832,834 of OY856414.1, forward strand.
TATTATTTCAAAAGGACTATGTGGATTTGAAAGATTGTCCAAAATGTGGTGCATCACGGTATAAATTGACGACTTCGGGGGAGTCCAAAACTGGTTCTCCTGCCAAGGTAATGTGGTATCTACCTACAATATGACGATTTCAATGCTTGTTTGCCAATCCGATAGATGCGAAGAATTTGAGATGGCATGCAGATGTTAAGAAAAATAATGATAGGATCCTACGACATGCATCTGATTCCCCACAGTGGAAGAAGATTGATCTATTGTACCCTAAATTTGGTGAAGAAGTCAGGAATCTAAGACTTGGGCTTTGTACAGACGGGATGAATCTGTACAGGACATTGAGCAGCCAACATAGCACTTGGCCAGTCATGCTTGTTATATACAATCTTCCTCCCTGGATGTGTATGAAAAATTAGTACGTAATGCTGTCGTTGTTGATATCGGGCCCTAAACAACCGGGAAATGACATCGATGTTTATCTTGAACCTCTGATTGATGACTTAAAGAAACTCTGGGGTGAAGGTGTGATGACCTATGATGCTTCACGAAGAGAGACATTTCGTTTGCATGCTATGTTGTTTTGCACTATTAATGACTTTCCAACATATGGGAATTTGTCTGGATATAGTGTCAAAGGAGCTAAAGCGTGTCCTATATGTGAAGAGAACACTGATTCAACAAGACTAAAACATGGCGGTAAGACTGTATATCTCGGTCATCGAAGGTTTCTTCCCAAATTCCATCCGTATCGTAGGAAGCGCAAATCATTCAATGGATTGAATGAGGAACAGAGTGCACCTAAACATATACCAGGGGAGGTTGTTTATGAAAGAGTAAAAGACTTTGTCAATGAATTTGGTAAGAGATCACAATGTACTATGGCCACACGGAGTGACAAATCTTTATTCAAGAAGAAGTCAATATTTTGGGATCTTTCTTATTGGAGTTATTTGACAGTCAGGCATTGTATCGATGTCATGCACGTTGAGAAAAATGTCTGTGATAGTGTCATTGGTACTTTGTTGAATATACCAGGTAAGACTAAAGATGGGATAAAATCCAGACTGGACCTACATGAAATGGGAATAAGTCAGAATTAACAGAATTTCGTGAAATGGGAAATCGGAGAACATACTTACCTCCCGCTTGTTACACATTGTCTAGAAAGGAGAAGAAAGCTTTTTGTGAATGTTTGGTAAATGTTAAGGTGCCACAGGGTTACTCATCCAACATCCGTAGATTGGTATCAATGAAAGATCTGAAGTTGATAGGTCTTAAATCTCATGATTGTCACACTCTAATGCAACAAATATTTCCTGTGGCAATTAGATCTATATTGCCGAAGCATGTAAGGTTTGCAATCACCAGACTTTGTTTCTTTTTCAACAGTCTGTACAACAAAGTTATTGACCCTGATACTCTCGATAAATTGCAAAGAGAAGTGGTTGTTACCCTATGTCAGCTTGAGATGTATTTTCCTCCGTCGTTCTTTGATATCATGGTACATCTTGTTGTCCACTTGACTAGGGAAGTGAAAATGTTGGGACCAGTTTTCTTGCATTGGATGTATCCCTTTGAACGATACATGAGCGTTTTTAAAAGTGATGTTCAAAACCGTTATCGGCATGAAGGGAGTATTATCGAGGGTTATGTGGCGAGAGAGGTTATGGATTTTTGCAATGAATTTCTCAGTGGTAATGACACTCCTGATAATGACAAGAATATGGACGAGCAATTTGGCAAAGGAATTTTGGGATCACGTGTGAAAGTAATCAGCCGTGAGCAGTTGGAACAAGGTCACTTGTATATTTTACACAACATGGATGAAGTGAACGTTTATATTGAGGAACATACCAATTTCATCAAGAGACAATATCCTCGAGCCAATACAATGTGGCTTACTAGAGAGCATAACAAGACATTTATTAAGTGGTTTGAAAATAAAGTCTTACATCAACTATCTCAAACACCAGATGATATTACTGAAACTATCAAATGCCTCACCTTTAAACCAAAATTGACTGTTATGTCTTATGAAGGGTATGACATTAATGGATTCACATATTACACAAAGCGCCAAGATGATAAGAGTGTCGTCCAAAATAGTGGGGTCACCCTTCAAGCATCGACTATGTTTTTTGCAAGTGCAAAGGATAAGAGTCCACGTGAAGCTAAAATGTCATATTACGGTGTCATTGAAGACATATGGGAGTTTGACTACATAGATTTCAGAATTCCGCTCTTCAAATGTAATTGGGTTGATAACACCAAAGGAGTTATAGTGGATGAATTGGGTTTCACTTTAGTGAACTTTGAAAAGATTGGCGAGAAGGATGAACCATTCATATTGGCATCACATGCGAAACAAGTATTTTATATCGATGATCTTGCAAATGATAAATGGTCAGTTGTTCTTCATGGTAAAAGACAGTTCATTGAAGATCCTATAGATGAAGAACAGTACTATGATAAGTATGATGACTCCAGTCCATTCTCAGTTGGGTTGCCAACACCAGCAAATATTGAAGCTAATGATGACTTGTATGTGTGCGGAGATCACAATGAAGGATTATTAATTGATAAAAAATCGCAATATTAGAGGCATGTTTATACAATGTTTTTTTATATGTTTTATTTTTCTGAATGTGAACTTTACAATGTGAATGTGAACTTTACAATGTGAATGTGAACTTTACAATGTGAATTTTACAATGTGAATTACTTTATAATGTGAACTTTACAATGTGAATGTGAACTTTACAATGTGAATTTTACAATGTGAGTTACTTTATAATGTGAACTTTACAATGTGAATTACTTTACAATGTGAATGTGAACTTTACAATGTGAGCTTTACAATTTGAATTACTTTACAATGTAAACTTTACAATGTGAATATGAATTTTTAGATGGATGAGCATTCTCCTGATGACCGTGCTGATGATTACCGTGAGGGTGAGGACATCAATGCGCCGCCTCACAATGTAAGTTTTAAAAATATATCATATATTTATATCTATATGTCCATTTATAGTTATATCTTGTAAATGTGTTTATTTTGTCAAATTTTAGGTTGATGATGCACATGTACCATCTGAAGCACTTGAGGCACTTGATCAGCAACACCAAAAAGTTGAAAGGAGAAGGGGCATCACTATGATGAAGAAGTTAATAGCGCAAAAGGGCAATGGACCCAAACTTGTTGTGGATTTTGATAATGCAGGAAATGCATCTGGTGTGAATCACAATTCATTTGTTTCATATCTTGGGTATGTTACTCGTAGCCATTGCGGTTGTAAGATAGATTCTTGACATAAAGTTTCTAAGGAGAATAAAGACATAATATGGAAGGATTTATGCGTGAGTTATTATTAATTTGCAATTATATTTTGTAGATTACTAATTTTTTGGATACTAGTTAATAGAAATTCTAATTTGCAGAGTATATTTGAATTGGATGAAAAGCTGCATCGTAAATGCGCGATGCAACGCTGTGGGAGAGTCCTAAGGAACTATAGGACAAATCTCACCTGAGATTACATAAAAGAAGCTGACAAGAGGAAGAAGACAGCCACTGAACAGTGTAACTTCCTGGACAAATAAGAATGGGACGTGTTTGTTGCTTCAAGACAAACGGATGAATTCAAGGTATTAGGCGTCAGTCCCAATCTCATTAATATATGTTGTATTCACCTATTCAAGATTAACATTTACTGTTACTAACCAAATCATTAATGTGCATACTAACTAGGCCCTCAGTGAGGCACAAAGATCAAGGCGTGCACTGAATGTGCATGACCACACAATGGGTCCAAAGGGGTATGCAGGCATTCGCCAAAGACTACAGTCTGAAGCTACTGCTCAGTCTGCTGCTACTCAAGAGTCCTCCACTGTAGGTAGCACACCTCTGCCTCGCCATGATATCTGGATAGCTGGGAGGCAAAATAAGAAGGGAGAAATAAGGAAGCCCGCAACTACTGAGACGGCTGCAAAAATGGTAAAATACAACTCTTAAAGCAATCGTTCAAATATTGATTATTTGTGGTGTTTACTTAATTACAAATTTTTATTTTGGCGATTAGCGGGAGCTGCACGAGCTGAGGAAACAAGGCAAGTTCATCCCTGAGGGCACAAGGGATGAATTGATAGTTGCTCTGGGTAACCCAGAGCATCTTGGACGTGTTAGGGCTGCAGGCGCTGGTGTGGGCATCAAATCTTTTTTTGGGCCATCCCAGCGCAAACATGTCCCAAAAGTGGGACTTTCACAAGAAGAGGTAACATATTCTTTCTTTATAATGTTACTGTAAAAAGAGAATTCAATAATTAGAAGCTAACATTTCTTTTATCCATGTATAGGTAGATAAGCTAGTTGATAGGAAACTGGAAGAAGCACTGAAAAAGTGGCAGGCATCTCAGACTGCCACTCAGCAGACAATACCTATCATAGCATCCCACTCTACTCCTACTGCAGAGGTTGGGAGTAATCCTATAGACCCACCACCTAGCACATCCACTGTAAGTATTTTTATGACATAGTAACTAGTTTTTTAATTCAAGATGATATGTTTTCAAGATGATATGTATATATGTATATAACATTCTTTACACAAAAATTTTTAGGGGTTGAAGCCATGCCGTCTAAAAGTTAATGAATATGTCGTTGCAGAGGTGTCGGCTTACCCATCCCTACCAGGGGAAATGTTTCACGAGTCTCCATTACCAGCTGGTTGGATTCGTGTGAGCCCGATACATATATTCCCCAAGTGGATGGATCTTCCATTGCCATATGCCCACCTAGATTGTGAAACACTTGGTGAGGCTTTAGGCGGAGTGATATTGTGGCTAAAAGCGGATGCCATCTTTACTGAAATTGTATGGTAAATTTACATTACGTTAAATTGTTAGTGTGTGTATATGATGTCAGTTGATATGAAATTATTATATATATATATATATACAGGTTAAAAAGAAGACACCCACAACATCTAGGCCTCCACTTCAACCTCCTACATTACCCAGTTGGGTTCCACAGGACCTAACTGTCCCGTTAGGTCCTAACTGTAGGGGTATGGCAATATGGTTAGGCGAACATGACATAAACTGCCCTATAACTGTTTCTATAGATTCAGATGTTGCAGGTCAATCATACGAAAGCAAACTATTTATACAAGATATTTTGGAGTTGTTTTGATATGATTGGCTAAATACATCTGTGATAGAGCTATGGATAAGGTGAGATCTTCTTTATATATCCATATACCTTGTGTAGGATCTGGTGATCTGGTTTCTTATTTATTAATGCATGCGTAATTAATACATATTTTACAGCTACTTAGACAAGATATGTGGAGATTTTGCATTCGAACATGTAGGATTTTTGATTCCATCTTTGATTAGTCTAGTAGCTAAAGACCCTCCGTCAGTTCAACAATACTGTTGTGAGGCTTTTTCAATTTTTGCTCAAAAAAAGAAGACGATGATAATGCCTCCATTCAATGTAGAGTAAGTTTACTTTGCTTATTAAGAAAATTACATTTTTATTGTGGATTTTGAGTTATTAATTTTTAACTTTTTTACCTCTAGTGGTATGCATTGGGAGTTACTGGTTATTGTCCCCGAGACGTTCACTATCTATTATCTAGATCCTAAGGGGAGTAAATTGAATACAAAATATGGACACATAATGAAAATGGCATTATTCCGGTGAGAAATATTTTATTTTCATATCCGTTAACATATGTTATTACATTACTATTTAATTATGCAATGTACTGTGTTACATTAACATGTAGGGGTTTTGATGAGTTCAAAAAGGCTGGAGGAAAGGTCCCCATGAAAAAGAATCAGCCAATAATTTGGAAGAACGTGAAAGTAAGTTCCCGACTACAATATATGTATATATTATTTATGTGAACAGTGCTTAATTAGTTGTATTTTTTAATATTTTGTATGTTTGAATTTATAGTATGCCACACAAGACAACAGATGGGCATGTGGATACTACATGATGTGATTTATGCACATGATTATCAAATATGCCGCAATGGACATCGATTGTATTGCTGAGGTATTATATAGTCTCATTAGATAATATGAAATATATCAATCTTATTTATAGCTCATTAATTATATATATACATCATTCTCTTTACATGTGTTTACAACTGACCACACTACAGGAAATGCCTTACTAGATGTACATGCTCCCTATACGACGGGAGAATTAAATGAAGTAAGAGAAGAATGGGCAACAACCATACAAGTAGTGGGGGATTTAAGATATAATTGGGATGTTGATAGCGAATAATGACTAAAGAATGATATTTTGTAAATGAATTTCTGAATTATAATTTTTGTGTGAATGTTTCTACATGTCTGGATGTTTCTGCATGTATCTGAGTGAAAATGAATGAAACTGTTGGTTGCTATATGAATGTTTCTATATGTGTGAATGTGAAAATGAATGGAACTACAGATTGCTAGCTACATGAATGTTTCTAAATGTGTGAAAATCAAATGGAACTGCAGGTTGCATTGCTAAATGTGTGAATATTTTTGTTGTTAATTTTGCAGGTTTGTGGCATGTTGTTGGCTGATATCAATGGATGTCGTAAAACCTGTAGTTCATAACTGAACTGCAGGTTTCTCATCCTGTGACCAGCCATACAGCAGGTCTGTAGACTGACAGAAAAAAATAGGCGTCGGTTATTTGTATAAAACCGACACACATAGTTACAATGTCGGTTTTATATAAATAACCGGCGTCTATTTCCTGTGGCATGAAGGCATATGATGTCGGTTTCTTATCTAATAACTGACGCTGATAATGCCCAAGATGGCGCCCTTATGTGGCGCGAAGGCATATGGCGTCAGTTTCTTATCTAATAACTGACGCTGATAGTGCCCAAGATGGCGCCCTTTCTGTGGCGCGAAGGTATATGGTGTCAGTTTCTTATCTAATAACCGACGCCTATAGTGCCCTGCTGGCGCATTTTCGGTGGCGCGCGAAGGGTTATGGCGTCAGTTTTTGAACCGACGCGTAACGGCTGGGCTTTTAGCGTCGCCCACATAGGTGTCGCTTAGAAACCGACACTAAAAGCCTTAAATAACCGACACTAAAGGTCGGTTATGTACTAGTGACCTTATTTCTCATTTCCATGAGTGACACACTTGATGTTTTCTCTAGTTTTTGTAAATGAGTTTAGAATGAAGACTCTTGACGGATTGTCTCCATTTGTAGTGATCATGGGGAAGAATTTGAAAATGATCTTTTTGAACGTTTTTGTGAAGAATCTGGATATGCACACAACTTCTCTTCACCCTGAACACCTCAACAAAAATGGGATCATAGAGAGTAAGAATAGGTCACTACAGGAGATGGCTAGGACCATGCTTTTAGAGTATGATACTCCAAAGAAGTTTTAGACCGAAGCTGTTAGTACCTAATGTTTTGCGCAAAATCGGGTTTTTACAAATCCTTCTTTGAATAAAACCCTCTATGAGCTATTGCATGGTAGGAAACCTTCTATCGAGTATTTATATGTTCTCAGATGCCCTTGTTTTGTTTAGAATATGAAAGATTCTCTCAAAAAGTTGATTCAAAATCTTACAAGACTTTCTTTCTTGGCTATAGTACTACTAGCAAGTCTTATAGAGTACTAGATGTTGATCTTGCTAAAGTAGTAGTATCCATAAATGTTAAGTTTATTGAGACTAACCCCTCTATTACCAAAGATATTTTTCCAAATGATATTGAAAGTGATGCAATTCCTATTCTAAAAGAACTCAACATCACCCAAAAGGGAAAAGAGGCGGTCACTCAAGAAGAAGAGAAAGATGAAGAAAAGAAGGATCCAACCCCCCGCTTTGCAAAGAATCATCCAAAAGATCTGATCTTAGGTTATCCATTTTAAAGAGTGAAGATGCGAGATACCTTCAACAAAGAACAAGACAACAACACCTTCATTTCACAACTCGAGTCAAAGAACATCAAAGAATATCTTGGGGATGATGAATGGATCCTAGCCATGCAAGAAGAGTTGGAGAAATTTGAAAAGAAAAAAGTATGGAACCTAGTGCCAAGATGAAGTGATAGAAAGATCATTATCACTAAGTGGGTCTACCGCAACAAGCTAGATGAAAGCAACAAAGAGGTAAGGAACAAAGCAAGGTTATTGGATCAAGGCTACAATCAGTAGGTAGGTATATATTTTCATAACAAATATGCACCTATAGCCAAACTTGAGTCCATTCATACATTTCTTGCTTTTTCTAGTTATAAAAACTTTCTTATTTATCAAATGGATGTCAAAAGTGCATTTTTTAATGGTAAAATTGAGGAGGAAGTGTAAGTTGTACAACCCCTAGGCTTTGAACATGATAGTTCCCCTAACCATGTTTATTTATTGCAAAAAGCTCTCTATGGACTCAAACAAGAACCTCGAGCTTGGTATGAGAAATTAAAGAACTTTTTGGTAGATCATGGGTATATCAGGGGCAAAGTAGATTCTACCTTATTTCTAAAACACACTTCTAACACTTTTCTTATCATTCATATATATGTTGATGATATCATTTTTGGCAGAACGAATCTTGATCTTTGCAAGGAGTTTAGTGATATTATGTAGAGTGAGTTTGAGATAAGCATGCTGGGTGATCTTACATTCTTCCTCACCTTTCAAATCAAGAAAACTAAAGATGGGAACTTCATCAACCAAGGCAAGTACATAAGTGAGCTACTTAAGTGCTTTGGGATGGAGAACACCAAGACGATGGACACACCCATGTCAAACACTGCCAAACTTGATAAAGATGAAGAAGGTGAGAAGGTAGATGAGAAGCTATATAGAGGTATGATTGGAAGTTTACTTTATTTAACTACCTCTAGGCCTGATATAATGTTTAGTGTTGGCTTGTTTTCTCACTTTCAATCAAATCCCAAGAAATCACATCTTACAATTGTTAAGAGGATTTTAAGGTACTTAGCCAATACTACAAATTTTAGACTATGGTATCCTAAGTCAAGGGACTTTACTCTTACAGCTTATAGTGATGCAAATTACACATGATGCTTGATTGATAGAAAGTGCACAAGTGGCACTTGCTTTCTCCTAGGACCATGCTTGGTGTTTTGGTTGTCCAAGAAACAGAGCACAGTGGCATTATCAACTATCGAGGTTGAGTACATTGCAACTGAGAGTTGTGATGCCCAGGTCCTATGGATGAAGCAAATGCTCCAAGACTTTAACATTCATTTTGATGCTTCTCCTATCTATTTTGATAATACTAGTGCAATTAATTTGTATTACAATTCTATATTGCATAGTAGAGCTAAACATATAGAGGTTCATCATCATTTTCTTTGTGATCACATTGCCAAAAGGATATCTATATCACACATGTGGACACATAAAATCAGTTGGCGGACATTTTTACTAAACCTCTAGCTACACAACAATTCAATTTTATTTGATCTAAACTGCTCATAACTACTTTGGATGAATCTGATATGCCTTCTAGATAATTCTCATCTATTCTATACGCTTTGCTTATGTTTTGATCACCCTTGCTTGCTAAAATGCTAAGACCTGTTTTTCATGCTTGTTTTGCTTTTTTTCGCTTGTTTTTGGGTATTTTACACAAACACTTGTTTTATCACAAAATGGTACCCAATGATGACTGATATGTGCCTAAGTATGTTTAAAATGCAAAATAGATAAGAAAAATATATTTAATTAGCACTCTAATGGTTAGAAATTAGAATTTCTAAAGTTGGTTCAGGACGACCATTGGTCGAGTTGCTAACTCGAGCAGTCTGTGGTTGAAGGCTTTTACAAGAGCCATTCAGTTGAGTTTCCCAGTCACAGAACTCAACCAGTGGCCAAGTTGGAGAAAACTTAAGTTAGGTTCGACGGAGTTTTCTCCCTCTCAACTAGAGAAAAAATGACCGATCCAACCTCTAGCTCCCTTAAGCTCTCAACCTTTGTCCCAACATTCCTCTCTCTAGCCCTAGTTCAACCTAGATCGACCTTCCTAGACCTATTTCCCATCGAGCGTAGGTGTGTTGATGGTTTGTGGTGTCATTTTTGTTCTCTAAATCCTTCTCATTTTATCTCCATGGTGTCAGATAGGAGAAAGAGTGCCACCCCAGTTGGAGCACCATCCTCCTCCTCCTAATCACGCCTTATACCCTTTGACGATACCTTCTTTGTCTCCAATGAGGCTCTAAAGAGGTATAAGGAGCTCCTTCCTAGGAACCCCTTTACTTTTCATGCCCTTTTTGAGCCATCCCCATGTAGACAAATGGTTCTCAATCAAGTAGCCGAGTTTCTATACAATCACCACCTCTCTGCCTTGTGTGTCGAACGTGCGTTCTATGACAATTCCATCACGGGCACGAAATCCATTCATGAATTCTATGCTAATTTGCAATGGAATTCTGACACTCTCATACCCCCACTAAATGCTCAAGTAGTCCTTACTTCCTTGATAGATGGGAAGAAGTTCCAAGTCTCTGAGGATACCCTGAATATCTTTTCCTCAGCATATGAGGTGACTGACACTTGGGGGAAGGATTACTTGAATATTTTTACCTTTGTGACCCTGAGGCCTTCTACAACCAGTATGATCTCACTCTTCCTGACATTCATAGGTTCTTAAAGATGCCTTAGTTTCCCTATAGGAAGAAGTATACCCTTCCCTCCTCTAACTTAGACCTTAATAACTGCATACTTGCCCTAGTTGTCAATTCCAATATTCATTCGAAGAAAAACCAGACAAAAATTGCAAAAAAAAACTGCGGTGATTATGTTCTATATCTTGCAGAACATCAGAGTCAAATGGGCCTGATATGTCCTTCACCACATGACCTGTTTTGACTCTGGTAAGAAAACCTGTAGCACCCCTCCACCCTATCCTTCTCTGATTTGTGGTCTTTTTTAGATTTTCCACTGGTAAATCTCTTTTCCATGACCTTCATTACAAACCTATCCGGAAAGGAGTTTGCATCAGTGAGACCACACTTTAGAAGTCTATGCCTCTCCCTTCCTCTACCACCCCTAGAGCCTCTACCTCCATCCATGCATCACCACCACCTCAGCCTTCTCGACCTACCCACACCTCATTCCATGTAGCAAATGAAACCCTCATGGGCTACATGATGCATCAACAGGCATATAACCTTCATGTTCAGGAATACATGCATCAGGATCTCTGTGCTATCATGTTGAACATGAAACTATCCTGATCTCATCCCTATCAAACCTACCAGCCCTACATAGGAGGCAACTATGCATCCTATGCATACGATCACTTTTACCAGCCCCTCCACCTGCTGCTTCCGCTAATACACCCTATGCTATTGGTGGATCTACCCTTGCTGTGTTACCTCTCCCTACTAGTACAATAGCTACCTTTCTTGCAAGACTTGGCATTTCTGCTCATTCTTATACTCAAGCTCAAGAGTTACATGACCTTGGTATGTCGTGGGCTAAGCTGAACGCCAGGTGGCCCGATCGTGATTTCAGTTCCTCTGTCGATGAGGAGATGCCATATCAGGATGATGAGGAAGATACTACTGCTGATGAGGAGGCATCTGAGGATGATGGTGATGATGGTTTTGATGGCTTTTCTGGTGACTCTGATGATGAAGGTAATGTTGCTTTCTCTACTGCTCCTTCAGACGAAGATGATGACTATGAGCTAGAAGCCTCTGACACTGATGATGATGCTGTGGACATAGATGAAATAGATGTTTAGATATTTTAGTTTTCAGTCTATACATGCTGTTCTTATATATCTTTCTAGACTATTTTGTACTAAAAACATCTGGGCTCATTATCTAAGCTGTACTATTTATCATCATGTTGTTCTCATCATTTTGGCTTATAGGTTTTTTTGAGGATATGCCTTCTATTTTGTAATCTTAATCATATGTACACTTACTCTTTGATTGCTATATCTCATGAGTTGGTGCTATGTTTACCATATTTTGATTATGACTTAGATGGCTTGTTTCTCTCTCGTCTCTATTTGGTGTGTACTATGAGATTTCTTGTTTTCATCTTGTGGATGTATGTTTTAGTTGTGCTTAGAGAAGACTTGTTTCTATGCTCTTCTGCCCCCTTTGTTGTTGATAATGTCAAAAGAGGGAGAGAAGTTCAATGTATTGAAGCTCAACCATATTGCTTTTATTTCCTATGCAATCCTTTTCTTGTTCATTATATGCTTTATCATGTGACTTGCTAAAGGACCATAGAGTATATATGTTATATTGATTTGTGTAGAAAGAAAAACTATGTAGGAAAGAGTAATCATTGATTGAGGGGGAGAAATTCGCATTGTTAAAATCATGAATCCCCTTGCAATTCACAAGGAAAACATATAACTTTGCATATCCTTTTCAATATGATTGGCGAATGGTTTGTCATTGTCAAAAAGGGGGAGAATGTTGACTTGATATTTATACATTGCCCATATTTTGATAACGAATTAACCAGTCCATTCCTATGTATCTAATATGCTTGTTTAAGATTAATTTTAGCTTATAGGTACATGACAAGGATCAAATTACACAAGCCCTAGCTTGTCCAAGTTCAAGTCAAAAGCAATGCAAGTATGTGTTTTGGGATATCACTCCAAATGACCTTAGATTAATTTTGTAATCACTTGTATTGATGATATGACTTGTAACTAAGATGAGAAAAAATTAGGGACACTTAATTCCAACATTTGGTCACTCAATAGTCAAATTAGAAAAGTGGTCATAGGATGTTCATCGATCGAGTTGGAAATCGACCGATCTAGTGATGGATTTTTTGAAGAGACCAATCTATCGAGTTGCACACTAACAAAAATCCACTAATTGATCAACTAAGACAAACTAATTTTGACTCATCATTCGAGTTTTCCAGAACAAACTCGACCAATAGTTTAAAAACTGTCTTTGTCACTTAGTGGATCGGTCGAGTTACCTTTATTGAAACTCGATCGAATGTATTGTACAAAAAATGCAGAAAAAGTGATTATAATTGTTGGAGAGTTGTTGTGAGAGAAATATATTTGTTGTCACTTGTAAAATGGCTATATTTCATCCTTAAGTGATCCCACACCCAAAGGAACACCCCAACTATAAATAGGACCCCTTGGAGTTCATTACAAGTTTGCTTATTCATGCTATTTGAAGTCCTTACTATATTTGAGTGTGTTGCAACCCTTTGAGCCCCTTTCTCTCTATCATTTACAATGCATTTTGTGATTATGAGTGAGTTAGGTATGTTGTAAGAGAGCTACCTCCATGTGCTAGTAAATTTCTCATTCCCTCCATCTTCCCTACCCCCTTTATCAAAGAGTAAAGGTTGAAGCAAGCTACTCCAAGTGAAGGTGAAGCTATTGCTGGTCTTCTTCAAGGTTGAAGAAGAGGTGAAGATCTTCTCTAGGTGAAGGAGAAGGGTAAGGCCAAGATTCAAGAAGAGTGGGTAAATCCTTCAAGGATAAAGACTTGATGCAAGTGTGGGTAAGTTCTTGTTGAAGACCGAAGTCATCTTGATCAAGTGGGTAAGCCCTTGTGTAGGTGGAAGACTCTTGTCTTGAGTAGGTAAGTCCTTGTATGTCTTGTGGTCTCCTTGTATCTCTTATGAATGAATATAAGTATACACGGATTTCAAAGTCCTAGAGGTTGACCTCTCTAGGTAGTGAATTGGCTATCTCCTAGTTTGGAGATTGGAACCACTCCAAACCACCTTTTCCAAGTGCATGTTTCAATTTCTGTCATCCTTGCTATGCTTCCTTAGTTAGGACTTCAAATTGCTCATAAGCTATTGATTTCAATTGATAAAATTTGAAGGTCTAACTTTTCTTGTGATAATTTTGGAGCTCTATTCACCCCCTCTAGAGCCCTAGATCCAACAGTTGGTACTTTTATTCTACATTTGGAATCTCTATTTTCTTGTTCTTCTTCTTGTGTTTTTATCTTGGAGTGGGAGACAAAGCAATCAAGCCTTTTAATTGTCACTGCCTTGGACTCTACAGTGATTTTGAAATTATAGTCTATGGATCCTTTTCTTTCTCTCCTCATTTCTCCCATCCTCGCCATGAATAGCTAGTAGTTTTCTAATCGAGGTGAGGGAAGTATCCCATTAACCATGTGTTAATCAAATTGAGTTTTTCCATGACTGCTTTAGACAGATGGGTTTCAGTTGAGAAATCATTAATTAAAACAAAGTAATTAATCGTTTTAATCACTTGTTAATCTTGGAGGATGCGATTGTGGAATCTGAGATTTAGAATGCCTAAACCGACTTCATTTGGATTTGGATGCGACTGTGGAAAAGTCCTCCTTAGGATGAAGAACAAGGATACATGAACACCATGACCAATGGGTTCATGAGGATTTTCTCTTTTGCATTTTGTTTACGAATAAATCACATACCTGCTTCTATCTTATTTTTCATGTATCGCTTGATCCTATTTTCACAATGGCTAAGGTGGTGAAACCCCTAAGCCTCGATGCCTTCTTTTTTGATTTCAATCATTTCTTCTAATGCTTATTAAAATTTGTCTCTTTTAGTTTCAAAAATTTTATTCTTGTCATTAGATAATCTTTTATTTGTCCTAACCATCTTTTCTCTTTACTTCTTCTACTTTAGTTTAATCTTTTCATTTCCTTTCTTTAGTGTAACACTTTAGTTTCTTTATATTTTAATTTCTCATTCTAGCTTAAACAACCAACCCCCAAATTGGAATTTATTTTCTATTTCTTATTCAAAATACCAAAAAGAATTAATTTTAAGAATGAATTAGGATTAAAATAAAACAATCTTAAAAATGTTGTCCTATGGGATGGACCCTTTTATACTAGCCTCAACTGGAAAGTAAAAAGGGATTAAACTCTAGTATAATCATTCTAGTGAACTGGTGTGCAAACGACGCATATCAGACAACTGTGAAGAACATCCTCAAGTATTTGAGAAGGACAAAGGATTAGTTCTTGGTCTAAAACTGAGAGGATGAGTTGGTGGTAAAAGGTTACACTGGTGTAAGCTTCCAGACTAAAAAATATGATTACAAACCATACTAAGGATTCATGTTTTGCCTCAATAATGGATCTGTTAGCTGGAAGAGTTTCAAGAAAGAAATAGTTTCCAATTCTACATCTGAGACTGAGTATATTACTGCATCGAATGCAACAAAGGAGGCTGTATGATCAAGAAGTTCATTACAAATTTGGGGTTATTCCAAGCATCAACGATGCAATCAATCTATATTGTGACAAAAATGGTACTATTGCACAAGCTAAGGAACCAAGATTGCATCAATGCTCAAAGCATATACAAAGGTGGTACTATCTCATACGATAGATCATACAACAAGGAGATGTAAAGATTTGTAGAGTATCAATTGAGAATAATTCTACTGACCCCTAGAAAAAGGCACTTTCACAACAGAAGCATGATGGTCATGTTAGATCACTTGGAATACAATTCATGAGTGATTGGTTCTAAGTGCAAGTGAGTGTCTGTTGGTATATATGCCCAAAGAGCCAATCATATGATGATTGTAATTGCATAACTTGTAATTGATTTGATTAATAAATAAAGGCAAGCTTCCAATTTATTCTATGTAATTTATTTATGAGATAATGATGCAACATTATAAATGACTAGAGAAAAATATTACTCAATGAAGTATGTATTCAAGTATAGGAATTGGGGAAATGATATCAAATAGATGTTAATAGTACACATACATATTCTCAATATGTCCCTGATCTATTTTTAATGTGGAAGGTTGATAGACAACAATGAAACATAAGACCATAGAGTGAGTTGGTTGATGTTAGAATCTCCTTAGTCATTATATGGCTATATCAAACCAAGGAGACAAATACATGTTAGAGAATAGTGTATCAGACAGCCCCACCGTGAGACTAATACATGGAAGCCGTCATTGTGGGAGTCATAGTTAGCTCTTACAGTGATGGTGGTGGTTGTGGTTCTTAGACCTGAAATCACTACACTCATCACATGTTGTTGAGTCTATTTTGACATCATAAAATGCATTACTAAAATATGGGTTGTTATAAAGGTGATGATTGGGTGACTTTGACACATGAAGATAGACTGTGAGTGATAGGAATGGGATTTATCCCTCCTACAGGAGTTTGATGTCCTAGGCCTCTTGATTAGAGAGACTAAGAAATGCATGGCCATGTACATGTGAGTCAATATGTGATATTGAGTTTACATATATCTCAGATAGTCTACTATGGTTCAAGAAACATGATTAAATGATGGATAGGATGATTGCTCCATGCCTCAATTTTGATATGGACATTAGTGCCAAAGGACTATACAAACACTACAACACCATACAAAAATTGTAGGTTGAAGTTGTTCTTCAACTTCCCATTTACTTGGCATTGCTTACGATGACATAAGTAGTTATGGACATTCACTACCAATGCAATATGGGACCTATAGGGTCACACACATAGTTATCAACCTAGAAGAGGATTTTAATCTTTAATGATACTTGAATTTATTACTAAAGTGTTTAGGTATTTGATTCACACAAAAAATAGGCTAACTGTACCGCCTAACGTCGATCTCACAGAGTGAGACCTCTGTCTGGAGTGACAAGGTGTTTGGAACGTCAGGCCGATTTGAGTTGAAATTGGCTATGGATGAACCAAACGATTCAGGCCAGTTCACCAGATGACTGTCTGAATGAGAGAGATGACCATATTGCATGGGCGAGATCGGTCATTTTGATCGAGATAAGGTTCTAGATATTTTCCCATATTCATTTCATTTGCATATAACTTGTAGTGTAAGAAGTTAATGTTCAACATTAATGAGAAACGAATTGCCAATTTTGCATGCAATTGGGAAACTACAAACCAATCATCTCGTAGTACGAGACAACTATCTCATATGAAAAATAGGCACCTGGGATTCTAGACGACCATTTTGGTTGTCACAGGTTGCAAAAATTCAAGATCTTCCGATCCATTACACTCTTGCAGAGTCTGGAAACCCTGGACCAAACCCCTACCTAAAATGAAGGGGTACTGGGGGCTTCCCTAAACACAACAAATACAATTGAGAATTAGTTTCTCTGACAATTTTTGTCCTCTCTGGTTGTGGTAACCAAGAGATCCCAAGCAAGTCCTACCCGAATAGGGAGGGATAGCAAGGGAAAGAACAACTGAGAACATTGTTGTGGGAGAGAAAATTGATGACTAGTACGCCAATGAGAGGGACAACTCCTTCTTGTTTGTTCTAGCAGGACAAAAAGAGTCTAGATGGTCTGTGTGGACTTCTTTAAAGGTGATGTGCCCTTTCCCGTCGCTAAGGAGGACATCATCAACCAACAATCCGTGATGAGAGGAGCAACTATAGAAGACGACGTTTGAGTATGCTATCTATAGAGGAGCATTTAGATGAGTCCCAATGCAACTAGGATTCAGAGTTGTGCATTGAAAATGTCGAGGCGATGTCACTGGACTTTCTCTAAGACCAGGTGTATCCTCGAAACCATCCTTTCCTTATTATAGTTATTGATGTAATTTGCTGGTTATGGGGAATATGGTAGATAATTTTTTTATTTCCACTACCTTCTCTGTAGCCATATTTCCCTATAGTGCTTTCCTCATAGGGCATGTAAGTATTCATTCACAATTTTCTCTAGAGTAATTCTCCTATTTGGTTCTTTAATTGTTCTCAGCACCATGAATAACGTTCCCTCAAATCTTGCATTTGTTGGGGAACATTTTCGTCTATTGATATTTCCCTATGGTTGGGATGATACCAGGATCCTACTCCTTGTATATGACATCTCAGGTGCATGGGAATGCCTTGTATCATCCTTTATTCTGGCTTCTCAAAGACCATCCTTCCACATGGTAGGTCATTTGCACTATAATTGTAGGCAATGACTCACCTAGTAGAAAGATCCACCACAGTCAGAAGCCAATGGTTGAAGGCTTTGAAAGAGAGAGTTATGAACTGTATCTTCTTTATTTTGTGTAGAGTGTCTTACAACTCTTCAAACAAGGGTGATTTTTAAATTTCCATGTACAACTGAGCAAGTAGAGTTGATTTGGCTTTTAAAACAAGACCTATTTTGTCTATGTACATATATTCTTAGATTATTTTTCTAGAGAGGACCTTGAAGAATACCATATTGATAGATACATTATGTCTAAAGGATTAGCGCATGTCGTCTCTTCGCAGATAGTATCTATGATTGTTGAAGATGTCATCTTGTCATAGATTATCATCATCAAGGATATCTTCCAGAACATGGATGTTCCTGATACCAAAGCCATACACATGTCTTTCATTTTACACGGAAGCGGTGGTGGTGCTGTTGGGTTTAAATCAGGTATCACTGATGGTTCAAGAAACACTAGACTATCTGGTTTATTCAGGGCATTATTGAACATTTTGTTCATGTTTCCTTCATCTTTCTCAACAATTTTCTCTTCCATCTCCACCTCAAAAGGATTTTGATGAAATCCTCCTTTGATCTGTTCATCCATCAACAATTTGTTAACAAAGTCTACATACTCAATTAGAGGTGGTGGAGCTTTGTAATCAGATAAAGGATCTAGCTGATTCATTATGTCCTATGTTGTTTTTGGTGCCTCCCCCTCATTTCGTCTGTTTTGAATATGATGTCATTCTCACCATTCGCTTCAACAACTTTGGCGGGAATGACTTGTTCTCTGTGGTTCGTCCTCCATGCATTTGTTGGGTGAAGTGACCTGGTAAGGCTGTGAATTTGCATCACTATCCTCCCCAATGGGTACTTCCATGTTCCTCATAGAAATTTCCTCTCACTATTCAACAAACAATTCATCCATGGCCTCTTTTTTTGGAGGTGGTTCAACCTTACTGGTTTGTATTTTGGCTAGCACCACATCCACCTTGAGTTTCACATCAATGTCAATCGCGGTTGAAGAGGTGGACTACTCATTGGCCACATGTTGTCTTTTTGATGATGTTACTTTGTGGGAATGTGATGTCATTGGTGCCTCCTTCCACTTCCTCTCTTTGGCACACATTCACTCATTTTCTCATTGTAGGTCATTCCACTACTGAAGGAGTAGGGTGACCTTTTTAGTCATGTATACTAGAGATTCCATTACCTGCATCTGGTTTGCAACCAAGAGCTGCATCTATTTCAATAGGATTAGAAATGGCTACGTGTCATCCATTATCTTCTCAACCTACAAAGTTAGTGCAAACATATTTACAGTTAAATTTAAATAGTTAGAGCAGAGTTATGTACAATCTCATAGAGCTCCTCAATTCTTTCCCTTTCTCCATGAATTTTGCTATGGGAGGGGTACACATCTTTGAACTTGCCTTCTGATTGTATTCCTTTGTCTGGACAGATCTTTTCTATCCCCAACTCATGTGTAGGATTTGATCAGCCTCAAATCTTGAAATGGGATGCCCTTTTTCTAAAATCTCTTTCTCTGGTTCCTCCCTTTCTGATTCCCAAATTGACGGTGATCGTTTCTTATTGTATCCATCATTTCCTTGTTGACCCCTTGGTTGGCTGGTTTACCAACCAAGACATTGTTGGTGGTTGTCTCTATCCTAGAAGTGGTGTGGAATGGTGCTACACTCACGTTGATGGAGGGTTCTCTTATCTCCTCTAGTGATGGCTCTACTGGTATATCTAGTATATTATTGTTGATATCAATAGAGTGACATGGTTCACTAGTACCAATCAAAACCTATTATAGGTGCAGTAGATGGAGGTTCAACCTATACTTATTCTGATGCCCTAGTATCGATTGTGGGAGATTTTGTGTGCTTTGGTTTGGTTGCCGTCTTCTTTGAGAGGCATAATATTTCTCTTTTCTATGTACAATATCTTTTTTCTATTTCATTTGTGGTTCAATCGATGCTTATTTGTTGATAGGTGGGAGGGGTGTGACTCCATATTTCATTTTTAGGATCTCATCACCCCAGAATAAGAGTCTGTCATAATTGTAATTACTCATTTTAGGTAGGGGGAGAAAGTCCTTTCATCTACAAACTCTATAAGAGTACTTCTCCTTCTTCCTTGCCAATATGCTTATAGTAGTTAATTACTTGGAGTCTACTAGCCTTTCCCCAATAGATTTTAGGAAGAACTTCACTTCACTAGGGTAGCCTAGAAGATGGGAAATATATGTGATAAGTCCAACCATATAGAAATTAGAGGAGCCTTATTATGACCTCATTTTTGCTTGTATTTTGATAATTAAAATGCAAATATTCTATGAAAATAGACTTGTTTGGAAATTTTTGTGCATTGTTTTAAAGAATGCATTTCCTTGAAAATTTACCTTGAATGATGGTTTTTGCAAGTTCTACTGCCTTATTGTTCTAATAAGGAATAAAAGAAAAAGGAAGAGAAGAAAAATCCCATAATAAGCAAAGAGCAAAAGAAAATAGACAATAAATGAATGTGCTTGAGAGAATAGTATAGAATTCTCTAGAAAGTGGCATACATGGCCACATTTGATTGGTTTTCATATAAACATGATTTCTAATAGAAAGAATAGCCAAAATAAAGAAAAAAAATAAATAAAGAGAAAAGATGTGTTTTAAATGCATAGCATAAGCCATATAAGTGGATGAATTGCATATGAAGAAACGTCCCTTATCTTTTCAAATTTTGGTCTCAGTCTTGGCACACATATAGATTAATCCATTAGAGACTTTCCCTTATAATTTTAGATTAAAAGAATGAATGGTTTGCGAGATATGGATGTTATAAAAATCCCTAAAGTGTAGGGAAAAGCATTATAAGTCACGATTTGGTATTTTCACGAAATAACATACCCCATTATTAAGCACATGCTTTTTGGATCGTGAATATTTGATCCAATGATTAATAGTTGTCTTCTACTCCGAGTCAAGGAAGGAAACATGAGCATAGTTTTAATGGTGTTCTTGCTCAATTTTCTCGCAAGCCAATGCGTGTGCAAATAAGGAAACTCTTCAGTAAATTCATGAGATAAAAACACACTAGACCATCCTAAGTTTTAGCACCTTTGGAAAGTAATTAACAAACAATCTCCTCTGCGGATGACCTCTCAACCCAGACCTATAAAAGGAGGGTTAGAGATCCCCACCGAGGAAATTAGCTCATCCTCTAGGACACACTCAACATCCCAAATGTGTCCCTACTGCTAATTCAAACATGAACCCCTTCCTTCACCCCTAGTCATCTACATCAGTAGTAGGTTGCCTTCGATGAAAACCTCTATGTATTCCCTCTTTATCATGCCCCTTCAACACAACTGAGACCATCTTCGAGTTCGGAGGAACACCACGAGGGTGATGGTGTCGTTGCTCAACCCTCTAGTACCTTGGAGCGTGGAGTCAATTCAGTAGTTGACTCATCGAGGCAAGGTGCATGGCCGGTTGAGAGGTTGAAGATGAGAGATGATGGAAATGACTCCCTTGCCCCTAGGCCATGAGGCCCGAATCCAAGATCGCAGGGGAAAAAGTGTCTGTTCTCCTAACCCAACAAAATGCTTGTGTGGAATGAACTGCCCATGTGGCCAAGACCCATTCTCTGAGCTGGACCTATGTGGAAAAGAGATAAAATGAAAAAGATACCGTTTTTGCTGATGTGGCATGTAATTATTGGCCCATAAGTAGTTATTTTGTAAAAATCATAAAAAATCATAGGATGATCACATAATAGCAAATCATGTATGTATTTTTTTTAGAAAAATATGGAGAATACAATACAAAGATGATCATGATCTAAATATTCTTCTAGTTCTAAAAGTGTCTAAAGTTAGCATCTTTAATGTGTTAAATGAACTAGAACCCTAATTTCTAAGATGTGATGATTCTAATATGTCCAATTGATATGATGATAAAAGATTGATCTTTTAAGAATAAAAAGAGCAAGTTGAAAGTTATATGGACTTAGAAACCCATTTTTTTTTATAATTAGAGTTTCCTTGAGATAAAAGATGTAATTAATGATGAATCAGGGTTTATAAACCCAATGGACACGAAAAAGGGGAATTAGGGTTTGGAAAGACAAAACCCTACTGAAACCCTAATGTTGACCTAGAAAACCCTAACTTGAGACCCAAGTTAGTCTTAATGATGATTTGTATAAAATAATGATGCATGGGTACATTGCTTTAACTTTCAGGATAATTTTCTTGGTTGACTTGCTTGGACATCAAGAACACTTGATCAAGGTATGTGGTTACACTTATGACTGATCACTTTAGTTTCTTGAAGTTTTCTGAGGTTTTATCAAATTGCTTGAAATAAAATGATTGGATGATATTTATTTCCTGCAATCTATAAAGTGACTATGACTATCACAATTTAGGCTTACAACTTGCTCAAACCCCACATATCAACTATGGAGGTTTGAAAATGGAAAGGAATGAAAATTCATGCCGATGACTTAAAACTAGGCCCCAGATTGGGGAGGTTAGACTAGGCCCATGATCTGGAAGGTCATGTAAGGTCAGACTAGGCCCCAGATCGGGAAGGTTATATGAGGTTAGGCCTAGATTAGGAAGACCAACATAGGCACCTATTATCAGATTAAGAGATGGCCTAAAGTCCACTGTAGGGACAAAACCCTAAGTAAGGGAATCCTAGAGGTTGAGTAGAATGGGTTTAGAAGTTATGAAGAAAATGATAAATTTTGTTTTTGTAACCAATAATTATTGTGATTATGTAGTTACCAGTATATGCAAACATTTTGTTTTCCCCCACATACCAATATAACTTGTTATACTGACCACATGTTTTATTTGTCGGCCTTTTAGGATAATATGCTATTCTTCCAGTACATGCAAATGCAAATTCCAAAAAATAACAAGGCACTAAATGAAGAGACTTACAGTGGATGGGAAAATTTCATATGGTAACATTAGAAATCCATATTTTTGTAACCATGTTGGAAACTTATATATCATCTTGTACCAAACTCTTTCCCATTTCGAGAAATTTATTAATTATTTATGGTTATTTGCTAAACCTTTGATCATGTATAAGAGTAATGGACCTCTCTCTCTCATATGCCTGAATAGGGGATGATAGGGGGAAGGGATTGTTACAAGCATTCTGGTCCAAATGCCACAATTAGCTAGTCAATTAATATTCATCCAATATTGAGTGACTTCTTTTCCATGATGCTCCACCGAATGTGGATATCCATTCTGATCACATTCTCTATGTCTGTCACGAAGAACATGATGTTGCCAAAGATCTTATGTATGACACACATGATGCTCGAGTGCATCTTGGCAACTCTATCAAATTTCCCAGATAATTTCTCCCATGTTTGGTTGGTGAAAAAGCCTCAAACAATCTTGTCTCTTTTAGATTTATTTGAATTCATGGCTTGTTCATTTGTCAATGAAGATTGAATTCATCCATTTCTCAATAAGAATGTAGTCCTCCTTGATAATTCATACTGCCAATTAATAATCTCCTTCACACTCTTTGTCTTCTTCTTTTGTAACTGACAGCTTCTTCAGGAATGACATGAACTCCAAGGTGAGTTTTTCATAGGTGATGTGGTTGATAACATCCAATTTTGAGGATATTTCATGCCTAAAGTTACCCTTAATTTCCTCTCATTTTGCAGAGTTATCTTAACTCTCTCAAAATTTTCTCATGTTCATCATTTAATCCTTGACTCAAAGATAACTACTCGTTTCTATGAAATTAACTCACCAAATGATGATCTCAATCCTAGTGTAGACCCCCCATCAGTCAACCTCAGCATCAGGCCATCCCTCAGAGCTAACTAACCATTGGTTCCCAAACCAACACCCTCCAACAATGCTAGGTGTTCATCAAAAGGCACAATTAAGATAACCACCAGTTTCCTAGAACCGATGGTTAGCCTTGAACTCCTATAAAGAGAACCATCAATCCCCAAAACTGATGGCCAGCCTAGACCCATGGGAAAACAAATCTACCTATTGATGACCCACTAGGGAAACATCTATCAGTGGTCGGTCTCAGCTCACCTAATGGAAGTACTGAATGAGGCAACTGATGGCCAGCTGAGTGAAAACATCTAATGGTCTGCCTGAGAAACCTAAACTGATGAACAGATAGATGACGGTGACCTGCATGACCCACCTATTGATAGTGATAAATAACTCATTGTTCATTCATATTGTGAAGCTCATGCCCTGATGCACATGCTCAGACTTGAGGTGCAAGCAAAAGTACACCCTTGAGCACCTCAAGCCTACACTGATAACTATAAATAGGAGACCTCATGAAATTGAGAGGGGGCCGCCACCCAGGGAGGCAACAAAGTGCTACCTCTAAGCCATCTCATCATTTCCTTCCACCTTGAGCCATTAGTTTGTGATCTCTAGGATGAGTGTCCAAGGAGCAGCAAACTCCCATCTCTACCATGTAGTTATGGGTTCCTCTTTTAAGGGAAGGAGGAAGATAGAGCAACCACCTTTACCGCCGATACCAGATTCAGAGTGGAGAAACTTCTCATCAACCTTTAAAAATCCATTCTCACCATTGGTATATCCCTCCCCTTCTTCTCCAAAGATGTTCATTCACTTTCATTCCCTTCCATCTCCATGTCTCACCATACATGTGAATTCACCATGCTACTCACCACCATGAGTGTCTAGTCATCTAACTTGGGTTAAGAGTAGGCATTAAGGATATATCAACATGTAAATGCTTATTTCTATTGAATATATACTCTTAGGAATGTTTATCTCTATACTCTTGTTCTTAATGCTTCACTTGCATGATTAGCTACTATCTTGTGTTGTTTAATTGTTTATACCTTGAAAGAGTAGTATTAACCTTTATCTAAGTGTTATGGAGTTGCATGAATACATGAAAATGTTAGAATGCTTCAGCTAATGTATCATATTGTTTTACTTGGATTGTTTGTTCACCATCTCAAGAAAAAACAAGCTTATAATCTAGTTCTATGCTAAGCTCAAGAGAGGAGTGAATAAACACTTATGATGATTTCTTGTAAACTTGATAAGGATATAGAATGGATGTGAGTGTTTCGTGTTGATGAGAGATATTATATGGTGAAACCCAATCCAAGTTTCCCCATCCATTCCTGATACTTACTTCTTGATTTGTTTTACTTAATTATTACTTGCTTGTTGACGAATGATCGCTCCATAGGGAACATAAACTTTACCTTACACTTTTGATTGGTGTAGCTAAGCAAAGGCTTAAAGGATCTTAACACCTACAACCCTATCCCTAAGTTTGACCCCAATCTACTACATCAAACCCTGTATTATCATTGTGGGGGTCTGAATGTCAGGTTATACATTTAAAAGTCCAATTACTCTAGATATCGCTACTTTTGGACATATGATTTAGGCCGATCATGTATCCACTCTACAACCTCAGAAATCATGTCATAGAATCCATTGTTGGTTTCTTTCCACTTCCATTCCAATATCTATAGAGGATTGAGAAACTCCCATGTAACTGATGATCTATTTGTTGACTTGAGAGTTATACATTACCCATATTTTGATAATGACTTAACCATTCCATTCCTATGATCTAATATGTTTGTTCAAGATTGATTTTAGGCTTTAGGTACATGAAAAAGATCAAATTATATAAGCCTGAGCTTGTTCAAGTTCAAGTCAAAAGCAATGCAAGTGTGTGTTTTGAAAAATCACTTTAAATGACCTTAGATGAATTTTGCAATCACTTATATTGAAGATATGACTTGTAACTAAGATGAGAAAAAG
The DNA here is from genome assembly GCA_963693085.1 of Alisma plantago-aquatica. NCBI lineage: Eukaryota > Viridiplantae > Streptophyta > Magnoliopsida > Alismatales > Alismataceae > Alisma > Alisma plantago-aquatica. The sequence continues at coordinate 748,858,602 of OY856414.1, forward strand.
GTAGGGATACTCAATTCTAAGGTTTAATCACTCAAATGTCAACTTATAAAATTTGTCATAGGTTGTTTATCAGTCGAGTTGGAAACTCGACAGGAGAGACCAATCAGTTGACTTGCACACTCACAAAACTCGACTGACCGACTCACTGAGAAAAACTGATTTTAGCTCATCGGTCGAGTTTCCTAGAACAAACTCCACTGATAGTTTGAAAATAGTCTTTGTCATTTAGTGGATCGATCAAGTTACCTTTATTGAAACTCGACCGAATGTACTATACAAAAGATGCAGAAAAGTGATTATAACCATTGGTGAATTGTTTTGAGTGAGAATAGATCGGTTGCAATGAGGAAAATGACTATATTTATCCCTTAAGTGATCCCACACTCAAGGGAACACCCTCATCTATAAATAGGACCCCTTGTAGTTCATTCCAAGTTTTCTCATTCTTGCTATTCTAAGTCCTTGCTACAATTGAGTGCGTTGCAACTCCTTGAGCCCCTTTCTCTCTCTAGTTTGCACTTCATTTCATCATTATGAGTGAAATAGGCCAATTTTAAGAGAGATACTTCCTTATGCTTGTAAATCTCTCATTCCATTCCATCTTCCCTACCCCTTTCTTCAATGAAGCAAAGATGAAGCAAACTACTCTGAGTGAAGGTGGAGCTGTTGCTGTTCTTCTTCAAGGTTGAAGAAGAGGTGAAGATCTTCTCTAGGTGAAGGATAAGGAAAAGGCTAAAGATACAAGAAGAGTGGGTAATCCCTTGAAGGATGAAGACTTGTGTAAGAGTAGATAAGTCCTTAGAAGAAGGCGGAAGACTCTTGCAAAGTGGATAAGTCCTTGGTAAGGTGGAAGAATATTTGTACTGGATAGGTAAGTCCTGTGATGGTCTTGTGTTGTAACTCTTATTGGTGAATATATAGAGGAAAGCACTTGCAAATTACTAGAGGTTGACCTCTCTAGGTAGTGGACTGACTCTCTCCTAGTTTGGAGAGTGGAACCACTCTAAACGACCTTGTCAAGTACTTATTTCATTTTATCTCATCCTTGTTATGCTTGTTAGTTAGGACTTCAAATTGCACTTAATCTATTGGTTTGGATTGATATAATTTGAAGGTCTAATCTATCTTGTGAGATTTTTGAATCTCTATTCACCCCTCTCTAGAGCCCTAGATCCAACAAGTGGTATCAGAGCCAAGGATCTTCTCCAACAATCTCCCACAAGATGAGAAGATGGGAGGCAACCTACTTGGTTCTCTCAACCTAGAGGGAGGCTTCTCCATGCATCCTCCAATATTTGATGGCACCAACTTCCTCTGCTGGAAGAGGCACATATAATTCTACATTCAAGGCATGAAATTTGACATGTGGAAGGTGAAGGTGACACCATACAAGGAGCCAAACGGTGCTGTTGCAATGTGGGAGTGAAGCTGCACTTAAAGAAGCCCACCTCAATGCCAAATCCATAAGCATCCTCTATGTATCCCTTGCCCCAATGGAGTTCAACCGTTCCAACTAGATCTCATCTTGGGACATCGCCTATGAGATTTGGGACAAATTGTGCACCACTTATAAGGGCACAAAGCAAGTCAAGGAGGCTAAGATCTGCATGTTGAACAACCTTCTAGAGAACTTCAAGATGGGTAAGAAAGAAGGGATTATGGATATGTACTCAATACTCAATGTCATCATCAATGGGCTGGCTGCTTTGGGCAACACTTTGTATAGAGGTGTAATCAACTCCAAGATCTTGAGGACTCTACCAAAGAGATGGGAGTCAAAGGTGACCTCCATTGAATAAGTGAGGAGCCTTGGTGACATCCCAACTGAAGAGCTCATTGGAAACCTCCAAGCTTATGAGTCAAGACTTGACAAGCAAGAAGAAGAAGCCATGCAAGAAGAGAAGGAATCCAAGAAGGTCAAAGATAGTGCTTTCAAAGCACAACTGGAGGCGGTCATCGTTCAAGAACAAATTGATTGCCAGACTTCTCCTTCCTCCTCTAGTGAATATGATGACCCAAGTGCGCATGAAGCCAACTACATCAAGGGTAATCACTTCAAGGGAAAGCAAGCCTCCTCCTCTACTCCTAGATACTACAAGTGTGGACAAAAGGGGCACTACAAGAGTGAATGTCCCAAGTCAATAAAGTCACACCACAAGGGCAGCTCAAAGAAGGAGGAAGAGTACAAGAAGGAGAACAAGTACTAGAGGAAGGACAAGAAGGAGAAAAGACACAAGAATGCAACTCATGCAACTTGAGAAGCTTCGTCCTCAAGTAGCTCAAGCTCCGAAGAAGATGAAGAGTGCCACCTTGCACTCATGGCCTCTACTAGTGAAGAAATTGGTTAGGTGAGTGAGGTAAGTGAGGTGAGCTTACATGAGCTATCTAAGGAAGCTATTATTGATATTCTTGTTTCTACCTATTCTTCTTTTGCTAAATATAATTCTAAAAAAAATAGTTAGGAAAAATTATTGATGATTTGTATGCTAAACTTGAAATTCTTGAGCTTAATGAGAAAACTTATCTTGAGAGCATTGATAACTTGCAAGGACAATATCTTTATCTTGAGCTCCAATACAATGGAGTTGAGCTAGAGAATGGTATCTATCTTAAGAACATTAAAATTCTTAAGGAAGATGACCAAAAGTGCCTAAAGGAGCTTGAAACTCTTAAAACTAAAAATGTTGAATTTAAGCTTCTTGTTGAATCTCATAAGGATGAAAGAGATGTTTATCTTAAGGAAATTCAAGTGATTAAATCTAAAAATGCTAGGTTGCTTTGTCAAGTTAATGATTTATCTTCTAGACCCATCTTGCATAGTAATGATATTGCTTCCATTTCTCTTGAGAAAGATTCTTATTTGACTAAATCCCTCTATCTTGAGGCTGACCTTGTTCATGATAGAGATGATATTGATAGTTTGTCTTATACTATCATATATCTTAATGATGATAATCATAGGCTAAGGGCCTCTCTATAGAAATTCCTCAAAGGGAAAAACTCCCTAAATGAAATCCTTGACCATTCTACCAAACAAAGTGGTAATAGTAGTTTGGGATTTGTAGGAGGAGAACCAAAGGGCAAAAACAAAGCCAAAGGTAAGAAAAAGAGAAAGGAGACCTCTTTCTTTGTTGGAGAGTCTTCCGGTACTAAGAATCCTATGGTTTGTTCTTATTGCAAGTCTGATGATCATTACTCTACTTATTGTCCTTAAAATCCCAAGGGGACCAACCCAAAGATGAAATGGGTCCCCAAGCTAACTCCATATCCCAAAGTTTGAATTGGGAACCGACACTCTCCTTTCTTGTAGGAAAAAGGAAGGTGGATTGTTGATAGTGGCTGCACTAAGCATATGACATGTGATATAATCCATTTCAACAACCTCACCAAAAAGAAAGGAGGTTCGGTCACCTTTGGGGACAACAAGAAAGGTAAAGTCAAAGGTGAGGGTGATGTAGGTGAATCCTTGTGTATCAAGAATGTTATTTTTGTGGATGGCATACATCACACTTTAATTAGCGTTAGTCAATTATATGACAATGGTTACCTTGTGTTATTTACTTCCTTTGAATGCTTGATTCTAGATTCCCTCACCTACCAAGTTATATATAAGGGAACTCGAAGTGGTAATTTTTATGTTATTGTTCTTGACTTTATTAAGCATGTTGTTGGTAGATTCCTAGTAGTCAACTTGAATGATATTTCTCTTTGGCATCGTTGGCTTGGTCATGTAAATATGCATCAGTTGAAGAAGTTGAGAAAAAAGGGACTTGGTCAAGGGACATCCAAAACTGGATTTTGAAAAGGATGAGGAATGCCAACCTTGTACCCAAGGAAAGCAAACCAAGTCCTCCTTCAAATACAAGGAGTCCTTAGTACTAAGAGAGCTCTTAAACTTCTTCACATTGATCTATTTGGACCAATGAGAACTTAATTGCTTTGTGTTTCCAAGTATTGTCTTGTTATTTTTGATGATTTCTCTAGATATACTTGGACCTTGTTTCTCATTTCCATGAGTGATACGCTTGATGTTTTCTCAAGCTTTTGCAAATGAGTTGAGAATGAAGCCTCTTGCTGCATCATTTCCATCCGTAGTGCAATACATGAGATGGCCAGGGCCATGCTTCTAGAGTATGACACTCCAAAGAAGTTTTGGGCTGAAGCTATCAGTACCTCATGATTTGTGCAAAATCGGATTATTACACACCCTTCTTTGAAGAGAACCCCCTATGCGCTATGGCATGGTAGGAAGCTATAACATCCCAGGATTTGAGGCCTCGGATAACATGATATTAAAAGGAATGATTGGACTACCCATATCACCAAGGTGCACCTCCTTTTCTGGAAGCCCATTACTAAAGAACTCCATAGTTAAGCGTGCTCAGCTTGGAGTAGTACTAGGATGGGTGACCAGTCGGGAAGTTGATCCTGGCTTGCGTGTGAGTGAGAATAAAGCGCGCAGTTAAGGCTAGTGGTTTTCTGTGGGGCCAGTCGTCATTCCTAAAACTCTACTAGAGCCTAGGGAAGTGGGCCAGATTGTTACAAAAAAATTGTAACATCCCAGGATTTGAGGCCCCGGATAACATGATCTTGAAAGGAATGATTGGACTACCCATATCACCAAGGTGCACCTCCTTTTCCGGTAGCCCATCACTAAAGAACTCCATAGTTAAGCGTGCTCAGCTTGGAGTAGTACTAGGATGGGTGACCAGTCGGGAAGTTGATCCTGGCTTGCACGTCAGTGTGGACAAAGTGCGCAGTTAAGACTAGTGGTGGTTTGTGGGGCCAGTCGTCATTCTTGAAACTCTACTAGAGCCTTGGGCAGTGGGCCCGGGCATTACAAATGGTATCAGAGCCATAACCCCTCCAGTACGTGGGGCCCACATGAGCATGTGACATGCCAGTCTTGAGCCGTGCGGTCTAGGCAAGTTGGAAATGGGTATCCGTAGAGACGAGATGGAGCCACCCTTGCGCTGGTAGCCGTGGACGGGAGCTGGGTGTCCATGGGCCATTGTGGGTCCGCACTGAAATGGGGTCAGATTATGAGGCCATATAGTTGAGCCTTGACGAGGACGTCAAGAGTCTAAGTGGGGGAGATTGTAACATCCCAGGATTTGAGGCCTCGGATAACATGATCTTGAAAGGAATGATTGGACTACCCATATCACCATGGTGCACCTCCTTTTCCGGGAGCCCATCACTAAAGAACTCCATAGTTAAGCGTGCTCAGCTTGGAGTAGTTCTAGGATGGGTGACCAGTCGAGAAGTTGATCCTGGCTTGCACGTCAGTGTGGACAAAGTGCGCAGTTAAGGCTAGTGGTGGTTTGTGGGGCCAATCGTCATTCCTGAAACTCTACTAGAGCCTTGGGCAGTGGGCCCGGACGTTACAAATGGTATCAGAGCCATAACTCCTCCAGTAGGTGGGGCCCACATGGGCATGTGACATGCCAATCTTGAGCCGTGCGGCCCAGACAAGTTGGAAAGGGCTATCCGTAGAGACGAGATGGAGCCACCCTTGTGCTGGTAGAGTATGTGGCAAGAAATCTATCATAACAGATATAACAAGTATGATAGACTGAAAGATCTACTGAAATAAGATAAAACATCTTTTAATTACTTATTTTATTCAGTGGCCACAATTATACGATAAGTCCTCCTCTGTTGACACCGAAGTGTCCTCTATGGTGCAATGCACCCTCTGTTGGCACAACATGCCCTCTGTTGACACCGAAGTGTCCTCTATGGTGCAATGCACCCTCTGTTGACACCGAAGTGTCCTCTATGGTGCAACACACCCTCTGTTGGCACAACGTGCCCTCTGAAACGGAGTAAACACTCCCAAGTAGGCAACCGATGCCTCTAAATCGTCCCGGGACTCTCTGGTGAGGACTTATCATATAATCTATTAATTTACTATTCTGATGTCATTTTCCTATTTATGTTCTTATTTTCTTATCTCTGATTCTATATCTGTATCTTTGAGTTTACAACTCTATCTCTAACTCTGTGTCCATTATCTCAGCGTTATGGACTAGCTTTAAATATAGTCTAGATCTATCTTTTAAAATTTGAAAATCTAGTTTCTCATTCTAGCTTGACTCAATGCCTGAGTCCATGAGTATAAACCTTTATTCTCTTATAATGACTATTTTGATCTCATGATAAAAACCACCATCTTACAATGTATCTAAAGCACATAATGGAAAGAACTGTAAAAAGATATATTCTGAATCTTGAGAAGCAAAATTAGACATACTGTCTAAATATAAAATATGAAAAATAGATTTCCTGGACATGGCCCACTTACCTGTAGTAAGCCAAAATCCTACTCTCACTGCTCCTCAATAAGATGGGTCTGACTCTCTCCTGCGGCTGAGGCTTGGGAACAGAAGAACGATCTCCGCGGAAGAGAGGGAGCATCCTTGTCACCTAAAACACAGCCGTGCGGGGCTGGAGTCCCTCTGGCGACGGGCGGCCAAAAGTCGTTTCCGCGGCTCTATAGGATACACCGAACGAGCACCTCGCAGTCCAAGGGGAGGCCGGGGGTGCGTTCTTGGGGTGTCGTAGATGGTGCCGGAGCAAGGAATCACGGAGAGATGGTGTGAGGGCCGAGAACGATGGCAGGGAGGCTGGAGGTTGAAGACGGAGTAGGCTGCGGGTGGCTAAAGCTAGTGTGGTGAAATTGACGGTGGGGAAAGGTTCAGGGAAGTTCTCTGAAGCTTTTCGAACGACCAGGAAGACGAACGAAATGCTAGAAGGCAAGTTGCAACTTGGCAGCGGGGAGAAAGAAGCAGCCGAGAAGGGCGTTTCTTATAGGGATGTTTCTAGGGTTCCTTCAAGAGGTCGATGGATGGGGATCGGTCTCCTGGAGATAGAGAATCTTTCGGTTTTGAAAATGAGCAATTAAATTGCGAGATATTCGCAAATCAAGCGGGCTGCCTTGTTTCCTTTTTGGACCTAGGTTGAAGGAGGTGATCTGATGGCTGTACTTAGCCTTGTTCTAGCGGGCCAGATCTGACGGCTTGAAAAAGCAACCAGTTGCAAAAATAGCCTTTATTGAGAGATTGACATGCATTAAAAACCCTTACTTTCCCATTGTAAACATTGTAACATCCCATGATTTGAGGCCTCAGATAACATGATCTTAAAAGGAATGATTGGACTACCCATATCACCAAGGTGCACCTCCTTTTCCGGAAGCCCATTACTAAAGAACTCCATAGTTAAGCGTGCTCATCTTGGAGTAGTACTAGGATGGGTGACCAGTCGGGAAGTTGATCCTGACTTGCGCGTGAGTGAGAATAAAGCGCACAGTTAAGGCTAGTGGTGGTCTGTGGGGCCAATCGTCATTCTTAAAACTCTACTAGAGCCTAGGGATGTGGTCCAGATTGTTACAAATGGTATCAGAGCCATAACCCCTCTAGTAGGTGGGGCCCACATGGGCATGTGGCATGCCAGTCTTGAGCCGTGCGGTCCAGGAAAGTTGGAAAGGGCTATCCGTAGAGACGAGATGGAGCCACTCTTACGCTGGTAGCCATGGACGGGAGCTGGGTGTCTATGGGCCATTGTGGGTCTGCTCTGAAATGAGGTCAGATTATGAGGCCATATAGTTGAGCCTTGACGAGGACGTCAAGAGTCTAAGTGGGGGAGATTGTAACATCTCAGGATTTGAGGCCTCAAATAACATGATCTTAAAAGGAATGATTGGACTACCCATATCACCAAGGTGCACCTCCTTTTCCGAGAGCCCATCACTAAAGAACTCCATAGTTAAGCGTGCTCAGCTTGGAGTAGTACTAGGATGGGTGACCAGTCGGGAAGTTGATCCTGGCTTGCGCGTCACTGTGGACAAAGTGCGCAGTTAAGGCTAGTGGTGGTTTGTGGGGCCAATCGTCATTCCTGAAACTCTACTAGAGCCTTGGGCAGTGGCCCCAGGCGTTACAGAAGCCTTATATTGAGTATTTCCATGTTTTCAGATGTTCTTGTTTTGTTTTGTTTAGAATATGAAAGATTCTCTCAACAAGTTTGATCTGAAATATTACAAGGATTTCTTCTTGGATATAACAATACTAACAAGGTTTATAGAGTATATAATGTTGATCTTGGTAAATGATGCGATGATTTTGAGTCACATTTATAGATCTGTTTGATATGTGTTTTATGCTTTTATTAGTGATTTTTATGGTTAATGTTGCATAATTCATCCACTTTGGTCTTTGCTACTATTTTATGTCAAATCCCCTTTATTTCATCGCTATGAGCATTAATTGTCAAAATATTATTATTTGTGTGAATTTATGTGGTTTCGTGTTTGAATTTCAGGGAAAACAAGTATCTGCTTCCGTTGATACCATCGACGGAAGTCGATACTATCGACCGGACCACAGGTTGCCAGCCGCGAGTATCAGCAAAGAGTCGATACTATCAACAGGGATGTCGATGGTATCGAGCTACCATCAGGTTGCTGGCGAGAAAGCAGTCGATAGTATCGACGACAAGTCGATACCATCGACGCACGGAGGCTACAACGACGCATAACGACAAAACCGACGCCTTAGAGTGTCGATACCATAGACCTGAGTCGATGGTATCGAGATGACATCAGGTGCTCAGACGAAAGAAGAGAAGGATTGCCGCTACCACGCTAGGTCGATACCATCGACCCGCGTCGATGGTATTGACACCGTCAGATAATAGTTTGATTTAGAATGATCTTAATCGGACGGACGTGGTTAATTAGTGACTTAATTTGGGAGATATACCTAATGACGGCACCCTGGACTGGGGCATCACGTCATTAGCCGCTGCACACATCCCGAAGAGCAAGGAGAGAAGAATGGAGCACGAGAGCATGCCCCAGCCGATCCAGACGCTGAAGAAGATGATTTCCACCACCGAAAGGCGACAGAATGCAAATTCCACGCCAAGGATCGATTGGACCTTCTCCGTTCAGGGGTTTCACCACTCAATCTCGTTTTTCTCATGTTTCCCTTTTTCTCTACTATATTGTACTCTGAGATGACCATGCGGGGCTAATCCCCTTTATCTTTAGGACCGGAAGTAGCCCGGGGATTCATTGTATGACAATTTTATAATAGTAATTCATATCTTATCTCTTAAATCCGTGGTATAGTTTCGTGTTATCCAATATATTGTTATGCTTGATCACCATAATAATAATAATCTAATGCCCTTAATTGCTTCGAAAGAAGAATTAATGGTTGAATAGAGACGGAATTTACATTAATTGACAAATCCCTTGAACAAGGCAGTGTAAGATTAATGGTGGATACCGAGAGGTCGTTTATAATGCACCTAGTTTAGGGTATATGTTACTACGACGGTAGAACCAACCTAGACATAGGTAGTGAGTTGTACCACGACAGTGGGCAATTCTGATTCCAGGCCACTACCCGGATAGAGAGATAAAACTGAGTAGCTATATAGAATTTAATACAATGAAAACCCGCGGTGAAACCGCAACCCTAAAGATCCCCTTTTGAATTGATTAAACCAACATTTAATCGATTGCTTATTTCATTTTGTTTTTATTTTTCGTTTAATTTTAACAACAACTCCCAATTTGTTAATCGGCCTAGCTGATCGCGAGTAGTTAGTAGGAGTCCCCGACGATTGCACATATCCCTGAGTTCGACTTGGGCCTCACAAAGGCATGTACTACTCGACGCGTTCACTTGCGTTTCTACGCACGGTAAAGTTGCGTCAAGTTTTTGGCGCCGTTGCCGGGGATACGGCAATTTGTTGGCACTTCGAGTGCTGTGAGCGGCCACTCTAGGCCACCCTTTTATTTTTTTATCATTCCAAAAATTCATAATCTCTTTTCTAAACATTTGCAATCGTCAAGCACTGTACTAAATTTAATTTTCTATTTTTAGGTACTGTGCATGGTGCAGACGCATAGTACTGACTACACAGGTCGTGCACCAGAGGTTCCGCAGCCGGGACCAGAAGACGAGGGCGATTATAATCAAGACGAGCCGGAGGATATAATTTCTGAACACGAACAAGAAGAGATGGACGAGCCACAGACAATATGGGAGAAGATCAAGGCTTCTTCCTCGTCCGCTTCCAAGGGGCCTATAAAGAAGCAAGCGCTGAATATTCCGACCTACAAGATTGATCCAGCTTTGATCAACTTGGTGAAGTCCAATGCCTTCCACGGGCTCAAAAACGAAGACCCCTTCGCGCACATAAGTCAGTTTGTGGAGAATTATGATATGGTAAAGATTGATAGATTTCCAAAGGACGTGCTCTACTTGAAGCACTTCCCGAGTTCACTAGCGGGAATTGCGCGCAAATGACTACATAACTTAGACGATGAGTATGTGGAGTCTTGGGACCACATGGTGGAGGTCTTCTTCGAGAGGTTCTTTCCGCCCGAATAGACCAATGACATGATAAGAAAGATCTACAACTTCACTCAACAAGCAGGCGAGACTTATTCTGAGACCTGGGAGAGATTTCAGATCATGCTCAGGCGATGCCCGCATCATGGGTTGGATAAGGAGACCCAAGTGAAGATCTTCTATTTTTCTCTCTCCGAGCATGATAGAAGCAACCTAGATTCGGCCTGTTCCGGATTCTTCTTGAATAACACGGACACTAGTTGCTGGGAGATCTTAAAGAACATGGCGAAGAAACAATCATGGGGTGAAAGAGGCACTGTGGAACAGGTTCGAGTAGTAGGAGAATCTAAGGCAATAAATGAACTGAATGAGAAGATGGATCTTCTCGCAAAGAAATTGCTTGCAAAGGAGGATACTGAGCCCGAGGATGAGGCTCAAGTGAAATTTATGAGGCAGCAGCCAGGTTACAGGAACAATGACTATTCATGGAGAAAAGACAAGAAGTTTTCCTGGAAGGATCCTAACAACTTCTTGCAGGATACAGATGCTAAACCCCAGCCAGATGCGGAGGATAAGAGCACAGAGCTGCTCAATCAAGTTATAAAGCAAAACCAAGAACTCATGGCTACTTTCGGCCAGCAAATAAAGCAACATGGGAAGTTCATGAACCAATTCGAGCAGACACTGTATTGCCATGGGGCTCAAATGAGGACAATAGAGACATCTATGGCACAGATGGCTACGGAGATAGCCAGTTTGAAGAAGCCGGCACATCCAGGTTTCCCGGGAAATACTAATGTTCCAGGAGGGAACCAACAAGCTAAGGCCATCTTGCTAAGAAGTGGCAAGAAATTGTTAAATCCCAGGGATGAGGAGACAAGCACACACAAGATGAAGTAGAAGGTGAAGCCAATGAGGAGCTGCCCGCACCAGTCACAGGGTAGGTTGATGACACAGTCGTGGATGCCACTGAAGAACATGTGGCAGAGGAGGAACCTCAGAAAAGGACACCCTATGTGCCACCTCATCAAAGGGCACAAGCGGTCCTGGTCCCGTATCCAAACAGTGCTAAAGCAAGGAAGGTAGATGCGCAATTTAAGAAGTTCTTAGACAGTTTCAGGAAGCTTTCAGTCAATATCCCCCTATTGGAAGCCATTGAGCAAATCCTATCTTACGGGAAATTTCTAAAGGACATCATTACTAAGAAGAGGAAAATTCCGGATATAGAGGTTGTCGTGCTCAAGGAGCAAGTGAGTGCCTTCATCATGGGCACTTTGCCGCCAAAGAGGCAAGATCCAGGCTGCTTTAACATTTCTTGTTATATTGGAAAAGTCAAATTTGGTGAAGCATTATGTGACTCAGGGGAAAGCATCAACTTGATGCCCCTTTCTACATTCAAAAAGCTGGGATTGAAGGAGTCACGGCCAAGCAACATTACTATTCAATTGGCAGACAACTCGGTGGTAAAGCCATATGGAATCTGTGAAGATGTGTTAGTGAAAGTGGCAGATTTGTTTTTCCAGCAGATTTTGTAGTCATGGAGATGCAGGATGAACATGGCAACGAGCTGTTACTTGGACGTCCTTTCCAAGCTACAACCGACATGATTTTAGAGATGGGGAAAGGTCGTTTGACCTTGGGTATAGCCGATGACCGATTTGAGATGGTCATGCCCTCTAGTACGGTGTCATCTAAAGCAAAGGAACAATGCCGTGTGGTAAAACATCTGGATAATAATATTTCACTCTGTCTTGGGAAGCCATTTCTGGACATGGCTCATGTGATGAGCAAAGTGGACAATGGAACTTTGGCTGTGGACATCATGGAACAGACCAAGGTAGTATCTCTGTGTAAAGCTGTAGGGTTCCCTAATGATGAGGATGAGGACATTCCGCCTTCTACGGAAGATGATGTTATTGCAATTTCTGTTTTTGATGCATATCCTGAATTACCATTGGAGGCTTGCTTGGTAAATATTACACATGATTGGATGCGGAGAAAATCACTCAAGGAGTGCGCCAAAATGCTTCAGATGCTTCCATGCTTCTATGTGAGGCATTATGAAGATTTAGGTGAACTTCCCCCACCGATTCAATCATCTCTAATCAGCCCGCCGGAGTTAGAATTAAAGCCGCTGCCACCACATCTCAAATATGTCTTTCTAGCTGAGGAAGACAAGTTACCTGTGATCATTTCTGCTTATTTGAGTGCGGATGAAGAGGAATAATGGTTGAAAATGCTGAAGAACCACCGGGGAGCATTTGGGTGGTCTGTTGCAGATATCAAGGGGATTTCCCCTACATTGTGTCAGCATAAGATTCGACTCGAGGAGGGATCCAAGCCCGTGATCCAACCTCAACGACGTCTCAATCCAAGCATGATGGAGGTTGTGAAGAAGGAGGTTATTAAACTTCTTGCTGCAGGTATCATTTACACAATATCGGACTCGACATGGGTGAGTCCCACACAGGTAGTCCCTAAAAAGGGGGAATTACTGTCATCCAAAATATTTTAAATGAACCTATCACCACCCGATTGGTAACCGTGTGGTGAGTTTGTATTGATTACCGCCGTCTGAATGCCGCTACACTAAATGATCACTTTCCTTTACCTTTTATCGATCAAATTCTAGAGCGTCTTGCCGGCCGATCGCACTTCTGTTTTCTTGACGGGTACTCGGGGTACAACCAGATTTCAATTGATCCTTTGGACCAAGAGAAATCTACTTTCACTTGTCCCTATGGGACTTTCGCGTATCGCCAAATGCCTTTTGGTTTATGCAATGCACCTGCGACTTTTCAGCGTTGTATGCTCGCTATCTTTTCTGACATGGTAGAACGCTGTCTTGAGGTATTTATGGACGCCTTTTCGGTGTATGGTGCATTGTTTGACGAATGTCTATATAATATGGACAAAGTTTTACAGCACTGCGAGGACACACATTTGGTCCTCAACTGGGAAAAATGTCACATGATGGTGACTGAGGGGATAGAGCTAGGACACAAGGTGTCTAGCAAAGGTTTAGAGGTGGATCCGATAAAAATTGAAGTTATTTCCAAATTGCCTCCACCAAATTCTGTTAAAGGGGTAAGGAGTTTCTTGGGACATGCCGGATTTTATCGTCGATTTATAAAAGATTTTTCAAAAATCACGAAACCTCTATCCGAACTGCTTGAGAAAGACGCTGTATTTGATTTCAATGACAAATGTCTACATGCGTTCGACGTGTTGAAGGAGAAACTGATTTCTGCACCGGTTGTTCAAATGCCGGATTGGACTAAACCGTTCGAACTCATGTGTGACACTTCTAATTTTGTGGTAGGAGCCGTGTTGGGGCAGCGGGTGGACAATAAACCCGCCGTGATTTTCTACGCTTCAAAGACTTTGAATGACGCCCAATTAAATTATACAACTACTGAAAAAGAATTACTCATCGTTGTTTTCACGTTTGAAAAATTTCGGCAATATTTAGTTGGATCTAAAGTAGTCGTTTGGACTGACCATGCCGCAATTAAATATTTAATGGAGAAAAAAGACGCAAAGCCTAGATTAATTAGGTGGATTTTGCTCTTACAAGAATTTGACATCGAAATCAAGGATAAAGCTGGGATTGAAAATGTTGTGGCGGATCATCTGTCTAGGTTAGAGAGGGTGGATGAAAAAGATTTACATATACCCATAACCGAGACATTTCCGGATGAACAGATTTTGAAAGTTAATTCTAAAGACCCTTGGTTCACTGAGATTGTGAATTATTTGGCTTGCGGGATCATCCCGGAAGATTGGTCATATCAAGAGAAGAAAAGATTTTTCCATTCTTTACGATATTATTTTTGGGATGATTCAATTCTTCTTAAGCAATGCAGGGATGGTATCCTACGTAGGTGTGTGCCTGGGGTGGAGTACGAGAGCATTCTCCGTCATTGCCACACACTACCTATGGGAGGACACCATGCGAGCTCTCGCACGACAGCTAAATTTCTGGAGAGTGGCCTTTATTGGCCAACCTTGTTCCAAGACGCCTACGAGTTTGTAAGGCAATGCGATTCCTACCAATGAGCAGGTAATATTTCAAAGAGACAGGAGATGCCCCTAAATGTGTTCCAAGAAGTGGAGGTATTTGATCTGTGGGGCATAGATTTCATGGGACCCTTTGTGTCCTCAAATTCAAATTTGTATATTCTTTTAGCAGTTGATTACGTGTCGAAGTGGGTAGAAGAAATACCCACAAGGACTAACGATTCCACTGTAGTGTGCAGGTTCATGAAAGAAAACATTTTCTGCAGGTTTGGAGTGCCCCGAATGATCATCAGTGATGGGGGTACGCATTTTAGGAATCAGAAGTTCTCGGCATTGTTGAAGAAATATGGGGTCAAACATAACATAGGTACTCCATATCACCAGCAAACTCAAGGACAGGTGGAGGTCTCCAATCACGAAATTAAGAAGATTTTGGAGCGTACGATGGCATCCACGAGGAAGAATTGGAGTGCCCTACTACCGGATGCATTGTGGGCGTACAAGACGGCTTACAAAACACCTATAGGCACCACGCCTTTTAGGTTAGCGTATGGTCGGGCTTGTCACTTACCGGTAGAGTTAGAGCACAAAGCACATTGGGCGCTTAGAAGGCTCAACTTGAGTTACGATGGAGCGGGGAGGAAGAGATTGCTTGAATTGAATGAGTTGGATGAGCTGCGGATGACGACATACGAGAACTCGCGGATATACAAGGAGCGCACCAAGTTAATCCACGATCGCCACATCCAGTTGCGAACGTTCAAGAAAGGAGATAGTGTATTGCTGTTCAATTCATGACTGAAGTTGCATCCTGATAAGCTAAAATCCCGGTGGAGTGGGCCGTTCGTGGTAGAAGAGGTCAAACCATACAGCGCAATCTTGGTGCATGATGGTGAGACCACATTTTTGGTGAATGGACAAAGATTGAAGCTCTACTTTGGTGAAAATTACAAGAGGAAGGTGAATGAGGTCAAACTCATTTCACTTTCAGATGCATGAGGTGCCCAAAAGTCATCTAGCCTAAGACGTTAAATAAGGGCGCTTGTTGGGAGGCAACCAAACCATAGGTACCTTAGATTAGTTCATTTACATTCATAGTTTAATTTGTTTTTACTTCGTTTTTAGTGTAAAAAAGATACCGTGATTGTTTTCTACTTGTGTAGGGCTGAGGCAGAGTCGATACCATCGACCCTTGTGTCGATGGTATCGACCGTGGTACAGGTTGATGACTGCAGAAATCGGACTGCGTCGATACCATCGACGGCCTCGTCAATGGTATCGACATACCTACAGGAAGATCGCAAAGACAAGGTTGATGGTATCGATATGCCAGTCGATACCATCAAGATCTCTGGAGATTTTCAGAACAAATCGTCTCAGTGAAGTCGATACCATCGACGGCTGAGTCGATGGTATCGACACATTCAAGTGAAAAAGGTGGCAGCCGGGCCTCATGAGGATTTGCCCTAATCAGAGAGTCGATACTATCGACTTGCGTCGATAGTATCGACGCGCCACGTCAACGATCCGCGAGAAAGATCAACGACATCGCAGCAAACAAAGAAGTCGATCTGGGGGATGGGTCGATACTATCGACCCGCGTCGATAGTATCAACGCGTCAGCAATCCAGGCCCCACAGATCTAGCCATCAACAATTGTCGATACTAGCAGAGGTACGGATCGTGCTACCTGAGTCGATACCATCGACTCGCGTCGATGGTATCGACGGGTCAACAGTGGCGCCGACCACATCTATTTAAGGGGAGTGATTGCGTCAGTTGACGTCACGCTTTCAGAGCAATCTCCTTCTCTTGTGCCGAGCGATCCCCCGAGCCGTCCAAGCCCGACGACGAGCAGCATCGAGCGAAGGTCTTCATCAAGCAGAGATTCAATTCTCCAATCTTCACTGAGCTCCTTTCTAATCCTCTTTCTCTTGCAAACATGGTGCATGGAGCTGGTGCGTCATCTTCACGTGCAAACCCGACGGATATCCCGGAGTTCGTGCCACCTCCTCCCGCGTCTGTTTCACGTCCGCGGCTGATTCATCCATCCACGGAGGTGAAGAAGATCTATGAGGAGATCTTAAAGAGGAAGATAGAGCCAACCCGTTATGTAGAATGGGATATGATCCGTGACTTAGGGTTCGAGGCCAACTTGGACTACGTTCTGAAAGGATAGGCACGCCATACCAACCGAAGACCTGACGAGCTGGAATTTCATGCAGATGGCCATCCATTCTTCAGCAACTAGCCCACGTACAAGGAGTTGGTGGCAGAGTTCATGGCATCGCTGGACGTCTGCGTCGTGCCCAACGACGTCATTGCCACCGACCGCGAGTGGATCAAAGGCCGGGTGTCGTTCCGGCTGTTCAACACCGACTACACCCTTACGCTCCGGCAATTCAACAAGATCTTCAACTGGAACCACTCACCAAACGAATACCGGCGCCCGGACAACCGCACTGACTACGATGCCATCTTTGCCGAGCTGGTTACGGTGCCACCGGGGATGTCCGTTATCTACCATAATACAGCGGTAGCCGATTTCGAGCACCCTTTCATCCGGATTCTGCACCGGATGCTCAGTTCGACGCTATTTGCTCGGGGTGACTTGGCCCTCAGCAAGTTTCAAGAGACAGACTTATTCTTTCTGTATAAGCTCCTGAAGTGTCAAGAGTGCAATTAGGGTGCCTTCTTTCTGCAGAGAGTATTGGCGGTGAAGAGGAGTACGAGGAAAGTGCCGATTCACTTCGGCGGGTTCATCACCAAGCTGTCTTCATACCCCAGCTTGAATTTCCAGACCCTCACTCCTCTATCTACTAGGATCAAGGTGAATTTGCAACATTTGCACCGGTCCAATCTCCTACTTCTTTGAGATGGTTTGGCTTTTGCACATTGCCACGTCAACCATGCCTATCAGGAGTGCTCCTTGCCTGATCCGGTCTTCAACATCAAAGGGGCGCAACACTTTCGGTGGCCAATCATAGCCATCGCCGACTCCGATGAAGAAGGCGGAAACGACGGTGGCGACGACAGGAATGACGACGAGGCTGAGGAGGAAGAGGAGGCATTGACACCTCTTCGGGCACGAGTGGCACCACGGAAGCATCCTCGGATGCATCCGGGTGTGTCTTCATCATCATAGCCTACGCCACCACCACCACCGCCCTCGCAGCCAAGCGAGGATGCCTATTCTATGCAGGGTATGTACACGATGCTGCAAGACATCCAACAAATGTAGCAGCAACACATGACAATGTATACCGGTATTCAAGACACTACGAACCGGATACTGGACAACCAAAGGGTGATGTTCGAGAACGAGCGTCTTCTCCTCAACAACCAACAACAGATACATGATCGGTTGTATCAGATGGAGATGCAGTAGGAGCCCTTCTATGACAACTATTGGAGCAAAAATTATTTTGGAGGTTATCCACAACCTCCACCCAGGGCCCAGTTTGATCCAAGCTTCCAGGGGGAGTATCCTTCTTGGGACCCTACGACTCCACAGTACCCGCCTCCACCACAAGAGTAAACCGGTATCACTGTTCCAACCTTTGAGTTTGTTTTTGACTATGAGGCCATAGTTGAATTCAAGCTTAGGGGGGGTAGTTGGAACAGTTCTATCTTTCATTTTCTCTATTGTTAGTTTTATTGCTTTTGTTTCCTGTCATTTGCTTTCTGCAATCTTAGTTTGTTTTAGGATCCACAATCTATCTAGTGTAATCGTGGATGTCTTTAATCTTGTGTCATCTTAGTTGCATGTGCATGGGAATGAAGGGAAATTTTAAAAATTTTTGAGTGTTCACAAGCTTGAATGTGTTTAACCTTGATCACTTAACTTAGAAAATGGTTGGTTTTGTCAACTTTAAAACAGAAATTCACAACTGTGTATCCCTAATGATTCATGAAAGTGGACAGAAATTGGTTGTTGAGCCTTAACTGACAAAATGGTAATGAGACTCTAATTTGAAGTAAGAGAGAGAAACCTCTTAACTACTACACAGGTCAGTAAGGAGGGACACATAGTAATTTTTTCAAAGGTTCAATCAACTAATCTTGTGATCTATCCACCCCATTGCTTTTCACAATCCACCAAGAATTGGAAGTAAAGTACGGTTTTAACTCTTTTTGATTGCATGGCATGTAGATAGGACTTGCATTGTAATCACCTTCATATGTTTTGCATGAAAAATGAAGAAAAGATTAGAATACTTATACATGCACATTACCCTTAGGTGCATGTCGTTTAGTTGCATTCATAACTTCTATGCATAAAGTATGTCATGTACCTCATTTATTCTGTAATGGTGAATTAAAATGTTCCATACCTTCTAAATAATTCAAATGTTTGAGTTATGCAGAAAAAAAATAAGCCTTATAAATTATTCATTGTCAATTATGGATATAAGGGCTTAAAAAAAAGAAAAAAAAACTGAAAAAAAGAAAGTTTATTTAGAAGCAAGTGGAATAAGAAGGAGAAAGGAACACAATCTCACCTACATTTTAAGATGAATGAGTACATGATGTAGCTTAATTAGATATCCATCTCATTTTGAGATGGATGGTTAGTACATGCATCATTCCACCCAATTTTAGGCATTAGGGCATTTCTCATGTGCATTTGCATCATTTGGGACATTTTTGTTTTATGCATGTTGAAACTGTATAATACTTCCACTTTCTTCCATGAACCACCCATCTTCATCCACCCGTTGCTCGGATTGGTAGGCCACTGTGAATTTCTCCTCACTAAGGTATATCAAGAGAACTACTTCCATGTAGATGGTAGTTAGGGTGAGCAACATAGTATAGGAGATCACAAGATGCACCAAGTCTGAACCGGTGAGTTTTATTATGTTAACTGCCTTATGTGATAGTGTTCATCAGTTTTGAGGTCAATTTCTTTTATGGATGATTACTGTCTCCTTCAGGGTAATTACCATTCCGTGGTTAGAGAGGGCCGGTATGTGAATGTCCGGTGGGAGTCATATGGGATGTTGGTTGTGGTGTGTTGTTCTTCAGTTGACATTAGCAACTCTATTATAAGGATTAGTTGCTCGAGGGCGAGCAACGTTCAAGCTTAGAGGAGTTTGATGCGATGATTTTGAGTCGCATTTATAGATCTATTTGATATGTGTTTTATGCTTTTATTAGTCATTTTTATGGTTGATGTTGCATAATTCATCCACTTTGGTCTTTGCTACTATTTTATGTCAAATCCCCTTTATTTCATCACTGTGAGCATTAATTGTCAAAATATTATTATTTGTGTGAATTTATGTGGTTTCGTGTTTGAATTTTAGGGAAAACAAGTATCTGCTTCCGTCGATACCATCGACGGAAGTCGATACTATCAACCGGACCACAGGTTGCCAGCCGCGAGTATCAGCAAAGAGTCGATACTATCGATAGGGATGTCGATGGTATCGAGCTACCATCAGGTTGCTGGCGAGAAAGCAGTCGATAGTATCGACGACAAGTCGATACCATCAATGCACGGAGGCTACATCGACGCATAACGACAAAACCGATGCCTTAGAGTGTCGATACCATCGACCCGAGTCGATGGTATCGAGATGACATCAGGCGCTCAGATAAAAGAAGAGAAGGATTGCCGCTACCAGGCTAGGTCGATACCATCGACCCGCGTCGATGGTATCGACACCGTCAGATATTAGTTTGATTCAGAATGATCTTAATCGAACGACCGTGGTTAATTAGCGACTTAATTCGGGAGAGATACCTAATGACAATGCCCTGGACTGGGGCATCACATCATTAGCCGCTGCACACATCCCAGAGAGCAAGGAGAGAAGAACGGAGCACGAGAGCATGCCCCAGCCGATCCGGACGCTGAAGAAGACGATTTCCACCACCGAAAGGGGGCAGAATGCAGATTCCACGCAAAGGATCGATTGGACCTTCTCCGTTCAGGGGTTTCACCACTCAATCTCATTTTTCTCATGTTTCCCTTTTTCTCTACTACATTGTATTCTGAGATGACCATGCAGGGCTAATCCCCTTTATCTTTAGGACCGGGAGTAGCCCGGGGATTCATTGTATGACAATTTTATAATAGTAATTCATATCTTATCTCTTAAATCCGTGGTATAGTTTCGTGTTCTCCAATATATTGTTATGCTTGATCACCATAATAATAATCTAATGCCCTTAATTGCTTCGAAAGAAGAATTAACGGTTGAATAGAGACAGAATTTACATTAATTGACAAATCCCTTGAACAAGGCGGTGTAAGATTAATGGTGGATACCGAGAGGTAATTTATAATGCACCTAGTTTAGGGTATAGGTTACTACGACGGTAGAACCGACCTAGACATAGATAGTGAATTGTACCACGACAGTGGGCAATTCTGATTCCAGGCCACTACCCGGATAGAGAGATAAAACTGAGTAGCTATATAGAATTTAATACAATGAAAACCCGCGGTGAAACCGCAACCCTAAAGACCCCCCTTTGAATTGATTAAACCAACATTTAATCGATTGCTTATTTCATTTTGTTTTTATTTTTCGTTTAATTTTAACAACAACTCCCAACTTGTTAATCAGCCTAGATGATCGCGAGTAGTTAGTAGGAGTCCCCGACGATTGCACGTATCCCTGAGTTCGACTTGGGCCTCACAAAGGCCTGTACTACTCGACGTGTTCACTTGCGTTTCTACGCACGGTAAAGTTGCGTCAGTAAAGTAGAAGAATCCATAATTGTTAAGTTTATTGAGACTAACCCCTCTATTCCCAAAGATATTGTTCTAAACGATGATGTTGCAAGTGAGGTAATTCCTATTCTAAAAGAGCTCAAAATCACCCAAAAGTGAAAAGAGGTGGTCACTCAAGAAGAAGAAAAAGATGAAGAGAAGAAGGATCCAGTCCCCCAATTAACAAAGAATCATCTAAAAGATCTAATATTAGGTTATCCATTTGAAAGAGTGAAGACGCGGGCTACCTTCAACAAAGAACAAGCCAACAACACCTTCATCTCACAACTCGAGTCAAAGTACATCAAAGAAGCTCTTGGGGATGATGAGTGGATCCTATCTATGAAAGAAGAGGTGGAGAAATTTTAAAAAATCAAAGTATGGACCCTAGTTCCAAGACCGAGCAATAGAAAGATCATTGGCACCAAGTGGGTCTACCGCAACAAGCTTGATGAAAGTGACAAAGTGGTAAGGAACAAATCAAGGTTAGTGGCTCAAGGCTACAATCAACATGAAGGTATAGATTTTAATGAAACATATGCACATGTAGCTATGCTTGAGTCCATTCTTATGTTACTTGCCTTTTCTAGTTATAAAAACTTTATTCTATGGATGTTAAAAGTGTGTTTTTGAATGGTATAATTGAGGAGGAAGTGTATCTTGCACAACCCTCGGGCTTTGAACATGATAGTTCACCTAACCATGTTTATTGTTACAAAAAGCTCTCTATGGACTCAAACAAGAACCTAGAGCTTTGTATGATAAATTAAAGAACTTTTTGTTGGATCATGGGTATATCATTGGAAAAGTGGATTCTACCTTATTTCTAAAGCACACTTCTAAAAATTTTCTTATCATTCAAATATATGTTGATGATATCATTTTTGGAGGAACTAACCTTGATCTTTTAAAGAATTTAGTGATCTTACGTAGAGTGAATTCGAGATGAGTATGATGGGTGAGATGACATTCTTTCTCAGATTTCAAATCAAGAAAACAAAAGATGGGAACTTCATTAACCAAGGTAAGTATGTGAGTGAGTTACTTAAGAGCTTTCATATGGAGAACACCAAGCCGATGGACACACCCATGTCAAACACTGCCAAAATTGACAAAGATGAAGAAGGTGAGAAGGTAGATGAGAAGCTCTATAGAGGTATGATCGGAAGCTTACTTTACTTAACTGCCTCTAGACCTGATATAATGTTTAGTGTTGTCTTGTGTGCCTCTTTCAATAAAACCCTAAGAAATCATATATTATATATGTTAAGGGGATTTTAAGGTACTTAGCCAAAACCCTAAATTTTGGACTATGGTATCCCAAGTCAAGGGACTTTACTCTTACTTCTTATAGTGATGCAGATTATGTAGTGTTCTTGATTGATAGAAAGTGCACAAGTTGCACTTGATTTCTCCTAGGACCATGCTTGGTTTCTTGGTTTTCTAAGAAATAGAGGAAAATGGCATTATCAACTACTGAGGCTGAATACATTATAGCCGAGAGTTGTTGTGTCCAAGTCCTATGGAGAAGCAAATGCTCCAAAACTTTAACATTCATTTTGATGCTTCTCCTATCTATTATGATAATACTAGTGCAATTAACTTGTCATATAATCCTATCTTGCATAATAGAGCTAAGAATATAGGGGTTCACCTTCATTTTCTTCATGATCACATTGCCAAAAAGGATATCTATATCATGCACGTGGACATAGAAAATCAGCTGGCAGACATTTTCACTGAACCTCTAGCTAGAGAGAAATTTAATTTTATTAGATCTAAACTAGTCATAACTTCTTTGAATGAATCTAATATTCCTTCTAGCTAGTTGTCATCTATCCTATATGCTTTGCCTATGTTTTGATCACCGTTGCTTGCTAATATGCTAAAACTTAGTTATTCATGTTCATTTTGTTTTGTTTTTTTCTTGTTTTGGGTATTTTTTGCAAACACTTGTTTTATCGCAAAATAGTACTCAATGATGAGTGATATGTGCCTAAGTATGTTTAAAATGCACAATGGACTTGAAAAGTAAATTTAATTAGCACTCTAATGTCTAGAAATTAGGATTTCTAAGTTTAGGTTAGGTTGACCATCGGTCGAGTTGCCAATGCCAACTCGACCGATCAGAGGCCAAGATCATTTTTAAAGAGCCTGTCGGTTGAGTGTTTGTGTCACATAACTCGACTGATGGCCGGGTTGGAGCGAACTTAAGATAGGTTTGGCCGACTATTCTCCCTCTCAACTAGAAAAAAGTCGACCAATCCAACTTCTAGCTCCCTCAAGCTCTCAACCCTAGCCCCGACCTTCCTCTCCTTAGCTCTAGTACGACCTAGATCGACCTCCCTTGACCTTCCACCTTTCTAACCTAGGTCTGTGGATGAGTTTTGGTGGTGGTTCTTTAGCTTTTGCTCTCTACTTACTCTCCTTTTCATCCCCATGGCATCCAATAGGAGGAAGAGAGACACCCCAGCTAATGCATCTTCATATATGTTCAACTCTCGCTTGATTCCCTTTGATGGCACTTTCTTCATCTCAAATGAGGCTCTAAATAGGTAACAAGGAGCTCCTTCCTAGGAACCTTTTCCCTTTTAGTGCCCTATTTGATCCAAGACCACAAAGACAAGAGGTCATATATCAAGTAGTAGAGTTGCTTTACGACCACCATCTCTCAGTCTTGGGTGTTGAATGCACATTCTATAACAATTACATCACTAGAACCAAAGCGATTCATGAATTCTACACAAATTTTATTTGGAATTACGACACCCTTGTACTTTCACCTAATACTCAAGTAGTCCTCACATCTATGATAGCCAGGAAGAAATTTCAAGTCTCTGAGGATACACTGAACATCTTGTTTTTGGTTACTGAAGTGACTGACACCTGGCGTAAGGACTATCTCGAGTATTTTGACCTAGTTAAGCCTGAGGCCTTCTACAAGCAATATGCTCTTACTCTCCCTGATATTCATAAGTTCTTGAAGAAGCCTCAATTATCATATAGGAAGAAGTGCACCCTTCCCTCCTCTACCTTGGACCGCAAGAGACACATCCTTGCCCTAGTCATTAACTACAATATTCATCCAAAGAAGAATCAAACTGAGATTGCAGAGAACACTACGATAATCATGTATTTTCTCTTGAAGAACATTGGAGTCAAGTGAACGAGATATGTTCTCCTCCATATGACCTTCTTCAACTCAGGAAAGAACACCCATGGAACGCACCCACCCTACCCAGCCCCGACCTATGGTCTTTTCTAGCTTGCCACTAACAAATCTATTTTCCATGACCTACAATACCAACCATCCCGAAAAGGAGTTTGCATCAGTGAGACCACTTTTTAGAAGTTAGTGCCTATCCTATCCTCTACCACACCTGGTTCCTCTACCTCTACCCAAGCACCTCCACCACCTCAGCCTACCCGACCTGCTCGTGTCTCGTTCCATGTATCTAATGAAACCCTTATGGGCTACATGATGCATCAACAAGCATACAACCTTCAGGTCCAGGAGCACCTACATCATGAATTATGTTCCATCATGTCCAACATGAACATGTCTTGTACATACCCCTACTCTGACTACCAGCCCTACCCAAGAGGATACTATGCATCCTTTGCATATGATCACTTTTACCCTACCCCTCCACCTACATTTTCTGCTAGTACACCCTCTATTGTTGTGGATCTACCCCTGGAGTGTTGCCTCTGATAGATGGACCCTTGTCCACTCTTCTTACTAGTCTTGATACTTCTTCTCCTTCCTTACCACAACCATATGAGCTCCATTCTCTTGGTATGTCTTGGGATGAGCAGAATGCACATTGGCTCGGTCATGGTATTGATCCTCTTACTGATGAGGAGATGTTTGACCAGGCCGATGAGGAGGCTGCTGCTGATGAGGAGGCTGATGATGATGATGGTGATGCTTTTGATGATGGCTCTGATGGCTTTGCTGGTGCCTCCGATGATGAAGGTGATGTTGTTCTCTCTACTACACCTTCAGACAAAGATGATGACTATGAGCCTGATTCTTCTAATGCTGCTGCTGATGATGTTGTGGACATATATAACTTAGATGTTTAGTTGTTCTAGTTTTTAGTCTAGATGTTGATTATATATATATCTTTCTAGGCTATTTTGTATTAAAAACATTTGGGCACATTTTCTGAGCTGTACTATTTAATCATTTAGCTTTCATCCTTTTGGCTTGTAGTTGTTTTCTAAGAACATGCTTTCTGGGTTGTAATCTTAATCCTTTGTACACTTACTCTTTGATTTACTATGTCTCATGAGTTGGTGCCATGTTTTACCATATTTTGATTATGACTTAGATTGTTTCTCTCATCTCTATTTGGTGTATGCTTTGAGATTGAATGTTGTGGATATATGCTTGGTTGTTCTTGGAGAAGACCTATTTTTGTGCTCTTTTGCCCTCTTCCTTTTTTGATAATATCAAAAGGGGGGGGGAGAAGTTCAATGTTTTGAAGCTCAACCATTTTGATTTTATTGCCTATGTGATCCTTTTCTTGTTCATTATATGTTTTATCATGTGACTTGCTAAAGGACCATATCATATATATGTCATGTTGCTATATGTAGATAGACTAACTATGCAGGTAAGAGTAAGCATAGATTGAAGGGGAGCAATTCACATTGTTCAAATCTTGCATCCCCTTGAAATTCACAAGGTAAAGGTATAACTTCAATATCCTTTTCAATATGATTAAGGAATGGTTTGTCATTGTCAAAAAGGGGGAGAATGTTGACTTGAGAGTTATACATTGCCCATATTTTGATAATGACTTAACCATTACATTCCTATGTATCTAATATGTTTGTTCAAGATTGATTTTAGGCTTTAGGTACATGAAAAGTATCAAATTATACAAGCCCAAGCTTGTTCAAGTTCAAGTCAAAAGCAATGCAAGTGTGCATTTTGTGAAATCACTCCAAATGACCTTAGATTATTTTTGTAATCACTTGTATTGATGATATGACTTGTAACTAAGATGAGAAGAAACCAGGGACACTTAATTACAAGGTTTAGTCACTCAAATGCCAATTTAGAAAAAATTTCACATGCTATTTATCAGTCGAGTTGGAAACTCGACCAATCCAGTGATGGATTATTTGAGAGACCAATTGGTCGAGCTGCACACTCATAGAACTTGAACGATCGACTCATTGAGAAAAATTGATCTTATCTCATCATTCAAGTTTCCCAGAACAAACTCGATCATTTAGTGGATCGGTTGAGTTAACTTTATTGAAACTCGACCAAATGTACTGTAAGGAAAATGCAGAAAAAGTGATTATAACTATTGGTGAGTTGTTTTGAGTAAGAATAGATCCATTGCAACTTGAAAAGTGGCTATATTTCTCCCTTAAGTGATCCCAAAATCAAGGAAACACCCCCATCTATAAATAGGACCCCTTGGAGTTCATTCCAAGTTTTCTCATTCATTCTATTCTAAGTCCTTGCTATAGTTGAGTGTGTTGCAACTCCTTGAGCCCCTTTCTCTCTCTAGTTTATACTTCATTTCATAATTAAGAGTGAGATAGGCTAGTTGTAATAGAGACACTTCCTTGTGATTTTAAATCTCTCTTTCCATTCCATCTTTCCTACCCCTTTCCTCAATGAAGCAAAGGTGAAGCAAGCTACTCCGAGTGAAGGTGGAGCTGTTGCTGTTCTTCTTCAAGGTTGAAGAAGAGGTGAAGATCTTCTCCAGGTGAAGGAGAAGGAAAAGGATGAAGATCAAAGAAGAGTGGGTAATCCCTTGAAGGCTAAAGACTTGTGCAAGAGTAGGTTATTCCTTGGAAGAAGGCGGAAGACTCTTGCAAAGTGGGTAAGTCCTTGGTAAGGTGGAAGACTCTTTGTATTGGATAGGTAAGTCTTTTGGTGGTCTTGTGTTGTAACTCTTATTGGTGGATATATAGAGGAAAGTACTTGCAAACTGCTAGAGGTTGACCTCTCTATGTAGTGGACTGACTCTCTCATAGTTTAGAGAGTGGAACCAATCTAAACGACCTTCTCAAGTGCTTGTTTCATTTTCTCTCATCCTTGCTATGCTTGTTAGTTAGGAATTCAAATTACACTTAAGGTATTGGTTTTGATTGATATAATTTTAAGGTCTAATCTATGTTTTGAGAATTTTTGAAACTCTATCCACCCCCTCTAGAGCCCTAGATCCAACATTATTCATTTCCTAGAATGTCAAACATTTTGCAACAAATGTATGGATCTCTTTCTACATGTTTCTCCACAAATAACATCATAGTAGGTCCTTGTACATCTTGGTCTTTCTAGAATGAATCCTGTACTTAGACCCATGGGATTGAATCAAAATTCTCTACCCCTGATCATCAATGTCAAGTATCCACAACCTATTGTGCAAATGAACGACACATCGACTTGAATAGAAAAATCATATTGTGGCGCCTCAATTACCAACTTAATATCATCAAGATCGAGACCGACTAACTATGCAACAAGGACTTAATAAATCAAAGAAGTGGTGATATATAGTCAAGACACGTTCATTCTTGGCTTGTTCACAATTATATCAACAATGACCTCTAACAATTTGAGTCTGTAGCTCAAGATGTGCTCCAAGATCCTTGATACAAAAAATAGAGAGAAGCACAAATCATGAATTTCTTTGTATTTAGGGCGTCGTGTCAAATTTAGATTTTATAAGACAATATGTGATGGTAAATATCATAATCTTTGAGACACTATCCATCTCCTCTTTTGTAGGTTCAGATCTTTTTGCGTCAATAGACACACTCATTTATGATTGGAGAAAAATTCAAATCAAACTCTATACAAGTAGTATTGCCAAATTTAAAAGCATGAAAATGGATGCCTGCTTTATAAACCATGAGTAGTTTGATTCCACTCATCTGACTTTAACTGGAGTTAGGCATAGGAGATCACTCGTACTTCTTATGCACAACCTAACCCTTTTTTTGAAGCATCAATGAAGAAACTGTAGCCTCTACCCTTAACAGGTAGGGCAAACACAAGTACATAAGTTAAGCATCTTATCAACTCCAAGAAACTCTTCTCACATTTAGGGGCCCGTACAAACTTTTCATCCTTGAGTGCCAACTTCATCACAGGGATATTCATCTATGAGAAATCCTAAGTAAACCTTCTAAGTAACTCGTAAGGCCAAGAAACTCTATATCTCAAAAGGATTTTTTAGAGATTCCCACATCATCACTCCTTCAATATTGGATAGATTGATAAAAATATGAGAACCAAAGATCACGTGGCCTAGAAATGTATCATCTTTTCCAGAATAACACTTAATATTGGTTCTCTTATAAAACTTGGAGAATGATATGCAAATGCTCACAATATTGACCCACTGTCTCAGAGTAGATACATACATAATAACTGTATACAACCAAAAAGCTTTTGATATGAGGATAGAAATTTTGTTAATGAGTTCCATGAAGGTCACTGAGTCATTAGTCAACTTGAAAGTAGAGTTTATAACATGTGCAAAAGGCCATATTTGATATGTCTTCTTCCTTCAAACACATATGATAGTAATTGTTATGCAGATCCATCTTTGAGACAATGGTAGCAATCTTCAGTTGATCAAGCAAATCATCAATGCATGACAAGGGGTGGAAATTCTTCACAATCACTTATTCAACATGTAATAGTCCATGCACATTCACATCAAAGAATCTTCATCTTTACAAATATAATTAGATCTCACAAGGGAGAGACACTAGGTGTATAAAATCCATGTCTAGGAGCTCCTTTAATTTTTGGTTAGATCAACAAGTTCTACATGTACCATATGATATGACGACTTTGAGATAGAATTCATTCTTGGTACAAGGTAGATAGAGATTTAAATTTCTCAAGAATGATGAAATCCATACAACTCATCAAGAAATAAATTGAGAAATACTAGATCCTCATTGATATCATCCATCTTGGGTGACATATGGTTGAGAAACATTGATTCTAGATAGACTATACAACCATGAGAGATGATATTTTTGACCTAAAAAAATGAGTTGATTAATTACTTATAATTTCAAAATTTTCCTATAATACATAAACACACTTAGTGTGCATATGATAACCTTCTTTTCTTCATAGGACATAGCCACATCAAACTTCTTCAACTAGTCCATCTCTAAAATGACATGAAAGCAGTCATGTCGAGGAGAATGGAGTGTGTCTTAAACTTTTTCCTAGATATACATAGGTTTACATGAGGGATGTTTAGGAAAGAAGTTCATACCCTACCACTAGAGGTTTGGAATTCTTCAATATGGTCCATATATCAATTCCTTTCTACTATTGTTGGAAGCTTGGATGCTATAAAGGTATTTGATGCTCTAGAATAAATAAAGATTTTATGGGTTGTTTTTTTGTTTGTGATATTTTAAGTAACTTGATTACCTTCTTTAACCTCCACATAATCAAGAGAAATGATGTATCAAACATGCCTCTCAACATGTCAACATATTACTTGTTGACTATTTTCTCGAGGGCTGATTCTGATGGTGGTATGAATGTTGTTGTTTTGCAAATGGTTGAGTTGGGGATGGTTGTTACTGGAGCTGGGGGAACTAGGGCCCAATATTCCTGCCTTGGCCACACTAGTGAAAGACCACATGTCTACCATATCTAAGAGCTACATGGTTTCCTAAAAATCACTTTCCCATGGTATGGTTGCACATACAAGACTTACATGTTTCATGCCAATTTACATCACCAAAGTCTTTCTTTTATTAGAATTATGTGATGACGACTAATATATGGGGTAAGCTTCCACATCGGTGACTTATCCACCAAATACTGGAAAGTGAGTGGAAGTTGTGGAACTTGGGCTTTCCCAATATAGTAGCTCAATCACTCTTTTGAAAGGGTGTCTCAGTGGGACTCTTCTAGGATGGTGACACAAAGATCTAGAAATAGGAATTTTTGAACATAGACTGGGAGTCTTACTGATCCTTTCTTAAAACTATTGAACTCAACTTCCTTATTTCTTAGGGTGGCAGATCAAACAAACTTCTAGCAGAAGAGGGTGAGGAATTTGTCCTAGGTCATAAAAGAAACTTCACATGAACGAATGGCCCCTTTCCACCACACACGACCTAGAATGTTTGGCACATAGGAAAAAACATAACTATGGGTGAGGAACACACACCATGCCCTTGAAGGTATGCTCCACGAACAATACCCAGTCACCCCCTTTGTTCACCATATCAATCTTTCTTTCACCCTTAAGGTGGGCGTTTTGATTAACTCAATCAACTAGAACTGCTTGGGCTTTGTCAACAACACAAATAACATTAAGCTCCCCACCACAACAGTGGCGAGAAGCTGGCAAAGAAGAGCCAATTCATGTACAGGAGGAATTCAGTTAACATGGATATTGATATTAGGGGTAACCACAACAAGAGGTTGCACCTTAGGGTTGACTTGGGAGATAAGGTTCACCAAAGGAGGGTTCATCAGTGACATCCCATAATAGGGTTCTAGGAAGTGAAGAATGTGGATAGTCCACCAGGGGATTGAGAGGAACCAACATCCATGTTCCCAAAAGACCGTTTCTCACTAAAAGGATAGGTAAACTAAGAGAAATATATCAAGATATATTCTAATATTCTACTTTACCGACTATTATTCTATGATACCATCCTAAAAGGAGCGTGATCCAAAAGGGAATCTAATCCCCACTTTTATCTAAGAAATATACCAAACAACCCCATCAAACATATTCTTACATTTAATCAAAGGGAAAAGGGTGCACAAGACTACTAAAAATTGTACAAACATGGAGCATATAGAATTAAAGCAATAAAAAGTAAACTAAGCTATAACAAGCTTTATCATTGTCCTACAACATGTCCACATAGGAATATCTAAAAAATAGTAATATGACTAGATAGATTGGCTGTAGAGGGAAACATAGGCATCACAAACACCATCTCCATGAACTACTCTTGAGTAGGATCCTCAAAATCTTTCTCCAAAAATCCTACTCAACAAGATGCTGAAATTCTAATTGGAGGGTGAACATCACCCCAAAAAGACAAGAAAAAGGCTACGTGTCAATAAACTGGTATATCTGCACAATTAATAAAATTTGGGCATTAGAAAGATGATAAGTAAAAAAGAGAGTGTTTCCACAAGAGAGTGTAGGTTACACATACCTAAGTTCAAATAAGATATTCATCAAAAGAATGAGGTATTTAATTCTTGAGGAGAAACAATAAATAAATAGTAGTACTGCCATGGTAACATACCACAATTTCAAAAATTACTTAATTGCATGCAAATATAATAAAGATTAAAT
Source organism: Alisma plantago-aquatica (assembly GCA_963693085.1). Taxonomy (NCBI): domain Eukaryota; kingdom Viridiplantae; phylum Streptophyta; class Magnoliopsida; order Alismatales; family Alismataceae; genus Alisma; species Alisma plantago-aquatica. The sequence goes on from OY856414.1 coordinate 748,890,053, forward strand.
CTATATATACAATAGGGTTAAGATAACATAAAATCTCTGACCTTATGTTGGTTGGAAAGGTACATCCTAGGAGAAAATATGCACCCCATATATACAATAAAGGTGGAAATGCATACCCTAAAAAACATTTTATAACAAATATGGTTATGTATAAGCATTTATAATATACATATAAGTCTAATTTCTAGGAACAAAAAATAGTGGGGCAAGACAAAATAATCCATTCAATATTGCTTTCACAATATGTATAGAATAATCAACAAATCATTACAAGGGGTATACACAAGTCAACCAGATATTCACAAATGGATTACAAGCTAATAGAATGTAAGTCAAAAGATTTCCAATAAGGTTTTAAAAATGATATAAGCAAGAGTATGCCTCATCAAGGAAAAATTGTTTTCTAAGTTATTCATATTTTGAAAAAAGGGAACCACACATACATTACAATGGCCTAAAAGTTGAAAATTACTCTAAGGTTAAGGATTAGGGTTTTACAATACCTAGTAGAGCTACATACACATATTTTCACTGCATATTCCATTTTCTTCTAAAACTCTAGAAGTGAACTTACCATAAATTTTGAATTTCGGTTTCAAAACCTAGACTACAAGTTAATTTAATTTCCATTTATTAATAAAAATGAATTGTGAAAATGAGTGATATGCCCTCACATTTTATTATTGACCAATTTAATGCCACATTTTATTATTGACCAATTTAATGCCATGGGGCATATGAGCCATTATCCTAAATTCAAACTCCACATGAGTGTTATTGATTAAAGGGTCGAAACCCCAAAATAGCCCGACCCCCTAAATATTAGGCTTGGCATGGGCTAGGTATCGTTGAACCCGACCCCAGTTGGATTGGACCCAAATTGGACCTGAACCCATATTGATCAGACCCAAAATAGTCCCATACCCAAAAGGACCTGGACCCGCATAGAGCTGACTTGAATTCAACCAGACCCGACCAAATTCAAAAATCATAAAAATACTCTAATACAAAATTTGTTAAAAAATTATGGCAAACCCAAAACCTAACCTGACCTGACCTGACCCAGAATAGATTAGAACCGTCCTGATCCCGTAGGAGTTAGAATGGACCCGAACAGACCCGACTCAAAACTAAACATACTAAAAAAAGACTCATATTTTTGGGTCGGATCGGGCCGGGCTGGGTATGGTAGGGTCAGTTCGAGTTTTATTTGCCACTTATACTAAATATAACCTGACAATAGGCTAAGAGAACAAGGGAAAATTCCTATTGGGAGTGTACACCTCCTCTCCCCCACACTCCATGGCTCCCACAACTTAAGCGAAGCTTACTGTCTAGGCCTCAAATCCACCTCCGATCATGCTCACGACATGGTGAGGTACAATTCCTACTCCCTAGGCTGTGGTGGATCCAACAAGCCTGTTCACGGGGTCTAAAGATACATGAGTGAGGTGTAGATGCTATTAAAAAGAAACAAAGGGAAAGGAAATTTTGGTGTCGAGAAAGAGCACAATGCATTCACTGGGAGGGGGAGTGTCGAAAAGAGTTCAGTTCACCGGGAGGTTGTCTAAAAGAGATCAATAAGAATTAATAGAAAGATACAACATAAAACATCTCTAAAATAAGTTCAAATGTGTCAAAGAGAACCAAATGTGGGTTGATTACAATAAAAGGAATTAAAAAATTCAACATAGAAAACACACTTCAATTGGTCATACACTAAAGTTTTTCCAAGTCCCCTCAGAGGATAGCCAACTTACCAATATCTAGGGACCTCATGATAATCTTGTCGGTGATCAGCCAGATCGCCATAGAAACTCAAGTTCAGTGTTAGAACTTAGGAAAGTGTATGGTGAAACAAGGATGCTAAAGGAAAGAGGAAGTGCAAATGAAGCTCACGTAACACACACGCTTACTGTCCAATGCTCTAGTAGAGTTTTAGGAATGCCCTACAGAATACCACTAGACTTAACTACATACTTTGTTCTCTCTCACACGCAAGTCAAGATAAACTTCTCGACGGGTCACCCATACTACTACTACTACTACTATGGGATGAGAACACTTAACCATACAATTTTTTAGTGATGGGATCCCTGAAAAGTAGGTGCAAGTTGGTGATATGGATAGTCCAATCATTCCTTTTAAGATCATTTTATCCGAGGCCTCAAATCGTGGGATATCTCCCAGTTAGACTCTTGATGTCCTCTTCAAGGCTCAAATACATGCCTCATAATATTTATCCATTATAGTGTAGATCCAGAATGGCCCATGGACACTAAGCTACCGATTATGGAATACCAGTGCAAGGGTGGCTACATCACCATGGACAACCCTTTCCATCTTTCCTGGACCGCACAACTCAAGACTGGAATGCCACATGCCCATGTGCGCCCCAAATACTAGAGGGGTTATGGCTCTAATACCATTTATAACACCCGAGCCCACTGCCGAGGGCTCTAGTAGAGTTCTAGGAATGACAACTTTGAGCTAAGCATGCTTAATCACATAGTTCCTTAGTGATGGACTCCCTGAAAAGGAGGTGCACCTTGGTGATATGGGTAGTCTGGTCATTTCTTTTAAGATCATCTTGTCTGAGACCCCAAATCTTGGGACATTACAACTCACCACACATATAGTTGGTCAAGGGAAGCTGCTTGAGCCCATTTGAGCATCATTTGAAAAAACACAAGAAATTAAGGGATCTGAGTGATGAAATTGAGCAGGGTTAAGTTATATGGTTAAAATGAAATGAGTTTTAGTGTAGAGGGAATATCAGACATAGATGTCGAGGGCATACAAAACCCCAAAACCAACTATAAGGAATTTCAGTAAATGATGAATGCACAAAATGATTGATGGCTCATTCAATCTGTGAGGTGAAGAGGAATGAAAGTAAGTCAAATTAAATGATGAGACCGACAGGGGGAGAATGTCATAGAAATTAAAACATAGGTAGAAGATGACACTTCCACCATTGGATCATGTAGTTATGGCTTGAGGGTCGATAAAACTTGCGTCCAGACTCATCACGAGAACGATAAGGAAAATGTAACAAACCTTAAGTACATTATAGTGACAAATCAATAAAACTGATTAAAAACTCAGGCTTATAAAATACTTTCTTACCTACTTTAATTGGTGGTGGAAATGATGTTCAGTTAACTTGAACATTTACACATAAACCGATTAAGGCATGGGGAACCTAAATGTATCATCAATTTCATCTTTTGAGGACAACAAGGGTATAATTTTTTAATAGCATATTATTTTTTACTTGTGCATTAATTAATTCTTTTAATCAATCACAATATTATATTTCATCTATTCTCTAATTCCTTCATCCATTAATCATAGGAAGTTTTGAATGAGTTAAATTGAGGTCTAAGTCATTAATTGGTGTATTTGTACGACTCTCCCTACTATTAAGTGCAGTTTGGTAATTGTCCTAAATCTTCATGTCATATGTTATTAAGTAAATGTCTAATTTAGTAAAATTCCAATTACTATTAATATGACCTAATTGAGGGAAAAAGGAAACTAACATTACTATAATCAGAATGGCATAAGAAAAGAGAGGATTGAGATAAAAACCTAGGTGTATGTTACTTATTCTCTTATATGTAGACCTACATGGATAAAGAGGATATGGGAGAGAGAAGTGGAGATTCTCAAGTTATATTATAATAATTTGTTCTTATATTAGGTATAGAAAAGTACTAGAAACAATTCTAAGATAGTGACCAAGGTTTACTAAACAAGGGTTTTATAGTTCTTAGTCAAGTTCTTTCCATCACCCTAGAATATCCTTCTAATCCATAAAGAAAAGGGTTTGGTTCAGGTGCATATTTATAAAATGAAGTTAGGTATCCATATCTATACTTACATATTTAGTAGATTTGACATTACTACCATTTTCATGATTGGATGAAAAAGGTGCATCTTGGTCCCAATAGCCACCTAACTAGTGCATTAGTTGGTATGACTAGTGCTGAGACTAAATGTTATGATATGTTAATTTCCTCACTTTCTAGTTAGACTTGCTAGTCAGTCGATTGAAGGGCATCATTTAGTCCATCTTGTATTTACTCATGTGGATTATAAACTCAGTACCATGGACCAAAATTCTCTAATGGGATCCTCTATGGATCCTTGATACTTGATATTAAGTCTGACTATCCAATGTTTGGTCAACTAAGGTCTGCTACAACAATGGGCCTCACTATCAATCTATTAAGTAGACCCTTACAAAAGTGATATCTTTTCCCCTACTACTAATTGGTCGACCCATCTATCTCACTCATCAATTTACTAATGCCCTCCACCTAGGTTGAATGAGGGTCAAGCTCTGGAGATGCTCATACCCGTTGATGCGTGGGGTATATACACCCTAAACTTCCCATGCATGCTCCACCAATATCGCCCAACACACCATGAATTGTCGGCCACTCACCCTCCTCCTACTATTTTTCAAGATGGAGCAAGGTGTCAATGCACATACAAACATCAATAGATGCTTCTACCACTGCGCCACATATCCATGGATCCAATTTGGGCCTATGCCACTGGGCCACTTGTAGGGATAAGATGGGATGGGATGGGGGGGGGGAAATTGGAGAGGTTTTTGTTTTTGTTTTTGGATTCTTGAATCCAAAAGTCTCCCTAAAAGAACCCAGTCCCCCCTCTAATAATCACCCTCTCTTTTTCTACCTTTGACACTACACCTTTGACTTCTGGTTATATCTTCCTTATTGCTGATAACGCTAATCCTCACATCTCATTCAACCTTCATTGTGCCTTTTCCTCTTCTCTTGTATTCATTGCTTCCTACCCTCACCACGTCATCTCTCTCCTTATTCCTCCTGCTCTTGGAGAATGCCTACTAACACCAAATACGACATCCTTCCAGCCTCCTTCCACCAAATATATAGCCAGGATGACAACCTCGAACAAAGGCTTTGAGGAGACTCTAACAATCAAACCCCAACACTGGAATGAATGAGGTTGCAAGATCAAGGCAAATGGGTAAAGTCCCGAGTGACCAAAATGTTAATGATGATGATGAGATCGCTAGATATCAGAAATGCTAGGACATAAGAGGCCAGTAAAGCATCTCCATGGCTGACATGTGTAAAGTTAGATTATTCTACTACTCTATGTCCAAAAACTACGAAACCTCCAAATATCACATCACAAACAAAAAAGATTGGGAATGATGAAAATGTGAATAGTCCAGATAAGAGGCCAACAATGAAGCAAAACATGATCGTAGAACCTCAATTGAATTTGGAGGCAAGTGAGGATGCAACATTTGATACAAAGAAGACAAATCTCTTTAAGTCAAGGTGTTAATGGAAGATACTCTATGAAAATTACAAAATGCTTATAGATGAAAAGAAAACTATTGTTGCATCCACACCATTCCAAAGCCTACTTCATATGTAGAGAAGCTCTGGAAATGATTTGAAGCTCATTCACAAACTTTCTTTGTGTTACAATGAAGCAAATTAAGGTTCAAATTTGGAGATAATATGGTTGACTTTGATACAGCTCAAGTCAAAGAACTACTTCCTCTACCATTTAGAGGTAACAACATACTCGACACTTACCAACTAGCTCAACTGGTCAAACATACTGCTTGTGATGCACATGTTGTGGGTTTGAATCTCAACGAATCTCGTCGGGGAACTACATGAAGAGATTAAAGACCCTCGACGTATGCTGTTGGCTGTTCTCTCTCTCCCGCTACCTTGGACAGGGATGAAAGATATTACAACATACTCCGACCTCTTCTTGCTTACTTTACGTATGGTTTTCCTACAACTACAGTTCTTTTAGATTTTTCAACTCATTCAGCACTTACTTATTAAACATTTTCGCATCCTTTTGATATGTTTACGCCTTCTTTTATCCACCTATCGAACCACCACCACATTGTCTATGCCTTATTTGCTTCTTTGTGCATCTATTTAAAGAGCAATTGCGCCTATTAATGGTTTATTTCCTCCTAGTAATTGTGCCTCTTCTACCACATTATATGCTTGTTCATGCATTTGCGCCTCATTTTCAAACACTTTTGATACAGTCGTGTCTTTTCTTATCCACCTACTAAACCACTACCTCCACGTTGACCAACCACATCCACGCCTTGTTTTCATTCTGTGACTACTTTACTAACAATTGTGCATAATATATGTATATTCAAACCTCTTTTGGTTCGCGATGATCCTTTAGTAGTATTTGTGCCTTCTCTACCTGATTCTACATATGTGAGTTTGACCCTACTTCCACTATACTTGCACCTTCCTTTATCCACCTAGTGAACCACCGCTGCCTCGTCTATGCCTTGTTTTCTTCTTTGTGTGCCTATCATGTGAAATTATGCCTAATAATCGTGGATTCCCGCCTTGTATTGTTAATTGACCCTTCCAATTAAGAATCTTCTCCTTTCCCTCATTCCGTGCCTACTTTACATGCAACAACGCCTCTTTTTGTTATTCTTGCACCTTTTTTCCTCCATTAACGGACTATCTCACCGGACACCCACATCTACGCCTTGTCTTCACATTTGCACCTACTTTACGTGAATTTGCACTTACTTCGACTATACATGAACCTTCTTTTTTCCACCTACTAAACCAGCACCGCCTCGTCAACCACCCACATGTGCACCTTGTTTTTTTTGCCTACTTTGTGAACAGTTGCACGCAGTAATGATGAATTCGTGCCGGATTCATGCCCCTTTATATCATGCCTACTAAGTATCTACGCCCCCTTTAGCTCATTTTGTGACTACTTTACACATATTTTTGCGTACTTATGCTATAGTTGTACCTTCCTTTTCCACCTACAAAACCATCACCGCCTTGTCAAGTACCAACAATGATGCCTTGCGTTCTTCTTTTGGCAGTTACTTTACACACAATTGCACCTATTAATGGTCAGTTCACGCATAGTAATTGTGAGTTGACCCTTTGTTTCTTTGAGAGACTAACTAAGCGAGCAATAGGTAAGAAAGAGAGAAATTCGGGTTTTGATAAATTAATGAAGGTGTAAGCTGTTTGGGGTAAGCGGTTTGGGGCAATGTGACTATTAATTAGGTTGGCGGTCATAATATTCAAACAATACTCATTCATTTATATTATCAACCCAAACAATAAAATTAGATGATAGGGAGTTGCCCTAAACTACTAATTGGCCATGGATGGAATAGGGCACGTATAGGGGAACTACTCCCTATCACCCCTATCCAACCTTTCAAGGCTCACTTGATTTGGGTTTAGGTGGAATTCAACTAAGGCCTAACAGGTCTAGGTTTTCTTAGGGTGATTGGGGACCAATGGTAGTAATGGAGGGTGGACATGAGGTTTTGCACCTCACATCACCTACCATCTAGCCTTTAGATAGATCCAGGACGATTGCACTAAGTGCTTATAAATTAGATACTTAAATCCCTCACTTAGGTGTAGGAGAATGAGTTGATATTTAGGAAGATGAGTAGCTATGTAGGGATTTACAAGTTGGGCCCAGGAGCAAATCTCAAAATAGCTACATATAAGACATGTCCTCTAGAAACTAGGTTATTTGAAGCATAAACAACAATGTAATCCATGGGAAATGTGAAAAAAACTAGAAGATAATAATTAGCAAACGAATTTATAAAGTTTAAATATCACTATCCCCAACATGGCATCAAAGTCACATTTAAACCCCAAACGCTATGGGCTTAGCTACTCATATCAAAAGAAATGGATAAATAAGAAGGTGTAGATATCCATATACGCTTGGTGAAGAATCCTCCACCTTCACCTCCAAAAGCATGCCCTTCTTGCTCCTTGGTTGATAGATGGCTTAGGATGATGGAAGGAAGTATTCAAAACCCTAAATGGTTAGGGTTTGAGGTGTAAGATGATGGAAATGAGGCGGGGGTAGATGGAAATGAGTGGGAGAGGAGTAGCTGGCACCTTCAATACTTAGAGTGGCTGATATATAGCTCCCAACCATAAGAAATGGTTATATTGTGGCTTGGAAAGCATAGGGCTGAGTGGGGATATTTGGGTAAAATGATAGATAATAAGTAGTAGGGTTAGTGGGAGCACAACCGTTCTAGGCAGAACAACTGTGGTGGTGGATTGGTCGAACAACAATGATGGGAGGGAATGACCGTGTTGGTCAATGGAAAATCAGAGTGGAAATTTGAGATTTTGGAGGTTGGTAGCATGGCCGTGCTCGGTAACACGACCACGGTGACTATATGGTGGACCAACCATACTAGGTAACACGACTGTGGTCACAGGGTCTTCTTGGCTCGACTGTGCTAATGGACTTCAATTGATATGCTTCCTTGCTATTCTCTATGTGGTTCTTAGAATTTGTATCCCAACCAGTTCATGGTACCACATCCATGTTGGGGGTCTTCTAGTGCACTTTCATCTTCATAGTCACCATCTATAGAGTTCTTTGCTTTAGCTCGACTCTTGACCACTATGGGTCGGTTGGGGAAGCTCTTGCACTCTCTTAGTCTCCTCTAAGGCTATATAAACCGTTAGATCCTCCTTCTCTTCTGTCTATTAAAAGCATGGTTAAGATACTTGAAAAACATGTAGAGATCCTCCATAAGTGAATTTGAGAATGAACCATTAATTGGGAGAAGTAATATGCATTCTAACATGTTTAGATATGATAAATGGGCTTAATAGCACAAGACGAATCACTAAATTAGGGATGCATAACCACCCCAAATCCAAACAAACTTGTCCTCAAGTATGGTCCAACTAAATATCTCATCTTCAATGCATTTAAAAACCTTAGAATAATGTAAGCATCATGATGCTTATTGGCTAAATTGAGTTCACATGTGGAATTAGGCATCCAACCCACCAATCTCTATCCATTTTTCTATTTTTCAATGTAATTCAAGAACATAGCACATGAAATTCAAATATGGGATACCAAACATAAGTCATGTAACTTTTCATAATGCTCCGGGTAGACCGTATCATGCATAACATACACAAAAATGATTAACATTCCTATTTCAACTGCTAGGACTCAATGATACACTTTACTTGATCCCATATGACCCACTTGTCTTGTGTAGGGTGTATGGGATATATTTTATTTTCCCTAGTCCTACTAGACATAAAAAGAGAAGAAATGGTTGTGGAAAAGAGTGGAGTACTTTTACATAGGTGCACCCATTTTTCTTTTCTTTTTATGAGATGATATTACACAGAGATATCTATTATTTCTGTTCTTTTCCTTTACCTCATTTTTAAGGAGCGGATAAAGTTATTGGAAGAACCAAGGGGGTATTTATATGGCCACCCCAAACTTTTAGAGGGTGTCTAAGGCTAATGGGTGCACTTTGGCATCCTTTCATTGAGGTGGAGAGGAAAGAAAATGATAGAAGAAATATAAAGTCAAATAGGGATCACACGTGGTGAAAATTCATGTATGATCATCACTCAACAAAGATAATCCAAACAAAATTCACCATATTAGACAAACTATGCATAAAATGAGAAAGTATGGTATATCAAAATCTTTTCGCATGGAATGAATAATCACAAGCATTCAAGGCTTCTTAGAATCACATTTTATTATAATATTCAATTTCTTGTAAGATACGTGGAGCACATGAAGATTCCAATCATAAACTCAATAAGCCAAAAATAACATCAAAGGGCTGCATTCTTCAAGTTTTTGACATTCACATCACAACAAGTAAAATTTAAGTTAAAACACACTATTGGGAAAATATGTCAAGATTGGGCAATACTGGCCAAAATGGTGTCATATTTCCTTAGGATTTTATCTAAACCTACACTAGAAAGTAGTAAATAACTAACAAGCAAATAGTAGTTAAATCACACAAAAATATAAAATCTTATGAAATGCAATGCATGGCATGGAATGGAATAAATACCAAAAACTTGGAAAAATTATAGAAGAATGCAAGAAAATAGACCATGCGTATGCATGTATGCAAATAAAGTAAAAATATAATCTCAATAGGTGTTTCAATCATCAATTATAGGACACGGTGGAGCATATGGAACATGCATATCAAAATGAAATTGAAAATAAGGATGCATACCTCCCTACCACCCCAAACATTTGAATCATGCCATCCACACCATGACATAAAATATGGGAGTGATAAGGTAGAGGTGATTGATGTTGTGGAATCTATGATGGTGGTCCTCCCCGTGGTGGAGTATAGTGGTAGTAATGACCCTTAATAATCCACCTATGTATGAGAGCATGTCTTTGGATAACAAGATAGGGCACCCCATAAGTCCTTCCCCCATTGGGGTCTCTCTGAATATGCGCATGCTAATAGTGGTACATTTGATTGATCATATGTTGCATCTACTGTTGATCCAACCACATATCCTCCTGTGTTTTCTGAATACTCTCTAGCTACACATGTATGGTGGACATGTGATAACCATTCATGTGGTCTTTAACACATCAAAATCATCTTCTCTCTATCTGGTGTGGCAAGGATGCTCAAGAATGTGCTGGTTCTCTAGGATATTTGTTTCTTCCTCTCCCTCAGGTAGGTTTATATGTGGTTCTATGAATACCTATTTGGAATGATACTTCTCCCAATATATAATTTGCTACCTGGAATCTTTACTCCTATCTCACTAATCAAAACACTAATGTGATATGGAAGCTCCATGGTGAGGCTAGGATATCTAGGGTTCATACCAAAGATAATATTTTCATCATACAAGGAGACTATTTGAGACCATGCAATATGGTTAAAGTCAACAAACTTGACCCCTCTACCTTTGTAAGGCTCTCTATATCACAATCTAAGGGTCAAACAATGGTAGTAAATATACCCCCATAATGAAGGATTTTTCCTCTCTTGGATGAGATTGTTTTCAAATGATCAATCATTAGCCCACCTAGATTGACATATTTCTCATTTTTCATCATAGTTATACCAAAACAATCTTTTCGAGAGAAGAAACCTTGATTATCATATCTAACAAAATGGTATTAGCTAGAACCTTTTGGAGATACCTCATGATGGGATTATGTAGTCTTCTTGTGTTGTACTTTCTTTCTACAAATATATCTTGACTGGTTAGGTATTTCAACATTATTGAATAGTTGTATCTCTCACTTTTGTTAAATACTTCCTCATATAATTTCTTTGCTATTTATAGGGTTGTGGAAAAAATCTTGTTGAGATGGGATTCATTAAGAACACGTGCCAAATCATTTACTCAAAACTTTATTACATCCTTGCCTTGGTAGCTTACCTTCTCCAATGACCCATAGAATTCATGGGTAATATCAATGTAGGTCTCTTGGACCTCAGTCAATACTTTAGATAACCCACATATATCCAATTAACCCTAAATGAACAGTGAATCTCTAGAACCTGCATAGTAGACATACAAGCATATCCTGTAGAATCACCCTCTTTGTTGTGCACTCGGGGTGGAGAGGCTTTACAAAAAATATTCTCTTTTTCTCTTATGCCGGATGTTACTCCTTCTATATGTTTTCCCTAGATATCCATACTCCCTGCTTCCAACCTTTATAACATATCCACCTCTTCACTCTTTTTACCCTCTCCTTATTCTTCTTGGTTATCATGTAACCCCGGAATTGTATCCAAGTTGAGGGAGACTATTTCTGTTGGTGCATCATCATCATCATCTTGTTCTTCTTCTTCTTCAACGAACAAGCTTCTTCTTGTGGGTTGTTGTGTAGTATGTGGCTACATTAAGTAAGTAGAGTGCCTCACTAGATTAGAAGGAGGGTGTGAAGATGAGGAAACAACAACCTTCTTGCTCCTTCTTTCTCTATCCAAAGCATCAATATCAATAAAATTGACAACATCTCATGATTTGATGGAATTTCCTCCTCGCCACATTGTCTATAGGTGGGATCTTTGGCATGGAGATTTGATGATGAATGAAGATAGGATCCATTCCCTTGATTAGAACATGGAACATATTCCAAAATGAAGTTAGATGGTGTTAGAGTAGACCTGTGGCATGGTGGGGTGATTTTAGAGGCTGTCTTTGTGTGGAATTTAGCACTGATGATGGCTTGGATTGCACTTTGGATCATGTTCTTCACCTTCTAGCTGATTTCCTTGATTTTGCAAGGATTTTGGTGGAAAAATGGAGATGGATCTAGGTTGTCGTCCTTCTAAAGACTTGGGGGAAGAATGGAGCGTGAGATGAAGATTTAGAGGTGGAAATAGATGGCGATGAGAAGATGGAGGTAGGGGAAGGCTATTGGGAGCTCAAGGAATCTTGAATGGAGGTTGGAGATGAAGATTGGAGGGATTTGAGGTAGCTGCAGTCATGCCCTAGGTCGCCAGTACACGGAATAGGCATTTTGGTTCATGGTTGAATGAAAAAGGTTGTGTTGTTTTCCCAAAATTTTGATCACTTAAGTATTGTGGGGCTGGGCAGCACAACTTTTCTAGACAACATAGTTGTGCTAGAAAAATGCCAAAATGGTCGGTCTGGCCAACACAATTGTAGTGGTTGACCCCAAAACTCTCAAGTTTGCACTGTAACTTTGACAAAACCAACACATATGTTCTATGACAACATGGCCGTGTTGGCTATTTTTGGTTCAGTTTTCTTCATTTGTTCTCAGTCCCACAAAATCACATCTCTTCAATTTCATTGATCCAAAAACATGTTATCAACGTTTTTCCACTAACTTGAGCCCTCCTTATCAATCTCTCACTTGTTTTCCTATCACACTTCAAAAATCAAACAAATAGTATTAAATACATGTGTATGTATGTTTTTATTAGAAAATGAACTGAATAACAAAACGGTACAAAAAAGTGAAGGTTGGGGTCCAAAAGTTACCAAACCTAGGTGGGTTGCCTTGAACTAGCACTAAGTTTTATGCCTTTAGCTGGGCTTCTTGTTTCATGAGTTACTCATCCTTTTGAAAGGCCCAAAATAACCTAAACATAGTAAATATCTTTCTCATGTGAATTCAAGAACATCTCTTCATCAATATGAACATCCTCAATCAACATCACAATGTCAAAATGTTTATTGGCCTTGTCTGGCCAAACTTTAACATCTTTCTTCAGTCTTTGACCATTCACTATGAACTCCTCCACACCTCCTTTTTGATGAATCACATCAGTTCCACACAATTAGACATGCTTGACTTGATATGGACCTTCTCATCTTAATTTTGACTTACATGTGAATAACTTCACACTAGAGTTATAAAACCATATCCATTGATGGGACTCAAATGTCTTCTTCTTTATTAACTTGTCATGCAAGAACTTCACTCTCTCTTTATAGATCTTGGATAGATTATAGCCTTCTACATCATTTTATCTATTTCATTAACCTATAGATTTCTTCTTATCTAGATGATATCCATATCCATATCCATTGATCTCAAGGACCATAGTCTTGTGTTGTAACTCTGTTAGAAAATGATAGCTTTTCCCGTATAAGATCCTAAAAGGAGTGGTGCCAATCAGGGCTTTGAATGAAATCATGTATGCTAACAAAGCTTCATTAAGATAGAGTGACCAACCCTTATGTTCTGGTCTCACCGTCTTTTCAAGAATGAGCTTTATCTCCCGATTGGCTAACTCAACTTGTCAACCCATTTGAGGATGGTAGGAAGTAGCTATACAATGATTCACGTCATGTCTGTTCAGCAAACTCTCAATGATTCAATGAATAAAGTGGCTTCTAACATCACTAATCACAACTCTTGGGACTACAAAGTGGCTAAAGATGTTGGACTTCATGAAATCACACACCACTTGGTGATCGTTGGTTTAAGTAGTAATGGCTTGCATACATTTAGAAACAAAACTACAACCATCAAGATATACACAAAGACATAAGGAGGAAATGGGCCCATGGTATCAATGCTCCACACGTCAAACACCTCCAGTACAAGAGTAGAAGATAGACACATCATGTCCCTCTTTGAGATTGTGTTTACCTTTTGGCACTTCAAGCAAACTTTGCAATAATTGTGTGAATACTTAAAAGTTGGCCAAAAGAAGCCACATTGTAGAACTTTGGCAACCATCCTCTTTCCTCCAAAATGGTTTCCACATATGCCAGAATGGCACATGGAGAGTATGTCTTGCTGCTTGTTCTCTAAAATGCCTCTCATTATGATTCAATTAGAGCAATACTTGAAAAGACATGCATCATCCCAAAAGTGATTCTTCACTAGAGCAAACAATCTTTGTCTATATTCTTTGGTCCATGTGCTTGGTACTCTCCCACTAGCTAATGAATTGGATACATACTTGTACATGAACTTTTTGTAGAATCAAGCAAGAGGAGCTTCACATGAGGCATTGTCTCATTAATTTTGTTCACTTCATCATAGGGTACTTCAATGCGAGAGAGATGATGAGATGTCAATTTACCCCTTTCTTATCAATGATTTCAATATCAAACTCTTGGAGGAGAAGAATCCATCGAATCAACCTTGGCTTGCATGATTATTTGACATGAGATATTTAAGAGTTGTACAGTCCGTATAGATAATGACTTTGTTTTGAAGGAAACACAAAGGGAATATATCAAGCAAAAAACTGCAAGCATCTCCTTCTATGTGGTTGTATAGTTTCTTTGAGATTCACCTAGAGTCTTGCTTGCATAATAGATGGCATGAGGTATCTATCCAATTTTTGGCCCAACACATCCCCCATAGAAACATAAGATGCATCAAACATGGTCTCAAATGAAATAAAATAAGTTCATGGGATGTATAATAGGAGCAAAAACCAACTTGTGCTTCAAGTGATTGAAGGCTTCAATGCATTTTCCATCAAAATTGAACTCAACATCTTTCTCAAGAAAGTGACCCAATGGTCCATATATCTTGCTATAATATTTAATATAAAAAAGAATAGAAACCTACATGCCCCAAGAAAGAATGTATGTGTCCTACAGTGAAAGGAACAATCAAAGTAGAAATGTTGCCCATTTTGTCCCTGTCAACTTCAGTCCCTACTTTAGATACTCATTGTCCAAGAACTATTCCCTTAGGAACCATGAAGTGACTTTTATCCCATGATTGGATCAAATGAAATTTCACACATCTTTGTAAAATGGAGGTGAGGTGATACAAGCAATCATTAAAAGATTTCCCAAACACTAAAATATCATCCATTAAGGCTTCTAAAGATGAATCAAGCATGTCAACAAAGACCGATGTCACACATCTTTGCAATGTGGAGGGGACATCATAAAGCCAAAATGGCATTCTACTATAAGAAAATGTCCCTTTTGGAAAAGTGAATGTAGTATTCTCTTGATCATCCAGGTACACTGCCACTTGGAAATATCCAGAATAGCAATTGAGAAGGAAATAGAAACTTTGATTTTCTAGTCTCTCTAGAATTTGGTAAACGAATGGTAGAGGATAGTGATCTAAATTTATCTTGGAATTAATATTTGTATAGTTCACACACATACTCCACTTGGGTTGTTCTTTCACTGGCATCATTTCTCAATCCTTATTAGGTGAAACACTGATCCCACCCTTGTTTTTTGGTCGATCAAAACTTCTATTCTTTTTTTTTAAATTTTGTAAGAACAAAAAAGGGGAAGAGGGATGAGAGAGAGAGAGAAGCATGGAGTATCTCCTTGTTAGAAACAAAAAGAAAAGCACACATGCTTTGAAAATGTAGAGACATTCCACCCTTCTTGGGAACAACTTGGATGGGAGTGACCTATAAACTATCAGAAATGGGATAGATGATTTCACCATATTAAATCTTTACATCTCTTATCACAACTTCTTTTAGATTAGTATTCAATTTTCTTTGCATTTCATGACTTGACCATGCATCATCTTCAAGATAGACCCTATGCACACAAATGGAGGGGTCAACACACCTCAAATTAGAAATAGAACACCAAAGACTTGAATGTTCTTCTATGGGATAGAAATGATCACCTCTTCTCAGTCTAGAGGAAAAAATAGAATAAGTTATCAGTGGGATGGTGTCCTTAGATCCAAGAAATGCATTCAGGCTTTCAGGAAGTGACTTCAGCTGTAGGACTAGATGTTCTTCAACAGAACTCTTCAAATGCTTTGTAGAAATGGAAGGAAAATCTTCACTTTCAACCACTAGCACTAGATCATTCTTTTCTTAAGTGTCATCATATGGAAACTCAATAAGGGTAACAAGTCCTCTACCCTTGGTGGTAGTTTCAATCCAGTTAGATGGATATTCTTCCACAATATCCTTTAAGCAATCAACAAGATAACAATCTTTCTCAGTGGCACCTATCATCTAGTTTTTGTGTATGCTTTGAAGATGTTCATTCAGATCTTCATGTGCATGAAGTTCATGTACATGGTATTGATCCTCACATGTATCATTGTATCAGTTGTATCTAGGAAGGGTCTTCCAAAGATGGTATGAACTTTCCTTGCATTTTCTCCATATCGAGCACAATGAAATAATCAAGAAGGAAGGCACATATCTCATCATCAAGTCTAATTAACACATCATTAATTCACACTTGAGGCATCTTCATAGAATGGTTAGCCAATTGCAAGGTGCAATTGGCTGGCTCCAAGTGTCATAAGTTCAACTCAACACACACAAGATGAGGCATCAAATTCACACTATATCCCAAGTCAAGAAGACCTTGGTCAATGCAGTGTGTGCCTATGTAATAAGGAATAATGAGGTCACCACAATATATCCTCTTTTTAGGAGAAGTGTGTTGTAGAAATGAGCTCACTTTCTTGGTGATCTTGACTTGATTTAGCATTCTTTTGTTTGTTTTCCTCTTAAAAGTGCACATGTCCTTGATGAGCTTAGCATAAGGAGGGATTTAGTTGATAACATCTAATAGAGGAATATTGATCCACACTTGATCAAAGGTCTCCATGACGTCTTTAGTGTGATTTTACTTTCTTTTGGAAGTGGAGGGTTCTTCAAGTGCATAGGGGAATGGAGGAAGTTGTGCACACATCTTTTCCACATCACCACAATAATCAAGCAATATTACATGAATCACAATATCATCATTAACTATCATGATATCACCTTGATTGCATATCACAATATCACTATTATGCATCACATTATCATCCCTTGCTTCACTCACAAAATCATCAACTACTTTGTTCCTTGAGTTTTCAAGAGTCTTTCCACTCCTTATCACCGTCACGACCTTCACTTGCTCATGAGAAGAGGAGGGGGCTTGTTCTGGCTCTTGAGATGATGGCCTTTGGTGAGGTGGATTCTGATTTTGGTGGATGTATTTCAGTTGTGGTGGTTGCTTTGGAGGTGGTTGATATTATGGTGGTGGATGATATTGTGCCAATGGTTGTGGAGAGTATTGAAAGTTGTATGGAGGTTGTAGTAGTGGATGACAATAGGGGTTCAAAGGAACTTGGTATTTTATTGCAAAGTTGACACTTGCCCTTGTGGTGAGATGTAGGTGCCTTGAGGAGCACCCCACTAGTACAGAATTGGTCTCTCAGGTCGGTTTTTTGAAGCCTGCAGCGTCACTTTTTAGGCGACGCCTAGGTGGGCATCGCTACAGTACTAGCGACGTTATAGAGGTAGAAAAACCGACCCTAGAGAGGTAAAAAAACCGACCCTAGATAGGTAAAAAAACCGACCCTAGAGAGGTAGAAAAACCGACCCTAGAGAGGTAAAAAAACTGACCCTAGAGGGAACAAAAACCGACCCAAGAAAAGTACAAAAACCGACCCAAGAGAGGTAAAAAACCGACCCAAAAGAGGTAAAAAAACCGACCCAAAAGAGCAACAAAAACTGGCCCTAGAAGTCTTCAAACAGCTGTAAAAACACCTACTGGGTCGATTTTTTCTGAATAACCGACCCAACAAGTATCTATTGGGTCAGTTTTTCTCCATAAGCGACCCTAAAAGTCTTCAAATAGCTTTAAAAAATACCTACTGGGTCGGTTTTTCGGAATAACCGACCCAAGAAGTCTTCAAATTGCTGTAGTTTTTAGGATAGAACCTATTGGGTCAGTTTTTCTGTATAAGTGACCCTAGAAGTCTTCATGAACCTACTGGGTCAGTTTTTTGTATAACCGACCCAAGAAGTGTCTATTGGGTCGGTTTTTCTGTATAAGCAACCCTAGAAGTCTTCAAATTGCTGTAGAATTTTGGGATAGAACCTACTGGGTCAGGTTTTTGAATAGACGACCCAAGAAGTCTATAGGGACAATTTTTTCAATAACCGACCCGAGAAGTTACATTTTTTTTAAAGAAAAATTCTACAGAAATAGAAATCTTCAGTACAGCAACCTGCAAAACAGAATTGCTTTACGCAATTCAAAACCTGCAGTAGAAATAGACTTGCAAATGCAATGATGCAAGCCAAAAATGCATTCCAAAGCCATTTGCAAACTTTTATGTCCAATCCTTTTTTGAATTGATGTTTCATAACAACAATTATTCACATATATTGAGTTGAGTCTTCATACACAACACTTACTAACATTCTTGCAAGTCTAAGATAGATTCATTCAAATGAGACATATAGCACATACTAACATTCATACACATAGCACATACTAACAACAATGATAGATTGCAAGTTTAAAAGTGATATTAATGTCATACTACAAAAAGTAAATTTTGATAGAGTTTCAAATCTACATACACAAATGAAGTTATGAATTTCAATCCAATGCTATAGTGACTTCATTGAGAAAAGCATCTGACCATTCTTCTCGGAATTCATTTAACCCATCAAGTGTGTAAGGATGAGTTGTAAAGATCTGCAAAAAAAAGCACATGCTCATATATATTTGATAAAATGAAGCAAATCTCATATGTAAATTTATTATGTTATTCTTTAATAATTACCTTATCTATACTCTGAATGTCTAGTGATGCTTCTTTCAAAATAGTTTGCATATACTTCATTACGTAGTAGCCACAAGCCCAATCATTATTTTGTATATGACACGACAAATAAAGAATTATAACTTTATATTAGTAAACTGCTACAAACAGAGTTGTACAAATAAAGAAATAAGACTATAAGAGAGTTAACATATAAAATTTGACATTAATACATTACTGTAAGAGATGTACATATACGACTAAGCAGTCAAAGTAGTTACCTTGACATTTTTCAAAGTCAGTGTCTTTAATTTTGGGGGTATTATTCCTCCACCTTCACGATAAGCCTTTATACCCCTATCAATCAATTTGATTACGATAGTTGTCAAATTATAAATTCTAAGTATAAATATCATGTTGAAGCATAACAATTGATGTTATAGAAACTAAATTTATGCTTACTCCATAGTTGGCAATCTCAGTTTGTGACCCCTTGTTGTTTTTCCCATTGGGTCAAGATAATAGAAAGTCATCAATTTTGGGACAACCACCACTAGTTCCCAATGTCTAGATCTGAGTAAATTTATATTGAAAACAAAAATTAGAATTATAATTTAGTCAATATTAGAATTCTATTGAATTATAATACTTACTGGACGTTAAAAGGAATTAGAATAATTTCTTTTCCCACACTACCAAAATATTTGAATGCAGTACTGAAGTACTCATGCACATCATCCATTTGTGTCTGCACTTGACTAGTGAGTGAAGGAACTAAGAATCCAACATTCTTTATATCAAAGTTTGTCATCTCAGTATATAAATGGCTGTAAAACATTTGTAAAAATTTGATATGTTACAAATAAGCTAAAAATGTATATATTCGAGTAATCTATATTGATTAATTCTTACCTTATCCATACTTCTAATATCGAAGTATTTAGCCAATCATACCGGAACAACTCTATAATATCATCAAGAAAAATAAAATTCTCAAAGTCCCTCCCAACTGCATCTTCTGTTAAATTGACCCCCATATGTGATCCTGGGCTTTGGTTGGCTAAGTATCGAGCCAAACATTTACTTTTATTTCCCAATTCATCGAATGTGGCTTCTGGAATGAAAGAAGGCTTGGGCATAGGAGGACGACTACTAGGATTTTTACTTTTTGGTTTACAAACCTGTTAATTAAATACATACTTATATTAAACGAGTTCATATATGTAGCTAGTCAAATATGAAAAACATGTAGATATACCTTGTCAATGATAACCAAGTGTCTAGGCCATCCCACCATAGCACCCTCTGCTTCATCAACTGTACCATATTCAGAAGAAGGTATGGGTAGTGGTTTGTCCCCCATTCCGTCATACACAAGATGGATGGACACACGACAAATGTCATCAGAAACTGACTGACAATGCAATGTACCACCGATGTTGTATACCTTACCCGCTGCCACAACATTGTACTCTGGAACCTCCACCGCAAGTTTACAGTTCATACCAACCTAGTTGAAATTATATAAGTTATATACAAAGCGGTAAACCAGATACCTACTATATTATATATATCATATTAACATATATAGAACAAACTTACTGCAGATTGTTGTGGTGGTTCATTGGGAGTGCTCCCATGACCTTCTACAATTGGAGTATGAGCTTGTACCTCATCATCTGAGAGACGCATGGTTTGAGGAGGTTGAGAAGGTTGAGAAGGTTGAATAGGCTGAAATGAAGACAATATCTGTTGCACTTTCTGTGATACTAATGCTTCAACCTCGTCATGTGTAACTGTACGACCTCTTCTAGATTCTGAAGGCCCATAATAAGTCTTGAATCCTATGCCAGCTCCTAATCCCCTAACACGGCCAGGATGCTCTTTCGTACCAAGAGCAACTGATAGTTCATCCATGCGTCCAATTGGTATGAACTTTCCTTATTTTCTTTGCTCATAGAGATCATCCTATTCATATTTAATAAAAATATTAAATCACAAACAATTAGAGATCATCCTATTCATATTTAATGAAAATATTACATCACAAACAATTAGATATTATTAAATCCTACTCTTTAATTACTTAATTGTGATGAACTTACCATCTTTTGTGCCACCTCCTTAGTTGCAGGGTTGGTAATTTCACCTGCTTTATTTTTTCTAGCATCAAGCCAAATTTTATAACGGGGTGGACACTCAACTTGAGTTGTGCTAGACCCTTCTCTAGAAGAGATTTGCTTCTCCAGTTGTTCTCGACGCTGGGCATATTTAAGGGATCCCATGTGATGGTTATGCACATTTTTGGCCCGTCTTTCCTTTTGGGCCTCATGAATAGCCTGATCATTTAAAATGAGGTATTGCAATTTACAACTTGGCAAACATATACATATATAAAAACATTAATTGTATACCTGAAACTCTTCTGAATTCCTTTGTGCAACAAATCTGTCCCACACCTCAGGATCTATAAAAATATATGCGTCTGTTGCTTTCTTCTTTTGCTTAGGATTATCTATATAATCCCTTTTGAGATAGGTCTTAAATGCCCTCCATCGTACACCACAACGCTGCAACACTCTTTTCATGTGGTATTTTTCATTTAAATGAAAAACACCCTATATACAAATGAAGCAATAATCTTATTTCAAAAAGTATATGTCAAAACAAAAAACTGGAATCAATAAACAAAAAACAAGATAATATAGTATCAAAATTCAACTCACAGATATATCTTTCCAAAGGAGGTCTTTCAAGCCAATAGGAACATCATGCCAGTTTTCTATATCTATTGGCACCTTACTGCGTGCGGTTGCCCCTACATAATGCTTAAAAGTACTAGCATGTTCCCCAATAGGTACTCCTCCCCTTTCAAACTGGATTGACAATTTCTCCCCTTTTGCCCTAAGCTCTTGCAGCCGACGCATCACTGTGGGACCTCTACTCTTCTTAACATCACCACTAGCATCCTCATGCTCATGATCAGAATGTTCATCTTCACTTGCCATTTTAGAACAACCTGCAAATATACATGATAAAAGAAAACATAAGTGATAATAAAAGAACAAGTGGTGATATATAATAAAATGTATAAATGATAAAAGAAAATGTGTGCTTGAATGATAATACATGCCTCTAGTTTTGGTTGAGTTGTTAGTCAAGTAAAATTCCTTCAGCATGGTCTTGACGTGTGTGTAAGTCATCGGTGTTAACTTCAACATTGACACTTGGCAAACCAACTGAAAATGGGCTGGAATCATCATACTTTTCGTAGTATTCTTCTTCATTTATAGGATCCACAGTAAACTGTCTTTTTCCATGAAAAACGATAGACCAATTTTTATTTGCTGGGTCATCAATATAGAATACTTGTTTTGCTTGGTCTGCCATGATGAATGGTTCATCTTTCTCTCCAATTTTTTCAAAATTCACCAATGTGAAACCCAACTCATCAACTAAAACACCTTTGTTGTTATCAACCCAATTACATCTAAAGATAGGAACTCTGAAATTTGTATAGTCCATTTCCCATATGTCCTCAATGATGCCGAAATGGGACATCTCAGCTTCACGTGGTCTTTTATCTTTGGCACTAGCAAAATACAATGAACAAGCTTTAACAGTGACCCCACTATTTTGGACTACACTACTTTCATCTTGACGTTTAGTGTAATATAAAAATCCGTTTATGTCATAACCTTCATATGACATGACATCCATTTTTGGCTTAAAGGCAAGCCATTTTATGTTCTCAGCAACATTATTTGGTGATTCAGATAGCTGCTTAAAGACTTTCTCTTCAAACCACCTAATAAATGTTCGATTATGCTCTCTTGCAAGCCACATTGAACTGGATCGCGGATGATTTTTCTTGATAAGATCATTGTGTTCTGTGATGTAGCTACTAACTTCATCGATGTTGTGTAAAATATACAAATGTGCTTGTTCCCACAACTCACGACTAATTCCTTTCACTCGTGCTCCCAGAGTTCCTTTGCCACAATAAGACTCAGTAATAAGATCATTTTTTAGATCGCTAGAAGTTTCATTGGAATTCAAAAAATCGTTGCAAAAGTCCATCACTTCCCTAGCCACATAACCCTCAATAATACTCCCTTCAGGACGATAACGATTCCGAACATCACCTTTAAAAACACTCATGTATCGTTCAAATGGATACATCCAATGTAAAAAAATTGGACCCAACATCTTCACCTCCCTTGTAATATGTACTACAAGATGAACCATGATATCAAAAAATGAAGGAGGAAAGTACATTTCAAGCTGACACATGGTAACAATTACATCATTTTGTAATTTATCGAGAGTATCAGGATGTATCACTTTGTTGCATATTTCATTGAAGAAGAAACATAGTACTTTTGATTGCAAACCTTACATGCTTTGGCAATATAGATCGAATAGCCACAGGTAAAATTTGTTGCATTAAGGTGTGACAATCATGAGATTTGAGACCTATCAACTTCAGATCCTTCTTTGATACCAATCTACGAATATTAGAAGAGTATCTTTGTGGAACCTTAATATTATACAAGCACTCACAAAAAGTCTTTTTCTCCTTCTTGGACAAAGTGTAACAAGCTGGTGGTAAATATGTGCGGCGATCCCTGATTTCAACTGATAATTCTTTTCTTATACCCATTAATTCTAAATCTTTTCTAGAGTTGATGCCGTCTTTAGTCTTTCCTGGTATGTTCAATAACGTACCGATGATGCTATCACACAAATTGTTTTCAACATGCATGACATCAATGCAATGTCTAATTGTCAAAAATCTCCAATAAGGAAGATCCCAGAATATTGACCTCTTCTTGTATAGAGATTTGTCACATGCGAGCGTACGACTACTTGAACTCTTTCCAAATTCATTAACAATATGTTTCACCCTATCATATACAACATTTCCTGGTATAGGTTTAGGAGCACTTCGTTCCTCAGTTGACCCATTAAAGGTTTTGCGTTGCCTTCGATAAGGATGCACTGGTGGGAGAAACCTCCGATGACCAAGATATACGATTTTACCACCATGTTTCAATCGAATTGAATCAGTATTTTCCTCACAAACAGGACATGCTTTGTATCCTTTTATGCTATATCCAAACAAATTTCCATAAGCTGGGAAGTCATTAATCGTGCAAAACAACATAGCACGCAAAGTAAAGATCTCTTTACGTGAAGCATCATATGTCATAACACCTTCTTCCCATAATTTCGTTAGGTCATCAATTAGAGGTTGAAGGTAAACATCAATATCATTTCCAGGTTGCTTGGGCCCTGATATCAATATTGACAACATGACATACTTATTTTTCATACACAACCAAGGAGGAAGATTGTATATAACAATCATAACAGGCCACGTGCTATGTTGGCTGCTTAATGTACCATATGGATTCATTCCATCTGTACAGAGTCCAAGTCTTAAGTTCCTTGTTTCTTTACCAAATTGAGGGTATAATATATCAATTTTCTTCCATTGTGGTGAATCAGATGCATGTCGTAGGACGCCATCATCATTGACCTTTAACTCCCCATGCCAAGACAAATTTTGCGCATCTTCTGTATTAGCAAATAAGCGTTGAAATCGTGGTATTATTGGTAGATACCACATCACCTTGGCAGGAGAGCCATTTTTAGCCTTAGCTGAATTTGTAGTCTTGTACCTTGACGCACCACATTTTGGACAATTTATCAAATCACTATAGTCCTTCTGAAATAACACACAGTCATTTGGACATGCATGAATCTTCTTAGCCTCCATTCCCATTGGGCACATTATTTTCTTTGCTTGATATGTAGAAATTGGAATCTCGTTGCCTTCAGGAAGAATTTCCTTTAACAAAGACAACAATGAAGTGAAACTCTTATCGCTCCACCGATTTTGAGCTTTAAGAGTATATAATCGCATCACAGCACTCAACCTCGTGAACTTAGTACAACCCTTATATAATGGTTTTTCAGCATCATGGATAATGTTTGCAAATAATGAAGGTGGATCAATGACATTGTCCTGACAGCTATGTTGGTTCTTTAGACTAACGAGTTTCAATCATAAGAATGATCTTTTACTCAACTAGCTATATCCCGCAAGTATACGAGAGTAGTTGTAGTCGAGATCGAACACGAGGAGTAGAATGATAACTTAAATGAACGCAACAGTATTAAAGTTAAACAATCTAGATCGGTTTTAAAAAGGGCAGAAAGATTTGTTCCAAAAACATAAAAGTTTAAGTTTTAACTACAAGGGATTTTAGACTTTTATCAACAAACTAGGATTACAAGGAAAGTTCGATTTCAGAAGTTTAGGAATCTTGGACATTAGGATTTCACTCATATGCCATAGCAATCAATGAACAAAGCAATTTAAACATACATAAGATCGAGTTTCTAGGAAGAGATGTGTTACATTTCACCTCCCGGTGTAGATGCAACGATCATAACTCAAAACAGCACTCTCGTGCATGAATTTCGTCTATGATCACAAACAAATCCTCAACTCATTCTTCTCTACTCTCGTAGAAGAAGAAAGGTTGCTAAAAAGAACGTCTCCATACAAACCTGCTCGTTTTCTCAAACTAAGCAAGAAAGAAGAAATCATGCATATATAGCGGCCAACGATACATGCAAGGAAAAGAGCTACCGACGCCTTTAAGGTAGAGAAACAAGAAGCAAATGCATTTAGTAGGAAATTACTTGTTCAATACATGCTATGGCATGGGAGTTACTCTCCCATGCCCAAGAAAAAGGATCTACTCATCCATAACTATGTACAGCAAGATTTCCACAGAATTCTCAATGCTAGACATCATTTTGGGAAGAAAAGGCAAAAAGAACCAAAGATGTAACCACAAGGAGTAAGAAATCCGGCTTTATGATGAGATTCCCTTCCTTTAGCTGCTTCAAAATGGACCAACTCCTCTCCCGAGAAGCTGCACGTAGTTGGAGAAGCTTGGCTGCACCTTGGGGAAGACAATGGAGAAGTGGGGAAGAAGAAATGGCTTCTTTGCTCAAGAAACCACCTTAGTTCCTCTCAAATCGCCTTGCTCTGCTCTCCTCTGCCTTTGGGACGAGAAAAACTTCCAAAATGGTCGAACGTAACCGTCCCATTCCTTCCCTCTTTCCTTTAAAATCGTATTCTGAAAATTCGAAATTCTGAAACTGACAGGTGCACGCCGTGCACCTGCACTGCAGTTGTAACCGGCTGATCTGTGCACGGCGTGCGTTGAGGAGTTGCACGCCGTGCAACCTTACAGGTTGTTTTCAGAAAATTCCGTCCCAGGTGCACGCCGTGCACCTGCACTCTGCACGCCGTGCATTCTCTTTTCTGGACTAAACATATTCCTCTGGAATGTTGCACGGCGTGCGTCTGGATATTGCACACCGTGCACTTTGCTGCTTCAGCCAACTGATCCGTCTGGACAGGTGCACGCCGTGCACTTTGATCTGCACGCCGTGCATTTGTCTGTTTCTGTAGAAAAATCGTCTGAAATTAGTCCTTTTTGTGGCAATTTTGCAATACAAGTTATGGAACGCGTAGAGAAGCTAAAAGATGGCAAAACTAATACAAAAGAGACTGAATTACGCTAGAAAGAACTAAATTTGTGTGTGAATATATGTAGAAAAGATGATATACGAATCACACAACAAATCCCCCTAAGCTTAAATCATTGCTTGTCCTCAAGCAAAAAGAGCATGGAAAAACAATTGAAGAATTGCGAAGAACATCAATAGGTCAAATGAATTGAAAGATATTCATAAAACCAAACCAACCATGATCAACACGTTTATGCTCATAGCCATCGTTTCAACTTGGACACCCAAGAAAAAGATTTTAGTTCAGCAGGGTTTGCATCAATTTCAATGAAACAATCAATCAAACAACACTAAGTAGAGTTTGGATGACCAAGCCAAACAATCAGTAGATGTGCAACTCCAACTCTCAACTATTAAGGATAACAAAGGACGAAATCATAGTTGAAAAATTACAATTTTTGCCGTACTCTCCTTTTTTCCAGAAATGATATGATCAAAGATTGGGGGCTCCGACACTCGGCTGCTAATGTAGGCTTATGCACACGAGGAGTGACGGTTGGGGTATTTTACCCTCTTTTAAGACATACCACCTAACCATCGTGGCCAGATCGGACTTACACTAGGCTAGCATGATATGTGGGCAAATTAGCCATCTTTAAAGGGGTATATATATTTTTATTTTTATTTTTATTTTTTTCTTCAAGGAGAGTCAACTGAAAAGCAACATTAACTAGATTTCATTCATCTGTTTTGAAAATTTTTCATTGAAAGAAAGTTTGCATATGCACTAAGAGCTTGACAAGGTCATCCCGTATTCTAAATGATGTTGTATAGTTGATTGTATTCACAAAAATGATACCATTACATGTTTTAAACAATCAGGGATGTTAAAAGTGAAAATTCAGGCTAGAAGCATAAACTGGAGTTAAATACATGTTGATGGTTTCAAGGTTTCATTTGATTAATGCATGGCTTTCACAACTTCTTCAATTGAAATTTCTCATCAAGAGAGGACGAACAGTTAAGCAAAGGAGTTCTTTCCACATAAAAGGGATGAATCTCATTTTGTATTAGATTTTGCCATCAGAAAAGGGGGATAAAAGACAACAACTAAGAAGTGACAACAGAACAAAAGTACGAAAACAAATGACAAGAAGCAAATAGCATGGAAAATAAAAGCTAACTAAGATACCGTCCGGATGCTCCCCCCTAAGCTTGAAATCAGCAGTGTCCTCACTGCTTTATCCAAACTTTTAGGAGTTTACACCGGATACCTGTCAAGAGTGATATCAGAAAAATGATCCGCCGCCTCCCTGGTCTGGGAAGAACTGATTAACAATCTCGTGGATCTCCTGCTGATCATGCTGATGCTGCTGTTCTTCGGTAAACGGATGTTGTGGAGCATCGGGGGCTGTCGTCTCCTGGCAGGATGGGGACTGGAAAGACTGTGGCGCTGGGTAGTGGCCCTGTGAGATATGCCACACGTCCATGCGGTTTACCATATCGTACATAGTGGAGTACTGTGTACTCAAATGGTCAAACCTGGATTCATTAATCACACCCATCTGGTCCAGGCGGGTGTCCAAGTGATCGAAACGCCGCTCCACGTATGTGAAGAGATGTTGAACATCTGGCATCGTCCAGCCATACTCAGTCTGAGTACTAGTGGACGGTGGCTGAGGAGTGGGCACTGCTGGAGTAGGTGCTGTTGGAGTAGGTGCTGGTGTAGAGCTGCTGGCACCCCCAGCTGGTGTTCCTTCTTCATTCTCTGGCTGAAGCTGTACTTTCCAGGTTGCCTTGTCTCTGATATCATTACGGCTGGCATCTGGGATTATGATGAACTGGGTCTTTGTGATGTGAACCTTGAACCTTGACTCGTTGTTGCCATGTCTGGAGATCAGACCGCAAGAAATAAGATAGGTAATATCCACGAGATTCTTTCCCGGTGCAGGTTCAAGGTCACCTATCTGCAACCCCAACTGCATAGCAAGGATGCTAATTACCCCGCCACACATGATATCACCCGCTTCCCTTTTCTTTTGCTTCTTTGTTTCAAGCAGCTTGTGCACTATGTAATAACCTGAACTGATGCGCTCGTTTTGTACCATGCACCACAGAAAGAACAGATCAGTCTTTCCTACAACTCCCTGCGTTTCGTTCTTTGCAAATGGTCCCGTGCTGAGAAGACGATGAAGTACTCGGAAAACGGGGTTATGGATGCTGGAGGCCCTTGCATTCCGTGCCTTATGCATCGTATCAGAAGTGATTTCAGACCAAAACAGATCACTATTGAAAGTTGAAGGATAATCAGTATAACCGCCAAAATTGCATTTGAGTAAAGTACAGAACCGCTCTAGATTCATGCAGAACGATTTATCCAAAAGACGGAAACTGATTTTCTGAAACGGGATATGGAAACGATCACCCTCGGTTTTGAGAGTAGTAAGAAACTCGTATACCAAACGGGGGTAGGTTTTCGTAACCCGAGTGCAGAGATATTCAAGCCCCAAGAATTGTAAATGGCGTTCTACTTCATCTTTGAATCCCAGTTTGGCCACTGCTTCTTTGCACATGTACCTTGAGGGGAGAACACGCCTAGTAATGAGAAATTGATAGTCTGCGTCTTCTTCTGGCTTGACTATGAATTGCGTGGAAGGTACAAACGTCGGCGTTCTTGATGCAGAAGGTCCTGCTTCAGGTTCAATGTGGTATCCTGGACGGCTGCTAGCTTTGCGTTTCGTTGGTGCCATGAGATGAATGCACGAATACACTGAAATCTGTGTCTGGCAGGCAGTTGCACGGCGTGTCCCTGAAATGCACGGCGTGCACCTGCAGATTTGGGTGAAGTCTGAAACTTGCACGTCTGTTGTGCGGTTTGTGGAAATAGAGGGGATGCAGGTGGCAGTGATGGACTGCTCGGCGTGGATCTGCTGGTTGCTGGCGGCTACGGCTTGGGAGCGGATCCACTTGGGCACGGGTAGCTACAGAGGGCGGAGGTGCTACTGACGGCTACTTGGCGGCTGCTTGCTGTGCTGCTGGCACACGGCTGCGTCGAGGGCGATGCAGCATCTGGAGCTTTTGAACGGTGCGGGGAGGTGAAAGAGGTGGTCGGCGCAGACGGATGCTTGGCGGAGGCGAGCTGCTTGCACACGGCTGCGTCGGAGGCGAGCTGGAGTGGCGGCGCAAGGAACTGTAGCAGATGGTGAGCACCTGCTGCAGGAGGTGGTCGGCGGCGTGCGGAAATGCACGGCCGAGCGGAGGATCGTTGCACTGCGGCTGGCGGCGGAGCAAGGAACGGGCGCTGTTAGATCTGCTGGGGTAGAGAGTGCACGGCTGCTAGGGTTAGGGTTTTAGGCCGTGCACTCGGGCTTTTTATATTTTGAATTTCACTTAAAAGTGCACGGCGTGCATTTTCGGGTGCACGGCGTGCACGGCTCCAGCTCTTTTGTAGATCTTTAATCTCCCAGGTGCACGTCGTGCATTTTGGAGGTGCACGGTGTGCATGGTTCCAGACAAAATTGGACCAAAACAGCTCCAGCTGCACGGTGTGCGTTTTCGATGCGCACGACGTGCGTTCTTCCTGTAGAATTCTCATACAAGATGCACGGCGTGCGGCTTGAAAATGCACTCCGTGTTTGATTCCAGGTCTTTTCATTTGCTGAACTTTGTAATGGAGTGCACGCCGTGCATGTGGAAATGCACGCCGTGCACTATGCGATTTCTGCAGAAAATTATAATTAATCAGCATAAAATTATGACGGAACGAATGGAGATCAAGTCTAAATTATTACATTCATCCATGACGGGCTCATTAACAAAATTAAAGAGAGTTTTTGACTCAAACAACTTAAAACAAATCTATCCTAATGTGGGGTCAACTCCCACAAGGTCCTCCGTTTAGAGTCCGGAGTAAGACTCTTCAATCTTTTCATGCATCATGGAGGGAGCAAGAGGCTCCTTTGTCTAGAATCTCAGAAGATGAATACAGCTTGCATCTTTGTCCATTCACTTTGAAACTCCCATCTTTTCCTTGTAATTCCACAACTCCATATGGAAAGATCTTCAATACAAGAAAGGGGCCGGACCACTTAGACTTTAACTTTCCCGGAAATAACTTCAGCCTTGAATTGAATAATAAAACTTGATCTCCTTCTTGAATATCTTTCCTGCGGATTCTTTTGTCATGCCATGCCTTTGTTCTTTCCTTGCACAGCTTTGCATTTTCATAAGCATCGAGGCGCATCTCTTCAAGTTCTTGCAATTGTAGAAGGCGTTTCTCCCCAGCTTTCTTCATATCAAAATTTAAGAATTTGATAGCCCACAATGCGCGGTGCTCAAGTTCAAGCGGAAGATGACAAGACTTCCCATAGATAAGCTTGAAAGGAGTGGTTCCTATGATGGTCTTGTAAGCTGTGCGGTACGCCCAGAGTGCATCATCAATCTTCAAAGCCCAGTCTTTTCTTGAACTGGAGACGGTCTTCTCAAGAATGTTTTTCAGCTGCCTATTAGAAACCTCCACTTGCCCGGATGTTTGAGGATGATAGGGCATAGAGATCTTGTGGGTGACACCATACTTGGAGAGAAGGTTGTTGAATTGTTTCTCGGCAAAATGTGTCCCTCCATCAGAGATGACAGCACGTGGAACACCAAACCTAGGAAAAATGATCTTCTGAAAGAGCTTTATTACTGATTTAGCATCGGGTGATTGGGTTGGAATGGCCTCAACCCATTTAGACACGTAGTCAACAGCAACAAGAATGAAATGATACCCACATGAGGATGGGAATGGTCCCATGTAGTCAACACCCCATACGTCAAACACCTCAACCTCTAGGATAGAGTTGAGCGGCATGTCATCACGGCGAGATATACCTCCAGTTCTTTGGCATTTGTCACAGGATTTAACAAAAAGATTCACATCCTTGAAGAGCGTAGGCCAATAGAAACCGGCTTGGAGAATTTTTGCAGCAGTCTTCTCTCCTCCAAAATGGCCTCCATAAGAAGAAGCATGGCATTCAGCAATGATGGTGGGAATTTCTTCTTCAATCACACAACGGCGTATTAACCCATCACTCCCATGTTTGAATAGGAAAGGATCATCCCAATAATAGAACTTTATGTCATGAAAGAACTTCTTCTTTTGTTGATATGTCAAGCCGGGTGGAAGCTTCCCTGTAGCAAGAAAATTTGCAATGTCGGCAAACCACGATGCTTGAACAGATGATAGAGAATAGAGTCTTTCAATGGGAAGATGATCTTCAATAGGTAGTGAGTCTCCTGTTGTAGTGGATAATCTAGAAAGATGGTCAGCAACACTGTTTTCAGTTCCTTTCTTGTCCCGAATTTCTAGATCAAATTCTTGTAGAAGCAGCACCCAACGAATAAGGCGTGGCTTTGCATCCTTTTTGCTCAAGAGATATTTGATTGCAGCGTGATCAGTATAGACTATCACTTTGGAACCCACAAGATATTGTCGGAATTTCTCAAAGGCATACACAATAGCAAGCATCTCCTTCTCTGTAGTTGTGTAGTTGACTTGCGCATCATTGAGGGTCTTGCTTGCATAATGAATGGCGTGGAGTTTCCTGTCTTTTCGCTGTCCTAGAACAGCTCCTACCGCATAGTCACTTGCATCACACATTAATTCGAAAGGAGCATCCCAATCCGGAGGTTGAATGATGGGGGCTGAAATGAGAGCTTCCTTGAGTGTAGTAAAGGCTTTATGGCATTCTTCATCAAAAACAAAATCTGCATCTTTTGCAAGGAGAGAACACAAGGGTTTTGCAATCTTTGAAAAGTCCTTTATAAATCTTCTATAGAACCCTGCATGTCCTAAAAAGCTTCTTATGTCCTTGACTGAAGATGGGGTGGACATTTTCTCAATAGCTTCCACCTTTGCCCTGTCAACTTCAATGCCCTTGTTAGAAATCACATGTCCTAGTACTACACCGGATTGTACCATAAAATGGCACTTCTCCCAGTTTAGCACTAGGTTAACCTCTTTACATCTGGCTAAGACTAAGGACAAATTAGACAAGCATTGATCAAATGAATCGCCGTAAACACTAAAATCATCCATGAAAACTTCCATAATATTTTCAATGAAATTCGAGAAAATGGCCATCATGCACCGCTGAAAAGTGGCGGGTGCATTACAAAGACCAAAAGGCATGCGGCGATAGGCATATGTGCCATAGGTGCAAGTGAATGTGGTTTTTTCTTGATCAGGCGGGTAGATAGGAATCTGATAAAACCCGGAATACCCATCCAAATAGCAAAAATAAGAGTGTTTAGCAAGGCGTTCCAACATTAAATCAATGAAAGGTAAAGGGAAATGGTCCTTGCGAGTTGCTTTGTTTAGACGCCGGTAGTCAATACACATACGCCAGCCCGTGACCATGCGTGTCTGTATCAACTCATCATTGTCTCCCTTTATGACGGTTGCACCCCCCTTCTTAGGTACTACATGAATAGCACTAACCCAGGGGCTGTCACTAATGGGATAAATAATTCCGGCATCCATTAGTTTTAAGATCTCTTTCTTTACCACATCAAGCATGTTTTGATTTAAACGTCTTGGTGGTTCAACGGTTGGTTTTGCATCATCCTCCATGTTTATTCTATGCATGCAGATTTTAGGATGAATGCCTTTCAAGTCATCAATTGAATAACCAATTACATCTTTATACAAGCGCAATTCAGCAAGTAATTTATTTTCTTGTTCTTTGGTTAATTCATCATTTATTATAACAGGAGATGAAGAATTTGGGTCTAGAAACGCATACCTCAGCCCCGGTGGAAGGGCTTTAAGTTCTACCTTTTTCTTTAAAACTTCTTCATCAACCTTTTCTTCATCACGTGGAGCTTCTTCTTGATTTGCTTGAGCTTTATAAATAGGAATAGCTCCAGAATTTTCAGAATTATTATTTTCAGCAATGATGTCATCACAATAGTTTATCATGAAATCTATCATATCATCAACATAATCATCCATTGGATCAACAGTATCAAATAAACAGATCTCCTTTACTTGTGCGGGTGCTTTCATGGCATCTGAAATAGAGAATTCAATTTCTTCTTCTCCCACACGTAGGGTCAACTTTCCTTCCCGAACGTCAATTAGACAACCAGCAGTCCTCAAGAAAGGTCTCCCAAAAAGAATTGGATTGCGGGGGGTCTCTACCATGTCAAGCACTACAAAATCACATGGTATATAGAATTTGCCAATTTGTACAAGCACATCTTCTAATACACCTTTAGGGTGTTTAAGAGAATGATCAGCTAGTTCAATAACCATCTTTGTTGGCTTTAGATCCCCAAGATGTAGCTCTTGCCATAAAGTGGTTGGAATGAGGCTAATGCTAGCCCCCAAATCCACTAAGCCTTTTTCAAAAGTGACATCGTTGATTTTGCACGGCAATGTGAAAGGTCCCATATCATCCAGCTTTTCCGGGATAGAAGGAATGCGGTTTTGAATAATGGAGCTCACGTGTTCAGAAAGTTTAACTGTTTCCACTTGATCAACTCTTCTCCTTCTAGATAAGATGTCTTTTAAGAACTTGGCATAAGAAGGCATCTCAGCAATAACATCAGTAAAAGGAAGATTAACTTGCAACTTGCTAAGAATGTCCATAAATTTCCTGAACTTGACATCATCTTTATTGTTGACAAGCCTATGAGGGAAAGGTGCTGTGGCTTTGAAAGACGGCGGATTTTCAGATTTACCTTGCTCTTTGTTGCAACTAGGAATGTGAGATTCTTCCTCATTAAGTACCTCCATGTCCTTCTCCTTGGGTGGTGAAGGTCTTTCAATTTCAGCTCCACTCCTTAGAATAATGGCATTGGCTTGCTGTCTTGGATTTACTTCCGGCACACTGGGGAGAGAACCAGATTTCTGTCCTTGTTGAGAAAGAGCTTGTTGAGCTATTTGATTCTCCAGGATCTTTGTATGGGTGGATATGTTGTCTACCTTGGCTGAAAGTTGAAGAATAGCATCCTTAAGTAGCTTATCATTCCCCCTAAACTCTTCATTTTGCTGCGTTTGTGTGTTAATGAATTTCTCCATCATAGCCTCAAGAGAAGATCCTTGGGGCTGTTGTTGCTGCCCTTGATAACCCCTATTATTGTAACCTTGCAGATTACCTTGGCGGTTGAACTGTGATTGCTGCGGTGGTTGTTGTTGTTGCCCTTGCTGAAAATTTTAAGCATTGTTATTATTCTTGTAGGAGAAGTTGGGATGATCTCTCCATCCTGGATTGTATTGATTAGAATAAGGGTTATATTGCTTGTTCCTCTGCATCTCAATAGCATTAACCTGTTCAAGATCTCCCCCCATAGTGTTTGGAGCAAAACATTGTGAAGAAACATGCCCTGGATTACCACAAGATTCACATGTGGCTTCTGCAGATTGAACCGGCAATGTAGTCAACTTCTCAAATTTTTGGGTGAGAACATCAAGCTTTGCAGCAATAAGATCAACGGCGTCAACGGTGTATTTTCCTCCCGGCTTTGCACTAGAAGGACTTGCATTTGATGATGGATTAGCTCTTCTATCACCTCCCCACTGACAATGGTTGAGTGATATATCTTCAATGATGTCATAGGCTTCCCTATAGGATTTTGTCATAAGAGCACCACCGGCTGCAGCATCAAGCGCCATCCGGGTGTTATAGAACAGCCCGTTGTAGAAGGTCTGAAGAAGTAGCCAATTAGTAAGACCGTGGTGCGGGCAAAGACGTTGAAGGTCTTTGAACCTCTCCCAAGTATCATAAAGTGTTTCACCATCATTTTGAGAAAAGTTAGTGAGCTGATTTCTCAAATGAGCAGTCTTGCTTGGAGGAAAATATTTGGCAAGAAAAACATTAAGTAGCTGGTCCCAAGTTTTTATAGACTTCTTCGGAAGAGATAAAAGCCAAGTTTTGGCCTTATCCCTTAGAGTGAAAGGAAAAAGCATCAGTCGTACCCCATCTGCAGATACGCCATTAATTTTGAAAGTGTTCAAGTACTCCAGAAATTCTGCAATGTGAAGACTTGGGTCTTCATTAACGGTACCCCCAAAGCGGTTTTGTTGGATCATCTGCATCATAGAAGGAGCAATGGAGAAATTGTTCGCTTCTATGGCTGGTAGGTCGATGGCTCCACATATGTTTGTGGCCACCGGCATAGCAAAATACTTGAGCGGGCGGTCGTCTTCCATGATTGGAAGGTTTGGTGAAGTTTCTTCAAAGGATGAAAAAGACGGCGTGGATGATGATGGAGATGGTGATGGTGGTGGAGTGGTATCCTCTAGCTGTGATTGTTCTTTCCTTCTTGATCTTCTCAAGCTTGAGAGGCTTCGCTCTA
This sequence comes from Alisma plantago-aquatica, assembly GCA_963693085.1. Classification (NCBI taxonomy): domain Eukaryota; kingdom Viridiplantae; phylum Streptophyta; class Magnoliopsida; order Alismatales; family Alismataceae; genus Alisma; species Alisma plantago-aquatica. Next base: position 748,925,789 of record OY856414.1, read on the forward strand.
TCTCAAGGTCTAACAACGGGGTTGTTTGAAGACCTCGTTGCGAACGACACATACAACCTGAAAAGTGACAAGAAAAATTAAGAACACACTAAGAGGTATGTGAAATTCAAAAATGATGTATAATGATCTAGTCTCGAATACTAAGTAATACTTGTTACTCCAATTGAGTTACTGAATCTCCCCGGCAACGGCGCCAAAAACTTGTTGGTTCTTTAGACTAATGAGTTTCAATCATAAGAATGATCTTTTACTCAACTAGCTATATCCCGCAAGTATACGAGAGTAGTTGTAGTCGAGATCGAACACGAGGAGCAGAATGATAACTTAAATGAACGCAACAGTATTAAAGTTCAACAATCTAGATCGGTTTTAAAAAGGGCAGAAAGATTTGTTCCAAATACATAAAAGATTAAGTTTTAACTACAAGGGATTTCAGACTTTTATCAACAAACTAGGATTACAAGGAAAGTTCGATTTCAGAAGTTTAGGAATCTTGGACATTAGGATTTCACTCATATGCCATAGCAATCAATGAACAAAGCAATTTAAACATACATAAGATCGAGTTTCTAGGAAGAGTTGTGTTACATTTCACCTCCCGGTGTAGATGCAACGATCATAACTCAAAACAGCACTCTCGTACATGAATTTCATCTATGATCACAAACAAATCCTCAACTCATTCTTCTCTACTCTCATAGAAGAAGAAAGGTTGCCAAAAAGAACGTCTCCATACAAACCTGCTCGTTTTCTCAAACTAAGCAAGAAAGCAGAAATCATGCATATATAGCGGCCAACGATACATGCAAGGAAAAGGGCTACCGACGCCTTTAAGGTAGAGAAACAAGAAGCAAATGCATTTAGTACGAAATTACTTGTTCAATACATGCTATGGCATGGGAGTTACTCTCCCATGCCCAAGAAAAAGGATCTACTCGTCCATAACTATGTACAACAAGATTTCCACAGAATTCTCAATGCTAGACATCGTTTTGGGAAGAAAAGGCAAAAAGAACCAAAGATGTAACCACAAGGAGTAAGAAATACGGCTTTATGATGAGATTCCCTTCCTTTAGCTGCTTCAAAACGGACCAACTCCTCTCCCGAGAAGCTGCACGTAGTTGGAGAAGCTTGGCTGCACCTTGGGGAAGACAATGGAGAAGTGGGGAAGAAGAAATGGCTTCTTTGCTCAAGAAACCACCTTAGTTCCTCTCAAATCGCCTTGCTCTGCTCTCCTCTGCCTTTGGGACTAGAAAAACTTCCAAAATGGTCGAACGTAACCGTCCCATTCCTTCCCTCTTTCCTTTAAAATCGTATTCTGAAAATTTGAAATTCTGAAACTGACAGGTGCACGCCGTGCACCTGCACTGCAGTTGTAACCGGCTGATCTGTGCACGGCGTGCGTTGAGGAGTTGCACGCCGTGCAACCTTACAGGTTGTTTTCAGCAAATTCCGTCCCAGGTGCACGTCGTGCACCTACACTCTGCACGCCGTGCATTCTCTTTTCTGGACTGAACGGATTCCTCTGGAATGTTGCACGGCGTGCGTCTGGATATTGCACGCCGTGCACTTTGCTGCTTCAGCCAACTGATCCGTCTGGACAGGTGCACGCCGTGCACTTTGATCTGCACGCCGTGCATTTGTCTGTTTCTGTAGAAAAATCGTCTGAAATTAGTCCTTTTTGTGGCAATTTTGCAATACAAGTTATGGAACGCGTAGAGAAGCTAAAAGATGGCAAAACTAATACAAAAGAGACTGAATTACGCTAGAAAGAACTAAATTTGTGTGTGAATATATGTAGAAAAGATGATATATGAATCACACAACAAGCTACGTAGCATCTCATCAACCATATCATCCTGAATCGGGTCATCCTGAATCGGTTCATCATTGACATTAACATCATTATCTATATCTTCTATGTCACCACTATTAATATCGACATTTTCTGATCCATAATTAAGTTTCTCTCCATGCTAATACCATTCATTATAACCTTGTATGATCCCATTGCATATGACATGATTCTTAATTTCCTCAACAGTATCAACTTTCAAATTGTTACCACAATTTCTACATGGACAATAGAACCTATCTGTAGGTAGTTTCCTATGTTCCTCAGAAAATCTGATAAATTCATCAACACCTTTGGTAAACTCTGGACTGCAATGGTTCTTGATAGACATCCAACTTCGATCCATTTTCTAGATCACATTAAAATTAATTATCAAACTGAGCATTTAATATTGATACTATAAGTTGTAAGGTTTTTTTATAGGAAATTCGTTACTTTTATACTAAAGCGTACCACCTATCCCATTTTTGAATATTTAACCTCACTAGTAATTGTATAATGTATGTTTAGTTTTCAATAAAATTTCAGCAGCATTTCCCCTTAGTTCTCCAAGTACATCAATGTAAATGGCAAATAACCACTCACATATGTACCCAGAGAATAAATGAGGAAATACTACTAAAAATTTTCTTCAAAACTAAACATACATTATAGAACTACATCCTAAGTGAGATTAAATATCCAAAAACAGTCCCATATCAGGGACTATCCAAAATTTACTCCTAATGAATAAATTTTGAACGTGTTTCTAAGTTTATATATAAATGTATTTGTCATATTTATGCATAGGTGGTCTCATCTATAAACCCTAAAGTGTCAATCTAAAACTAAACAATGTCTACCCTTGCATGATGTAGATATAAAAGAATACATGCTTTTATTATTGGTTGGTTTACTAGATAAACATTCATTTATATGTACTGAATTGAATAATCAATTAGGTGCTCTTAACAGAAATAAATAGAAAGGTGTAAATTAAACATCATGCAGGATCCTTCATAATAGATAATAGTAAATCAAGTAAATCAAGACTCAAATGTAAAAGACAGCCAACACGACCAGTGTACCTAGCACGGCCGTGGTACAACTCAAATCAAAAGACAGCCAACACAATCAGTGTACCTAGCACGGCCGTATAGCACGGCACGGCCGTGGTACAACTGTACCTAGCACGGCTGTATAGCACGACACGGCCGTGGTACAACATACCTAGCACGGCCGTATAGCACGGCACGGCCGTGGTACAACTCAAATTTAGAAGACAGTTAAAAAGTAAAATTTTTGGCTTAAAGGCGAGCGTGGCACTAAGCATGGCCGTGCAAAGCACAGGCTGTGGCACCAAGCATGGTCGTAGCAGGAGTCTGAAACGGAAAATGAATTTACCTATCTGTTCAGAGAGGTGGTGGCGTCGAAAGCCTTGGCGGCGGAAAAATCGTTTGGAGAAGCAAGAGCGACCTTGGCGGCGAGCTGGTCTATGGCAACGGCGGCGAGATCTTGGCGGTGAGCTTTGGCAACAGCGGCGAGTTGGTGAGATATGACCCGGCGAGACCTTGGCGGCGCTTTTGGCGGCGAGTTAGCGAGCAACAATGGAGGCGACGACCCGAGCAACAAGCTGGTGATGGAGCGGCAAGCGACGAACGTCACGCTGGTGGCAACGAATCTTTGGAGGCGTCAACCTTGGCGTAGGCGAGTGTGAGCGACAGTGAGAACGAGAGTCGACAGTGAGGCTAGGAGAGAGAGTGTGAGAGTGGGGAGTGTGCGCTAGTGAGAGTGCGAGTGAGAGAGTAAGGGTTATCTGCAGACTTCTCGGGTCGGTTAAGCAAAAACCGACCCAACAGGTCTCTGCGGACGGTTATCTCAAACAACCGACCCAAGAGGGTCTTTGCGCGACACTTCTAGGGACGGTTCTTTAAAAAACCGACCCGAAAGGCTGAACTTCTAGGGACGGCTGTCTCGGAAAACCGACCCGAAAGGGTCTTTCCGCGGAGACCTCTAGGGACGGCTGTCTTAAAAAACCGACCCGAAAGGTTTTTGCGTGAAGACCTCTAGGGACGGTTAAAGAGAATAACCGACTCAAGAGGGTATAGATCCACGTGCGAAAGGCAAAATTTAATTCTTTTTCTCTGCGGGAAGCATGTCGGGTCAGTTTTTATATAAAACCGATGCTATGTTTATGCGTGCCGCGAATTTGATGATTTCGCGGGTCTTTTTCTAGCGTCGATTAACCTTAAAAAACCGACCCAATAGCTAAAAGCGGTACCCGAATTTTTTCTAATGACTTGTTGCTTCGGTTTTAGCTTATTCGGTCGGTTTTTCTAATATAAGTGACGCTAACGGAAGCGATGTTAGAGACCGAAAATGTACTAGTGCCATTAACCCACTAGTATTGTTTGGAATAGTCACAGTTAGGGAAGGAAGTCTCCTCTCCTCATGAGGTGCAAGTTATAAATAAATTTTATCTGATATTCTATCAAGCTAAGTAATGTTTTTCCATGCAAGGACACATATTTCTTAACTTCATCTAGTATTCTCAACCTTCCAAGCACTTCTTGTTCAAACTTAGAGATGTACCTTTGTCTTTGGTATTGTCTTGGCTGACCTTGTCCTTATTCCCCTTGCTTCCAAGAGAAGTTGGGATGATTTCTTCACTTTGGAGTGTAAGAGTTTGTTGGGATGATTTCTTCACTTTGGAGTGTAAGAGTTTGAGATAGGGCTTTCGTTGTATAGATTTACATGAGATTGATTTCTTCACTTTGGAGTGTAAGAGTTTGACATAGGGATTTGGTTGTTTAGATTTGCATGACATTGAAGAGATTGTACTTATTCACTAAGAATCTCCACAAAGTGATTAGATTGGCTAGAAGAGACTCCTACATGCGTCTTCATCAAATTCATCATATCATCTAAGAATTTCATCATTTGAGGGTTAGTATCATCCTTGGTGAGAGAAGGTGCAACTCCTATTTCTATCACAATGGCTGTCAATTGTAGAGGCACAACATCATGAGTTTTCAGCCAAGTGCTCAAAGAGTGGCCAAGATTTGTTAGGAGGTTTGGCCATGAGAGTACCACCATATGATGACTCCACAACTATTTGACCTATCTTAGAAATTCTAGAGTATAAGGACTGAATCTATAGGCACCTCATGATGGGGACAATATCTAAGCAACTTTTGAGACCTCTCCATCTTTTGTGGAACTACTCATTCTCTTTTTGAGTAAAATATGAGATGTACCGCCTCATCCGTGTTAGCTTAGAAATAGGATAATTATTTCCATAAAATCAATACTTCATTGTCTCCCAAGTGAAAATATCAGTTTTGGAAGAATACCAGTCATTTGTTGTGTCTTTGAGAGAGAAGGGGAACAAGGTGAGTAAAATAGAATCATCAATAGCTGTAAGAATCCTAAAAGTAGAGAAAATCTCCAAAAAGGTATCTATGTACTTATACGTCTTTTCATTTTCAACCCCATAGAAGGTAGGAATATATATGTAAACAGATCGAATATAAAGTGGATATTGCTATATCTGATATTTGAATCTGAAAAATATATTCGACCCGATATCTGATCCTATATCCAATGAATATGATGTAATAATATCCAAAATTTGATCTAAACAGATTATATCCAAATATAGATAAATATCCAATCTTAACCTTAAATTATAAATTTAATGTTCATAAATATATTATATATAGAAAATATTAATTTTTTTGAAAATGAGGAACCCCTCCCGGGATTGGCCACATTGGACCCCATCCAACCAAGAGTAAACACCGGGACCAGTCGTGTCATTGGGGGGGACACCACAATGTTCCCAATAAAATTCCAACCACTATTTCACCACAACCAAGAGTAAAAATATTGATATTCATATGAATATACATGACAAAATACCTATTTTCATATTTTTATATATAGATGATACAAATTCAATAATATATGTATATGTTTGTCAGATTCAGACTTTTTCAGAGTGGATATAGCCATATACGTTATCCTATCTGAGATATTTGGATATAAAATTTGATATATTAAATCTAGTCTTAATTATGTGGATGTCAAATTTTTTCTTCTTCTTCAAAATTTTAGACTCAAACCTGGATCGAATGTGCAAATTCTAGATATCCATTTACAGACCTACGTAAGAAGAAGTCCAAGAAGAAATGATGGAATTGGGAACCGTTGTCGTGGAATATGATAAACTATAGTAGCAACATGTGAATTGTAGTTTCCAGACATGAAGTAGTCATGAAGTAGGTTGTGAAGAGGTGGAGGAGTTGGTGGAAGACAACATGCCCCTCATTCTCATGTATATCCCTATTTTCCATATCTTTGTATAGATACTAGTTGTGCTAAATTCTCCGCCTTTGTCTCTGTATCTTGGGATCCTCAAGAAAGAGATGATAGAAGTAGAGTAGTGTCCAACTATTCACTAAGTTTCACTTGCACAAGGAACAACCAATCAATAGGAGACAAGTTAGCAAACCAATATGCAAATAGTAACTCAAGAATAATGAATAGAAATAGTGAGGGCAATCACACAAATGATCTAGGCCAAACACCTTTCACCTGACAATGGTGCCAGAAATCTTGATGTGTGCATGGGACACACACACACTTGGGCTAATGAATTTGCAAACCTGATAGACATGCTATGATAGATTCAAACACTTTCCTGTAAGAACATAGGTTCATATTATAGATAGAGGGTGGAAAGTTATGGGTTGAACCTGAGAGAGGGGGGTACTAGAGCTTAATTTGTTTTGGATAGGTTCCTAAATCATATTTTAGGGTTCAAGGGTTTAACTTTGGATTTGTTTGTTACATTAGGTTGGGGAAGCAACCAATTAATTAAAGTCCAAATAAAAAATACTTTTTAACCATAAAGAAGTTAGATCTAATTAACAAAGAGGAAATATCAATTACACTAGAGCATGAAAGAAATATCTATCACTAAAGACTAAACTAAAAAATCAAGCGTAGTTATCAAACAAGATGTGGAAACTAACTAAACTAGACAAGGAAGGAACTAAACTAGCAATTTAGGAAAAAAGACAGCTAAAAGACCAGATTAGAAACTAACTAGATAATACTATAATAAGGAAGAACAAAGGAACACAAATGACTCTATCAATGTCTAGCTACCATGAACATGGCAAGCGAATAATGTAGCAAGTAGAGAGACTAACTAAGTAAGCACTAGTTAAGCAAGAAATAAATTAGGGTTTTGATCAATTCATGGAGATGAGGACCATTTGGGTTAATGTAACTATCACCTAGGTTGGGGGTCATAACATGAAAACAATACTCACTCATTTATATTAGAAAACCAATCAAGAAATCTAGACTATAGGGGCCCTAAACTACTAATTTACCATGGATGGAATAGGGTGCGTATAGGGGAACTACTCCCGATCACCCCCTATCCAACCTTTAAAGTCATTTGATTAGGGTTTAAGTGGAATTAAACTAAGGATAACAAGTCTATGCTTCTAGGTTAGAAGCTCTTATAGAAAATGGGAGTGGAGGGTGGAAATGAGGATTTTACAACTCACATCACCTACTATCTTACCTTTAGGTAGCTCCAAGCCAATTGCACTAAGTTCTTTTAAAATAGATACTTAGATTCCTCATTTAAGTGTAAGAGAATGGGTTGATATGTAGGACCATGGGTATCTATCTAGGGATCCACTAGTTGGACCTAGGAGCATATAAAAAATAGATATAGATAAGCTATTTTGCCTAGAAGCTGGGTGATTTCAAGCATAAACCACAATGTAATAAATAGGAAATGAGATAGAAGTAGAAGATAATCACTATCAAATGAATTTGTAAAGTTTAAAAATCACTTTATCCCAACATGGTATCCAAGTCACATTTTAACCCCAAACAACTCATCCATGGACTTATCTACTCGTAAAAAAAGAAATGAAGAAAGAAAAAGAAGAAGTAGAGGACTAGATATCCATATATTCACCTCCATCTATATAAGCACACCCTTCTTGGTCCTTAGTTTATGGATGACATAGGATGATGGCTGGAAGTAGTTAAAACCCTATAAAGTTAGGGTTTTGGAGTTTAACACAATAGAAATGAGGTGGGAGTAGGTGGAAATGATTGGGAAAGGATTAGTTGGTGCCTTCAATACTTAGAGTGGCTAACCTTCAGCTCCCAGTTTCCACAAATAGTTATATAGTGGCTTGGATAGAATAGGGTCGAGTGGGGTATTTGAGTAACATGATATCTAGGATGTAGTAGGGTTTGGGTGGCAGTACAACCATTTTGGGTAGAACAACCATGGTGGTGTAGTGGTGGAATGGACTTGCTCGGAGGGAACGACTATGGAGGTGAATGGAAAATCATAATGGAAATTTGGAGTTTTAGAGGCTGGTAGCACATCGGTGATAGGAAACAAGACCATGATGGTTGTGAGGTGACATGACCATTCCGGGTAACTCATGTGTGGTTATATGGTTGTGGTGTAGTCATTCTCCTTGGCATAAGCCATCTGACATCTTGGTAGCCTGACCATTTTGTTTGGCATGATCATGCTGGGGTCTTTTTTGCATGCATGACCGGGCTGATAGACTTCAATTGAGCTACTTTCTTGATATTCTTCTTTGTGATTTTTAACATTTGTAGCACATCTATTCCTTGGTACTATGGTCATTCTAGGGGTCTTCTAGTGCACTTTCTCTTCATAGTCACCATCCATGGAGTTCTTTGCTTTAGCTTGATTATTTACCACTAAGGGTAGCTTGGGGATTCTCTTAGACTCTAAAATCCTATAAGGGTAGAGAAACTATAAGATCATCCCCCTTCTATCCCCTCCATCCATATCATGGTCAAGATACCTAGAAATATGCAAAGAACCTTCATAAGTGCATTTGATAATATACCATTTATTAGGAGAAGTAATATGCATTGTAACATGTATATATATGATAAAAGGCCAAAATTGTTGACATAACAATTATACATTGTTCACATTTTGATGATGACTTAACCATTCCATTCATATATATCTAATATGTCTATTTGAGATGAATTTTAGGTACTAGGTAAATGAAGAGGATGGCAATTGGCAAACCCAAGTTGCAAGAAAACAAGTTAAAATCAATGCAAATGGATGGTTTGTGGAATAGACTATACATCCACTAGAATCTTGTTGTAAATCATTTGTATTGAGTATATGAATTGTAAATAATCTCATAAAAAATCAAGAACAAGGTGAAAGATTCTCCTTGGGGAAGATGAAGAAGAAGTCTAAAGACCAAAGTTGTTGGTTCTGATCTCCAAACCATGACATAAACACGATTAAAACTTAGCGGAAGCGAATCGGTAATCAGCGGAAGACAAAAATCACGGAAAATTAAAACTTTTCGAGATAAGAACTTGTATCCATAAAAACTCCTTTCATAAAGAGAGGTAACTGTTTACATCTCAGGATAATTACTTCTTGAGTAATTATATACATTCAAGATACAAAATCTCAAGATCACATAACACAAGACTCCAAGACCTGAGAGTACAGAGGACACATAGGACTGACTCTAGCTACACCACATGGCAGGACAAATCTCCACCTGAGATTACTGCTGCCCCTGGGGCTGCTGCTGAGATTGATCACTTGTAGGCTGGTTTCTTCGTCTCCGACGTCCACCTAAAAAGTTGAAGTCTACGGGGTGAGACAATTATACATAATTGTCCCAGCGAGAGTTATAACTCTTCGCCAGAAGCTTTATTATAACATCAAAGATTATTTTAAACAGTAAAGCCTTCAAAGCATTCTATAACAGTTGCAGATATAACAAGATCTCTACAAATTAGGAGATATGGAGAATATCAACATTATTGCAATGTAACATCAATCAACTAACTTGGAGTCATCTCTAACAAGTTATACTACATGGTTGATTATGTTTTACAAACAACATTATGCCCTGTGGAGATGAGGCTTACCACTCATACTCCAACTGATCGCTGAGAAGCCGCATCAGTATCATACATAGGTCATTAAGAGAGCCGGATTCTCATGACCTTCATCTTCCTCAGTCAGTAAGAGGATCACTTGTAGGACATCTTGTGTCTCTACTACTATAGCTCACCAGGGTAAACTGGTCCTTCGCTATTCTAGAGTCACAGTGGCGTTCTGTACTCTCTTCGTCATCAGGAGGTTTCATATTTACCTACCACTGATACGGATATCTGTGCTTTCTTCATCATCAGGAGGTTTCATGTTTACCTACCACTGATACGGTATGGAACTATAGTGAAGGATGGATGGATTCCACATCTACATCACTTTCCTACACTAGGATGTAAGGTTCTACACATCCATGTACCCCACATACTCAAAAGTATGTGCTCCAGGAGTTCCCTAAGGAAAACCTGTTTCACCATCACTTAATTTCTGACAATGATGGATCTATGATCAGGGCTCTACATTATACTTGATTAGTTAGGTACATTCAGTATTCTTTAACAGCATACATTGTTCTTCAAACAATAACAGTAGCATAGCAGCTATAAAAGAAGAATACTAAATGTAACAGGCCTAACTCATATCAATCATCATTTCTCATTATCCTCATCACAAGTCATCTCTAAAGCATGACCTTGATGGTATTCATGGCTCTCACAGCCCATTATCAGTATAGGATGCCACTGGCAAGGCATCAGATTACATTACTTATTCATAAGGCTAACAACATGCCTTCAATGAATATAACATCAACATCCATACCTGGATATGATTACCTTCATATCAAAACCTGCATGGTTAATACATCTGATAAAGGAAATACAATAATAAGGAATGTACTTCCTACTCTTGTCATAAGAGTTAAATCTTTAATTCTACTCAAATAGAGTTTATTGCTCAAAAGCATGCCATTACCCTTGAATTAGGGTTTACTATTCACATTACATGTCATCACCCTTGAATTAGGGTTTACTATTCACATCAAGGTGAATTAAACTCATAACATCATCATGTTTGAGTAACACCTTCATTGATGCTCCTGGATTAGTTAAAGGTTCATCATTTATCATAATTAGGGTTTCTATGATCTCACACAGGTGGATCATACCCTAGTTATACTCATTTCTGTGTATTGGGGATGTTTCAATTGAGTTTCCATTTAAAAGAGGTACTTTCTCTCTCTAGAGGTACTTTCTCTCTCTAGAAGTACTTTCTCTCTCATCATAAGGTTAGGTGATGTCAACATCACTCTAAAACAGGTTGGGTTGAGTCATTATAGGCTAACATAGCCAAAAGCATCACCATTAAGTGATTAGAGTTACTTTCTCTCTCTAGGGTACTTTCTCTCTCTCTAGAGTACTTTCTCTTTCATCATACTAATGGTTGATGATAACATTAGACTAGATCAGGTTATATAGAGTCATTATGACTAAAAACATCATTCTCATGTAATTAGGGTTTGAATTGAGCAAGGTATAACTCAATTGACCCTTTAGGGGTATCTTGGTAATTCACCCCATTGATCATCATCATCATAGTCAAAAACCTTAATCAAATAACTCCTTACTATCTTAGATTATCATTAGTGTTTGATTTGAGCAACATTGAACCATCACACGATTGAATTCGGTTGAAAGTGTTGACCGATTGCTCACTTTGACCCTTCAAGTCCATGAGCCCCTTTCTAGTTCCAAGACCGTGAGCCTCCTCATGGGCTTGAGATCGTGAGTCACCTCACGGTCTTGAGGTCGTGAGCCCCCTCACGATCTTGAGGTCGTGAGCTACCTCACGATCTTGAGGTCGTGAGCCCCCTCACGGTCCTGAGGTCGTGAGCCACCTCACGGTCCTGAGGTCGTGAGCCACCTCACGGTCCTGAGGTCGTGAGCCCCCTCACGGTCCTGAGGTCGTGAGCCACCTCACGGTCCTGAGGTCGTGAGCCCCCTCACGGTCCTGAGGTCGTGAGCCCCCTCACGGTCCTGAGGTCGTGAGCCCCCTCACGGTCCTGAGGTCGTGAGCCCCCTCACGGTCCTGAGGTCGTGAGCCACCTCACGGTCCTGAGGTCGTGAGCCACCTCACGGTCCTGAGGTCGTGAGCCACCTCACGGTCTCAACCACAAGGTCCTTCAACAAAGGTTCAACAAATCAAACAATGATGTCAACTGATGTTGAAGCCTTCAAAAGGTCCAATAACTGTTGACCACCTATGGATTGAGTTAATTAAGGTTATGCTTAACCAAATGGTCATTCAATTGACCCTCAATTGTTGACCAATTAGGATTGAAATCGATTCAATTAAGGTCTATCAATGTTCACCCATCATCACTCAACAATGTGTATCAACACAAGGTTGAACCCTTCAATTGAGCTCCAATTGGGCCCAAACTTGACCCAAACGGTCTTGAGGTCATGTGGGTGGACCCCACATGGTCTTGAGACCATTTTGCCCAAGATTTCATCAAAATCTAAGGTGATTTGATAGAGGTTGAACCATGATTGGTCACAGAATCCGAATTTTTATTAACTTGATAACTTATTTGCAATTGGGTGTTCAATTGGTCAAATTACTCAACCCTAGACCTTCAAATGGTCTTGGGTGATTGTCCTCACGGTCTTGAGGTCATGTGGGTGGACCCCACATGGTCTTGAGACCGTTTAGGTCAATCAACCCTAAAAACCCTAATTAGGTCACCATAATTTCAGTACTGATTTTATCTAGGGTTAGCCCTAGTATTCACCCTTCAACTCTTAGCCCGTTTGGAATTAGACCATCAAACTTGGTGAGTTGTTAATTAACATAATTTTGAACAGTAATCTCATGGGGTCAACGCTTAGTCAACGACCTTTCACGGTCTTGAGACCTTTTGCCCAAAAAGGCAATTTCAGACCGTTTGAAAATCAGCAATTAATTCATTTAAAGTCGTGACTTAAAAAGGTCATATCTCCCGATTCCTTTGGAGTTAGTCTCCCAAATTTTGAGGGTATTTAGCCTATATAATTAGGAACAGGTTTCTTATATGGTCCACGCTCGGTCAACAGGGCCAATCGGTCTTGAGACCGCGAGCCCTCTCACGGTCTCGAGACCGCGAGGCTCCCTCACGGTCTTGAGGTCGTGAGAGCAAACTGTTAGGACCGTTTAGGGAAAAGAAAAGCGGTGGGTTTTTCTTGGAAATCACGCCTTCATCTTCTAGCTCAAGAACAGTACAGATATCCCACGGGTTTGCTTGCAAAATAGCAGGGAAAAGTAGGGAAATACTAGGAGCTATCATTAACTCGCATATAAAGATGAACATAGTAAAGCATAGGTTTAGAGTTATAAAACCCGCCTAAAGCTTGCTTCTTGAGCTCCAAGCTTTCAAGCTCCAATCTCTAATGGCGTCCTTGAGTTCCCACAGGTTGGCCAAGGTGAAAACTCCAAGGAAGGATGAAAAGAGACGGCTAGAAAGATAGGGTTTCGAGAATTAGCCATGAAGATGACCTTGAATTCGAATTCTAACCATGGAATTAGGCAAGAAGAGGGGTTTAAACCTACCTTGCACCCCTTGTTCGTCCTCCTTAGCTCCAAGGCAGCCCTTGGTCGTCTTTGGTGAAATGAAACAGTAAAGGGAACGAAGGTTAAGTTCCCTTGCAACTAAAGGAAGGATGGCTTATATACATGGGATAGGATTTTCAACATTAGTTCATAAGTTTCCTTTAATTCCAACTAAGTCCTTCTTTTATTACTTGCTCGTCCCTTCCTCTTTATTCTAAGGACAAACCTTATCTTAAGTTATAGAAAAGAAGGCAAGGAAGAACAATCTAATAATAAAGTTCATACTTAAAGGGTTATTGCACATATACCCTGATTATTCAATCACAGAGCCTATTTCTTAACTTGATAACTCAATTGAGGTGAATTCCTCATCATTTCTTCTCTAAATGATGGCAAAAGTCTAAAAAGATACTTTAGATGACATTCTTTACAAATTGCATCCCATCATTTGGGTAAATTGCATTTTACCCCAAATTAGGGTTTCAAGCCCTGGGATTGCTTCCACAGCTGCACCTTGGTGCTCTAGCTTGGGAAATCCCTCAAACTTTGCCAAAGAGATTCTCATGATGTCTCAACATCAGAGGAACATCTCATCATGTGCAAATTGCAAGTTAACCCTTTCAACTGGGTAAATTGCACATAGGTCCCTGTATATCAAAACAATGCTACAACTTTAAATAAAAAGGAGCAAATACTGAAATATACGTTTCTGAGAAGCTTAATTACATGCTCAGAGTTAATCACAAGGATTTAACTACATATTTAGGCAAAACACCTAGGGTTAACTCATAACCCAGGTCAGGGATGTTACAAATTATCCACCCCTTACAAGGATTTCGTCCCCGAAATCGATAAAACATATTACGAGAAAAGGGCAGGATACTTCCTTCTCATCTCATCCTCTAACTCCCAAGTGGCTTCTTCAATACCACGATGATTCCAGAGGACTTTCACAAGACTTATATCTTTCTTCTTTAACTTTTTAATTCGTTTATCAAGGATTGACACTGGTCCCTCTTCATAGGATATGTCATCATTCAATTCTACTTCCATAGGTTGTAGAACTGACTCGGTGTCTGGGTGACATTTCTTCAACATAGAAATGTGAAACACAGGATGTAACCTCTGTAATTCTGGGGGCAGCTCTAGTTTATATGCTACCTTTCCAATCCGTTCAATGATTGGATAAGGCCCCATATATCTAGGAGCTAACTTCCCCTTCCTTCCAAAACGAAGGACCCCTTTCCAAGGTGAGACCTTAAGATACACTTTGTCTCCAACCTGGAACTCTAAAGGTCTACGACGTTTGTCAGCATAAGATTTCTGCCTATCCTGAGCAGTCTTAATCTTATGTTGTATAATTTTAATCTTTTCTGTGGTTTGCTGTACCAAGTCAGGACCTAACAACTGGTGCTCACCAGTCTCAAACCAACACAAGGGTGATCTACAACGTCTACCATATAAGGCTTCATAAGGTGCCATATCAATACTATGCTGATAGCTATTGTTATAGGCAAACTCTATCAAGCTTAGGTGTAGGTCCCAACTTCCGGTAAACTGGAGAACACATGCTCGCAACAGGTCTTCTAAGGTTTGTATGGTTCTTTCCGACTGTCCATCAGTCTGTGGATGAAAGGCCGTACTAAACCTCAGCTTGGTACCTAGGGCTTTGTGTAACTGTTCCCAAAAACGACTTGTAAACTGAGGACCTCTGTCCGAAATTATTGTGACAGGAACTCCATGCAACCGCACTATCTCTTGCACATACAACTCTGATAACCTTTCCGCAGAATAGGTTGTTTTGACAGGTAAGAAATGTGCTATCTTAGTCAACCTATCAACAATTACCCAAATGGAATCATGTCCTTTGCTTATCCTGGGTAGGCCAACAACAAAGTCCATGGTTACATGGTCCCACTTCCACTGTGATATGGGTAAAGGTTGCATTGTCCCTGCAGGCTTCTGGTGTTCAGCTTTAACTTGCTGACACACAGGACACCTCAGAACAAACTCTGCAACGTCCTTCTTCATCCCAGGCCACCAATACAGATCCTTCAAATTCTGATACATCTTGGTGCTCCCTGGATGCATAGCATACATGGAAGAATGGGCTTCTTCCAGGACTAACTTCCTTAAGTTGTCCACATCCGGCACTATCATTCTTCCATTATAACAAGCTACTTGATCTTTTGAGTCATGAAACCCATCTTGTTTCTCATTTCCATACTCAGATCTTATATGTTGAACTGCAGCATCATCTAGCTGTGCTTCTTTAATCTGCTCTCTTAGAGTAGGTTTAATATGCATCTCAGCTAACAAACCGGCTAGTAATGACACCTTCAACTGTACATTGTCTTGCCTTAAAGAGATAAGCATATCTCTTCTAGAGCATACTAAAGAGTTTAGTTGTGTTCTATTCATGGTTGATGTTGCTGATTTCCTACTCAAGGCATCTGCCACAACATTGGCCTTACCTGGATGGTAATCAATTGTACAGTCGTAGTCCTTGATTAACTCCATCCAGCGACGTTGCCTCATGTTGAGCTCATGCTGAGAGAAGATATACTTAAGGTTTTTGTGGTCTGTGAAAATCTGGAATGTCTCTCCGTAGAGATAATGTCTCCAGATCTTCAAAGCATAAACCACAGCTGCTAACTCCAGATCGTGTGTTGGATAATTCTCCTCGTGTTTCTTAAGCTGTCGGGAAGCAAAAGAAATCACTTGTTTATCCTGCATCAACACACATCCTAGTCCATTTTTGGAAGCATCACAGAAAACTATATACCCTTTTCCTTGCTCAGGTAGCACTAGCACAGGTGCACTTGTCAACCTCTCCTTCAGCAGCTGGAAAGATTGTTGACACTTATCACTCCAAGAAAAAGGAACATCTTTCCGGGTTAACTTAGTCAAAGGTAAAGCTATAGAACTAAAGTTCTTAATGAACCTTCGATAATAGCCAGCTAACCCCAAGAAACTTCGAATCTCCGTCGGTGTTTTCGGTTGTTCCCATCGTAGAACAGATTCTACTTTTGCAGGGTCAACACGAATTCCCGAGGCGGATATTATATGTCCAAGAAAAGATACTTCCGGCAGCCAGAACTCACACTTGCTAAACTTAGCGTACAGCTTATGTTCTCTTAGCAAGGTCAGAGCTTGGCGAAGATGCTGCTCATGCTGCTGAGCATCTTTACTATAAATCAGTATGTCATCTATGAAAACGACAACACACTGATCAAGGAAAGGTCGAAAAACTCTATTCATGAGTTCCATGAATGCAGCTGGTGCATTGGTTAGTCCAAACGACATAACCGTGAACTCATAGTGACCATATCTTGTCCTAAAGGCAGACTTGGATATGTCACTATCCTTAATACGAAGTTGGTGATATCCAGACCTCAAGTCTATCTTTGAAAAGACTGTTGCACCACGCAACTGGTCAAAGAGATCATCAATCCTCGGCAGAGGATACTTATTCTTTATTGTCACTTTATTGAGTTGTCTATAGTCGATGCATAACCGCATTGACCCATCTTTCTTTTTAACAAACAAGACCGGAGCACCCCAAGGTGAAGTGCTTGGTCGGATAAAACCTCTCTCAAGTAGCTCTTGAAGCTGTTTCTTGAGTTCTGCCATCTCGGCAGGAGCCATTCTATACGGAGTTTGAGCTATGGGTTTCGTATCTGGAATCAGATTGATTTCAAAATCAATCTCCCGAGGTGGTGGTATACCAGGAAGTTCTTCAGGAAACACATCCTCGAATTCCCTGACTATGGGAACTTCAGCAGGGTTGGAACTTTCCTTGGTAACGTCTACCACATGGGCTAAGAATGCATAACATCCTTGCCTCAACAGCTTATCAGCAACCATAGCTGACACAAGACAGGTGGGCAGAATCTTTCTTTCACCTTGAAAGATCCATGTGTTGCTTTCATCAGCAAACACAGCCAACTTGGACTCACAATCCAAGACAACTCTATACCTTTCTAAGGTATCCATCCCAAGGATTATATCAAACCCCTGCATATCAAGTGGTATAAGGTCCACTTGAATGCGATGGTCAGAAAAGAAAAGGATGCAGGAAGAACATACCTCCTGCAAAACGACAGACCCACTCAATGGAGTCTCTAACAACAAACTATCTGCTCTATGACTAACAGTCACATTGCAGTTACGAATCACTTCACGAGTGATGAAAGAGTGCGTAGCACCCGGATCAATCAGAACAGATACATTATAGGATATAGACATATCAAAATATAAAAGTTTCATCTGACCTGCCACTACCCGTGGATTGACCACTGCCTCAGGTGGGTTCATAGCATAGAACCTCGCGGTTGCCTGGTGTTGAGGTGGTGCTGATGATCCAGCTTGAGACGCTTGTCCACGTCCTCGAGCTGCTCCTTGATGTTGTCTATTCTGAGATCCCTGTTGATTCTGTCTCGGAGGTTGTTGTGTCACACCGATAGGTCTAGAACGACAATCCTTCATCAAGTGTCCCACCTTACCACAGTTGTAGCAACTCTTCTCCTGTTGCTGGGGTCTGGGTGGTCCAGTAACTGACACTGATGCAGAACTGTGCGTCCCTTGAAGCGGTTGACTCCGTCCTCTACCTCTACTTGGTGTCCATTGAGTTTGAAAACTTGATCTGGGTGGTGGAGGGTTAGGTGTAGAGAATCTAGGTTTCTTGGAATCCCTAGATGGAGAACCCTGGAACTGGGGATATCTTTTATGGGTTTGTCTTTTCTCAACAACAGATCTCTCTA
The DNA here is from genome assembly GCA_963693085.1 of Alisma plantago-aquatica. Lineage (NCBI taxonomy): Eukaryota > Viridiplantae > Streptophyta > Magnoliopsida > Alismatales > Alismataceae > Alisma > Alisma plantago-aquatica. Next base: position 748,943,925 of record OY856414.1, read on the forward strand.
TCCTTCGGACTGACTCAACGAAGGTAGAGAATCTCTCTCTGTTTTCTAAGGCAGACACAGGGGTTGACATATCGGAATTCAAACCCTTTTCAAATCTTCTGATTCTTTCCTCATCCGTAGCGGCCATGTGCGGACAAAACCGCAACAGCTCCATGAACTTAGCTTCATACTCGCTAATGTTCATCATACCCTGCCTTAGTTTCTCAAACTGAGAAATCTTCTCATCTAGGAAGGTCTTTGGAAAATATCTATTGATAAATTCCCGACGAAACTCTTCCCATGAGAACTCTACTCCAGGTCTCTTCTGCTCTTCCATGTTCCACCAGTGACCAGCACTGCCTTTGAGAAGATAGACAGCATGTCTAACCTTTTCAGCTTCCGGAATCATAAGAATCCTGAAAGCCTTCTCCAACTCTGTCAACCATAAGTCAGCATCTGCAGGGTCGGCAGTTCCGAAGTACTCGGTAGCTCCGACACGACGAAGTCGTTCGAATGTCTTACCAATACCTTGTACTTCAGGCTGGACAGGTGCCCTAGGTGCAGGAATGGGCATCCTATCGGTTATATGTGTCATGGCAGTCATAAACTGCCCGAACATCGTCTGTATAGCTGGATCACTCATGTCAGCTGGGTCGAACTGGGGTGGCTCTCTTGGCGACTTAGGTGCAGGTTGTTCTATTCTCGGAACTCTTGCACCGCCTCGAGGTGCACTAGCACTACTCTCAGCCACGTGCTCATCGCGATGTTCTGACATTCTTATGTATCTTCTTCTCCTGAGGAGCAGAAGATTCTATTAGATAAGGAAGGAGTACTAAAGGTAGACTCGACATCCTAAGTCCTATGCCTCTGTAGACTCAACTGAACCTGGAGCTCTGATACCACTAATTGTTGGTTCTGATCTCCAAACCATGACATAAACACGATTAAAACTTAGCGGAAGCGAATCGGTAATCAGCGGAAGACAAAAATCACGGAAAATTAAAACTTTTCGAGATAAGAACTTGTATCCATAAAAACTCCTTTCATAAAGAGAGGTAACTGTTTACATCTCAGGATAATTACTTCTTGAGTAATTATATACATTCAAGATACAAAATCTCAAGATCACATAACACAAGACTCCAAGACCTGAGAGTACAGAGGACACATAGGACTGACTCTAGCTACACCACATGGCAGGACAAATCTCCACCTGAGATTACTGCTGCCCCTGGTGCTGCTGCTGAGATTGATCACTTGTAGGCTGGTTTCTTCGTCTCCGACGTCCACCTAAAAAGTTGAAGTCTACGGGGTGAGACAATTATACATAATTGTCCCAGCGAGAGTTATAACTCTTCGCCAGAAGCTTTATTATAACATCAAAGATTATTTTAAACAGTAAAGCCTTCAAAGCATTCTATAACAGTTGCAGATATAACAAGATCTCTACAAATTAGGAGATATGGAGAATATCAACATTATTGCAATGTAACATCAATCAACTAACTTGGAGTCATCTCTAACAAGTTATACTACATGGTTGATTATGTTTTACAAACAACATTATGCCCTGTGGAGATGAGGCTTACCACTCATACTCCAACTGATCGCTGAGAAGCCGCATCAGTATCATACATAGGTCATTAAGAGAGCCGGATTCTCATGACCTTCATCTTCCTCAGTCAGTAAGAGGATCACTTGTAGGACATCTTGTGTCTCTACTACTATAGCTCACCAGGGTAAACTGGTCCTTCGCTATTCTAGAGTCACAGTGGCGTTCTGTACTCTCTTCGTCATCAGGAGGTTTCATATTTACCTACCACTGATACGGATATCTGTGCTTTCTTCGTCATCAGGAGGTTTCATGTTTACCTACCACTGATACGGTATGGAACTATAGTGAAGGATGGATGGATTCCACATCTACATCACTTTCCTACACTAGGATGTAAGGTTCTACACATCCATGTACCCCACATACTCAAAAGTATGTGCTCCAGGAGTTCCCTAAGGAATACCTGTTTCACCATCACTTAATTTCTGACAATGATGGATCTATGATCAGGGCTCTACATTATACTTGATTAGTTAGGTACATTCAGTATTCTTTAACAGCATACATTGTTCTTCAAACAATAACAGTAGCATAGCAGCTATAAAAGAAGAATACTAAATGTAACAGGCCTAACTCATATCAATCATCATTTCTCATTATCCTCATCACAAGTCATCTCTAAAGCATGACCTTGATGGTATTCATGGCTCTCACAGCCCATTATCAGTATAGGATGCCACTGGCAAGGCATCAGATTACATTACTTATTCATAAGGCTAACAACATGCCTTCAATGAATATAACATCAACATCCATACCTGGATATGATTACCTTCATATCAAAACCTGCATGGTTAATACATCTGATAAAGGAAATACAATAATAAGGAATGTACTTCCTACTCTTGTCATAAGAGTTAAATCTTTAATTCTACTCAAATAGAGTTTATTGCTCAAAAGCATGCCATTACCCTTGAATTAGGGTTTACTATTCACATTACATGTCATCACCCTTGAATTAGGGTTTACTATTCACATCAAGGTGAATTAAACTCATAACATCATCATGTTTGAGTAACACCTTCATTGATGCTCCTGGATTAGTTAAAGGTTCATCATTTATCATAATTAGGGTTTCTATGATCTCACACAGGTGGATCATACCCTAGTTATACTCATTTCTGTGTATTGGGGATGTTTCAATTGAGTTTCCATTTAAAAGAGGTACTTTCTCTCTCTAGAGGTACTTTCTCTCTCTAGAAGTACTTTCTCTCTCATCATAAGGTTAGGTGATGTCAACATCACTCTAAAACAGGTTGGGTTGAGTCATTATAGGCTAACATAGCCAAAAGCATCACCATTAAGTGATTAGAGTTACTTTCTCTCTCTAGGGTACTTTCTCTCTCTCTAGAGTACTTTCTCTTTCATCATACTAATGGTTGATGATAACATTAGACTAGATCAGGTTATATAGAGTCATTATGACTAAAAACATCATTCTCATGTAATTAGGGTTTGAATTGAGCAAGGTATAACTCAATTGACCCTTTAGGGGTATCTTGGTAATTCACCCCATTGATCATCATCATCATAGTCAAAAACCTTAATCAAATAACTCCTTACTATCTTAGATTATCATTAGTGTTTGATTTGAGCAACATTGAACCATCACACGATTGAATTCGGTTGAAAGTGTTGACCGATTGCTCACTTTGACCCTTCAAGTCCATGAGCCCCTTTCTAGTTCCAAGACCGTGAGCCTCCTCATGGGCTTGAGATCGTGAGTCACCTCACGGTCTTGAGGTCGTGAGCCCCCTCACGATCTTGAGGTCGTGAGCTACCTCACGATCTTGAGGTCGTGAGCCCCCTCACGGTCCTGAGGTCGTGAGCCACCTCACGGTCCTGAGGTCGTGAGCCACCTCACGGTCCTGAGGTCGTGAGCCCCCTCACGGTCCTGAGGTCGTGAGCCACCTCACGGTCCTGAGGTCGTGAGCCCCCTCACGGTCCTGAGGTCGTGAGCCCCCTCACGGTCCTGAGGTCGTGAGCCCCCTCACGGTCCTGAGGTCGTGAGCCCCCTCACGGTCCTGAGGTCGTGAGCCACCTCACGGTCCTGAGGTCGTGAGCCACCTCACGGTCTCAACCACAAGGTCCTTCAACAAAGGTTCAACAAATCAAACGATGATGTCAACTGATGTTGAAGCCTTCAAAAGGTCCAATAACTGTTGACCACCTATGGATTGAGTTAATTAAGGTTATGCTTAACCAAATGGTCATTCAATTGACCCTCAATTGTTGACCAATTAGGATTGAAATCGATTCAATTAAGGTCTATCAATGTTCACCCATCATCACTCAACAATGTGTATCAACACAAGGTTGAACCCTTCAATTGAGCTCCAATTGGGCCCAAACTTGACCCAAACGGTCTTGAGGTCATGTGGGTGGACCCCACATGGTCTTGAGACCATTTTGCCCAAGATTTCATCAAAATCTAAGGTGATTTGATAGAGGTTGAACCATGATTGGTCACAGAATCCGAATTTTTATTAACTTGATAACTTATTTGCAATTGGGTGTTCAATTGGTCAAATTACTCAACCCTAGACCTTCAAATGGTCTTGGGTGATTGTCCTCACGGTCTTGAGGTCATGTGGGTGGACCCCACATGGTCTTGAGACCGTTTAGGTCAATCAACCCTAAAAACCCTAATTAGGTCACCATAATTTCAGTACTGATTTTATCTAGGGTTAGCCCTAGTATTCACCCTTCAACTCTTAGCCCGTTTGGAATTAGACCATCAAACTTGGTGAGTTGTTAATTAACATAATTTTGAACAGTAATATCATGGGGTCAACGCTTAGTCAACGACCTTTCACGGTCTTGAGACCTTTTGCCCAAAAAGGCAATTTCAGACCGTTTGAAAATCAGCAATTAATTCATTTAAAGTCGTGACTTAAAAAGGTCATATCTCCCGATTCCTTTGGAGTTAGTCTCCCAAATTTTGAGGGTATTTAGCCTATATAATTAGGAACAGGTTTCTTATATGGTCCACGCTCGGTCAACAGGGCCAATCGGTCTTGAGACCGCGAGCCCTCTCACGGTCTCGAGACCGCGAGGCTCCCTCACGGTCTTGAGGTCGTGAGAGCAAACTGTTAGGACCGTTTAGGGAAAAGAAAAGCGGTGGGTTTTTCTTGGAAATCACGCCTTCATCTTCTAGCTCAAGAACAGTACAGATATCCCACGGGTTTGCTTGCAAAATAGCAGGGAAAAGTAGGGAAATACTAGGAGCTATCATTAACTCGCATATAAAGATGAACATAGTAAAGCATAGGTTTAGAGTTATAAAACCCGCCTAAAGCTTGCTTCTTGAGCTCCAAGCTTTCAAGCTCCAAGCTCTAATGGCGTCCTTGAGTTCCCACAGGTTGGTCAAGGTGAAAACTCCAAGGAAGGATGAAAAGAGACGGCTAGAAAGATAGGGTTTCGAGAATTAGCCATGAAGATGACCTTGAATTCGAATTCTAACCATGGAATTAGGCAAGAAGAGGGGTTTAAACCTACCTTGCACCCCTTGTTCGTCCTCCTTAGCTCCAAGGCAGCCCTTGGTCGTCTTTGGTGAAATGAAACAGTAAAGGGAACGAAGGTTAAGTTCCCTTGCAACTAAAGGAAGGATGGCTTATATACATGGGATAGGATTTTCAACATTAGTTCATAAGTTTCCTTTAATTCCAACTAAGTCCTTCTTTTATTACTTGCTCGTCCCTTCCTCTTTATTCTAAGGACAAACCTTATCTTAAGTTATAGAAAAGAAGGCAAGGAAGAACAATCTAATAATAAAGTTCATACTTAAAGGGTTATTGCACATATACCCTGATTATTCAATCACAGAGCCTATTTCTTAACTTGATAACTCAATTGAGGTGAATTCCTCATCATTTCTTCTCTAAATGATGGCAAAAGTCTAAAAAGATACTTTAGATGACATTCTTTACAAATTGCATCCCATCATTTGGGTAAATTGCATTTTACCCCAAATTAGGGTTTCAAGCCCTGGGATTGCTTCCACAGCTGCACCTTGGTGCTCTAGCTTGGGAAATCCCTCAAACTTTGCCAAAGAGATTCTCATGATGTCTCAACATCAGAGGAACATCTCATCATGTGCAAATTGCAAGTTAACCCTTTCAACTGGGTAAATTGCACATAGGTCCCTGTATATCAAAACAATGCTACAACTTTAAATAAAAAGGAGCAAATACTGAAATATACGTTTCTGAGAAGCTTAATTACATGCTCAGAGTTAATCACAAGGATTTAACTACATATTTAGGCAAAACACCTAGGGTTAACTCATAACCCAGGTCAGGGATGTTACAAAAGTCAAGAGTGGAGATTCCTTGAAGGTAGAAGACTTATTTTAAGAGTGGATAAGTCCTTGGTGAAGGCAAGATTCTCATTGCAAAAGTGGGAAAGTCCTTGGAAAGGTAGGAGACTCTTGGTATTGTATAGGTAAGTCCTTTGTAGGTTATTGGCTCCCTTGTCCTCAAAGGTAAGTATAGGTACCCTTGACCTTGAACAAGGTGGTATATATATTGTAACTCTTATAATGGAATATAATAAGTGTGCAATGGTTGAAATTCCTAGAGATTACAGCTATAGCTACATGAGGTTGAGGAGATGAGGTTACACGCCTATGAAAATGCTCGTATCCACAAGCAGAGAATGAAGGTGTGGCATGATGCCTACATAAAGAACTAGGATGTGTCAGAAGGAGACAAAGTCTTACTGTTCAACTCAAGGATCATATTATTCCCAGGAAAGCTCAGGCCCATGTGGTCTGGCCCTTTCACTGTAGTCAAGATCTACCTATCAGGGATAATGGAGATTACTAGTAAAAAGACTAGTACTTTTAAGGTGAATGGGCAGAGACTAAAAAGATATTATGAGGACAAAGCTTTCATAAGGATAAAATAACTATATTTAGAAGAGCTACAACCAACACCAAAAGATGAGTCCTAAGAAGACAAATGAGAGAGTCAAGCTAAAGAGATTAAATTAGCACTTCTTGGGAGGCAACCTAAGGATTTATTGCTTCCTTTTAATTTTTGAATATTTTCCTTGTGTTGGTTAACTCTAGACCCTATATATATATCCTAGCCTTAGTACCAACTACTCTGTCTCAAAGCAGGAATGTTGAATTTTTTTGCTTAGCAATTACATCTTCACATTCTTAATCGATATACAAAGGAAGAGTATCTTCACCTATATACCTTAATAATTTTAGTTTTACTTTTAGATCAATAAATACATAGGTCAGTTCACATATAGGTCTTTTAGCTATATCTCTGTGGTCTTTGAAAAGAAATGAACCCTAAATGATCATAAGAAGTGAGCAGAATCTTATGCAATCGCTCAGATATTGATCATCAACAACCACATAGAATGCTTGGACTCCTACGACCGTAGATATTTGACCATCCCTACGACCGTAGAGGTTTGACCATCCCAACAACCGTAGAAGGTTTAACCATCTCGCCCACTGTAGAAGGTTTGAAAGTCTCAGTTACTGGAAAGGATTTCCAAGCATCAACGCTAGGTCAAAACACATGGGTATAAAAACCCGAATCCTTTCTCAAGCTGACCTTCTTGCAACCACTGTGATTGAGACAAAACCCTAGCCCGCTGCAAAGTAACCAAAGACGATGACCCACTAGCACCACAAGGATCATGAAGGCAACGACGAATGAAGAAGATGATCAACCACTCTCCCTTTTTCCTTTTCTCATGGATAGAAGGTAACCCCAATCTCCCTCTTCTCTTGGTTTCCCTGCTCACTGTTGCTATTTCTTGTCTTTCCTTTCTTTTTCAATCGCCGACAAGGGTGAACAAGGTTTTGCTCCCCCAAGCTTAATCACATACCCTTTGAACACAACATTGTCTAATTTTTTTTCTCGTCGTCACCTTCTGCCTTCACCAAATACCATTGACCCTGTACCAGCAATGACCGTTGAGATTCACAATGTTAGCGACCACTAACATTCCCCTTTCATCAATCTCCATATCTCGTATCTCCCTTTCTTGAGACCACAACCACTGCTAGACATAGTGGGACAATTCCCCTATAATTGCAGCAAGGATGGACTTTCACATCTTTCCTCCAAGAACACCCTCACCTATTTTTCTTCTTCTAGTGACCACTAATCATTGTATCTTCTATGACCAACCGAAGTCTAATGATCACATGCTCACCCTCTGCGACCGCTGCCTTTACCTATGCGGTTGTTAATTGAACATCTTTCTCTAACGGCCGCTGAACTCCTTGTAATCACATGAAGCAAGTGATAAAATATCATCTTGAGACTTAACAACAATCAACAATTCCTAGATGAAATAAATGTCAACATGGACATTGTTGACATTTACCTCCAGGAGCCTATCCACAATGAGTACAATGATTTTGTATACGATGGTAAGATAGCTTCCAAGCTAGCAAAACTCAATGAAGTTGTGCTTGAGACATCGTCTACCACAAATGAACATGTCTAAGAGGCTTCTGGAGTAGACATAGAGGAGGCCATAGTCAAAGAGGAACTAAAGAAGACTATTGAAGATCCTGCTCCCACTAATATTATACTAGCAATAAATGCACATTAGGCTGGATAAGGGACGTCGGATGATGATGAAGGTGGTCTAACCTCCTTCTTTGCTGGTGCACCTAAAAGGGGACTGAGTCTAATGGTGGAGGAAACCAAAGTAGTAGTTGCACCTCCGCTTCCATGCAAGTTGGCCAAGATGGATATGTCATCAGTCTCCAAAATAACCTATAGAGATGTCCATGTCCTGGCCGAAATCCTTGATGAGAACCTTCTAGGTATGGACATCCTTTACCACCACAAAGGGAGGTCCCAAATAGGGAACATTTTGTGGAATATTCTTGACATAAGGATGAGTGCATAAATGGTTGTTCAAGGTACTCTGTGAAACACTTCTTGAAGGATTTCTCCATTCTGAAAAAATACAATTGATATTCAACGATACAACACATCGGTTAGGAATGCTTTATGAATAGAAATATAAGTCATAGGTTGTTAATGAGATACAAGATGTTGTAGAGAGGGCAGAAACCCATTATGTTATACTTCCTATCAGGACCATCAAACACTGGGTACTAATTGTTGCAAATATATATGAGCGCCACATTACAATATATAATTGTTGTGCCGCTGAACTACCTAGTATGTAACATCCCAAGATTTCAGGACTCAGATAACATGATCTTGAAAGGAATGATTGGAATACCCATATCACCAAGGTGCACCTCCTTTTCAGGAAGCCCATAACTAAAGAACTTCATAGTTAAGCGTGCTCATCTTGGAGTAGTAATAGGAGGGTGACCAGTCATGAAGTTGATCTTAGTTTGCACGTTTGTGTGGGAAAAGCATATAGTTAAGGCTAGTGGAGATCTGTGGGGCCAGTTGTCATTCCTAAAACTCTATTAGAGCTTAGGAAGTGGGCCCGGGCATTAAAAATTGTATCATAGCCAATTTCCCGCCAGTAGGTGGGACCCACATGGGCATGTGGCATGTCAGTCTTGAGCCGTACGGTCCAGGCATGTAGGAAAGGGCTATCCATGGTGATGTATCCACCTTTGTGCTGATATTCCGTGATCGAGAGCGGGGCATCCATGGTCCATGTTGGGTCTGCAGAAATGGGGAAATATTATGAGGCCATATAGTTTAGCCTTAATGAGGACATCAAGAGTCCCCATAACAAAAGAACTTCATAGTTAAGCGCGCTCAGCTTGGAGTAGTACTAGGTGTTGGTATGTATGCCCTGAGAGCCAATCATAGACTGATTGGACTGGGATACATTATGATTGGTTTGATAAATATCAAAGTCAAGCTTCCAATTTATTCTAATTCAATCAAATATGAGATAATGATAGAGAAAAATGAATGTCTAGAGAATGACGGTACAAATGATGTATGTCTTTGAGTTAAGGACCTACAGAATGAGATCATATAGATACTAAGAGTTTGTACATTCTTATTTTGTCCATAGTCAGATGTCATTGTGGAAGGTTGATAGAAAAAAATGACACACCAAGACTAGAGTGTGTGTTGGTTGATGATAGAGTCTCATTAGTCACGATATGTGATATCAAACCAAGCACATAGATACATGTTAGAGAATAGTGTATCAGACAGACCCACCGTGAGAGTGACACATGGAACCATGACATGGTATTCATAGTAAGCTCTCACAGTGATGGTGGTGATTGTGATTCTTAGACCTGAAATCACTACACTCATCACATGTCATTGGGTACACTTTGACATCATCAAACACGGTCTTGAAATATGGATTGTTATAAAGGAGATGATTGGATGACCTTGACACATGGGGTTTTGACTGTGAGAGATAGATAAGGAATTTGTCCATCCTTAGGGAGTATGATGTCTATGGCCACTTGATAAGTGAGAATGAGAAAGGCATGCACATGCACGTCTGAGTCAATATGTGATATTGATGGAACACATATCTCAGACAGTGTACTTTGGATCAAGGAACATGAATGAACGTTGAAAGGATGACAACTCCATGCCTTGAGTTCATTCAGGATATTAGAGACAAAGGAATTATATATTCACTGGAACACCAATCACATACTATAGGATTGAAATTTGTTCTCCAACTTTCCTTTTCACTTGGGTAGCACTGATGTGCGACTAGGCACCACTCTTTACTTTTGATGTCATAAGCTAGTTATGGACATTCACTGCCAACATGAAATGGGACCTATAGGTTCACACACAAAGGATTTACCTGGAAGAGGAGTTTATCCATGAATGATGTTTGGATTGATTACTAAAGGTGTTTAGGTACTCAATCAAATATTAAATCAATTGACTTGACTCGGAATCATCAAGTTCAAGTGTTGAACTAACTGATTTGAGTGTCAAATTAATTGAGAACTGCACTGACTATGTTCTACACAATCTGGACCACCAACTGAACACTTTACTGGGTGAACTGATTGGCTCATGGTTAGTGAGATCGGTTTGACTAGACCAAATGAGCAAGGTTGGGTTGTCTCAATTTGTGAGAAAAGATTTTTGTTTCACTTGTACAATTCGATTGGGATAAGAATTAATCTTTGGATTAGTAGGAAACGAAAGAGGAAAGTCAGTTGGAGGCGAGTCAAGAATGTGAAATGACCGATTCAATTGGTGAACTGATCGACTTACACTCCCAACCGAGCGGTTCAATTGTGAAATGACTAGTTCAGCTGTCGCAGTGCAATCAGTTCATGGAAATCCCAGACCCTTCTACTCCCACATAGATTGGGAACCCTGACCCTTCCCTCTACTATAAATAGAGGGGTACAAGGGGCTTCCCAAATAGCACAACTCAGAACATCAATTTCTCTACAAAGTTGTTGTCCTCTCTGGTTATGGTAACCAAGAGAGCCCAAGCAAGTTCTACCCATCTAGGGTGGAACAACGAGGGAAAAACAACTATAGAAAAGCAACTGATTGTGGGAGAGTGTGTTGGTGACTAATATGCTGATAGAAGGGGACGACTCCTTCTAGTATCCTTTAGGACAAGGTGACTAGAGTTCTCGGTATTCCGTGTGGGCTATCTATAGAGGCGGGAGGTTTTTTCCACTCAGGAGGATGATTGTCAACCGCAGTCAGGGTTAGGACTAGGAGCTTCATAGACGTCGTCTAAGACTAGGTGGTTGAAGACCGCACTAGGTGTGAGATTTTGTCACTGAGAAAGCCTTAAGACTAGGTACACTTTGCTAAAACCATCCTTCCTATTTCATAGTCATTGATACAATCCATGGTTATGGTTTTGTGGTTAGAGAAAATTTTTGTTTCCGTTGCCTTCTCCTTAACCTAAAACCCAATAGTGGTATCAGAGCCACATCAACGTACTGTGTTTTAGCATAATCAATATGATCGGTTTTTGGTTTTACCATATTTTATTTAATGCATACGATTTGAATATTTAACTGGCTAAATGTGAATATCTGATTATACCACATGATCCCAAACTAAATATATACATATATGATATGGTATATATATATGCAAAAGATACACATCACTCAAAATAGTTTTGATGGTGGATGTGTAGCGTGGTTATGGCCTATAAGCCCCTATGTGTGCTTGGTTGGTTGTGGTTGTTTGCATCTTGGTTTGCGCACCGAGCCTTCTTATTCTTTTCCTGATGTAACTCGATATAACTTGAGATTCTCTTCTACCTTTGCTCCCCCTGAATGTAACTCGAGGTTTCCCAATGAGATATGTAAAAGTAGGATAGTTTATTTTCTATTACGTAGAAGACTGGAGGGTGCCCAGACGAGCGGCTGTAGGTGCGAGACGATAGGCTGGAGGTGCCAATTGATCGACTGGTGGACCGAGACGACCGACTGATGGTGTAGATGGAGGCCTGATGAGGAGCAGACGACATGCGAACCGACTGTCTGGAGGAGCCAAATGATTGGTTGGAGACAACCAAATGACTGGCCAGGAGGAGAGATGATCATTCGTGTGATGAGCTGATCAAACCCAAAACGGCCTAAGCACAAGATCTACACCAACAATAGGTTGCATGTTATGTATACCTAGATGACCATAATTCCTGGTGGCTCAAGGAATTACAATAGGATGGACATAATCATTGCTTTATCATTATTGCATGTTTTCATTGTGGGATATAGTATGTATGTGATACGTACTATATATGTGGTGATTGGATACATAAATGCATATATAAGCATATTAAAACCCCTCAATATAATATTAAGTCTTAGATGTTTTCCATAAGCGACGCACATGAAAAAGCTTGATCGACAAGCGTAGGCATCCCAAGGGTGGTGCGCTGTCTAACTCGTCAAAGTGTGACAATAGTTGTGTGGGCCCGCCAAGTGGGTGCACTGCTATCATGTTGGCTTTTAGGTCGGGCTTAACTAAGTGATCTTAATGGGATTAAACACTTAGTAGTATGGAGATGTTCATGGCAAAGAGTTGCACATGTCATATATCCAAGGGTTGCATATGATGCAATTAGTAACTATTGCCTACCTTAATAATTGATTATGGACGCTGGAGTTGGCCAGGTAATAATTCAATTGTTTTGGATCTTGGCTCACTAGAAGGTTGTACGCTACAATCTTCTGAATTGATGGTGGGGGATATCAATTTGAAAAAAATAGTGGGAGTGATAATTAATTAAAAGACTAATTATATCGTCAAAATTTTCAAATAAATAAAATTAAGTCAATAAGAATTTTGGACGAAAATTGCATAATTTCTTTTTGTAGAACAAATGGCTGTCAACAATGATCACTTTTTGTTGCAATCGGTCCTTGAGAAGGATAAGCTGAATGGGACTAATTTCCACAAATGGCTTAGGACATTGAGAATTGTTCTCAGTCAAGAGTGAAAGCTCTGTGTCCTAGATACACCAGTGCCAGAGGAACCCACTCCCACCTCACCAAAGGCAGAAAGGGATGCTTACAGGAATCATACTAAAGATGCCATTGATGTGAAGTGCTTGATGTTGTGCTAAATGAACTGTGAGTTGTGGAGAAAACATGAAAACATGGACATCATTGAGATTGTTCAACATCTCAAGAACATGTATCAAGACCAAGCATGACAAGAGAGATATGATGTCTCTAGGGTGTTTTTCAAGTGCATAATGACAAAAGGAGATCTAGTTGGTCCTCACACACTCAAGATGATTGGGTATGTGGAGAACCTGACAAGACTGGGATTCCCTCTGAGCCAAGATTTGGCTACTGATGTGATATTGCAATTGTTTCCAGAATCTTATAGTTAGTTTGTGATGAACTACAACATGAACAACTTTGACAAGCCGTTGACCGAGTTGTTGGGCATGTTGAGGAAAACTGAGGCACAAATGAAGAAAGACAAACCCAAATCTATGATGTTGATTAGCAGAAAGAAGGGTAAATCTAAAGGCAAGGGCAAGGGAAAGGCAAAGAAGGGTTCTGATGCTAGCCAGTAGCCCAAGTCATCTTTAGCTCTCAAGGCCAAAGGAGGGGTAAACAAGGGAGGAAAATCTCACCATTGTTAAGAGCCAGGACATTTTAGGAGAAATTGCCCTCTCTATATAGATGAATAAAAGAAGAAGAAGGAGGGGATGGAAGTCTCCACCTCAGGTATCATGAAATAAATTGGAAGCACTTAATCTGAGGTATATGATACCAAGACATAGATTTGACATATATGATATGCAGGATCTGAAAAGAAGTGATGGCCTTTGTGAAAGGACCAAGAAGGAGAACTCATCATTGGAGCAAGTGTTTCTTCCATACGTAGGAGTACCTTTTAGTTTATTTCAGCCCAAAGGGCATGTTATAGAGTTATGAACTACTATTTCATTTTGCCAATAAATAGCAACACTTTATTTTAGCATCTTGTAATGACAAGGATGTCTATCAATAAATTTGATGTTTCAATTTCAAATATATGATCTTTTGTGGCAATGCCTTATTTATCTTGTGGTACTTGGTATGCATAAGATAAAATGATACCTAAAAGTTATTGATGACTCAAAAAATTAATTGGCATTCTCATGAGAAATTCATCTCTAGTTTCTATGTTGATGGATAAAGCTAGAATCTTTTGGTTATGAACCATTAAGAGATATGAATGTCTTGGGCATGATAACAAGTCAATATTCACTAGATGGAGTGGGAGAATGACTATTCTATTGGATATAATACATATTGATGTATTTATATACCTATTGGAATAAATGCTAATGCTTCAGATGGTATTTATTGAAATACAAATATGAATATCTTGAATTGTTCAAGAATATCATAAATGAAGTACAAACTTGGTAAAAGTATTAACTCTTTGATGTGTCAATGAATGGGATACTTAAGGAAAATGTTTTAGGACCTTGTGAGTAATTATGATAATGTATCATAGATAACTCATGATTAAGGCATAGTGATGTCTAAATCAAAGAAGGAATCATACTCTAGAGAGATAGAGCACGATCATCAAATAACTAATATTCTAGAATTCTTCTAAAAGAACATGCTTAAAACTAAATAAAGGAGATTAAGAATCACAAATGTTGTGGATTATCAAAGTTATTACACCTCATATATCTAGGTGATGAATTGGTCATATGATGAGCCAATAATCTAGATGAAGTCGAGGGACCAGATTTTGAGTCATGGCTTGAGGCCATAAGATCCAAATTGACTTCCATGTGAACCAATTAAGGTTTGACCTTATGGTAGCACTTGATTGGGATAAAACCAAAAGTGCAATTAGGTCTTAAGAGTTAAGACTGACATGGATGACATTAAGAGAAAGGATCATGATTGATGTTGGAAATTTAAAGACTATGAAATTTGGCATATGGATATTAAAACCACATTCCTGGTAGGAATAAGATAAGGCTATGTATGTGACACAACCTAAAGGGTTTTATGAATCCAATAATGCAAATGCAGTCTATAAGTTACAAGGGATTAATCAATATGATTGATTAAATACAAGCAACTCAGAACTGAAAGTCTTTACTTTGATTATATAGTCAAAAGGTTTTACTGATATATCAAAATAAAGAAGGGATCTGTGATTACAAAGATTTAGTGGGAGTGTATTCACATTCCACATGATGATGAGGAATGGAATGCTCTAAAATGAAAACTGGTATGGAAATACCTTCTTTATGGGAAGACAGAGAAATGTCCTTTGTGATAGGAATAGAGATCTATAGAGATAGTTCTCAAAAACCTCTTGACCTGGAAAAGAGAGAGCATACATTGGCAATCTGTACTGAAGGGTTCCCTATGTGCAAATTCAGTGGGAGAAAACTTGTCCATGTTACATAGAGTCAGTATCTCAGATGCCAAGTGACCCAAATTATTACAAAGAATAGGAACACATAGATAGATATGGATCTATCATGTATTTAATAATCCCATTATCTTGATGTATTAGGCATGACAAGAAAATATGCATTCATCATCTTGTATGTATTGGACATGATAATATGATATGCTCATCCTGTTAACTCGTGTGACGAGTGGATGTCTATATACTTCCAGTGAGGGTGACTAGAATACCATGAAGAACTTGTTTGGTACTTATGAAGTACTAGTTCTATGGTAATATAAGGAAGAGTTGGGTGTAAAGAGTTACACTGTTGCAAGCTTTTGAAATGACAGAAAATGATCACAAAATATAAAATATAAAAGTGAATAAGAGTTGATAAATGGAAACATTATGATTTAAAAGACATTTAACTGAAAAAGGGAATGTCGAATATCCTTGTGTTATGAACAACAGAGGATATTATATGGATTTAGAAGTTCATAGAGATGAATTTATAGACATTCCAACCATTGATGACATGTAGTAATACTGAGTCAAACAATGGAGCTAAGTGTTAGGCAAGGAATATCAGATCACATATTACGGCAACTCCATCTCATTGATATATCGTACAATGAAGAGATGTGAAACATGAAATATACTGACTAAAGAAAAGTGTTGCTAACACACTGTGTTAGCACTGGAGCAGCAGAAACATGTGGGACATGTTTGGAGATCACTAAGAATATGATTAAAAGGTGATTGGCTTGCAGTGCAAGTGGGAGTCTGTTGGTATGTATGCCCTGAGAGCCAATCATAGGATGATTGGATTGGGATACATTATGATTGATTTGATAAATATCAAAGATAAGCTTCCAATTTATTTGGGCTCAATCAGTTATGAGATAATGATAGAGAAGAATGAATGCCTAGAGAATGACAATACTCAATGACGTATGTCTTTGGGTTAAGGACCAACAGAATGAGATCATACATATGGTAAGAGTTTTTACATTCTTGTTATCTCCCTAGTCGGATGTCATTGTGGAAGGTTGATAGACAAAAATGACACAACAAGACTAGAGTGTGTGTTGGTTTATGACAGAGTCTCATTAGTCATGATATGTGATATCAAACCAAGTACATGGATACATGTTGGAGAACAATGTATTAGACAGGCCCACCGTGAGAATGACACATGGAACCATGACATGGTAGTCAGTCAACTCTCATAGTGATGATGGTGATTGTGATTCTTAGACCTGAAATTATTGCATTCATCACATGTCATTGGGTACACTTTGATATCATCAAACGCAGTCTTGAAATATGGATTGTTATAAAGGTGATGATTGGATAACTTTGACACATGGGGTTTTGACTGTGAGTGATAGATATGGAATTTGTCCCTCCTGAGGGAGTATGATGTCCATGGCCACTTGATAAGCGAGACTGAGAAAGGCATGTGCATGCACGTATGAGTGAATATGTGATATTGATGGAACACATATATCCAAAAGTCTGCTTTGGATCAAGGAACATGAATGAACGTTGAAAGGATGACATCTCCATGCTTTGAGTTCATTCAAGATATTAGAGACAAAGGAATTATACATTCACTGGAACACCAATCACAAATTGTAGGATTGAAAGTTGTTCTCCAACTTTCCTTTTCACTTGGGTAGCACTGATGTGTGACTAGGCACCACTTTTTGCTTGTGATGTCATAAGCTAGTTATGGACATTCACTGCCAACGTGAAATGGGACCTATAGGGTCACACACAAAGGATTTACCTAGAAGAGGAGTTTATCCATGAATGATGTTTGGATTGATTACTAAAGGTGTTTAGGTACTCAATCAATTGACTTGACTCAGAATCATCAAGGTCAAGTATTGAACTAACTGATTTGAGTGTCAGATTGATTGAGAACTGCATTGACTGTGTTCTACACAATCTGGACCACCAACTGACTGGTTCACTGGGTGAACCAATCAGCTCATGGTTAATGATACGACTGGTTCACTTGGTGAATCGACCGGTTCAACTGGACCAAACGAGCAAGGTTGGGTTGTCCTGATTTGTGAGAAAAGTTTCTCATTTCACTTGTACAATTCGATTGGGACTAGAATTCATCTTTGGATTAGTAGGAAATGAAAGAGGAAAGTCAATTGGAGGCAAGTCAGGAATGTGAAATGACTGATTCAACTGGTGAACCAATCGACTCACCCTCCCAACTGACCAATTCATTTGTGAAATGACTGGTTCAGCTGCCATAGAGCAATCAGTTCATGGAAATTTTGGACCATTCTACTCCCGCATAGATTGGGAACCCTGACCCTTCCATCTACTATAAATAGAGGGGTACATGGGGCTTCCCAAATAGCACAACTCAGAACATCATTTTCTATGAAAAGTTGTTGTCATCTCTGGTTGTGGTAACCGAGAGAGCCCAAGCAAGTTCTACCTGTCCAGTGTGGAACATTGGGGAAAAACAACTACAGAAAAGCAACTGATTGTGAGAGAGTGTGTTGGTGACTAGTACGCCGATAGAAGGGGATGACTCCTAGTATCCTGTAGGACATGATGACTAGAGTTCCCAGTGGTTTGTGTGGACTATCTATAGAGGTGGGAGGCTTCTTCCACTCAAGAGGACGACTGTCAACCACCGTCCGGGTCAGGACCAGGAGCTACACACATGTCGTTGAAGACTAGGTGGTTGAAGACCACCCTAGATGTGAGGTTTTGTCACTGAGCAAGCCTCAAGACTAGGTACACTTCGCTAAAACCATCCTTCCTATTTCATAGTCATTGATGCGATATGTGGTTATGGTTTTGTGGTGAGAGATTTTTTTTGTTTCCGCTGCCTTCTCCTTCACCTAAAACCCAACACTAGGATGGGTGACCAATCAGGTGGTTGATCCTGACTTGCACGTGTGTGAGGACAAAGCGTGTTGTGAAGGCTAGTGGTGGTCTATGGGGCCAATCGTCATTCCTAAAACTCTAGTAAAGCCTTGGGCAGTGGGCCCAGGCATTACAAATATGCTTGAAGTATAATTGAATAATCTGCATATTGAAATGGATGCAATGGGCTCCACTTGGTTGATAATTTTGAAACCCTTGAAACAGATTAAATGATAAATTTAAGAAAATAAGGTGCTTTAAGCATATGTAACCATATGAGGCTAATATAAGATGTAATGGTTACCAAAGCCTCAAGTTTGGTAATTAGGATTGTGACTAAGCTCATGGAACCTTGGGAAGGCCCAAGAGATGATTCATGGGCCTTAGGGACACTTTTCAGCCCAATTGGTTAATCAAAATTTACTTATGGGTCCTTGATATATGTTTTTGAATGTTGTTGATATTTGTGATCATAATAGATATCCAAGATATTTTTGATTGATAGATAATCAAAATATAAGATAATGAGAGGATTTCTAGAATAATCCATGATAATATGTGTCTTAGATAATTAATTAAAGGATTATCCACCTTTTTCTTGGAAGCCAAATAAGGTAAGTTTCCAAAAGGAAATAGGAAACATGGCTTAAAGGAAAGATTGGGATTTATCATTTATATTAGTGGAGTAGGACCGCGGTTGTCTCACTCATGAGTATGAGAGGAGGAAACAACCCCATATCTCTCCCTCTCCCTCCGTTCTTTCCTGGTTGGTCGTAGACTAAGGTCTATATTGTGACCTATATAAGGATTTCCATGATCCTTGCATTAAGGGAAATTGGAAGTCCCCCTCTGGCCTCCGTTCCCTATATCACCTCCTTCCCGGTGTTCCAAAGAAGATAGATTTACATCCTCGATGATGCAACGGTCCATTTAACTCTAGGGACCCTGCCATGGTGATCTGGTCGCTTCGAACAATCTTCCATATTTCAGAATTGGACCCTAGCTCTGGTAAGAAATTGTGAGGGTTCTAGGAAGGTGAGGAAGGTTGCTGGGAGTCCCAAGGTGCTACCCTACCCTTCTTAAAATGCCAGACACATCTTTCTTAGTCTTCCACCCAGTCTCCTATTCGCATACCTGCTGCAACATGAACTATCGAAAACCCTGTCTTACTCTGATCTCTGGCCATCTCCGGCTGCTATAAGAGGTTACCCAAAACTGGTAGGGACATATGAGGCCCTTTGGCCCTCCCCTCGAGGTGCTGTGGCCTGGGTGTTTACGAAGACAAGCTGTAGTCGCCCGCCTAGGGTGACATCCCATTCGTCATGAGGTTAGGGGTGAGATAGAGTGATTTGTCTCCAATACCCCAACATGCAGACATAAAGGGAAGAGGCATGTGAGTCATTCCACCCTCATATCAAAGCGGGCTAGATTATAATAAAAGTCCTTTAATTCACTAATGTGTCATCACTCGATTGGTCAGTTCAGTACTTATGGTGTAATAATCATAACTAATAATTGGTAGCTTGGGTGAAGACACATACTATATGAAAATTGCTCAAAAAAATAAGTAGAATCCAAAAAAATATAATCCGAACCTAATTATGCTTCCTGTTCCAAAAGTATATGTAATACATGTTTTAATGTGATTATTAGAAAGGAAAACCTAGATTCCTTTAAATTAATGCTTAATTGAGTAGATTCGTTTATGTTGAATTAACACCTGATATTGTCATGTATAATGAGGAAATCCTTGATAAAGATGAATAATTGATGTTTCTATATTAATAATCTTATACATGCTAATTTAGGGTCTTGAAACCAATGTGGAGATCTTGCTATGATCTTAATGCTAATGATATGATCTAAGTATCACGGATAACCTAATATGCTTAAGATGATGAATAAAGTTTCAACTAATATGCATAACTAAAGGTTGTAATCTTAGAAATCATGACATGGTGGAATTAGGGTTTGTAACCCTTATTCCTAGTTCAAACATGAGACAACCCTAAACCCTAGTTTAGGACCGCATCCATATCTGATTAATGTAATGTAGATACATGGTGACACATATGTAGTATGTATATTTAAGATTGGATGCTTTATTGCTTGGACATTTGGATTCATTCTTAAAGTACTTGTTAGATTAAACATGGTTTCTATAATGACATAAGGTATGTGGTTACACTTATGAATACATGCATCAAATTCTGAGCTTGTCGAGGTTTCTCAATGAGATTGAACGAAAGATAAATTGCTTTCTTGTTTATTTACTTCTTGCAAATTATAAAGTTCCTATGAGTATCATGTAAAGTAAATAACAATATTATGAACCCTGGGTAGACTGATCTTAAGGGTAATGCACATGATCCCTAGAGGGACAGTAATTACACATGAGGTAGTAGACCAGATATGGGTTAGAATATGAAAACCAGGTTATGTTCTTATATGCAAGATAAAGATGTTTGCTTATATGTGTACCTGTGATTATTGTTTGGACCCACGTACCTGTATAGAAATATACTGATCGTGCATTTGTTTGTCAAAATTTTAGGTATCATGTATACTTGATTCATGGACATGACGTTACAAATTAAAGATGTTGAAGATACTAAAGTTATTCATGAAGCTTTAGACATAATGGTATATCATCATACATGTACAAGTTAACTCTTTCTAAAATTTATGTAACTCCTTAGAGGAACTTTTTATGCAAAAATATAAATATTTGTTCATTAATTGAAATTGTTTACTATTTTGTATTATTTCTTGAATCTGATCCTAGAATTTATGAGTAATGATTCATGACTTTAAGGTCTTTTAGACATTCAAAAGTGTGGGTTGTTACATTTGGTATCAGAGCACAAATCATCAACTAATACTTAATAGTTTATAATTTCAAACCATCCTTAGAAATATAAAAGAAAAATTAGTAAAGCATAAAGTATCTTTTAGGTTCTCATCTCTTATTTTCGTCTACTTCTCATCTCTTTTCTTAAAAATCCTTGAAAAGAAATTGATAATTAGAGAAGTAAATGTGAAAAGAAATAACCTTTTGTGTAGGTTCCTTTAGAGAGGGTAACCACTAGAAAGATACAAGTATGGGTAAGTCCCTTCTTAGAGAAAGGACATGGATTAGGGTATGAGAACTCTAGTGGGTCAGGGGATATGAAACTAAGAGGTAAAGTATAACCCCTAATCTTAACGCTAACCTAAAACCTTAACCCTAAATAATGAGAATGGTGTGGTGGTATGGGACATCACCCATATGAAACTTGAAATTAGTAATAAGAAAGATAAATGGATGGGTTTAGGTAACCCAATCTCCCATGCATGTGTGCATAAGGAACATGACCCTCATGTAAGAGGTCTTAAGAAATATATGAACTCAATAGTTATATATGAAAATGAATGTTTGAGTATAACTTGCTCAAACCCCTCATGTTGTCTCTGGAGTTATGGTGATGGTGGCCAAGCCTCTAGAGGGTAAGGCCGATGTATTACCAAGCCCCTGGAGCAGAAGGTGACCCAAGTTCACTGAATGGACAGAAAACATGAAGGGGTATTCCAGAAATTGAGCAAACATGGGATGTTATGTTATAATGATAAAAGTTATGCCTAAGGAAAAAAAGATATCTATGAAACCTTTAGGGTTAGTGTGCCAACATGGGGTGGATCGACCCAAGAGTGAGAAGATGACCTAGGAGGGAGGAAAAACATTAAATCTTGGGATCAGGTTGTGGCTAGAGAGCCTAACCCCCTCCTATGAGCCAAGAAGACACCCTAGCTAGGACTTTCTCTTAAAACGTAAGTGAATAAGCATGTTTAATTAATGACATAACCTTAATCCTCACCTATATGGGTGTATAATTAAAGATATAAAAATGAAAGAACTTATATTCTTTGAACCCAAGGATGCCATATCTGAGTGACACAACCTGTCAAGCCCAGGAGGGAAGACCAGAAAGGCACCAAGCCCAGGAGGCAAGGTGGCATGAGTGGATGACCAAGCCCAGGAAGGAAGGTCATGAGATGGTGAAGCCCAGGAGGGAAGACCAGAAAGGATCCAAGCCCAGGAGGGAAGATGGCCGAAGTCCAGAGTGCAGTTGTTTAGGATCAAGCCCCTAGAGGGGAAGATCACCGAAGGTCAAGCCCAGGAGGGAAGACCGACATGGCACCAAACCATGGAGGGAAGGTAGCCCAAGCCCAATGTTGAGATTATACTACATAATGTCTACTCAAAAGAGAAAGGTGAAGGTGATCCGAGTTAAAGAATTAAATAAGAGAATGATTTGCTTAAAAGATGTGACATCTCAAAAGAAACCCTTAGGGAGGGTAGAATCCTAATGCAATCCTAGGGTCAAGTAGGATGTATTAGAGGTACATAGGACTGATGGGTTGGAAGTTGATATGGCCTGAATACACATGACCATGTGGTTGAGAGTTAACAACAAGGTTTGCCTAAGGTACATGAATGAGGATATTAGCTACCTCCATGATGATCATGTAGCCTAATGGGTGAATGTGAGAGGCACTCCCTTAATGCATAAGGATGCAATCACTCCAAAGGTACCTATACCCCTAGAGACCTTCAAAATTTGGCTATGGCTCATAATGATACATGAGATGTAAATATAAAAGATGTAACAAAGTCATGAAAACTTGAGAGCAGTTATGCCCTAACTTAAGAGTAAGAAAAAGGACACTTGAATTCATGAAATATAAGAATACTATGAAATTAATAATAAGTAAGTTTAGAGTCATAACTAGTATGATTCAACTTAACATGTGTAATTGAAAGATAATGTGTGGATGTACCATCTCCACTCTTGGAATGGAATGAACTTTGTGTTTGGGTTGCAGTCAAATGCTTATTTCATCTCATTATGAGGGAGGGAGATTGGATAGACACATGTTATGCTTAAAAATTGAGATAAAGAGGATGAATATCCTACATTGAATGTGTAATGATATGACCTAGGGTTAGAGGAGTTACCTCACCCTTAGGTGAAAATAATGAATAATAGGTGGGAAACCTAGGTGAAAAGAGAAATCACCAAGCAATAATGAAATCACCAATGAGAATAAAATCATCAAGTTATGATAAGTTGTGTATACTATAGATGTGGGTATACTTGAATTTCAATTCAGGTGCCAATCTTAATAATAAAATGAAAATTGATATACTAAGGAAAAGTTGTTAAGACATTTAAGTAGGGTGTGGACGCTAAGTTTTGAAGATGATATGAGTATCATTCACCTAGGCTTAGTAGGCCTGAATTTTGAGGGCAAAATTTCTTTGAAGGAGGGGTGAATGTTACATCCTTGAAATTTGTAGATTTCAAGCCTTAATGAAAAAACAAGTAAGAGGATTGAGGGATTTTAGTTGATAATTACAAACCTTAGAAATAGATTAAATGATCAATTTAAGGAAATATAATGCTTTAAGCAAATGTAATCATATGAGGTTAATATAAGATGCAATGGTTACCAAAGCCTCAAGTTTGGTAATTAGGATTGTGACAAAGCTCATGGAACATTGGCAAGGCCCAAGAGATCATTCATGGGCCTTAGGGACACTTTTCAGCCCAATTGGTTAATCAGAATTTACATATGGGTCCCTAAGATATGTTTTTGGATGTTGTTGATATTTGTGATCATAATAGATATCCAAGATATTTTTGGTTGATAGATAATCAGAATATAAGATAATGGGAGGATTTGTAGAATAATCCAAGATAATATGTGGCTTAGATAATTAATTAAAGGATTATCCACCTTTTTCTTGGAAGCCAAATAAGGTAAGTTTCCTAAAGGAAATAGGAAACATGGGTTAAAGGAAAGATTTTGATTTATCATCTATATTAGTGGACTAGGAATGTGGTTGTCTCTCCAATGAGTATGAGAGGAGGAAACAACCCCATATCTCTCCCTCTCCCCCCATTCTTTCCTTGTTAGTCGTAGCCTAAGGTCCATATTGTGACCTATATAAGGATTTCCATGATCCTTGCATTAAGGGCAATTGGAAGTCCCCCTCTGGATTCCATTCCCTATATCCCCTCCTTCCTGATGTGCCAAAGAAGATAGGCTTCCATCCTCGGTGATGCAGCGGTCCATTCAACTCTAGGAACCCTACCATGGTGATCTGGTCGCGTCGAACAATCTTCCAGATTTAAGAATTGGACCCTGGCTCTAGTGAGAAACCATGAGGATTCCAAGAAGACAAAGAAAGGTTATTGAGAGTCCCAAGTTGCTACCCTACCCTTCTCGAAATGCCAATACATCTTTCTTAGACTTCTACCCCATCTCCTATTTGCATACCTGCTACAACACGAACTATCGAAAACCCTAGTTTACTTTGATCTTTGGCTGTCTCCGACCACTAGAAGAGGTTACCCAAAACTGGCGGGGACAGACGAGGCCCTCTAGCCCTCTCCTTGGGGCACAGTGGCCTGGGGATTCACAGAGACAAGCCGCAGTCACCCTCCTAGGGCGATAGCCCAACCGTCACGTGGTTAGGGGTGAGACATAGTGATTTGTCTACAATACCCTAACATGCAGACATAAAGGGAAGGGGCATGGGAGTCATTATGCCCTCATATCAAAGCGGGCCAGATTATAATAAAAGTCCTTTAATTCACTGATGTGTCATCACTTGATTGGTCAGTTTAGTGCTTAAGGTGTAATAATCATAACTAATAATTGGTAGCTTGGGTGAAGATACATAATATATGAAAATTGCTCACAAAAATAGAGGAATCCAAAGAAAATATAATTAGAACCTAATTATGCTTCCTGTTCCAAAAGTATACGCAACACATGTTTTAATGTGATTAATAGAAAGGAAAACCTAGATTCCTTTAAACTGATGCTTAATTGAGTAGATTCGTTTATGTTGAATTAGTACATGATATTGTCATGTATAATGAGGAAATCCTTGATAAAGATGAATAATTGATGTTTATAGATTAATAATCTTATACATGCTGATTTAGGGTTTTGAAAGCAATGTGGACATATTGCTATGATCTTAATGCTAATGATATGATCTAAGTATCACAGATAACCGAATATGCTTAAGATGATGAATAGGGTTTCAGCTAACATGCATAACTAAAGGTTGTAATCTTAGAAATCATGACTTGGTGAATTTAGGGTTTGTAAACCCTTATTCCTAGTCCAAACATGAGACAACCCTAAACCCTAGTTTAGGATCACATCCAGATCTGATTAATGTAATGTAGATACATGATTACACATATGTAGTATGTAGATTTCAGATTGAATGCTTTGTTGCTTGGACATTTGGATGCATTCTTCAAGTACTTGTTAGATTCCGCATGGTTTTTGCAATGACATAAGGTACGTGGTTACACTTATGAATACATGTATGGAATTATGAGTTTGTCAAGGTTTCCTGATGAGATTGAATGAAAGATAAATTACTTGCTTGTTTATTTACTTCTTGCAAATTATAAAGTTCCTATAAGTATCATGTAAAGTAAATAACAATATTCTGAACCCTAGGTTAGATTGATATTAAGGGTAATGCACATGAGCCCCAGAGGGACAGTGATTACACCTCAGGAAGTAGACCAAATATGGGTTAAAATATGAAAACAAGGTTATGTTCTTATATGCAAGATAAAGATGTTTGCTTATATGTGTACCTTTGGTTATTGTTTGAACCCACATACTAGTATAGAAATATACTGATCGTGTATCTATTTGTCAGTGTTTTAGGTATTAGGTATACTTGATTTGTGGACATGAGGTTACAGATTAAAGACGTTGAAGATACTAAAGTTATTCATGAAGGTTTAGATATAATGGTATATCATCATACATGTACATGTTAACTCTTTTTAAAATTTATGTAACTCCTTAGAGGAACTTTTTAGGCAAACATATAAGTATTTTTTCATTAATTGGAATTGTGTACTATTCTATATTATTTCATGAATTTGATTTTGGAATTTATGAGTAATGATTCACAACTTTAAGGTCTTTAGACACTCAAAAGTGTGGGTTTTTACATAGTACATCGATGATTTTTAAGAATAAGGAAGTGAGAGGCATCTTGAAAGTTTCAGCCATCTTCAACAAGCCATACAAGGGACACGTAACCGACATAAGTCAAATTGGAAAAAAATCTCAATCACCACCAAATGCCCTCAAGAACAAGAGGGGACAAGAGACTGCACCTTCATTACACTGAGAATAATGGAAGCAATAAATAAGGGAACTCTAATAGAAAACCTATTTCTTGAAGACCTGCATGGTTTATGTGGAACCTACACCATGGAAGTTATCTATAATAGGCACTTCTTCAAAGACCAAGCAATGGCCCCTAATGTTGTGCCACAAATATTATATACATGAGTTCCTTTGCCCAAAAAAAAGCCATGACCCGAGTAGTTTAAGACCATGTGGGTTGATCCTATGAGCCAACTCAAGCTTATGCTTGGAGGGTAGGGTGAACACCCAACAATCAACCAAACGACACTAAGGAGAATAAGGAGAAACAACCCCAAGCTATTGAAAATCCTGAAGTCACCCCCATATTAGAAAAAGAACAAGAGGAACATGTTGAGCAACTAGAAGAGGGAGAATTTAATGAAGATGATCTGTAAGAAATCTGACCAGACGGGCCATCAGGGGCCATTGAACCAACTTTCCATGACTTCGATAGATGAGCCAACGAAGATATACCTCAGGATTCATTGATGTTGATAATGAATAGGCTGAGGGAGGGTGATACTATGGGAAAGTCATTTCGAACGGGATGGAATTTGTGTGATCAAAGACGACCTCTGTGATACGCTAAAGTTAGGAGGATACCTAGTTGTAAGTGTCATGTCTACATACCGATGCCTGCTAGGTGATGATGTGCCTCATGTGCACATGGACTACTCCTTACTCATTGATGACATACTAAAAGACAATAAGTCAGGAGACGAAGAACATTTGCAACTGTGTCTGATAGACTCCCTCCCTAATATCATTTTCTTACCAATAATCCATGATAATCATTAGACCCTTCTTGTAGTCAACATCAAGGTGAAGACTTCCATTCTATACAACAATTCAGACTCATCCTTCACACTGAACAAGTACACCAACATAACTATATCAAAGATGCCAAGTGAAGAGAAGGTAGTAACATGCACATAAGGGATAATCGCAATGACCCACAAACATGTCAAGGGGTACAAATATGTAAAAAGCAAAGACTTCAAGAGATGCAATTATATCACAGAAGTCCCCAACAGATGCCTTTATCTAATGACTATGGTTTCTACTATCTGGAATGGATGATATCCCTGGTCCTAAGGGATGCAAAGGTTGAAAGCCCACAACACTAACATTATCACACACTCCAAGCAGGGTATGATGACATGCTTCTACAATCTAAATGGGCGGTTGTTGAACATCAACGATAATAAAGCAATCCCATTTATACCTAAATCTTCATTTTTGACACTCTAGAATGGAGTGAAGGATAAGTTTGGGGGGGGAGCTACAAATGGGCACCAGAGGTACAATTTTGCCACTTAATTTCGATTTTAGTTTTGAGGCCCACTTTTGAAAGTCATGTACAAATTTACTTTTACCCCTACATTGTAGGAAATTTTTGAAAATTTTTGATATCTAAAATTTCAACAATTATTCAATAACCCCATTCTTAGAGTTGTTTGTCCTTATGCTACCTTTTAGCATAATTAGTTTAAGAGTGGTGCAAATGAGATACTAATTTACATAAAACACAACGACACAACTTTACAATCTTATTCCATTCTTACAAAAAAATATTGTGTAAAGCAGAAGAATACTTCTGACCTTATGAAACCCCTAGAAGTAAGGAGGACTTAGTCAATCACACTTCCAACCAATCACCCTAGATGACAACATAGTTAAAAAGTATACACCTCTAGTAAGATGGAAACAACTACCCCGTCCAGCTCTATATATACCTACATCGAGATCAAAAGAGGCTTGGCCGTGTAGAACATTCTCCCTAATCCCATTTCCTAAGACAGTAAGCAAAATAAAAAGACAAAAGAAATAAAAGCATGTGAGTTGTGCCCAAAAAGCTGAGGAAGGGCTTCACATGGCTGGTGTATTGCTGCACTCAAGAATTCAAATATGTCTCCCCAAAAGTGGAATCTGGAAGCCAATTCTAACCCAATTGCATTTTAAAGCAGACCTCACACAACCACCTGACATTACATCAGGGACCAACTGAGTGATGCTATCTTACGACAACATTATGGTTGAGGTAAATTGAGAAATGCATAAAAAAACTTAAAACCTAACCTTCCCCAACACAATAGTTTAGAAACAACCAAAATAAAGGTAGGGTGTGAAAGATACCCTGTACAAGAACTATTTATGAGTACAACTAGGAATCGAGGAAAGGAGGACATTACGAGGGAGAGCCCTTTACTACAAAAGGCAGTGGATGACACATAAAGTCATGCAACTCTTGAAATACATGGAGAGAATAGGATCTCAGTGTTTGGACCAAGCCTATCACAAAGGTTTTTCTAGAAGGATAGAATAATTTTGTAGTGGTGCATGCATAAAAAATAAAGCAACTTCATCTCATAACTCAATGCTTTGATTCTATCTATTAGCCTAAGGACATGCTAGAAAGTTTGGGGGAGTTGATAACTTCTATTTTTGTGGTCATTCGTTTGCATATTTTTCTCTTTTTTTCATATTTACCTAACTTTATATAGATAATGCTTATCATTACTAACCTCAGACTCACTACTCTTATGATATTCTAAACAGACTAGAAACTTCAACGACTGATGAGGAAGCCACTCTAGCATTTGTTGAATCATTAACTGTCTCTATGGGAAAAGATGAACCATCCCCAACAACCAACAAACAACACTTACTCTGCAACCAAAGGATGTGAATTGACCTAGAGATCACTGGCCAATCACCATATCTATGGTCAAAGATACATAAGACTCAATGGTTGCTTTCCTTGACTATTTCTGTGATTTCTACCACCGTGAGGTTGCTAGTAGTCACTGAACCTGCCGCCTCAGTAACCAAAGAACTTATGCCTCCCCTACGATCGAATAATTCCCTACGACCGCTTGGGACTCTTAAGGTAATTATGCACGCCTACAGATAGACCCCGACTTAACACATGTTAGGATCATCAATATCAGGATGTCGAAGTGCTGCCACAATCCACACTCACTTATCAGCCTCTTCATCAACTTGGATCTCTGAAGATGAAAGTCGGAGGAGAGAAAATATCCACCATCACCTTCTTTGAAAGGAGGAGTTTCCATCCATTCTTTATGCCAATGCAAAATCAAGATATGAAGGAGTATTATTGGTGTATCACCTTTTTCTCTCTTTAGACCTATCATTTCCCTCTACGTTGTTCATCCAGCTCTTCGTCTATATTTATGTATCTTCACCCATGTAATCTCATAATGTTGTTAATGAAAATGAGTGGCTCAACAGATAGATTGGGTTGGAATTAGCCACTAAGGCTCTCCTAACATGTATATACTTACATCCATTTGAATATATATGCTCTCAATAATGATTATCTCCATTTGCTTGATCTTAATGCTTCACTTGCGTGATTAGCTACCATCTTATGATGTTTGATTGTTGGTGTCTCAAAAGAGTAATATTAACCTTATCTAAGCATTTTGGAGTTGCATGAATGCATGAGAGTGTTGGAATGTTAAAGCTTATGATCATATGGTTATTTTTGTGATTGTTCATTTGCCATCTCGAGAGAGAGACATCCTTATAATCTATATCTATTCTAAGCTCGAGAAAGGATGGGATAGACATATATGATGATTTCTTGTAATATTTATAAGGGTACACTAAGTGGTGTCAGTGTTGCATGTTGGTGCGAGATCTTAGTAGGTGAAACCCATTCCAAGTTCACATCCATATCTTGTTACCACGTGCTTGTTTGCTTTGTCCTCTTATTTTCTTTCTTTATCTTTATTTACTTGTTTTGTTTGGTTTGGAGTAATATTGTTCCTTGAGGAACACCCTTTTAACCCACCCCTTTCTCTTATGCGTCTAAGTATAGGATTCTATGTTCTTTAGACTTACCAACCTTATCCCAATGGTTCGACCCCAATTTAATACATAAGATCATGTATCATAGTTGCGGGGGCTTGAGAGCCGGGTAATAAATCTAAGAGTCTGACAACTCTAGATCCACTCTATTTTGGATGTGTGATTTAGGTCGGTCAGGCCTCTATTGTAGAATCTGCAACTGTCTCTTTCTTGGAACTCTTCTAGCTCACAACTCCATTGTTGAGGCATAACACAAATCCTAATTGCAATATGTAGTTATCTTTTTTAGTTTGGAAGCTTGCATCAGTGTAACTTTTTATCACCAACTAATCTTGTAATATCCTCAATTTTGGTAAAATTGAATTATCATGTTAAAGAATGAATTGATAAATTAATTCCTTAAATGTATTATCCATGGAATAATATAAGGCATTTATGTAGCATGGGATCAACCCATGAGGCCCATGAGACTATTTGGGTTGCAAATATGTCATTGTGGCATGAGATAAATAAATAGAATGGATTCATACATGAATAAATAATAAAGGAATTCTTGTTGCCAAATCCAAGTGTTAATAAGAACAAAAGTCAAGAGTTCCGTATAGGAAACACATGAGAATATGTTTAATTGCTTCTTAAGCAAAATCCCTTGCCTTCTCCTTTTATTTTAATTGGATAAATGAGACATCTTTTATTTATAGAAAGATGGTAAAGGTGCTTGTAATATTATAAGTTCCTTTCCATTTTGACATATTCCTTGTAAACCAAGGAAGAAAGTATAAAGAAGCTGAGAAGGGGGGGTTATGAGGATTTATCGGTGCAAAATGGGATTAGTCATCTTCATTTTTGGATTATGATAAAATAGTGTCTCCCTCACCCCTGGTTATATAAGGATGGAAACTCATGTTCCCATGAGTCCAACACCGCCTTATACATCAAGGGTTACGAAGGAGTCTTGCCCTTCACCAGAGATGTTTGCAAACACCTACAACCCTCCATTAGTCCTTCACCCACCAACAACACTAATCCCTCCTCCTCCTTGGCAGGATGTGTGCCCGTCCTCATCATTCGAGAATTCTTGAAAGAACCCCGACACACAGGGAAAGCATCTAGATGTCGAAGGAGCACTGTCATCCAGAACAGCATCCCCAACCGCATGGAGGTCACACACTAATGCGAGAGTGAGAGATATTAGGAGGTAGTAGCAGCGCCGAGTACTTGAACCTACATGAAGGCATGAGGTCATCAGAGACAAGGATGGAAGCAAGAAGCTTGCTTGGCCACTGTGAGGATGGTAACATGTGAAGGTGGCAGGAGAAGGAGATGGGAACGTCTGGGTGATGGAGGCAAGAGAACTGGACCAGGAAAGGCGGGGCCTCCTCTCATAGATATGATGGCAGGATAGACAGAGTAATACATGGACAACTGACATCGTGACCACCACAGTGTGGGTGCCAAAGATGACGTTGAGGGCTGCGACGTCATCTGCAACAACACATGGTCGCACAATAGCCCTACATGACGCCGAAAATAGAAAGGTCAAGGGAGAGTCTACATCGAGAGTCCATGGAGGGGCTATCACGACAGTGGTGAGGGAGTTAGGGTTTGGCGAGCGCTAATGGTCCACAATCGACGGTTGGTGTAGCATAATCACAAACGCAGGAATCGAACGTGAGGTTGAAGGAGGATTTGAGGAGAATGACCAGAATACCCTTAAAGTGTGTTCAAGGCTTTAGGACATGAAGGTCTTTCTCCATATTCATTCTGGCACATATATTGAATAAGGGAAAATAGATTCACTGATGTGGCAGCGTAAGATTGTCCCAATAAAGGTAATTTTACAATAATTCTAGTAAATGATTGGTAACTCAAAATATAGCAAAATTATATACCTTTTTGATCGGGAGAGTGAGAGGAACACAAAGAAATTATAATGAGAGTCTAAATATTCTTCATTTTCCAAAATTATAGGCAATACATGTTCTAATGTGTTTAATGTAAAGGAAAACCTAGATTTTGTTGAATATGATGCTTAATGGGGTGGATTTATTTATGTTGAGATAATAATTGATCTACATATGTATAATGAGGAAATAATTGATAATTATGAATAATGATGTTTCTAGATTAATGATCTTATTCATGCTAATTTAGGGTTTTAAAACCAATGTTGACATCTTTTTATGATTTAATGCTGATAATGTGATCTAGGTATCATGAATAGTCTAATATGCTTAAGATGATGATTAGGGTTTAACCTAATACACATAAATGGGTTTGTAATCTTAGAAACCATGATATGGTGGAATTAGGGTTTGTAACCCTAATCCCTAGTCCAAACATGAGATAACCCTAAACCCTAGTTTAGGAGTGCAACTAGATCTAATTAATGTAATGCTAATACATGGTGACACGTATGTAGTATGTATATTTCAGATTGAATGCTTTGTTGCTTGGATGTTTGGATACACTCTTAAAGTACATGTGATATATTCAGCATGGTTTCTGCAATGACATAAGGTACGTGGTTACACTTATGAATACATGTATCAAATTCTGAGTTTGTCGAGGTTTCTCGATGAGATTGAATGAAAGATAAACTACTTGCTTGTTTATTTACTTCTTGCAAATTATAAAGTTCCTATGAGTATCATGTAAAGTAAATAACAATATCTTGAACGTTGGGTTAAACGGATCTTAAGGGTAATGCACACGAGCTCCGGAGGGACAATGATTACACCTGAGGTAGTAGACCAGATATGGGTTAGAATATGAAAACAAGTTTATGTTCTTATACGCAAGATAATGATGTTTTATTATATGTGTACATGTGATTATTATTTGAACCCATGTACCAGTATAGAGATATACTGTGACGTCCCCGGATTTTTGGCTTCTCCAAACCCTATTGGGAATGAGAGCCCATAATCTGAAGACATCAAACAATCATATCAGAAAGCGATGCGGAAGCATAATACACATACATGAACATACAACCATAACATTTCTCACATTCAACATGTAAATTTATACAAAAAGAATTATTACAACATGATTTACAGTTACATATTGAATGAAAATTCTACAATCTATGAACATGTATGCTATCTAGGATCTACACAATAGGTACAACCTGGACAACTGCTCACTTCCTTTCTTTTATCCCACGCTATCTCTGAACCTAAAACATACGTGAAACAACGAATCAACACACAAGGTGTTGTGCACGTGGGTAGAAAATACATACTAATATGCTTGCATAATTGAAATAATTTTGAGAAAGAAAGAGTAAAAGAAAACATTATTTAAAGCGATAATCAGGTAAACACATTTTTAGATGCCTTTTGATGCGTTTGTACTACTAAGTGGTGTCACACTTCATTTTTCCCCACCCCTTGGGCTATGGGGACCGAGTGTCGACCTTATATTCAGAGGGGGGAGAGAGAGATGTCGCACTTCATTTTTCCCCTCCCCTTGGGCTATGGGGACCGAGTGTCGACCTTATATTCAGAGGGGGGAGAGAGAGATGTCGCACTTCATTTTTCCCCTCCCCTTGGGCTATGGGGACCGAGTGCCGACCTTATATTTAGAGGAAGAGAGAGAGAGATGATTGAGGGAGAGAGAGAGAGCATATATCCACTCAGTAGCTACAAACCATCTATATTCTTTTATGTTCTGTAATATTTTGCGGAGCATATACTACTAATACACATCCAAGAATTTATATGCAAACACAAGCATCCAAAGTACATCATATTATTATGCATTCATGAAAACTAGTCTTATACTTAATAAATCCCACGTACCTGAGTTCAGAGATTCCTATTCACATTCTGGATCATCTACATATCTGGTCTTCACCTGATTAAGACAAGATCATATACTATCATCAGGTTCTCATCGTCAATAACCCTAGTCATGTTCATTAGGGTTTATATTATCTCATTAGGATATTCTAACGTTTACTTGCATTATTGTCTTATATTTATCCTACTGATGTCATTTTCCATATTATGATTCATTATCTGAATATTAGGCTCCATATTCTTTTTAGTGCACATAATAACCCTAGGTTACATTATTAACCTAGCTTAGGGTTTTATAACATGTATTAATATTCATCTTCATATAACATAGATTCTGTTCATCATGATAATCTCATAATTAAAACTGAGGTTCCATATACTGGTATAAGCCTACTCTGTGAATTTCATCATTTATTGAGCATGTGTGCATTAATTGCATCATCTTTAGTATTATTAGCCCTAATTGGACATATTAACTAAATTACGTAATTTAGTACATCAACATGGTCATACCTGACATCAAATGCATTATATACATAATTGTGGACTTACGAATATTTTTCCATGATTTTATATCATCCTTTGCTATTTATTATCTATTAAACAAGAATTATACATCTTACATGATATCACTATTATTAGTGCATCAAAAGTCTGATATTAATATTTCATGTTGTTCTACGTATTTTTCTGAGAATTTCGATACCTTATTTGTATTTTTCTGATAAACGAGCTATTTATTATGCATTATACAAGAACTAAGCATTTTATGGGATATTTACCTTAAGCGACCAATCTGGAGGTGACACGTGGCCCTGAGGAGGGCACACCTCCTTGGCTTGATGCGGCCGGTTCTTTGGTTGATCCGGTCTGGTTCACTAGTCGGTTCAGGGGTTTTGAACTCGGTTCAACCTTCTGTTCTCCTTTCTCCTTGCGCGTCAGGGAGTCCGGATGACCTGGATCTGTGATGCCGCCGCTGGCATCTTCTCCAACGAGGAACCGTCCTCCTCCTTCGTATCCGACTAGCTTCCACAGCGAGACCTATCTGTGACCGCCGCTGCCATTCGGAGCCCCACACTTGCGTGTGTCGTTGTGCTTCGATCCAGGGGATGGAGCTGAGGTTCTGCATGCACCGGCCACTAGTCATCGCCACCACAGGTAGTGGCTGCAACCTCGGCGCCCAATGACAGAGGGAAAGCCGATTCCCTACCCAACACTTCCATCGTTACAGCGAGATGCCATGGAGATGGTGAGGAGTCTGAGGTGGTTTGACTGCCTCGATTATCATCGGGACTCTGTTGGCTTGGCCGGCGAGGTGAGGCAGGTGATATCAGGGTTGTAGGTCTGGAGGTTGAGCGAGGAAGAGGAAGGCAGTGGAGGCTGGTGAGCGACAGTGGCTAGATCCAAGTGGTTGCAGATTGCAGGTGGCCGGTGATTAGGACGGAGGCAAGATCATAGGTGCGGCCTGACAGAAACAGAGAAATAGGAACCTGGGCAGTGGAGTCCTTCGCCGATGGCGGTGTAGCCCACTTCAACAGTAGCGAGGGGGTGTCGGCGGTGCTGGTTTCTCCTGTGAAGAGGATGGGGATGGGGAGAGCAACGAGGATGGTAACCGGCTCTCGGCTGTAGGTTGTTTCTAAGAGAAAAACATGTAGCAAGGATCGGGTAGGTTTGTACACCTTTCTAACGAGTCCAGATATTAATTTATTCATGAGAAGAGAGTTACTCGGCATGAGATTCTCGCAACTAAGATTGTTGTTAGATCCAACTTAATCGGAAGTGGAAGACCAGATATCTCCCCTTTATTGCTTTAACCCATGAGAGGTTGTTACCACATGACTATACGTCCATGCCCCACGCGCCCATCACCTATAACCATGGTTGTGTGACATTTCTGAATAACTTATGTCCAAAATCATACGAAACATTATTCATTTAGTCAAGATATAAAGATGAATGGCTCCCAAAAGAAGCCCCTAAATAGGAAACAATTTTTCATATAGCTCTCCATCATAGGCAATTCTAGTATTTAACCAAAAATGGGCTTAGGATACTGCGTTTGACTAATCACATAAATTCCTTGAAAAGCCTCAATCCTACAACCATATAATCCATATACTTATGAATATACCTCATCCATTGCTCATCAAATCAAGTTAGTTGTGAATATTCAACACAAACCCCAATACATTGTTTAGTGACCCATATACGCATCATGATACATAATTAAACTGTTTTGTTCATGTTTGTCATCAACTAGTATATTGGGTATCAAACTCCCTCAAATTCTAGGTCATCACATTCACCCCACCTTATTTGGAATTTCGTCCTCGAAATTCAACTAACCTCATCCTTAAGAGGCTATTTAGGAGTTCAACTTCATATACTTCATCATTGCTTAGGTTCTAAGACCACCATAGTTATATGAACTCTAAGTTGTCACCTTAGGGTCTAAAGATTCTTGGGTGTGTCCGCCCACCTTATATATATGGAAACATCACTTAATGTCTTAACCATAGCATGACATTATGATGTCTTAGGATTACATCACCCCTAAGGATACGGGTTTTGTTCATATCTTTAAAGTTCAAGAGGAATTCATTTATATGTCATGGTATTCAGATCGTTCAAATCTAACATCATTAAAATCTTCAATGATTTCATGATTAGAGGAGATTTATCTTCATCCTTGATATTAGGATTTTTCTACATAAGAAGGCCTTACGTATCATGCCTAACCATTAGGGTTTCACCCTATGGTGTGATATTCATACTCATATTAGAAGCATACATTGAGAAGGATCAAAGTTACGAACTATATTTCTGATCATATATCCTATGATCCCAAAATATCTTTATATCAAGTTCATGAGTTCAAATTTTTATGTGTTGCATGTATTATGTGAAGGGAAAGAGATAATATACTAAGTTTATCCCATGATCTCAGCATCATGTCTTTCATGTTTCATAAGAAGGGGAAGAGAATATTTTAAAGTCAAACTTATCATGATTTCAATCTTGGGTGCTACATGTATGATATAGAGGGGAAATATATAATAGGTCAAGCTTATACGAGTGACTCCTCATATATAAATCATCTATATAGCTCAAGTGAGGTTTCTATCATCATATATTAAGAAAAAGAAGAAGAAGAGAGAACATGTATGTTGAGTATCTTTTGCACAAGGCATCATACTCTCATAACTAGATGTCATATATTACCTCACTTACAACTAATGATGTGATTCACAAAATATGTCACTCTAGCTAGGACCTAACTCAGCCAAAGGATTGAGTTTATCATATGGGTCATCTACCCATCATTTTATTTTACTCAATTCTCACATATAGATTTGAATCATGCATAAGGACTCAACTCAACACTCAAGAGTAAGCTAGTGTAGGACACATTTTTTTTAACACATATCTCATATATTGGAGGCTAGGTCCTATGACCGTCTCCCTGTGGGTCTTACTCTCTCTAGAGTTCACCACATATCTCATCCTACCACTAGACATCCTCCAGGTATAAGAGCTTGAGGCTCATGCATACTCATCTCTATCTTAATTTATCTTATCTTAAGTAGGAAAGGGAATGTACTTTCATCATCACAACTTAGCATAGATCCTCTAAGAATGGATTCGGCTCATGTACAACTCAAATCTTAATAAGTAAACATATACCATCATAGATCA
Source organism: Alisma plantago-aquatica (assembly GCA_963693085.1). Classification (NCBI taxonomy): domain Eukaryota; kingdom Viridiplantae; phylum Streptophyta; class Magnoliopsida; order Alismatales; family Alismataceae; genus Alisma; species Alisma plantago-aquatica. The sequence goes on from OY856414.1 coordinate 748,981,811, forward strand.
AAGTTAGATAAGATTCGATATGCTTATTTCCAACTATCATTCTATCATCTACTCTATGTATCACATATCTTGATAAGGCTCTAGACATCTAATCTAGACTACTCTCCCTTCTAGACTGATGTCACTCCTTTTCACTTAGGTGGCATGAACACTAACTACTCTACAGTGTGAGGGACACATTTTTATATTTACATATAGGTAATAAATATCATATAGTTTTTCTCTGAGAAAGAAGACGTCAGAGAAAACACTCGAGGTGCGAGCCGATTGGGAAACAAAACCAAACCAGCAAACTCGAGTGTCCCACACACAGTAGATAGTCTAGTGCCATGTCACCTAGTGAAATGGTGAGAACATGGTATAGATTAGTGTAGCCACCCAATACATATGAGCTCTATATGGAGAGGGTTTCATACACTTGCCTAAACCTAGTTCTCGAACATCTAGGTTCTAACCTAGAGGCTAAGTCAAACCTTATTCGTATAGAACAACTTACTAAGTTTCTAGGGTTTAAGGTGAAAGGTGAAATTTAGTTTTTATGTTTCATGGTGAGCAATTGTTAGGTGTAGCTATTGTTCATGCTCTGATACCAACTGTGACGTCCCCGGATTTTTGGCTTCTCCAAACCCTATTGGGAATGAGAGCCCATAATCTGAAGACATCAAACAATCATATCAGAAAGCGATGCGGAAGCATAATACACATACATGAACATACAACCATAACATTTCTCACATTCAACATGTAAATTTATACAAAAAGAATTATTACAACATGATTTACAGTTACATATTGAATGAAAATTCTACAATCTATGAACATGTATGCTATCTAGGATCTACACAATAGGTACAACCTGGACAACTGCTCACTTCCTTTCTTTTATCCCACGCTATCTCTGAACCTAAAACATACGTGAAACAACGAATCAACACACAAGGTGTTGTGCACGTGGGTAGAAAATACATACTAATATGCTTGCATAATTGAAATAATTTTGAGAAAGAAAGAGTAAAAGAAAACATTATGTAAAGCGATAATCAGGTAAACACATTTTTAGATGCCTTTTGATGCGTTTGTACTACTAAGTGGTGTCACACTTCATTTTTCCCCACCCCTTGGGCTATGGGGACCGAGTGTCGACCTTATATTCAGAGGGGGAGAGAGAGATGTCGCACTTCATTTTTCCCCTCCCCTTGGGCTATGGGGACCGAGTGTCGACCTTATATTCAGAGGGGGGAGAGAGAGATGTCGCACTTCATTTTTCCCCTCCCCTTGGGCTATGGGGACCGAGTGCCGACCTTATATTTAGAGGAAGAGAGAGAGATGATTGAGGGAGAGAGAGAGAGCATATATCCACTCAGTAGCTACAAACCATCTATATTCTTTTATGTTCTGTAATATTTTGCGGAGCATATACTACTAATACACATCCAAGAATTTATATGCAAACACAAGCATCCAAAGTACATCATATTATTATGCATTCATGAAAACTAGTCTTATACTTAATAAATCCCACATACCTGAGTTCAGAGATTCCTATTCACATTCTGGATCATCTACATATCTGGTCTTCACCTGATTAAGACAAGATCATATACTATCATCAGGTTCTCATCGTCAATAACCCTAGTCATGTTCATTAGGGTTTATATTATCTCATTAGGATATTCTAACGTTTACTTGCATTATTGTCTTATATTTATCCTACTGATGTCATTTTCCATATTATGATTCATTATCTGAATATTAGGCTCCATATTCTTTTTAGTGCACATAATAACCCTAGGTTACATTATTAACCTAGCTTAGGGTTTTATAACATGTATTAATATTCATCTTCATATAACATAGATTCTGTTCATCATGATAATCTCATAATTAAAACTGAGGTTCCATATACTGGTATAAGCCTACTATGTGAATTTCATCATTTATTGAGCATGTGTGCATTAATTGCATCATCTTTAGTATTATTAGCCCTAATTGGACATATTAACTAAATTACGTAATTTAGTACATCAACATGGTCATACCTGACATCAAATGCATTATATACATAATTGTGGACTTACAAATATTTTTCCATGATTTTATATCATCCTTTGCTATTTATTATCTATTAAACAAGAATTATACATCTTACATGATATCACTATTATTAGTGCATCAAAAGTCTGATATTAAGATTTCATGTTGTTCTACGTATTTTTCTGAGAATTTTGATACCTTATTTGTATTTTTCTGATAAACGAGCTATTTATTATGCATTATACAAGAACTAAGCATTTTATGGGATATTTACCTTAAGCGACCAATCTGGAGGTGACACGTGGCCCTGAGGAGGGCGCACCTCCTTGGCTTGCTGCGGCCGGTTCTTTGGTTGATCCGGTCTGGTTCACTAGTCGGTTCAGGGGTTTTGAACCCGGTTCAACCTTCTGTTCTCCTTTCTCCTTGCGCGTCAGGGAGTCCGGATGACCTGGATCTGTGATGCCGCCGCTGGCATCTTCTCCAATGAGGAACCGTCCTCCTCCTTCGTATCCGACTAGCTTCCACAGCGAGACCTATCTGTGACCGCCGCTGCCATTCGGAGCCCCACACTTGCGTGTGTCGTTGTGCTTCGATCCAGGGGATGGAGCTGAGGTTCTGCATGCACCGGCCACTAGTCATCGCCACCACAGGTAGTGGCTGCAACCTCGGCGCCCAATGACAGAGGGAAATCCGATTCCCTACCCAACACTTCCATCGTTATAGCGAGATGCCATGGAGATGGTGAGGAGTCTGAGGTGGTTTGACTGCCTCGATTATCATCGGGACTCTGTTGGCTTGGCCGGCGAGGTGAGGCAGGTGATATCAGGGTTGTAGGTCTGGAGGTTGAGCGAGGAAGAGGAAGGCAGTGGAGGCTGGCGAGCGACAGTGGCTAGATCCAAGTGGTTGCAGATTGCAGGTGGCCGGTGATTAGGACGGAGGCAAGATCATAGGTGCGGCCTGACAGAAACAGAGAAATAGGAACCTGGGCAGTGGAGTCCTTCGCCGATGGCGGTGTAGCCCGCTTCAACAGTAGCGAGGGGGTGTCGGCGGTGCTGGTTTCTCCTGTGAAGAGGATGGGGATGGGGAGAGCAACGAGGATGGTAACCGGCTCTCGGCTGTAGGTTGTTTCTAAGAGAAAAACATGTAGCAAGGATCGGGTAGGTTTGTACACCTTTCTAACGAGTCCAGATATTAACTTATTCATGAGAAGAGAGTTACTCGGCATGAGATTCTCGCAACTAAGATTGTTGTTAGATCCAACTTAATCGGAAGTGGAAGACCAGATATCTCCCCTTTATTGCTTTAACCCATGAGAGGTTGTTACCACATGACTATACGTCCATGCCCCATGCGCCCATCACCTATAACCATGGTTGTGTGACATTTCTGAATAACTTATGTCCAAAATCATACGAAACATTATTCATTTAGTCAAGATATAAAGATGAATGGCTCCCAAAAGAAGCCCCTAAATAGGAAACAATTTTTCATATAGCTCTCCATCATAGGCAATTCTAGTATTTAACCAAAAATGGGCTTAGGATACTGCGTTTGACTAATCACATAAATTCCTTGAAAAGCCTCAATCCTACAACCATATAATCCATATACTTATGAATATACCTCATCCATTGCTCATCAAATCAAGTTAGTTGTGAATATTCAACACAAACCCCAATACATTGTTTAGTGACCCATATACGCATCATGATACATAATTAAACTGTTTTGTTCATGTTTGTCATCAACCAGTATAATGGGTATCAAACTCCCTCAAATTCTAGGTCATCACATATACTGATCACGTATTTGTTTGTCAGCATTTTAGGTAGCATGTATGCTTGATTCGTGGACATGAGGTTACAGATAAAGATATTGAAGACATTAAAATTATTCATGAAGGTTTAGGCATAATGGTATATCATCATACATGTATAAGTTAATTCTTTGTAAAATTTATGTAACTCCTTAGAGGAGCTTTTTATGCAAATATGTAAGTATTTGTTCATTAATGGAAATTATTTACTATTCTATATTATTTCTTGAATCTCATCCTAGATTTTATGAGTAATGATTCACGACTTTAAGGTCTCTTGGACACTCAAAAGTGTGGGTCATTACATTTGGTATTAGAGCACATATTCATCAACTAATACTTCATAGTTTATAATTTCAAATCTTCCTTAGAAATTTAAGGGAAAAATTAGTAAAACATAATGTATCTTTTAGGTTTCTCATGTCACATTTCGTCTACTTCTCATCCCTTTGCTTAAAAAGCCTTGAAAAGGAATTGTTAATTAGAGAAGTAAAATGTGAAAAGATGTAACCTTTTGTGTAGGTCCCTCTAGAGAGGGTAGACCCTAGAAAGATACAAGTATGGGTAAGTCCCTTCTTAGAGGAAAGACTTGGTTTAGGGTATGAAAACTCTAGTGGTTCAAGGGATATGGAAACTCTGAAAGGTAGAGTAGAGTCCTTAACCCTAAACCTAAAACCTTAATCTTAATCAATGAACATGACATGGTGATATGGAACACCACCCATATGAAACTTCAAATAAGGAATAAGAAAGATAAAGGGATGGGTTTAGGTGACCCAGTCTCCCATGCATGTGTGCATGAGGAGAACAACTCTTATGTAAGAGGTCTTAAGAAATAAAATAACCCAATTGTTATATATATGAAAATGAAAATTATAACTTGCTCAAACCCTACATGTTGGCTCTAGAAGTTTGGTGATGGTGGCCAAGCCCCTGGAGGGGAAGGCCGATGTAGCACCAAGCCCCTAGAGGGGAAGGTGACCCAAGTTCACTGAATGGTTAGAAACCATGAGGGGGTATTCTAGAAATTATGCATACGTGGGTTGATATGTTATAATGATAAAAGCTATGCCTAATGAAAACAAAGATATCTATGAAACCTTTAGGGTTAGTGTGCCAACCTGGGGTGGGTCAACCTAAGAGTGGGAAGATGACCTATGAGGAAGGCAAACCTTAGATCTTGGGATCAGGTTGTGGCTAGAGAGCCTAACCCCCTCCTAAGATCCAAGAAGGCACCCTAGGCTAGGACACTCCCTTAAAAGGTAAGTGAATAAACATATTTAAGTTTTAATATAACCTTAATCCTCACCTAGAGGGGTGAAGAGTTAGAGATATAAAAATGAAAGAACTTATATTCTTTGAACCCAAGGATGCCATCTTTGAGTGACACATATGGTCAAGCCCAGGAGGGAAGACCAGTAAGGCACCGAGCCTAGGAGGGAAGGTCATGAAATGGTCAATCCCAGGAGGGAAGACCAATAAGGCACCAAGCCTAGGAGGGAAGGTGGCCCAAGTCCATAGTGCAGTTGTTTAGGGTCAAGCGTCTGGAGGGGAAGATCACAGAAGGTCAAACCCAGGAGGGAAGACTGACATGGCACTAAGCCATGGAGGGAAGGTGGCTCGAGCCCAATGATGGGACAACACTACATTATGTGTACTCAAAAGAAAGAGATGAAGGCAATCTGGGTTAAAGAATTATATAAGAGAATAATGTGCTTAAAATATGTGACATCTCAAAAGAAACCCTTAGGGAGGGTAGAGTCCTAATGAAATCCTAGGGTCAAATATGGTGTATTAGAGGTACATGGGACCGATGGGTTGGGAGTTGATATGCCCTAAATGCACATGACCATGTGGTCAGGAGGTAACAACTAGGTTTACCAAAGGTACATGACTCAGGAGATTAACTACCTCCATGAGGATCATGTAGCCTAATGGGTGAATGTGAAAGGCACTCTCTTGATGCATAAGGATGAGATCACTCCAAAGGTACCTATACCCCTAGAGACCTCAAGGATTTGGCTAAGGCTCATAATGATACATAAGATATAAATATAAAATATGTAATGAAGTCGTGAAAACTTGAGAGAAGTTGTGCTCTAACTTAAGAGTAAGAAAAGGGACACTTGACTTCATGGAATGTACAAATACTATGAAATTAAGAACAAGTAAGTTTAGAGTCATATCGAGTATGATTCAACTTAATATGTGAAATTGAAAGGTAATGTGTGGATGTTCCATCTCCGCTTTTAGAATGGAATGAATTTTGTGTTTGGTTTGTAGTCAAATGTTTATTTCATCTCATTATGAGGGAGGGAGATTGGGTAGACTCATGTTTTTCTTAAAAATTGAAATATGACAATAAATGTCTTAAGTTGAAGATAATGACATGAACTAGGGTTAGAGGTGTCACCTCATCCTTGTGTGAAAGTAAGGAAGCATAGGTTGGAAACCTAGGTGAAAAGATAGTCACCAAGTGAAATTGATATCATAAAATGAAAATGGAATCACTAACAGATGATAATTTGTAATTACTTAGGATGTAGTCATGTTTTGAATTGAATTCAAGTATCAATCCTAGTAATGACATGAGGAATCTACATACCAATAAAAGGTATTAAGAATATCTAACTAGGTTTGCTAATCCTATGGCTTGAAACTAAGATGAGTTCTCATTCACCTTAAGCTTACTATGTGTGAATTTTGAGGGAAAATTTCCTTTTTAAGGAGAGTGAATGTAATATCCTCAATTTTAGTAAAATTTAATTATCATGTTAAAGCATGAATTGATAAATGAATTCCCTAAATGTATTATCTGTGGAATAATATAAGGCATTTATGTAGCATGGGCTCAACCCATGAGGCCCATGAGACTATTTGGGTTGCAAATATGTCATTGTGGCACAAGATAAATGAATAGAATGGATTCATCCATGAATAAATAATAAAGGAATTCTTATTACCAAATCCAAGTTTTAATAAGAACAAAAGTCACAAGTTTCGTATAGGAAACACATGAGAATATGCTTAATTACTTCTTAAGAAAAATGCCTTGACTTCTCCTTTTATTTTAATTGGATAAATGAGACACCTTTTATTTATAGAAAGATGATAAAGGTACTCGTAATGTTATAAGTTCCTTTCCCTTTTGACATATTCCTTGTACACCAAAGAAGAAATGATAAAGAAGCTGAGAAGGGAGGGTTATGAGGATTTATTGACGCATAATGGGATTAGTCATATTCCTTTTTGGATTATGATAAACTAGTATCTCCCTCACCCCTGGTTATATAAGGATGGAAACTCATGTTCCCATGAATCCAACACCACCTTATACATCAAGGGCTATGAAGGAATCTTTCCCTTCACCAGAGATGTTTACAAACACCTACAACCCTCCATCGGTCCTTCACCCACCAGCAACACCAGTGCCTCCTCCTCCTCAGTAAGATGTATGACCCTCATCATCGGTCGAGAATTCTTGAAAGAACCCCAACACATAGGGAAAACATCTAGATGCTGAAGGAGCACTATCATCCATAGTAGCGTCCCCAACCATGAGAAGGTCACACGCTGAGGTGAGAGTGAGAGATATCGGGAGGCAGGAGCAGAGTCGGGTGCTTGAGCCTACGTGAAGGCGTGAGGCCGTAAGAGACAAGGATGGAAGCAAGAAGCTTGCTTGGCCGCTGTGAGGATGGCAACACGTGAAGGTGGTAGGCAGAGGAGATGGGAAAGTCTGGGTGATGGCAGCAAGAGAATCAGACTAGGAAAGGTCGGGCCTCCTCTCATAGATATGACGGAAGGAGAGATAGAGTAATACACATACAACTAACACTGCGACCACCACGACCGTGGATGTCAGAGATGATGCTGAGGGCTGTGATGTCATCTACAACAACGTGTGGTCACACGATAGCCTGCATGACGTTGTTGGTAGAAAGGTTGAGGGAGAGCCTGTAGCGAGAGTCCATGGAGGGGCTATCACAATGGCGGTGAGGGAGCTAGGGTTTGGAGAGTGGCAACGATCCATAGCCAATGGTCGGCACAACATAATTGTGAACGCAGGAACCAGACGCGAGGTTGAAGGAGGATTAGAGGTGAATGATCAGAATACCCTCAAAACATGTTCAAGGCTTTAGGGCATGAAGGTCTTTCCCCATATTCAAGCCAGCATAGATATTGAATAAAGGAAAAATGGATTCACTGATGTGGCAGCGTAGGATTGGCCAAATAAAAGTAATTTTATAATAATTCTAGTAAATGATTGGTGACTCAGAATATAGCAAAATTATATACCGTTTTGATCAGGAGAGTGAGACAAACACAAAGAAGATATAATCAGAGTCTAAATATGCTTCCTGTTCCGAAAGTATAAGAAATACATGTTCTAATGTGTTTAATGTAAAGGAAAACCTAGATTTTGTTTAATATGATGCTTAATGGGGTAGATTCATTTATTTTGAGATAATAACTGATCTACATATGTATAATGAGGAAATAATTGATAATGATGAATAATGATGCTTCTAGATTAATGATCTTATTCATGTTGATTTAGGGTTTTAAAACTAATGTCGACATCTTTCTATGATTTAATGTTGATAATATGATCTAGGTATCATGAATAGTCTAATATGCTTAAGATGATGATTAGGGTTTAACCTAATATGCATAAATGGGTTTGTAATCTTAGAAACCATGATATGGTGTAATTATGGTTTGTAACCCTAATCCCTTGTCCAAACATGAGATAACCCTAAACCCTAGTTTAGGAGCGCATCTAGATCTGATTAATGTAATGCGAATACATGGTGACACATATGTAGTATGCATATTTTAGATTGAATGCTTTGTTGCTTGGATGTTTGGATACACTCTTAAAGTACATGTGATATATTCAACATGGTTTCTGCAATGGCATAAGGTACAAGGTTACTCTTATGAATGCATGTATCGAATTCTAAGTTTGTCGAGGTTTCTCGATGAGATTGAATGAAAGATAAACTACTTGCTTGTTTATTTACTTCTTGCAAATGATAAAGTTCCTATGAGTATCCTGTAAAATAAATAGCAATATCTTGAACCCTGGGTTAATTTGATCTTAAGGGTAATGCACACGAGCCTTGAAGGGATAGTGATTACACCTAAGGTAGTAGACCAGATATGGTTTAGAATATGAAAACAAGTTTATGTTATTATATGAAAGATAAAGATGTTTTATTATATGTGTACTTGTGATTATTGTTTGAACCCACATACCGGTATAGAGATATATTGATCGCATATTTGTTTGTCGGCATTTTAGGTATCAGGTATACTTGATTCGTGGACATGAGGTTACAGATAAAGATACTGAAGACATTAAAGTTATTCATGAAGGTTTAGCCATAATGGTATATCATCATACATGTACAAGTTAATTCTTTGTAAAATTTATGTAACTCCTTAGAGGAGCTTTTTATGCAAACATGTAAGTATTTGTTCATTAATGGAAATTTTTTACTATTTTGTATTATTTCTTGAATCTGATCTTGAAATTTATGAGAATGATTCACGACTTTAAGGTCATTTAGTCACTCAAAAGTGTGGGTCGTTACAATAACTGACCACCATAGATAAGGAAATGATCCTTAGTTCTTCTCAAGTACTTCAGGATGTTCTTTACAATTGTCCATTGAGCTTCACTGAGATCTGTCTGGTATCTGCTCATCATGCTCATGGCATACAATACATCTAGGTGAGTACATAACATTATGTACATGATGGATCCAATTGCAGATGCATATGGAATCTTGGTCATGCTTTCCCTTTCTTCACATGAATTAGGACACTGAGCTCTAGAGATAGTAACACCATGAAACATGGGCAAGTTGCCTCTCTTTGACTTCTCCATTCTGAACCACTTCAGCACGTTGTCAATGTATGTGCTTTGACTTAGTCCAAGAAGCCTTCTATATCTATCTCTATCGATCTTGATTCCTAAGATGAAAGATGTCTGGCCTATGTCCTTCATGGAGAATGTATCTCCAAGAAAAGTGTTTACCATTTGTAATGTAGGTATGCCATTCCCCATCAATAATATGTCATCCACAAATAATATGAGGAATACAATCATGCTCCCACTAACCTTCTTGCAAACACATGGTTCATCTTCATTTTGAATGACGCCAAACACTTTGACTATTTTGTCAAATCAACGATTCTACCTCCGAGATGCTTGCTTCAATCCATAGATTGACCTTTGTATCTCACGAATTTATTTGCATCCTATGGAGTTATAAAACCTTTAGGTTGTGTCATGTACACATCCTCAAGTAGATTCTCATTAAGGAATGTGGTTTTAACATCCATCTGCCAAATTTCATAGTCATAATAAGAGGTACTCATAAGCACGATCCTAATAGAATTAATCATGGCAACTAGAAAAAATGTTTCATCATAGTCAAAAACATGAACTCATCTAAAACCCTTTGCACCCGATTGACCTTTGTAAGTTTGAACATTACCACCCATGCTGATCTTCTTCTTGAAGACCCACTTGTACCCTATAGGTTTTACACCTTCAGGTGGATCTACAAAGGTTCATACCTTGTTGATGTACATCGAATCTATCTCAGATCTCATTGCTTCTAGCCAATTATCAGATTTTGGTCCCTTAGTAGCTGATCATCAATGACCAACTCATTGCCTTCATGAGTCAGAAGAAAAGTAAATATTTCTACTCAAGTTGTCTCCTACTAGATCTATGAGGTTCCTGTGTTACTTGAGGAATTTGAGATTCCACAATGGTTTGTGATTCTCCTTATTAATCTAGAACCTTTATAGGTTCAATGTTCTCTTGTTGGCTCGAACCTCTTCAAGTTCTACTATTCTCCCCCTGATTCCTTTGGAAACAAATTCCTTTTCAAGGAATACACCAGTTATGGCAACAAACATTTTGTTGTCAGATGAAGTATATAAGTACTATCCCCTAGTTTCATTGGGACATCCAACAAAATAACATTGATCTCATTTGGGTCTGAGTTTTTTAGGAAACATTTTTCTAACATAAGATTCACATCCCCAAATCTTTATAAAATACACATTGGGATATTTTACATACCATAACTCATATGGTGTCTTTTGAATTGATTTATATGGTGCATGGTCTGGCGTAAATGTTGTGGTTTCAAGAGTATAACCCCAGAGTTAAGTAGGAATGTCAATAAAACTCATCGTTGAGTGTATCGTATCTAGTAATGTGTAATTACTTCTTTCTGATACACCATTATGTTGTGGTGTTCTAGGTGGATTCAATTGTGATACAATACCACCGTCTCATAGAAGGTCCTCAAATTCTTGGCTTAAGTATTCTCCACCTCAATCAGAAAAAAGTGCCTTAATACTTTTGCCAATTTGGTTTTGTACTTCATTCATGAAACCTTTGAACTTTTCAAGAGTTTTTTATTTATGTTTCATCGGGTAAACATAACCATACCTAATGAAGTCATTAGAGATGGTATTGAAGTACTAAGACCCACATTTAGCATTCGTTGTAAAGGGGCCACACACATCAGTGTGTATGAATCCTAAACATATCACTATCTCTATCACTATTACTAGTGAAGGCAATCTTTGACATCTTACACAATAAAAAAGACTCACTATCTCTATTGATTTGAAATCAAAAGAGTTTAGATATCCATATTTATGGAGTCTAGAGTTGTTTTTCTCATTAATGTGGTCAGGGCGACAATGCCAAAGACATCTTTGTTTTGAGTTGTGGAGTTTCAACCTTTTAGTATTAATGTTATAAATATTTTTATTAAGATCTGATAAATAAAGACCATAAGACATTGGGGCAATTCCGTAAAAGATCTCATCTTTTGAAATAGAACATTGACCTTTTATTATATGAAATTCATATCCATCATTGACCATACAAGATATCAAAATAATGTTTCTATTTATAGAAGATACAAATAACAGTTCTTTAATTCTATTACAAGCTTCATGGGTACAGATAAATCATAGGTTCCAATTGTAGTGGCAACAACTCTTACTCCATTTACAACACACAGTTCAATATTGCCCTTTTGTAAAGGCTTACTTCTTTTTAGATCTTGCATATTAGAGCATATGTGAGATCCACATCCGGTATCAAGTACCCAAGATGAAGAGGTAGATAAATTTATCTCAATAATGTATGTACCTAAAATGGATATTTTGATCCCCACCTTCTTCCTCAATTCCTCCAGATAGAGAAGGAAATTTCTCTTCCACTAACCAGGCTGGTGATCGTAGTGACAATTGCCTCCCTTGGTAACCCCTCCTTTTGGCTTCAATGTAGAAGACTTGGGCTTCTATCTAGATTTAGAACTCTTCTTAACTTTTCCTTTTCCCTTGGACTTTCCATTTCCTATGTCGATCATCATCACATACTTGGACTTGTGTTTCTTCATTTGCACTTCACCTGCTCTCAACATGCCAAGCAAATCTAACAATGACTTGTCAAAATTGTTCATGTTGTTGTTCATAACAACCTGGTTATATGACTCTAGAAGTGACTGCAAGGGAAATCTTAGTCTAGTAAGGTTTTGCACATACCCAATAAGCTTGAGTACATAGGGACCTATTGGATCTCCTTCTTCCATGTTGCATTTGAACAAAGCCTTAGAGACATCATATATATTCATTCTTGGCTAATCTTGGTGCATGGTCTTAAGTTGTGTTACCATCTCAATTACATCCATATTCTCATTCTCTCTCAAAACGCATAGTTCATTGAGTACAACATCAGACTTTTGACATCTACGATTTCCTTAGATTGCTTCTTATAAGCATCTTTGTCAGCCTTAGGTGCACTGGGAGCCGGTTCATCTGGCTCTAGTGTTTCTAAGACATAGAGATTTCTCTCTTGTATGAGAACAATTCTCAACGTCCTAAACCAAATGTGGAAATTGTTCCCATTTAACTTGTCCTTCTCAAGGACCGATCACAAGGAAAATGTGTTGTTTGTCGTCATTTGATTCTACAATAGAAATTTGCATTATGTCAAAAATTTTGATTTGATTTGATTAAATAAAATTTGATGATGTTTAATTAGGGATTTAATTAAATACCACTCCCACTATTTTATTCAAATTAATTACCCTCATGTGTCAATTCAGAAGATTTTAGCATACAACCCTATAGTGAGCCAAGATTCAAAATAATTAAGTTAATACCCAACCAACGTTGGCACTCATAACCGATTATTAAGGTAGGCATCATTTTCCACTTGCATCTCATGCAATTCTTTGCAAGATGCTATATACAACTCCTTGTCATAGTCCATATGCATGCTTCTAGGCACTTAATCTTGTTATCCTATTAAGGTAACCTAGTTAAACTTGACCCATAAGACAACAAGATAGAATACACACCCTGCTATGGAAAACCCACATATCTACCATCACACTTCCATGAGATAGATAGCACACCATGGTAGGGCATGCCACACTTTGTCGATCAAGCTTTTCATATGTCTCTTATTGGGTAGCATCTAAGACTTAATATTATATTAGAGGGATTTTATATAAATACATATACATATCCAATCACCACATATTTATAGTATGCATCACATGCTATAAGTACAACATAACATGCAATAATAAACACAAGAAATGGTTGTGGCCATCCTAATGTAATTCCTTGGATCCACAAGAAATTACTACTTGGAAAGGTCCACATCATATGTAGCAACCTATTGTTGATGACGATCTATGCTAAACTAGTCCGAGATGATCAGTTCAACCGTTGAACTAGTCGGTTGGCCTCCTAGTCAATTAGTTCCTCAAACCAGTCGTTTGGCCTCCAGTCCTTACAACATCTGGACTCTTCCAGTCGAATGGTTGGGCCACCAGCTGGTCAGTTGGCTCCTCCTGTCATTGCCTCCTTGGTCATTCAGCCGATCAGTTCGGATCCTGAACCGGTCAGTTTACCTGATGAGTCGGGTGGCTCACTAGGTGCCAAATGACTTTTTTCCATAACAAGAATTAAAAGCTATCCTAATATTACTTTAACATATTACATTGTAGGGTGAAACCTCGGGTTACATTTGAGGGGAGTATAAGGAGGAAAATTTTAACACTTTTACATATGGAAAAGAAGAGAGATGCCAAGTATACAAACTGAAATATAAAAGGAAACAAAAACCATCCACTATGTACAAAAAGGTCTAGGGGTATAGGCCATAATCATGCTACCATTCACCATCAAAATGATTTTAAGGCAACATGTATAAATTGCATATATAACATATCATGTATATATTGGGATCGTTTGTGGTGTTTAATTGGATATGTACATTAGACAAATTAATTATTTGGATCTTATTCAATCAATAAATGATAAAATTGAAGTTCGATATTATCTATTAAATCCCAAAACATAGTAAATTGATATGGATCTAATACCATTGATAGGAAATATGGCATCAGGTAAGGTGGTGGAAACATTTTTTTATTTGCCATATTCCTTAAGTCAGTAGATCACACAATAACTATCAGATGGGAATGATGGTTGTGAGGTTATACCTAGTCCTAGAGAAAGTCCAACAACAATTCCCTCACTGTATTGTGCAACTTTCTTCAAGTTGCACTTGGATGTCTGTCGTCATCAACCTCCAGGTCTGGTACCACAAATGATGGTTGACGTCATCCTACCAGTAGAAAGAAATGGTCTCCTCACCTCAAGAGTAGTCCACACGGACCACCGAGAACTCCTGTAGTTCTCATGAAACAGATAGGAAGGAATTGTCCCTTATAGTCAATGTGCTAGCATTAACTTACTCTCCCAATAGTCTTTCCCTTGTTATTACTCTCTTTGACAAGTAGAACTTGCTCGCTCTCTCTTGGTTACCACAATCAAGGAAGACAACAATTGTTAGAGCAATGGATGTGTCTAGGAATCCCCCAATACCCCTCTATTTATAGGAGGGCTATGGTCAACATTCCCAATCCATATGGGATTCGAAGAGATGCCTTTTCATGAATTTTCCAGAACCTACAAATGACAAACCGGTCAGTTCACTCACCAACCGTTGGGATTGTGCATGAACTGATATAGTTCATAAACCAAACCGGTCGATTCATTCATGTTTCCTATTCTTAATCACATTGGTATTCAATGCACGATTATTGTAGATCATGACATCAACATGAATCATTGATCCAATCTAATTGACCATTGAACCAAGAGGTTCATCGCATGAACTGGCTGGATGGGACCATGAACTTGTTAGATCACTTAGTGAACTAATCATTTCACACCCTGATTCATCCATTGATCAGCCAATGTTGATTCCAATTGACCTAACACCCCAATCGATCAATGCAACACTTGAACTGGTCAGTTCAGAGTCCAATCAGTCAATTTTCAACCAATATTATTTAAATGGAATACCTAAACACATTTAATAATCAAGTTAAATGTCATTCATGAGTGAACCCCTATTCCAAGTGAATCCTATGTGTGTGACCCTATAGGTCCCAAGTTACGTTGACAGTGAATGTCCCTAACTAATTTATGACATCACAAGCAATGATTGGTATCTAGAAAGATATCATTGCTACCCAAGTAATTAGAAAGTTGGTCAACAACTTCAACCACACAATCTATGATTGGTGTTACAATGATCATATAGTTTCTTTGTCTTTGATATCTAGATTGAGGCATGGAATTGTCATCCTCTTCAACGTTCAAGCCATGTCCCTTGAACTAGAGAACATTGTTTGATATATTTATGTGAACTCAACATCATCTATTGATTCACATGTGCATGACCATGCTTTTCTTAGTCTCATTTATCAAGTGGCCAGGATATCAAACTCATGTAGGAGGGACAAATTCCATCTACATCACTCACAGTCATCCACATGTGTCACAATGCACCTGAGAACCACCTTTATGGCAACCCCTATTCAGGATCATTGTGGATGATGTCAAAGTACATCGAACGACATGTGATGAGTCTACTGATTCCAAGTCTAAGAACCACAACCACCACCATCACTATTAGAGATGACTTGTACTACCATTGAATGGTTCCATGCATCACTCAAGGTGGGTATATCCAATACTTTATTCTCTAACAAGTATCTATGTGTTTGGTTTGATATCACATATCATGACTTAATGAGATTATGCCATCAACCAACACAGACAATCTAGTATTATGTTATTACTTTTTGTTAGCCTTCCATAATAATAAATGAGTCGGGACATAACAAGAATGTATGTACTCTTAACATCCATATGATCTCATTGTTAAGCCCTCAAATTGAATACATACATCATTAATCAATATCATCCTTTAACCATTTATTATGTTACATAATTATCTCATAACTAAATAAAATAGAATAAATTGGAAGAATGCCTTTATTATTAATCAAATCATTTACTAGTCATGCCATTACAATCATCACATTATTGGCTCTCTGGGCATACATAACAACACTTTCCTCTCCCAAACCATTTTCTAGTGTCTTAAGTTAAGGTGTTTAAAGACGTTAACTTCCCAAAAATGTGGGAGTAAGGTCACCAATGAAGATCCATCCTAAACCACTAGATTCAATCAGACAGGATCCTTGATCAATCGACCATTTGGATAATGAAGCTAGGACAAAACTGCCTCCACATGGTATTGTCATGACCCATCCAAGAATATGGTTGCGCTTTGTTCCTTTAGGAACGGAGTAAAGAAGTTGTGATGGTGAAATGATCTATGGTTTAAGGAATGTGTGTATTGGTAGGAGGTTTGCAACCCCATGAGTAATGTCTAAGATGTTTACTGTGTTGTTATCAAGGTTATTTATGATGGTAACCATGACACAATGGTTGGAGATGACTCTGAGGAGACTAGACCTGTCAAATGTATGGGTAGTTTGAGTTTGGGTTGGTTCATTGTGGGTGCAAGTCTAGCATATGTGGGTAAAAAAGATACAATTCTAAATGGGTGGAAGAAAAACACACCCAAATCCCAACCTAGTGGGTTGCGGCTTGACACATATGTGTCTATGTAAAATGTATCCAATCAACAATAAGTTGCTAGTGGCTTCCCTTAACACTAAAAAAAATACAACTATGTTTTTGATGTCAAATATTGTGAAAAAAATCCACTAACTACTATGTTTCATGTCAAAATAATCAATTGTCAACTTTTGTTTATACAAAATTCAATAAAAAGTAGTAGCTAGTTGTTATACTTCGATGTAAAATAGGCAAAATCTATGTCGTTATCATACATAAAAAATTACAAAAGGCAATACATACATTTTTTATTTAGACAATTCTAATATTACAAGTACCAGTTGTCTACCACAAAATTGGGAGAATATAATTGTAACATTCCAAGTTAAAAATTGAATTTATGCAAAATAGGCGTCTCTTAACAGGTGTATGTTATCATATGTATATAGATGTATTGACTTTTGTTCAGTGGGTCACCATCGGGTTACCTATGAAACCTGTTACATAAATGGTAATATACGGGTTTGAGTGATTTTCAACGGGTGGCAAATTTCATCATCCAAACCCATTCAAATGGGTCGACCATGGGTGTTGCGAGTTTTGACCCAATTTGATAAGTCTAGAGGAGACACATTGTAAGTCCCTTGACCTATATTTTGGGTTAACCCCATTTGTTTTGCTTGATTACATGTTTATAACCTTGCTCTCATCCTTTGAGAAGCTTGTGGAGAGCTTAAGTCTTCAATTTGAGTTTGTTTGGATGATATTTGTGCTTTATGTGCTTATTTTGGGTCAAATTGCAATTTATGTATTTTTGAGTGTTATCTTGCAATGTACCATGCCTAGTGTGTACCTTCTCTTCCTAGGATTCATGGGAGAGAGGGTGATGCTTAGGGGCACTTTGGTTTGGCCTTGGATGAGTGATGACGACATCAGTAGAGGCAATTAGAGTTTTTAAGGTTTGCTTGGTTTCAACCTTGATATTAGGGGTGAGCATTGGTCTAGAACCTAGACTGGACCGGACCGGACTGGACTAAGGGCCGACATTGTAAGAATGTATATATCGTAGACCAGATTGTTTCGAGGTAGGACCAGTCCAAAAATAGACCATTTTGAGGTAGGACCGGACTGGACCGTAATCAACATTTTTACATTTTTCACAACTTAATTAATTGTAAAGAGTAGACAATATTAGTTACTTTTAACAATTATATAACATTAACACCAAATTTTTTACACTAATAGTGCTTACATGTGTACTTTATTTGTACTTGTTACATAATATACCGACAATTATACATGTATTTTATATAAAAGTCAGTTTGAGGTCCGGTCCACAGGTGGACCATTTTTGGACTGTAGCGGACTGAAGACCGAATTCACACAAAATTTGCAAACTGTGGACTGGACCAAACTTATAATGGACCGGACCAGACCAGACCAAAGTGTGACGACTGACACCAAACTCTTTTATCAAGAACCAATGTATTTTATTTACATCCTGGTTCATAAGTACATATCCTGTACCATACCTTCTCGAGGATTACAAGCATCAACTTCTCTGTTAAAACTATACACAGGAAGCATAAGAACCTCGAGGCTTCAAGCCAAAATCTCAGGTCGATTCATTGAATGTACTAACTACTAACTCTGAGGAACTGAGAGTATAGAGATGACACATAGGACTCTGTATACAAGATATGACAGCTAGTGCCTCCACCTAGAATGTTATTGTTGTCCCTGCTGTTGCTGCTTCTGCTTCTTCTTCCATGTCTACCTAAAAAGGTTGGATCCCATGGGGGTGAGACAATTAAAATTGTCCCAACGAGAGATATAACTCTCCGTGAGAAACATTATTATAGAAGTTTAATAGGATAAAACTGAGCAGAGGAATCATATATGAGCAACAACAGATAAATCAATGTCTAAATAGATGAGAGCAATACTCTTATTCAAATCATTTCAGCTATAACTTGATAAAGCAGCATGTCACTTATCCAATAAGGAATTGAAGAACATGTTTAACACTTATCCATTTAAGACATGCTATGCAAGGTAACATCAACCAATGATTCTCATATTTCAACCTTAAAGAAATACGCTACACAGCTGATTACATTTTACAATCATACTTAAGCCCTGAGGAGATGAGGTATACCGCTCATACTCCAACTGACCATTGCGAAATCGAAATCGGTACCATACATAGGTTAAGGAAGAGCTGGATTTCCATAACCTCCCTTATCTCGATCAGTACGAGATCTCATACAGGACATTTTGTGTCTCTGCTAAATAGATTTCCAAGGTATACTGGAAACTTTGCTATAGAGTTACAGTGGCGGATTTACTCTCTTTCTGATCGAGAGATCTCATATTTATCTCACATCGATCCAACATTAAACATTATCGGGAGATTCGTGATACATCCATACCGGCACATATAATGAAGGATTGAGAGATTTAATGTTTATCTCACATCAATTCCTCCATTAGGGTGTAAGGATATTCGCACCCATAACCCCCACATGCTCACCAGTATGCCCTCTAGGAGATCCCGAGGGAAAACCTGTTTCACCATCACCAACTACTAATGATGATGGATCTATGGCAAGGGCACTACATGATAAGATTTCCCTTGATTAATTAAGTACATTATCATATTCTTTTAGCATCAATCAAGTTTTTAAACATAATTTATTATCACGAATGCTACAAAGAATGTATAATACTTCTATCAAGTAATTTTTGAAGCTTTATAAAACATTGGGATCTCAATCCCTTGTCACATCATGGAAATTCTCAAACCTTAACATCTCATCATCATGATTATGGAATACAGGTATTCAAACCCTCAGTTCATCAAAGAACACTTGTTACCACTTATCAGGTAACTAATATCTTCAGGTCATCTGACCAAAGTAAACATGATACTTGCTACACAAGCATCTCACATGGCTTTCAAGGCCCATTTAATCTCTTGTTACCTCTTACTAGGCAAAAAAGCATATTATGACTCACAAGGCCCATAAAATAATTTCAATAATAAAACATCATAGCTCATACCTGGCTATGCCCAACATCTCATGATACCTGCATGGTTAGTACACATGATAACAGTTATATCAATTATATATCATCACCATGCAATGTAATGGTAGCATGACTAATCCCTCATTAGTGTTAGGGTTTCACAAATAATGTCAATTAGGGATACTCATCCCATTATCTAGAATTAGAGTTATGGTTTATCATCATATTGCCCAAGATTAGGGTTTCATGAACTATATCCCAATATTAGGGTTCCATATACCTTCGCCCTATATTAGGGTTAGAGTTTTATATTAAGGTTTCATATAGAATTACATAGCATCACCCTGGATTAGAGTTTCATATGGCATCACTCTAGATTAGGGTTTCGTATAGCATCACCCTAGATTAGGGTTTCACTTCACATCACTACATTAGGGTTTCACATGGCATCACCCTAGATTAGGGTTTCACATGGCATCACCCTAGATTAGGGTTTCGCATGGCATCACCCTAGATTAGGGTTTCATATGGCATCATTATCTCAAATTACAGTTCCTTATAACTTTTCCCCAAATTAAGGTTTCATGTAGCTTTACCCGAAATTAGGGTTTCATGAAGCATCCTCTTAATTTAGGGTTTTTCATTATATTACCCTGAATTGGGATTTGTCATATCATTACCCTAGATTAGGGTGAAACTATTACCCTAGATTAGGGTTTCACCTAGCATTGCCCTAAATTAGGGTTAGGGCTCATCAACCTTCTCGATTAGTGTTTTCATGATCTCTTTATCAAGGATCATACCCTAATTACATATTTTATTCATGTTGAAAATGTTGAGGCTTAACCACTACATGAGTACTATACATATATGAATTCTACTTTCTCTCATCCTCTCTCAGATGTTAATTACTTCAAGCTTGATTAAATTAGGTAAACCCTTCATTCAAGTACATACATTTAGGGTTAGCATAGTGTATTGAGTTACTTCTTTCATAAGCATCAAAGGTTAACCACTCAAAAGGTACTAATCACTTAAGTACCTTAAAGGTACAACCATTGTAATGATCATCATTAAAAATCATAGGGTTAAATGATCTTTCATAGCTTTGAGATTATTAGGTCTCCAAATGGTTTTGATACTTTTGAACCTTCAAACAGTTTTGACCTCCTTGACCTTCAAACAATTTTGAAACCGTTTTCCCACCTTAGGGTTGAGATCGTTTGACCTCCAAATGGTTTTGAAACCGTTTGGGTATCTAGGGTTGAGACCGTTTACTCTTAAATGGTTTTGAAATTGTTTGGTGCTTTCAACCCTTGAAACCGTTTGATCAAATTAACCTTGAGACCGAATGAACAACCCATCATTGAAATCGATTGGATAAGTCAACCTTGAAACTGATTGGACCTCCAAACAGTTTGAGACCATTTGCCCTCCAAATGGTCTGAAGACCGTTTGGTCCAAACCACCTTGAAACTGAATGGATTAATTAGGGTTTCTTAATCAATTGATTTAGGGTTTCCACTCATTGAACCATCCAACATTAACGCCATTGAAAGTAGATCAACTTGTAACCCTTGGATCTCCATCCATTCATGACTCCTGTTGACCTCAAATGGTCTTGAGACCATTTGACCTGAAACGGTCTTGAGACCATTTTCCCTCAAACGGTCTTGAGACTGTTTGAGCCATTCAACATAGAAATCGACTCAATCAATTTAGGGTTTCAGCCAATGAATCCGATTAGGGTTTGAAATTAATGGATCATCCATTATTGAAGCCATTATAATTAGATCAATTTGAACCATTAGATCTTCATTCATCCATATCAACAATTGTCCCCAAATGGTCTTGAGACCGTTTAACCTTAAACAGTCTTGAGACCGTTTGCCCTCAAACGGTGTTGAAACCATTTGATCACCAAACGACCTTGAGACCGTTTGGTCATCAAAGTTGAAGACCGTTTGCTCATGATATTTATTGAGGAGTGCGATAAGATGACATCATCATCTTCAAGCTAGAAACCTTCGAAATTTGTTGTGATTCTTATGGTGATAGCATCAACTACTCAAAAGGAATTTCAGGAATGAAGAAAGATTCAACATATGATGAAGAAATGAAATCAATAATAATATTTAAGGGTTCAAGTTATATAACCCACCTTTAAAGTTGATTAAAAGATTCAAGCCTCACGTCCTGAATGGTAAATGAAGCTTTCTCAACTGTCCAAGGTCCGTTCTCAAGTCTCTGTGTGAAAAGAATGGCTAAAGTTGAAGATTGAATGGAGAAAAGAAGAAAATAAGCATTGAATTTCGATTTCCACCATGAAATCAAGGTTGAAGATGATTAAGGAGCTCACCTACAGGTTGGGGTACTTCCTCCTATTTATCCTAAGCTCCCTTATGTTCGGCCAAAGCAAGGAAAGAAAGAAGAGTTGAAAAAGCCTTTCATGTGGGTGAAAGAATGGAGTGTATATAAGGGAAATTCAAGAGAGAGAAAGTGTTATAAAAATCCTTCAATTCCTTAAATTGGTGCCACTTATCCCCCTCACTTCCTTTCATACAAAGCCATCATCCTCTCCTTCGAAATCCTCTTCTCTATCCATGAATTAAAAAAACAAATTAAGCACCTTAATCAATATAATAATAATATCCAAAAATTAGTGGATATTGCTTTTTCTTTAACTAATGTGAGTGGGCTCTCCACTCACTTTAGATATTTCGGTGACATTGAAAGGCACAAGGAAGTCCATACTTATATAAATTCAACCATCACACTTTTGGTTGAAGGTCACTTCCATTAATATAATTATGTTTGCATTAAATTGAATTAGGGTTTCAATTATGCTTAAATCTTGATTATTTTAATATCAAGATTCTCTCTCCTCCAAAGAGATTCAAATGAGACGCCCCTCTGATTTTCTTGTCTCTAATTGATAACAAGAAACATTAGGGACTCTCTAGAAGTGGTATATTTCATATTGAACCCTAGGTTTTGGGTAAATTGCACATTACACCAAAACTAGGTTTGAATGCACTAACATTGTTTAAAAAGCTCTTTCTTGGTGCTTAGGCTACCAAAAGCCATACTTCTACATCATTCTCATTGTTATGATGCTTCAACACTTGAGGAACATTTTATCATGTAACATTTGCAAGTTAACCCCTCAACTTGGGTAATTTGCTCTTTAGTCCAAAACAGGCAAAACATTGTTTTCAACATTATTCAAAAAGGACTAAAATTGAAACATAAGTTCCTCTTGAGCCTTAATTACTTTTCAAAAGATAAGAGAAAGCTTATAGTTATATTTCTTAATCAAAACATCTAGGGTTAAAGCATAACCCAGGTCAGGGATGTTACAAATTATCCACCCCTAACAAGGATTTCGTCCTCGAAATCATCAAGAGAAAAGAGAAGGGTACTTCCTCCTCATCTCTTCCTCTAGCTCCCACATAGCTTCTTCAATGCCACAGTGATGCCAAAGAACTTTCACAAGAAATACGTCTTTCTTTTTTAGCTTTTTAATTCTTTTATCAAGGATCATTACATGTCCTTCAACATATGATATATCATCTTTTAATTCTACCTCCACAGGTTGGAAAACTAACTCTGTGTCAAGATGACACTTTCTCAGCATGGAGATATGGAAACACTGGATGCAATTTATGTAGCTCAGGTGGCAATTTCAACTTATTGGCTACCTTTCCAATCCGTTCAATGATTGGATAAGGCCCCATAAATCTAGGAGCTAATTTTCCCTTCTTTCCAAATCTAAGGACACCTTTCCAAGGTGAGACCTTGACATATACTCTGTCTCCAACTTGGAATTCTAAAGGTCTATGTCATTTGTTGATGCACGAATTCTATCTATCATGTGCGGTATTTAATTGTTGTTGTATTACTTTAATCTTCTCAGTTGTCTGCTGTACAAGCTCAGGACCCAAAATTTCATATTCTCCTATTTTATACCAACATAAAGGAGATCTACAACGTCTACCATATAATGCTTCATATGGTGCCATATCAATACTGTGCTGATAGCTATTATTGTAAGCAAATTCCATCAAGCTCAGGTGTAGATCCCAACTTCCTATAAACTGAAGGACACATGCCCTAAGAAAATCCTCCAAAGTTTGTATGGTCCTCTCAGTTTGTCCATCTATCTGTGGGTGAAAGGCAGTACTAAACCTTAACTGCGTACCCAAAGCTTTATGTAGTCGTTCCCAAAAATGACTCGTGAACTGGGGACCTCTATCAGAAACAATAGTGGCTGGAGCCCCGTGCAACCGCACTATCTCATATATATATATTTGTGCAAGCTTCTCAGTAGTATAGGTTGTTTTGACAGGAAGGAAATGTGCTATCTTAGTCAACCTATCAACTATCACCCATATGGAATCATGACCTTTGGTTGTTCTAGGCAAACCAAACACAAAGTCCATGGTCACATGATCCCATTTCCACTGCGGTATAGGCAAAGGTTGCATTGTTCCTACGGGCTTTTGATATTCAGCTTAACCTACTGACACACCGGACACCGCATAACAAACTCAGCTACATCTTTCTTCAATCCAGGCCACCAATACATATCTTTTAAGTTATGATACATTTTGGTGCCCCCTGGATGCATTGCATACATCGAAGAATGAGCTTCCTCCAAGACTAACTTCCTTAAGTCATTGGCATCAGGTACTACCATCCTACCATGGTAACAGACTACCTGATCCTCTGACTCATGAAAGCCATCCCGTTTCTCACTGCCATACTCTGACTTAATCTACTGAACCATAGCATAAACTTGTTGTGCTTCTTTAATCTACTATCGTAGAGTAGGTTTCACTTGCATCTCAGCTAATAGCCCGGCTAACAATGATACCTTAAGCTGTATATTGTTTTCCCTCAAGGAGATAAACATAACTCTTTTAAAGCACACTAGGGAGTTCAACTATGCTTTATCTAATACTGGTGATGATGATTTCCTACTTAGTGCATCAACCACTACATTAGTCTTCCCTGGATGATAATCAATTATACAATCGTAGTCCTTGATTAACTCCATCCAGCGGCGTTGTCTCATGTTCAACTCATGTTGTGAGAAGATATATTTTAGATTTTTATGGTCTGTCAAAATCTGGAATATTTCTCCATAGAGATAATGTCTCCAGATCTTCAAAGCATAGACCACAACAACTAGCTCTAGATCATGTGTCAGATAATTCTCCTCGTGTTTCTTAAGATGTCGAGATGCAAAATAAATCACTTGATTATCCTGCATCAACACACATCCTAGACCATCATTAGATGCATCACAAAAAACTATGTACTCCTTCCCTCGCTCAGGTAACCCCAGCACAGGTGCACTGGTTAACCTTTCTTTCAACATCTAGAAAGAATGTTGACACTTGTCATTCCAGATAAAAGGAACCTCCTTCCTGGTCAACTTGGTTAGGGGTAAAGCTATAGAAATGAAGTTCTTAATGAACCTCCTGTAATAGCCTGCCAGTCCTAAGAAACTACGTATCTCTGTTGGTGTCTTTGGTTGTTCCCATTGCAGGACATATTCTACCTTCTTAGGATCAACACGGATACCTGAGGCAGATATTACATGTCCTAGAAAAGAAACTTCTGGTAACCAGAACTCACATTTGCTAAACTTAGCATACATCTTATGCTCTCTTAGCAAAGTTAAATCCTGACAGAGGTGCTGCTCATGTTGTTGAGCATCTCTACTATATACCAAGATGTCATCTATGAAGACTATGAACTGATAAAAAAAAGGCTGGAAGATTCTATTCATGAGTTCCATGAATGTAGCTGGTGCATTAGTTAGTCCAAACGACATAACTATGAACTCATAGTGACTATACCTTGTCCTAAAGGCAGACTTAGGTATGTCACTCTCTTGATGCACAACTGATGATATCCCGACCTCCGATCTATCTTAGAGAAGATAGTTGCACCACGCAACTGATCAAATAGGTCATCGATCCTTGGAAGAGGATACTTGTTCTTTATGGTTACTTTATTCAACTGTCTGTAATCAATGTGTAACCATATAGATCCGTCCTTCTTCTTAACGAAGAGAACCAGAGCACCCCATGGTGAAGTACTCGGTCGGATAAAACCTTTCTCAAGCAACTTCTGCAGCTATTTCTTAAGCTCTTCCATCTCAGTAGGTGCCATTCTATATGGTGTTTGTGCTATTGGTTGCGTTCCGGGGATTAGATTAATATCAAAATCAATCTCTCAGGGTGGAGGAACACCTAGAAGTTCCTCAGGGAACACATCTTCAAATTCCCTAACTATCAGAACTTTGGAAAGATTAGAACTCTCTATTGTGGTGTCTACCACATGTGCCAAGAATGCAAAACATCCTTGTCTCATCAGCTTCTCAGCTACCATAGCCGACACTAGATAGGTTGGAAGAATCTTTCTATCTCCCTAAAAGATCCATGTGTCACTGTCATCTGTGAATACAGCTTTCTTGGAATCACAATCCAAGGTAACCTTATACTTTTCTAGGGTGTCCATTCCAAGAATTATATCGAACCCGTGCATCTCAAGTGGTATAAGATCCACCTAAATGCGATGTTCAGAAAAAGAAAGAATGTAGGGAGAACACACCTCCCACAGCACTATAGATTCCAGCAAAGGGGTTTCTAACAACAGATTATCTGCTCTATGACTGACAATCATATTGCAGTCAAGGATCACTTCTCTAGTGACAAAAGAATGCGTAGCACCCAGATCAATTAAAATAGATACGAAGTAGGATGAAGACATATCAGAATGAAATAGTTCCATCTGACCTGTCACAACTTGAGGGTTGACTACTTCTTTGGGTTGATTCATCACATAGAATCTCACTATTGCTTGTTGTTGACCCTGTGCTCAGTTGTTGGGTGTCGATGAACCAGCTTGGGATGCTTGTACACGTCCTCTAGTGCCACTTGAAAACTATTTCTTCTGAGAGACTTGCTGACTCTGCCTCGGAGGTTGAGTCACACTTACATCTCTAGCTCAACAATCTTTCATCAAATGCCCCATCTTTCTGCATATAAAACAACCTATGCTCTCCCTCGGTGGCCTGGGTGGTCCAGTTACTGACATTGAGGCTAAGCAGTGGGCTCCCTTAGGAAGTAAACTACGGCCTCTACCCCTACTCGACATCCATTGCATCTGGGTATTGAATCTTGGTGGTTATATTGGTGTAGAAAATCTTGGTTTCTTGAAACTTTTGGACCTCTATCCTTGGAACTAAGTATACACCTTCTTACTCTTAGTCTGAAACTTCTCAATCATCGACCTTTCTATCCGTCTCACGGACTCCACAAAGGTGGCGAAACTCTCCCTATTCTCTAAGGTAGGCACATGAGTGGTCAAATCAGCGTACACCCCCTTCTCAAAATGCCGAATTCTCTCTTCATCAGTAGCTGCCATATGCAGATAGAACCGCAAAAGCTCCATGAACTTAGCTTCATACTCGCTAATGTTCATTGGTCCTTGCCTTAACCTCTCAAACTGAGAGATCTTCTCATCTAGAAACATCTTGGGGAAGTATCTACTGACAAATTCTCGTCAGAATTCTTCCCATCCAATTTCAACACCTGGCCTCTTGCCCTCTTCTATTGTCCACCAGTGGCCAGAACTCCCTTTTAGAAGGTACACTGCATGCCTCACCTTCTCTACTTCAGGGATATTGAGGATTCTAAAGGACTTCTCCAACTCAGTCAACCACAAGTCAACATCTGCTGGGTCAGCTGTACCAACATAATCTGTGGTTCCAACCCGGTGAAGTAACTCAAAAGTCTTATCGGCTCCATGTCCTTCATGGTGAGCTGGTGCCCTAGGTGGAGGTGGTGGCATCCTATCCACCATATGCATCATGGTTGCCATGAACTGCCCAAATAGATCATGGAAAGCTGGGTTTTCTAGTGCAGCGTGGTTAAGCTGGGGAAGTTCAGGTACTGGTTCCTCCCTATCCTGATCCCTTTCACCTCTTCTTGGTGCAGCAATGCTGCTCTCAGTAGCATGTTCTTTGTGTGATTCAGACATCTTTAAGTTCTTCTTATCCTCCTTTATGAGAAGAAGACACTATCATATAACTGGAAGATACTAGAACAGACTCAACAACCTTAATCCTATGTCTATGTAGACTCAGCAAACCTAGAGCTCTGATACCACTAAACTGTGACGACTGACACCAAACATCTAATAATAATGAATGCTACGTCATTGACTAAGCAGAAACGATCATTATCAGCGGATTACTAAAAATCACTAAAAATTAAAACCATTTACAAAGAGATCCAAACATAGGAAAACTTTTTTTATCAAGAACCAATGTATTTTATTTACATGTTGGTTCATAAGTACATATCTTGTACCATCCCTTCTCGAGGATTACAAGTATCAACTGCTCTGTTAAAACTATACACAGGCAGCATACGAACCTTGAGGCTTCAAGCCAAAATCTCAGACCGATTCATTGAAAGTACTAACTGCTAACTCTAAGGACCTGAGAGTACAGAGATGACACATATGACTCTCTATACAAGACATGACAGCCAGTGCCTCCACCTGGAATGTTACTGCTATCCCAGCTGCTGCTGCTGCTCTTCCCCTACTAAAGGGTTTCTGCTTCTTCTTCTGCATCTCCCTAAAAAGGTTGGATCCCACGGGGGTGAGACAATTGAAATTGTCCTAGTGAGAGATATAACTCTCCGCCTGAAACAGTATTATAGCAGTTTAATAGGATAAAACTGAGCAGAGGAATCATATATAATAAACAACAGATAAATCAATGTCTAAACAGATTAGAGCAATACTCTTATTCAAATCATTTAAGCTATAACTAGATAAAGCAACATGTCACATATCCAATAAGGAATTGAAGAACATGTATAACATTTATCCATTTAAGACATGCTATGCAAGGTAACATCAACCAATGATTCTCGTATTTCAACCTTAAGCAAATACGCTACATGGCTGATTACATTTTACAATCATACTTAAGCCCTGAGGAGATGAGGTATACCGCTCATACTCCAACCGACCATTGTGAAATCAAAATCAGTACAATACATAGGTTAAGGAAGAGCCGAGTTTCCATAACCTCCCTTATCTCGATCAGTACGAGATCTCATGCAGGACATCTTGTGTCTCTGCTAAATAGCTTTCTAGGGTATACTGGCAACTTCGCTATAGAGTTACAATGGCAGCTGTACTCTCTTTGCAATTGAGAGATCTCATGTTTATCTCACATCGATCCGTCATTAAACATTATAGGGAGATTCATGATACATCCATCTCGGCACATATAATGAAGGATTGAGAGATTTAATGTTTATCTCACATCAATTCCTCCATTAGGGTGTAAGGATATTCATGCCCATAACCCCCACATACTCAATAGTATGCCCTCCAGGAGATCTCGAGGGAAAACTTGTTTCACCATCACCAACTACTGATGATGATGTATCTATGGCCAGGGCTCTACATGATAAGATTTCCCTTGATTAATTAAGTACATTATCATATTCTTTTAGCATCAGTCAGGTTTTTAAACATAATTTATTATCACGAATGCTACAAAGAATGTATAATACTTCTATCAAGTACTTTTTGAAGCTTTATAAAACATTGGGATCTTAATCCCTTATCACATCATGGACATTCTCATCCCTTAACATGTCATCATCATGATTATGGAATATGGGTATTCAAACCCTCAGTTCATCAAAGAACACTTGTTGCCACTTATCAGGTAACTAATATCTTTAGGTCATCTGACCAAAGTAAACATGATACTTGCTACACAAGCATCTCGCATGGCTTTCAAGGCCCATTTAATCTCTTGTTACCTCTTACTAGGCAACAAAGCATATTATGGCTCACAAGGCCCATAAAACAATTTCGATAATAAAACATCATAGCTCATACCTATCTATGCCCAACATCTCATGATACATGCATGGTTAGTACACATGATAACAGTTATATCAATTATATATCAACACCATGCAATGTAATGGTAGCATCACTAATCCCTCATTAGGGTTAGGGTTTACCAAATCATGTCAATTAGGGATACTCATCCCATTATCCAAAATTAGAGTTATGGTTTATCATCATATTGCCCAAGATTAGTGTTCCATGCACTATAACCCAATATTAGGGTTTCACATACCTTCACCCTATATTAGGGTTAGAGTTTCGTATTAAGGTTTCATATAGCATTACATAGCATCACCCTGGATTAGAGTTTCATATGGAATCACCCTAGATTAGGGTTTCATATAGCATCACCCTAGATTAAGGTTTCACATCACATCACGGCATTAGGGTTTCACATGGCATCACCCTAGATTAGGGTTTCACATGGCATCATCCTAGATTAGGGTTTCATATGGCATCATTATCTCAAATTAGGATTCCTTATAACTTTTCCCGAAATTAAGGTTTCATGTAACTTTACCCAAAATTAGGGTTTCATGAAGCATCCTCTTAATTTAGGGTTTTTCATTATATTACCCTGAATTGGGATTTCTCATATCATTAGCCTAGATTAGGGTGACACTATTACCCTAGATTAGGGTTTCACCTAGCATTGCCCTAAATTAGGGTTAGGTCTCATCAACCTTCTCGATTAGGGTTTTCATGATCTCTTTATCAAGGATCATACCCTAATTACATATTTTATTCATGTTGAAAATGTTAAGGCTTAACCACTACACGATTACTATACATATATGAATTTCTCTTTCTCTCATCCTCTGTAGGATGTTAATTACTTCAAGCTTGATTAAATTAGGTCAACCCTTCATTCAAGTACATACATTTATGGTTAGCATAGTGTATTGAGTTACTTATTTCATAAACATCAAAGGTTAACCACTCAAAAGGTACTAATTACTTAAGTACCTTAAAGGTACAACCATTGTAATGATCATCATTAACAGTCATAGGGTTAAATGATCTTTCATAGCTTTGATCTTATTATGTCTCCAAACGGTTTTGATACTTTTGAACCTTCAAACGGTTTTGACCACCGTGACCTTCAAATGGTTTTGAAACTGTTTGCCCACCTTAGGGTTGAGATCGTTTGACTTCCAAATGGTTTTGAAACCATTTGGGTATCTAGGGTTGAGGATGTTTACTCTTAAATGGTTTTGAAACCATTTGGTGTTGTCAACCCTTGAAACCGTTTGATCAAATTAACCTTGAGACCGAATGAACAACCCATCATTGAAACCAATTGGATAAGTCAACCTTGAAACTGATTGGACCTCCAAACGGTTTGAGACCGTTTGCCCTACAAACGGTCTGAGGACCATTTGATCCCAAACGGTCTCAAGATCGTTTGGACTCAAACGGTCTCAAGACCATTTGGTCCAAACCACCTTGAAACCGAATGGATTAATTAGGGTTTCTTAATCAATCAATTTAGGGTTTCCACTCATTGAACCATCCAACATTAAGGCCATTGAAAATAGATCAACTTGTAACCCTTGGATCTCCATCCATCCATGACTCCTCTTGACCTCAAACGGTCTTGAGACTGTTTGACCTCAAATAGTATTGAGACCGTTTGCCCTCAAACGGTCTTGACACCATTTGAGTCATTCAACATAGAATTCGACTCAATCAATTTAGGGTTTCAACCAATCAATCCGATTAGGGTTTGAAATCAATGGATCATCCATTCTTGTAGCCATTATAATTAGATCAATTTGAACCAGTGGATATTCATTCATCCATATCATCAATTGACCCCAAACGGTCTGGAGACCGTTTAACCTTAAATGGTCTTGAGACCGTTTTCCCTCAAACGGTCTTGAGACCGTTTGATCACCAAACGGTCTTGAGATCGTTTGGTCATCAAAGTTGAAGACCGCTTGCTCATGATATTTATTGAGGAGTGTGCTAAGATGACATCATCATCTTCAAGCTACAAAACTTTGAAATTTTCTGTGATTTTTATGGTGATATCATCAACTAATCAAAAGGAATTTTGGGAAAGAAGAAAGATTCAAGATATGATGAAGAAATGGAATCAATAATAACATTTAAGGGTTCAAGTTATATAACCCACCTTTAAAGTTGATTCCAAAATTCAAGCCTCACGTCCTCAATGGTGAATGAAGCTTTCTGAACTATCCAAGGTCCATTCTCAAGTCTTTGACTGAAAAGAATGGCTAAAGTTGAAAATTGAATGGAGAAAAGAAGAAAATAAGCATTGAATTTCGATTTCCACCATGAAATCAAGGTTGAAGATGATTAAAGAGCTCACCTACAGGTTGGGGTACGTCCTCTGATTGCTCCTAAGATCCCTTGTGTTCGGCCAAAGCAAGGAAAGAAAGAAGAGTCGAAAAACCTTTCATGTGGGTGAAAGAATGGAGTGTATATAAGGGAAATTCAAGAGAGAGAAAGTGTTATAAAAATCCTTCAATTCCTTAAATTGGTGCCACTTATCCCCCTCACTTCCTTGCATATGAAGCCATAATCCTATCCTTCTAAATCCTCTTTTTTATCCATGAATTAAAAGAAAACAAATTAAGCAACTTAATCAATATAATAATATCTAAAAATTAGTGGATATTACTTTTTCTTTAACTAATGTGAGTGGGCTCTCCACTCACTTTAGATATTTCGGTGACATTTTAAGGCACAAGGACATACATAATTATATAAATTCAACCATCACACTTTTGGTTGAAGGTCACTTCAATTAATATAATTATTTTTGCATTAAATTGAATTAGGGTTTCAATTATGCTTAAATCTTGATTATTTTAATATCAAGATTCTCTCTCCTCCAAAGAGATTCAAATGAGACGCCCCTCTGATTTTCTTGTCTCTAATTGATACCAAGAAACATTAGGGACTCTCTAGAAGTGGTATCTTGCATATTGAACCCTAGGTTTTGGGTAAATTGCACATTACACCAAAACTAGGTTTTAATGCACAAACATTGTTTAAAAAGCTCTTTCTTGGTGATCAGGCTACCACAAGCCATACCTATTCATCATTCTCATTCTTATGACGCTTCAAAACTTGAGGATCATTTTATCATGTAACATTTGCAAGTTAACCCCTCAACTTGGGTAATTTGCACTTTAGTCCAAAATAGGCAAAACATTATTTTCAACATTATTCAAAAAGGACTAAAATTGAAACATAAGTTCCTCTTGAGCCTTAATTACTTTTCAAAAGATAAGAGCAATCATATAGTTGTCTTTCTTAAACAAAACATCTAGGGTTAAAGCATAACCCAGGTCAGGGATATTATACAAAGTGACTGGTCTAGTCCGATTTTGTAGTCTTGACCATCATTTGCTCACCCCTACTTGATATGCTTTGTTGAGTGACTTAACCCTTTTTTCAACCTTAAGGGGGTGACTTGTGAGTATCTCGACCAATACACCTTCTTTAGGTGGTTATGTCTTGACCATGATGTTCTTAGTGAGTCTTGGGTCGAGATAGTTTTTTCTTGTGAAGTGTCTCGACCTAGTATGTTTGTGACCTCTTTATCTCGACCTGGTGGTGCTTTGGTGCTTTTATTTTGATCTCCTTTTGGTGTTGCAACCTAAATCAAGTGTTGGGTACCTAAGTGGTTGAGATCCAACATTGGTTGTATCACCACATCATGCAGGCATGTTGCATATAGAGGTTGCATGTGTGTTTCTTGGGTGGACAAGTGTCCCTTTGGTACCTTTAGGTGTTGAAACCTCAACTCCACCATCCTTCTATCCTCCTCATGTACATGAACCCTCTTCTCTCCATGCAAGTGAACCTTTAGGCATTCCTTCTTCCTCCCTCTCTTTTTCTCATCCTTGGTGTTTGGTGGAGCAAGGAGGACTGACCCTTGGAGCTTTTTTGATCGAGATCACTTGCAGGTGGTGAATTTTGGTCATCTTCAACATTAGTTAGTGTTTTCCTTTCCTTGATGATGTTTCCTTTGATCTTCTAGTCCATCTTATTCTCTTTTCTTGGCCATAGACCATGGGTCATCCATGGTGGTCATTTTAGAGATAAAATCTTCATCATAAGGGTCATAGGTCATGTTTTGACAAGGTGGTACCCAAGTGAGAGGAAGTTTCTTCTCTATTTATTTCTTCTTATTTTGGTTCAACCTAGGGTTTCTTACCCTCTTTTCTTGAGCAAACCTTGACCTTGGTATCTTATTCTTATTAAATTGATCTTGTGGCTGAAAGTGGAACTTTTGGTGGAGCTTCATCATCCTTGTGCTTGGAGCTTGTGATCCTTGGAGTTGATCTTCTTTAAGGAGGGTTATATAACACTCTACCCTCTCTGTTATTGCAATTTTCTTTACATGCAACTTTTTGTTTCTCTCTCTAAAATGTTCCCTTAACATGCTAGTAGTTAATACTATGATCTAGAACTTCAACGATGGTGGTTATCATGCTTGTTTGCTTAGAGTAAAAAACACTAATTATTGGTACCCAATTTTAGAGATGATTGTGTGATGGTGGTTTTCTTCCTATATTTTGATCTTGATTTTGATCACATGCATGAGGTTCCTATTTCTTGACGTATATTGAAGTTTAGGTTCTTTTTTAGAAGTGTTAATGTGGTTTATCTCTCTTGCATGAGGTTCTTTCATGGTGGTTTTAATGAAACATGTGTTAGGGTTTTTAGTGACTAATTTTGTGTGAAGTTTCTCTCCTTGAGGATGATTGTTTTCCTTGCTATTATCTTATATTTTTACCTTTGTTAATCCATATTTTGATTATTATTTTTGCCTTTTTGGTAGCTTGATCTTAGTGGTATCTACACCTCAATTTCTTCTTGGGTCAAGACACTTTCATGATTGGTGTTAGGTCAAGATGTTGTTCCTATTTTTGATGGAGACAAGTGCCCTAGTTTTGGTCGAGACACATGTCTTGTGTTGGTTGTGACCTTGCTTTGGTTTGAGGTCAATATATATCTTGTTTTGAGGTCGATACAACTTTTGGTTTGAAGTCGATATATGTGTTTTTGAAGTGGTCGAGACACCTAGTTGGTTATGGTAGAGGCACTTAGGTCTACTGTGGTCGAGACACCTAGGTTTGTTGCGGTCAAGACACCTAGGTCTGTTGCAGTCGAGACACTTGTTTCATGAGTGGTCGAGACACCTATGTGATGGATGGTCGAGACACATACCTAATCATATAATCAACATATGTATATGAGTATGCAAGTAATTATTCATGTATAGTGCTATTTGAATGATTGATTTTTTAACCCTAATCATGTTTCCTAATCCTAATATGCACCAAGAAAGTGGGAGGTGGTATACCTAGGGTTTGGTGATTGAATAAAGTTGTAAAACTCTAATTGGCCATGTATGGAGCTCTAACCCTAATGTTGGGCCATGTGATGTGTTACGACCCCACCTCCCGATAACCCCCAATTAAGGGAGACTGAGAGGTCGAAGTCGCACCCATGACTTCCGGATCAAAGGTTCGGCAATTAACCAAGAATAATTATCAAATTTTAACATACTATACTGAAAGCTGTAAGAAAATAAATTTTTGCATACCTTTTTGAAAACTTGGATCTCTAAACTTCTATCCACTTAAGGATTCTACTCTAACTAATCCTCCTTGTATTTTACTTCATGTATTTTCACAATATGATGATTTATTATTTGTCCTTTTGGCTTGTACCTAAAACACCGACAAACAAAACGGCGGTCATCCGAAGCTGGTATGTGGGGGAAACAATAAACATGCAACTATGATAACAATGTAATCATTCAATTAATCATTTAAAAACCAAGATTACGTTTTAGATATAACTCTGCGATCCAAGAGTACCCTATCCTCTGTGTTGTCCCCATTAAACCCCTCATGATCCACCTATAAGTGAACCAGTTTCTAGGGTTGAGTCACATGGCACTACTTGTAAGTAGACCACTCCTTAACTCGGGGTATGCTAAGGAGTCTCATGGCACTACACGTAGGTAGCCCAGTTTCTAACTCACGGTAACCTAGACCTTGCTCTAGGATTACCCCTTTCTTAGCCTTTTCAAAGTAACAGAGGTGGACCCAGATCTAGCCAGTTATATATGCACATTTATAGTGATAATCATAGTCACTTTATAGCTGCATGAAATAAATAAACATCCAACAATTTAGTTGCATTCAATGCGATTAAACATCACATAGTTCCTGAAAAGAATATGTACTCTACTATTACACACTTCATCAAGAATCTACTCTATTTACTTGGATTTGCTTTCTAGGGTTGTGTCCATTTCAGGGTTTCATTAGGGTTTCTTAGATTACTTTCTCGAATTTTATCTCTTTTAGGTTAACAAACCCTAAAATACTCTTTTCCACTCATATAAACCCTAATTGCTCAAACCATTCATTTAATAGTCTTTTATACCCCTGATTGACTTAGGATCATCATATCCCTATTTATTCATGGATTTAAACAATTAAAACATTTAAATGTCATATTCGCATGAATTAGGGTTTTCAAGCTCATTAATGCATATTCATGCACAAAACCCTAACTTAAGCCAATTATATAAAAAGATCATCTTTTTATATCCTATTTCCTCGTTTATCAACAACAGGTTAATATTGGCTTAAATTATCCATTAAACAACATTAAAACCATCTATCATCAAATCTAAGGGTTTTTCATTAATTAAATCATTAAAGATGATAGCTTTATGTACTTTTCAAATTTTAATCATATTTATGTACATAATCTTCAAATTAAACTAATTACGTACAAAGATCATCCTTTTCGATCTTAATGTACCTTTTTACGTTTAACAGGTTAATATCAACTCTTATGATCCATTAAACCCTATTAAACACATTAATCATATCATATTAGGGTTTCTTAATCTTTAATTCATTAAAGATGATGATTTACAATACACTTACAACTATGATCAGATTCAGTCTATAAAAATATTTTTATTGGATTCCTCATGTTCTTCTGATCAAAAATCATATATAAACTTTTGTCATCCGAGCTACGAATTAGGAGATATGATTTTTGTAAAATCAACTTACTTGGACCAATATGGAGATGCCACGTAGCCAACTCCATGCAAAGCAACGATTTGGGAAAATATAACCAAATTACCGCGCTACCCCTGGTTAAGTCAGCCCACGCTTCATCCCATAGAGGGGCATAACCGTCCAATGGCCAGGGGTCATCTTCAAGCTCGAGATGCCCTACTTGGCCGCCGCTTTCACACCTGCGCGGGGCTAGTTACTCCTCCCTGGACCACGAAAGACGTCGGAACTCGCTGCCCTAGCTCCGCAGCTACCTCCCACACATAGAGGACCACCTGGCCATGGCCCAGATGGACATACCCGAGCAAGCCAAGCCTACGATGGCTGCTGCGTATTACTGCAGATCTGTAGGTCTTCGATCAGGGTTGCGCGTAGATGAAGGAGCGAGAAAGGTAGCCGACCCTACTGGGATGTTTGTGGGAGATCCCTTCCTCCATCAGGACCACAACCAAAACTCCTCGTTGTCCTAGGATAGTGCTATACCCTCTTGGTTAGGGTTTTCATGAGAACGGAGAAGAAGAAAGTAGGAGGATGTGGGGTCCTTTCCTCCCTTCAAACCAAGGCTATATCCCTTATATAGGGGTGGAAACGAAGCCGTAGGTAGGTTTATACTCGACTCAAAAAGCCCTTTTCCAAAAGGAATCAATTTTCCTTCTATGAGAAGTATTCTTCTCTCACTCTTTTGTTTTTTTTCTATTATATGGGTATTCGAAATTCCTCTCTCCTTTTCTTTGTACTTTCCCTTTTTAATCATTGGCCACAAATTTCTATTCTCTTTTAATAGCAATTACTCCCTTTTTATCAATATCTCAACATTCATTACTAATGTATCACATTATTCTTTTATTTTGCAATTATTGGTATTTCCTTTTTCTTTTTCTCCATTGGGGTTCCTTGGAACCAAAGGGATTCAAAGATTTCGAAATTTCTCTTGAAGGGTACTCATTATCCTTCTAGATGCATTTAAACGTATTATTTCACATTATCATGTTGAATTCTTATTGGAAATATTTCCTTTTTCGGTTTTCTCTTTATTTCTCTTTAATTTTTCATCATTGATATTCCTTTTATCATTAGGGATCCTTGGGATACGAAATCCCACAAAGGATAACTCATTTATTTCTCTTTTTACTTGCTTTCCACATATTACCATTATTTTCAATTTATTTCTTAATAAAGAAATACTTAGTTAACCTTTTCTTTTCTCATTGCTTTCTTTTTGCAACCTTGGACTCCTTGGTATCCAAGGAACCCAATAGGCACAAAATCCTCTTTGGATTTTCCTTCTAGAGGTTTCTACATATTTCTTTTCTTAAAAATTCAAGTATCCATTTACTAATTGAATTTCATTATTATTTGGGCCCAATAGCCAATAAAGCCCACAACACAATCAATCAAGTCTATTGTGAAAGGAAATCCATTTATTTGAAGCAAATTATTTCATTATTTGTTCAAATATCTTTAATATGAGAAATTTCATTTCTCACCAAATGAACTCAAAATCGGGGTTGTAACATCCTTCCCCTCTTATAGGAATTTTGTCCTCAAAATTCTATCAAGCAAACAAACAATTCAAGATAAGACTTTTCCATGTCCATCATTGGCACCTATGCGGTTTTACCGTACTCATGGCGCATTCAAAGAACCTTTATCATCACATATTCTTTTCTATGAGTTCTTTCATCCTGGCATCTATAAACTACACAGGTAACTCAGGCCATGTCAGCCTCCCTTGGGGCTCACTAGGTTCATTGCTCAACACATGGTCGGGGTACCTCACATAGTGCTCTACATTGGACACATGGAAAACATCCCATATAACTTTATCCTGAAGGGTAGGGTCAAAACCTATCCATCTCCACCCATCCATCTCTAATGGACCCATGTATCAGGGACTCAGCTTTCTCAGCTGCAGCTCAGAGGGGTCGGATTCTCACATTATATTCTCCCACAGTGCATTACATGTTAGTCTACTTTGCATTTTCTCACGACTCTCGTCGTCTCTAGGCTCCTTTCAGCCATTGCATGATTAAAGTGCCTTTTGTTTTCATGTACTGTGGTCCTTTTCTAACCATCATGTGGTCCTTTCACCAACATCACCTTACTGAAGTGGTGACCGACCCAACCTATCTTATAGAGCTTCTTTATAACCTGACACTGGATATGGTGGTCATTGTCACATAGGACAAGAACTGTCTCTAGATATCACCCTGAACGAGCACACATGCTCTCATCAGACCCTTTAGTCTGAATCATATTAACCATTAGTTTGGGGTGATAAACTGTACTAACATTGAGTTCTTCATGTACCTACTTCCATATTTTGGAAGGGAACCTTTAGGTCAAACTCAAGAACGTTTGAACTCACTTCATGGTGTAGTTGAACCATCTCTCTCATGGGTAGTTCAACCAGATCTGTCCCTTGACAGATCTCTTTCTTTCTCATGTCATCTAGGTAAGGCGAACTACCATAACCCATATTGCAACTTGACCTTCCTTGATCTAGGGGAAACTTACAACATCCATAGTGATGAACTCCCTTTCTCTTTCGGGGACTTTTATCCTTTATAACAATGCACTGGGTTACTAGTATTCATCCTTTACCTCCTGGCTTGCATGGCCATATACCACATGCAACTTCATCTTAAGCTTCCAAAGTGCTATTGCCATTTACTATCCTGGTAGAACCACGATGTACTGTGATCTTCAATCATGATTTCCTGTATGTCATGATTCCTCAAGATCGATTCCTCCAAAACCCTAAACCACTCTAGTCGGGGTTCCATCACCTTCGTTTTCCAAAGAAGTGCATCTGAGGTTCTACTCTATCCTCTCATTGCATCAAGGCTAGACTGGCTAACCAAACAACCCTTAACTTTTCAACGTATCTTGTTACATCTGAGTGTTATCCAAACACCTCTCCTTTTTAAACTTAGGGTCAGTCAAACAACCTCTTCTATCTTCTAGCCAAACCAAGTCAGATGTATCTCAACTAGAACATCCATTACCACTTCACACCCTTAGGTATTAGGTAACATTGAAGACGTACACTTCCATGTATTTCACTTATCATCTCAAACTCTAAGTCAATCTTCATTAAGAACACTCTCTGATTTCATCATCATGGTGATCAACTCAACCTGGTATAACTTGTAAGTTCTTTATAGCTTATGATAAAAACACCCTCATACGGTGACTACCTCATTCCTCTTAGTGTTTGCAAACCATGTATCATTCACTTTACCTGGGTAGGTTATCTTCTCTATCCCCATTTCTCATGGCAACGTTCCAACCTACATCATCTCTCATCCTCGATGTATGGCATGCGTAATGTCCTATCTCTCACCCCCATAACAAGAGGAAATAAGCATTTGGCTGCAGTCCAAATACAGAGTTCTTCCTGTTCCAAGAGTAGAGATGGTACATCCCACCTTACCAATACACCTTTACATCTAAGTTGCAACGTTCCATATATGTCTCTACATCACAGACATCATGATAACAAACTAGTCTTGAATCTACTGAGATATATATCCTTGGTCATCTCCTCTAGGTCTATAGGGTACCAGCTCTTTTGGGGTCATCCCTCTTCCCTCATGCATCAAGAGAGTGCCCTACTCATCTACCCTTTGGGTACCATGAGTTTATGAAGGTGATCAATATCCTAACCCATGGCCTTCAGACAATCATAGTTGTTACCTCCCCACCCTATGGTCATGTGCAACTGGGGAATTAGGCAACTCCTACTTTCATCGGTCTTATCCCTACCTGACCCTAGGATAGACTTAGGATTCTCCATCATATTACATGTTCACTTAGAACCTTACCCAAGTCTTTATCATCTCTCTCTCTCTGCATTCATGGGCTGACTTTCATCCTTTCATCAAGATCATGGCAACCTGCCTACCTTGGTCAAGCCCTATACCGGTTACCTCCATGGTAACACATCTGCATGCACATAGAGATGGATATCTATGGGTCTATGAGTTCATTCTCATACCATGTACTTTTCACTTAGCTTCTCAAGATCCTATGAGACCTCTTCAGGTTACCTTAACTGACAAAACTGACATACACCCTACCAAAGGGGTCCCTCTCCCAGGATGGGAGGAAAACTATCTCTTGACAACAAGGTTACAAAAGCTCTTTAGGTCTAGGGTTTACATCCACATGAGCCTACTTAACCCTAGTAAGCTATTAAGGCATAAGAAGATCACCTACTAAACCATGCTAGGTCATACTTGTCCTCTTTCCTCAATGCTGGATCGAGATCATACCTTCCTTTATCATCAACCTAGCTATGACGGGTTCATTACACATACCTTAAACTTAAGGGACTTCCCTTTCCCTTTATTCATGAGGCGTACCATGCTCGAAACTATAGAAACTTAATTCTCATCATGAGCATTAGGTATACCACTTCCCCTCTTAGGCCTAGGAACCCTAGGTTCACTTTTAGGTTTCCAACTGAACGCTCTATCTCTGAACCATGAGTCAAGCTTGCAAAAGGCATCTCATGCACTTCCTGTCATCCTTCTTCTCGATCAACACTTAGGGTTGGGTCCTCCTTAAGGACAACTAACAAGGTACAAGGCCTCATAACCTGCTACTAAACCTTTCTAGGTCTAAGGAACTCTACTTCCTACCTCAGAAGGTAAACACATATACCGTAGGCACATAGGCACCAGATGCTTCATCTTCTATCTCTAGGGTTTGGTCCCTCTAAAGGCAACCAAGATATCATCAACTTTCAGGGATTGATCATGGAGCAACCATTATCATGCATTGTTCAGGGTTTTAGGCTTCCAACCTTCTTGCTGGGTTTCTTGCTCTCTCTAGGGCTAACCCTACATCCAACCTCACCATTAGAGGTCCTCTCTTCATGAAGGATCAACCTCAAAAGCATGACCCACATGGGTGAAGCCTAGGTTCGAACATATGTTTGCTCAAGACATCCATAACCCTTTGTGCTCCCTCATGATTCCTTATCCGGGGTTTCATCCTACTGTCAGCACCATGATGTGCCCTAGGTGCCAGCTATACCCTACTTGTACGATCCCATAGGGTTTCTAAGGTCCTTCACTAACCTCATCATATAAGGAGCTATCCTTTACCCTAACATGCACGACCCTTCCTAGGGTTGGGTTGCCAAAGGTGCTAGGTCACCCATGGATCATATGGTATCCCAAAGGCATGTCCTTTCAAACACCTGGTCCAACTCATCTCTCTCTAACCTTCACTTAGGGTTAGGGTTAACATCATCCTCAGAGGATGTGCCAGGTCTCTACTTGCAATGGAGATCTCTATCTCCAAGACTAACTCATCCTCCTGACAAGAAGGTCTAGTCTCTTCTAAGAACATGACAACTTATGTCATACGACCTAAGCATGTATCTATTCTTTAATTTGCACTTAATCTATTAAGCTTATGTCCATGACATCTTATTTACATGCTTTTCATTAATTTGGTGGAGGATTCCTTAAACCTTATTAACCTTACCCATACCTCAAGAGGGTTA
This sequence comes from Alisma plantago-aquatica, assembly GCA_963693085.1. Classification (NCBI taxonomy): domain Eukaryota; kingdom Viridiplantae; phylum Streptophyta; class Magnoliopsida; order Alismatales; family Alismataceae; genus Alisma; species Alisma plantago-aquatica. The sequence continues at coordinate 749,024,253 of OY856414.1, forward strand.
GGGGGAGAAAGAAAACCCTAATCCTTTAGGTCCTTAACATAATTTTGTGATGAGAAGGGATGAAAAAGATGAGAAGTCCTAAAGGTATCTTATTTCGATTCATACCCTAATACTTTGGCCAGGCAGTCACACAGATCCGGGAGTCCTCATATTCTGACTAGCGGTGCGGAAGAAAATAATGCCAGCCCCCGGTCGTGATCCTTTTCTAGACACCTCCGTCTTTCGGATAATCCTCTAATAACTCCCTTGGGTTCTATGGAGTTTGTAAAATTTAATAATTATTAATGGTTAACTGAGGAACCTAAGCTCTGATACCAAATGTTACGATCCCACCTCCCGATAACCCCCAATTAAGGGAGACCGATAGGTCGAAGCCGCACCCATGACTTCCGGATCAAAGGTTCGGCAATTAACCAAGAATAATTATGAAATTTTAACATACTATACTGAAAGATGTAAGAAAATAAATTTTTGCATACCTTTTTGAAAACTTGGATCTCTAAACTTCTATCCACTTAAGGATTCTACTCTAACTAATCCTCCTTGTATTTTACTTCATGTATTTTCACAATATGATGATTTATTGTTTGTCCTTTTGGCTTGTACCTAAAACGCCGACAAACAAAACGTCGTTCAGCCGAAGCTGGTATGTGAGGGAAACAATAAACATGCAACTATGATAACAATGTAATCATTCAATTAATCATTTAACAACCAAGATTACATTTTAGATATAACTCCGCGATCCAAGAGTACCCTATCCTCTGTGTTGTCCCCATTAAACCCCTCATGATCCACCTATAAGTGAACCAGTTTCTAGGGTTGAGTCACATGGAACTACTCGTAAGTAGACCACTTCTTAACTCGGGGTATGCTAAGGAGTCTCATGGCACTACACGTAGGTAGCCCAGTTTCTAACTCACGGTAACCTAGACCTTACTCTAGGATTACCCCTTTCTTAGCCTTGTCAAAGTAACAGAGGTGGACCCAGATCTAGCCAGTTATATATGCACATTTATAGTGATAATCATAGTCACTTTATAGATGCATGAAATAAATAAACATCCAACAGTTTAGTTGCATTCAATGCGATTAAACATCTTAGAATCAATCGGGAAACTAAAGTGGTTATTCATAATCGTAACCACATACCTGATTTGGTGAGTCATGCAGGTTATTCAACATATACTTCATGTGTATACAATCAAGTCAATCAACAGATCCAAGCAAGTAATTCAATCATCACATAGTTCCTGAAAAGAATATGTACTCTACTGTTACACACTTCATCAAGAATCTACTCTATTTACTTGGATTCGCTTTCTAGGGTTTTTTGTCCATTTTAGGGTTTCATTAGGGTTTCTTAGATTACTTTCTCGAATTTTATCTCTTTTAGGTTAACAAACCCTAAAATACTCTTTTCCACTCATATAAACCCTAATTGCTCAAACCATTCATTTAATAGTCTTTTATACCCCCGATGGACTTAGGATCATCATATCCCTATTTATTCATGGATTTAAACAATTAAAACATTTAAATGTCATATTTGCCTGAATTAGGGTTTTCAAGCTCATTAATGCATATTCATGCACAAAACCCTAACTTAAGCCAATTATATAAAAAGATCATCTTTTTAGATCCTATTTCCTCGTTTATCAACAACAGGTTAATATTGTCTTAAATTATCCATTAAACAACATTAAAACCATCTATCATCAAATCTACGGGTTTTTCATTAATTAAATCATTAAAGATGATAGATTTATGTACTTTTCAATTTTTAATCATATTTATGTACATAATCTTCAAATTAAACTAATTACGTACAAAGATCATCCTTTTCGATCTTAATGTACCTTTTTACATTTAACAGGTTAAAATCAACTCTTATGATCCATTAAACCCTATTAAACACATTAATCATATCAGATTAGGGTTTCTTAATCTTTAATTCATTATAGATGATGATTTACACTACACTTCGAACTATGATCAGATTCAGTCTATACAACTATTTTTATTGGTATCCTCATGTTCTTCTGATCAAAAATCATATATAAACTTTTGTCATCCGAGCTACGAATTAGGAGATATGATTTTTGTAAAATCAACTTACTTGGACCAATCTGGAGATGCCACGTAGCCAACTCCATGCAAAGAAATGATTTGGGAAAATATAACCAAATTACCGCGCTACCCCTGATTAAGTCAGCCCACGCTTCAGCCCACAGAGGGGCATAACCGTCCAATGGCCAGGGGTCATCTTCAAGCTCGAGATGCCCTACTTAGCCGCCGTTTTCACACCTGCGCGGGGCTAGTTGCTCCTCCATGGACCACGAAAGACGTCAGAACTCGCTGCCCTAGCTCCGCAGCTCCCTCCCGCACATAGAGGACCACCTGGCCATGGCCCAGATGGACATACCTGAGCAAGCCAAGCCCGCGATGGCTGCTGCGTATTACTGCAGATCTGCAGGTCTTCGATCAGTGTTGTGCGTAGATGAAGGAGCGAGAAAGGTAGCCGACCCTACTGGGATGTTCGTGGGAGATCCCTTCCTCCATCAGGACCACAACCAAAACTCCTCGTTGTCCTAGGATAGTGTTATACCCTCTTGGTTAGGGTTTGCATGAGAACAGAGAAGAAGAAAGTAGGAGGACATGGGGTCCTTTCCTCCCTTCAAACTAAGGCTATATCCCTTATATAGGGGTGGAAACAAAGCCGTATGTAGGTTTATACTCGACTCAAAGAGCCCTTTCCCAAAAGGAATCAATTTTCCTTCCATGAGAAGTATTCTTCTCTCACTCTTTTGTTTTTTTTCTATTATATGGGTATTCGAAATTCTTCTCTCCTTTTCTTTGTACTTTCCCTTTTTAATCATTTGCCACAAATTTCTATTCTCTTTTAATAGCAATTACTCCCTTTTTATCAATATCTCAACATTCATTACTAATGTATCACATTATTCTTTTATTTTGCAATTATTGGTATTTCCTTTTTCTTTTTCTCCATTGGGGTTCCTTGGAACCAAAGGGATTCAAAGATTTCGAAAATTCTCTTGAAGGGTACTCATTATCCTTCTAGATGCATTTAAACGCATTATTTCACATTATCATGTTGAGTTCTTATTGGAAATATTTCCTTTTTCGGATTTATTTTTATTTCTCTTTAATTTTTCATCATTGATATTCCTTTTATCATTAGGGATCCTTGGGATACGAAATCCCACAAAGGATAACTCATTTATTTCTCTTTTTACTTGCTTTCCACATATTACCATTATTTTCAATTTATTTCTTAATAAAGAAATACTTAGTTAACCTTTTCTTTTCTCATTGCTTTCTTTTTGCAACCTTGGACTCCTTGGTATCCAAGGAACCCAAGAGGCACGAAATCCTCTTTGTATTTGCCTTCTATAGGTTTCTACATATTTCTTTTCTTAAAAATTTAATTATCCATTTACTAATTGAATTTCATTATTATTTGGGCCCAATAGCCAATAAATCCCACAACACAATCAATCAAGTCTATTGTGAAAGGAAATCCATTTATTTGAAGCAAATTATTTCATTATTTGTTCAAATATCTTTAATATGAGAAATTTCGTTTCTCACCAAATGAACTCAAAATCGGGGTTGTAACATGATGTGTTTTCTTCTCTCTCTTGAAGTTGTTAACATAGTATGTTGTTTTTCTCACTCCTTTTTATAATCCCCTAACCTTGCAGGTGACGTGAACTTGAATGACATAGCTATGTGAATGCTATGGAGAATTCCATATTATACATGAAGGTAACTATGCACATTGTTGAGGCATAATGTGATGGTGTACATATAGGGATTATGTGATTGGGTCCTATGACCTGGTGAAGGCATGATGCCTATTGTGAGGTGATATCCCCTAGTGATATGATTGAGGGATTGATAACCCATAGTGATGTGATATTGGTGATGGCCTAGTAAATGGAAGTGCTACAAGTGTAATGTAGTGATGATGTGACTAGTTCCCATCATATACATTTTATATCTCCTGGAGTTGCACTATTCCCTTATCTTTATAGAGTTTGTTTTGGATTTGTACATTGTAACTTGATTGATGCTAAAAGACATTCAATTGGCATAATTAATAAATTTAAACTCTAATCATGTAGGTGCCATGTGCCACAGATCCATTCCAGTGTCAGTCTTAGAGTTGGATGGTGAAACGAGTCATTCAAATGTGAAACTCAGAGCGCATATTTTGAATATAAGGGGGTGCAAGTTGAGTGTCTCCTTGAGTCCACAATTATAGGTTGTGTGAGATGACCATGCGTCAGTTATTCTTGTGATATGGAATTCCATGCATGAGCCAATCTTATCTTTTTAGAACGACCATGTGTGACCCTATTCTTCCAGTGTCATACATGTACCAAGGTGGGCTAGGTGTTATTATATATGCATGGCCATGCGTGAGCCAATCCTTCTGCTTGACTATATGTGTAAGGACCCTGACCTAAGTTTTGGGGTAACCATGTTTTCTTTTGCTTGATCTTATGTTTAGGACCTTGTTCTAATCTTTTGAGATGTGAATAGATCTTATAGAGAGTTTAATTTTCTAGTTTGATCTGGTTTGGATGATGTTTGTGCTTTCTATGCTAGTTTTGGGGCAAATTGCAATTTACCCAATATAGGGGGTTGATGTATAATTTTCCATCTCTAGAGTGTTCCTTCCCTCTATTGTCTTCATGAGAGAGAGCGTGGTGCTTTGGGGCACTTTGTGTGATCCTTGGTTGAGTGGTGTCACCCTTAGTGGTGATTAGGGTTTTGTAGGGTTGGTGTGCTTTGATGTAGGGTTTGTTGAAGGGGGTGTCACGGTCCTTGGTGTGGAGGTCGCGACCAAGGTTATATTGGGTCAAGAAAAAGGCTTGGAGAGGTGTGTTTTTACTTAGGTTGCTTGTGGTGGTCTTGGTATCACGACCTAGTAGTGTTGTTAGGGTGTGTCGTGGCCATGGAGCCCCTTGGTGTGTCGCGATCTCGACATAGAGGGTGGAGTTGCTTAGGTGGTAAACCTATAGTGTATCACCATGTCTTGCATGTGGTTTCATGTGGTTTAATGTGGTTGCATGTTGGCCTTTTTAGTGGACAAGTACCTCTTTGGAGCCCTCTCTTGTTGACACCTCATCCTTTGACTTACCTCCCTCCTCCTTTGCTATATGAACCCTCTTCTCTCCATGAAAGTGGTTCTTTTCGGTCATCTTCTTCCTCCCATATCTTGTGCTCGTTCTTGGAGCTTGGTGGAGCAAGAAGGAGTGTTATTGGTGCCTTGGAGGTGGTTCATCCCTTGCTTGTGGTGACCCTTGGTCATCTCCAATCTTGATGAGTGTTTATCTTCTTTCTTTGATGTTTTCTTCAGATCTTCTACCCCATCTTCTTCTTGTTTCTTAGCCTTAGACTATATTTTGACATGGTGGTCGTTCTTGAGAGTAATCTCCTCATCATAAGGGTAATAGGCTATGTTTGAACAAGACAACATCCAAGTGAGAGGGAGTTTCTTCTCTCTTTCCACCTTCTTTCTTTTGGTTCGATTTTGGGGTTTTTGCTCTCTTTCTTGAGATATCCATTGACCTTGGTGTTCCCCTTTGTTGAGGTGTCCTTGAGGACAAGTGTGGGGCTTTTGGTGGAGCTTTTTCAACCCTTGGATCATGTGCTTGGAGCTCTTGATCTTGAAGCTTGGAGCTTTGGTGATGATCTTCTAAAGGCGGGTTATATAACACTAAGCCCTCTTTATTATTGCACTTCTCATTACATTTTCTTGTTGTCTTCTCTCTCTGTGATGATTCTCCATCATGCTAGTATATCATGCTAAACCCTAGAACTCGTTTGGTAGAGTTTTCATGCTTGGTTTGGGAAGTAATCTGAAACCCTAATCTTTCTTGTTTGGTGTTTGTGCACCTACATGTGGGATAAAAGTTAGTCTCAACTTTAGTTATGTATACATGGTTTCTCTTCCATTGGATATGCTTTTCTTGAACCTTTGCCTTAGGGTTTGTGGAGATCAGTTTGTTTGGGGTTTCCTTTCATGGTGATTATGGATCTTTCTTAGTTGGGTTTTGTTTGGGTACCTAGATGTTCACCCTTAGTGTGGTATCAACCTAAGAGTCTTGGTGATCGAGACACACACATGGGCTTCATGGTTGTGACATGGATCACGGTGGTTGGTCATGACCAAGTTGGCTTGGGGGTCAAGTTATCTCTTCCTTGTAGTGAAGTTAGACTAGTGATGATGGGTTAGAATCCTTAATGCTCTGCAGCCTAGTGACCCTTAGTTCATTTCCTTGACCTAGATGAGATAGACTTGGTGCATTGAATATCGACCAAGAGGTGTTGTGGTCACAACATGGTGGTGGTTGATGTGATACGGTCACAACACATTGTTGGTGGTCGAGATGAAGACCTAACCCTAACCCTAAGGTCGTGGGTACGACATGAAGGATATGGGTCATGACATGGTGATGGCATTGAGGGTTGAGACACCCATGGTGGATTTCACAGTCGTGACATATCATGGAGGGTGGCCGCGACCCATGTGTCTATATGGTTACATGTGGTGATGATAGGTGGTTATGAAGCACATATGAACACCTAATGATAATCATGTATGTACTTGTATAATGTTGTTTAGTGTTGTATCTAATATATTCTGATGGTGTTACCTAATGCTAATACACTCCAAGATGATGGAGGGTGGTGATTCTAGTATGGTTGGTTGACCTTAACCTTGTAAACCCTAATTGGCTAAAGAGGGAACCCTAAACTGTAATAGAAAACAAGTTTTGCTTATTTCCTTGTCATGGATGATTATGATGTTATGCAATTATCTCTCTTGATTATGATATTATAACCATGTAGTTGGTATGAATTTTATGACTATAGCTAGTGTGTGCTATGATGGCTATGATGTGAGATAGGTTGAATATGCCCTTGTGAGGCATGCTGATTATACATGTGATACATGAACGTGGTGATTGGGTTCTATGATCTAACAAAGGTGGTTGCCTATTATGAGAGAACATTTCCCATGATAAAATGAGGTATTAATAACCCATGGCATTTGACTTCATAATGATGATGTGAATGACAATAATACATCCATCATGTGGTGATAGTATGACAAGTTATTACCATATACATTTTATACCTTATGGAGTTAAAGTTATGGCCTTATCTTGTAGAACTTGTTCTGGCTTTGTACGTTATAACTTTTTTGATGCTAAAAGATATTAGAATGCACTTAACTAATCAAGTGTAACCTAAACATGTAGTTTTTCCCTGTGCCATAGTTCCATTCAGTGTCAACACTTGCTGTATGGTGAAATGAGTTTAACTCGGGTGCATATTTTTGAATATGTGGGGGTGAGGACAAATATCCCCTTACGTCCAAGATATATGAGGCATCCATGCGTGATTTGGTCTCCTAGTGATATGTGATACATGATTAGATGAGGGACATACCTTGGTAGGAGTGCGGCTATGGGCCGTACCTCAGTTGCACTAGTGTTGTGACCTGTACCAAGGCAGGCTAGACTTGTACAATCGGACTATATGTTGCTAGTAGTGGTTTGACTTGTGATATCACTACATGTTCACTCATACTGACCGAGGGAATGTGGTAGTGGATTATGTCTCTTCCATTTACCTTGTATGTCACCGATTTTGACTTAGTAGTGGTCAGTTGGATCTGGGTGGTACGACTCAAATCCTCAGGGCATAATAAAACACGTAGTTAGCCGTGTAGTATACTTGCATAGGATCAAATGCAAAAATATTGTATGATGCCGTGAATGATTTTTATATTTTAGTTGATAGACGATATACATGTTCTTCATATTCCTTCTTAGTCATATGGATGTTCTACTGATTGATGCAACTACCAAATCTGTTTAGTTAATCATATCTGCTCTGTTATAGTAACTAATGTACTTAGTTAATGATGATGATTTTTCTTCTCATATTAGTACTGCACCTGGACATCTTAGTGATGGTCATATAATCTGCTCTTTTACAAATTATATCTGTGCTATAATAGAGTTGGTGGAGAGTTATATCTCCTGCTGAGATTCATAATCTTACCCCATGGGTTTCCCACACCTTTTAGGTGGTCATGCATGAGGATATCTTAGTGATGGTCATATAATCTGCTCTTTTACAAGTTATATCTATGCTATAATAGAATTGGTGGAGAGTTATATCTCTCGCTGAGATTCATAATCTTACCCCATGGGTTTCCCACACCTTTTAGGTGGTCATGCACGAGGATGTAGAGATTGTGTTGTGGAGGCCAAGCAGCAACAAGAAGGACAATAGTTGCTAAGGTTGGATTATTTCTTGCTAGTCTTTTGTTGATAGAGTCCTAGAGTCATCCATGTACACTCAGGTCCTTGGGGTAGTTTTTGTTTATGGCTTTAATCATGTTGTTGATGATGATATCGATGAGAGTTTTGGGGTTTGATCACCTCTTGTTGTATATTTGGCTATTGTACAGGTTAATGTAAATGAAACATATATCATGTTTGGAAGGTGGTCCTTTTATGCATCATGTTGTACATAATGTTGTTTTAGGTTATATAACACAAATGACAAGTGTATTTTAATTATCTTGTGATAAGCTTTCTGATTTTATGCCTTACCATAATCAATTTGAATTTCCAGTGTTTTTCGGTAATCTATTGTTAATTTTTGTCTCCGCACTTTGGTTTTCAATAAACTCATTTTGTGTGGCAAAGGGTGTCACATTGGTTGGTATCAGAGCTTTAGGTTCATTGAGTCTATAGGGACCTGGGACTAGGGTTTGTGTCTATTCTTATGTCCTCCAGTCTATCTTATAGTGACTTCTACTTATGTAGAAGAAGAAGAAAGCTTAAAGATGTCTAGAGAACATGAAGAACATGTTGCGGAGAGTAGTGTCGGTGCACCAAGAGGAGGTGAAAGGAACCAGGCACAAGAAGATCAAGTTCCCGAGGGTCCCCAATTTGACCCAGCAATAATTGAAAATCTGCCTTTCAGTCTCTTGTAGGGCAGTCTTTGTCTACGATGACACATATGTCAAACAGGATGCCCACACCTCAACATAGCACAATGGTTCCCAATGTAGAATCTTCAGGAACTAGTAAGACCTTTGAGCGGCTTTGTCGTGTTGAAGAGGTGGAGTATGTGGGGACAACTGATCTGACAGATGCACATTTGTGGCTTACAAATCTCAAGAAAGCCTTTAAGACCCTTAGCATCTCAGAAGTTGACAAGGTGAAGCATGCGGTGTATCTTCTGAAGGGGAGTTCTGGCCACTGGTGGGCCATAGAAGAGCAGAAGAGACTGAGAGTCGCAGTTTGTTGGGAGGAATTCCGACGTGAGTACGCCAGTCAGTACTTCCCACAGACATATGTGGACGAGAAGATCAGCTAGTGTAAGCATATCTGGTAGGGATCCACGACAATCAATGAGTATGAGGCCAAGTTTATGGAACTTCTTCAGTTTTGTCCACACATGGATGCACTAATGATGAGAGGATACATTTTTTGAGAAGGGGTTGAACGTTGAGTTGTCTACCCCAGTTGCCACCTTGGAGAATAAGGAGAGGTTTGCTAAGTTTGTAGAGTTTGTTTGAAAGACCGAAAGGTCTGTGATAAAGAAGCAGGAGATGAGTGCTAGGAAGAGGTATGCACAGTTATAGGGGCACTCATCGAGTGGCTTTAAGAGGTGGATGTTTTCTATTCCGCCAACACCGTAGAGGTACAATGCTAAAACGCAGTGGTCACTGAGCAGACATAGAGTTTGTAGCCTTCCACCTACTAGAGCTCACAGTGTTGTGCAGTATCAGTGATGGGGTTGTCTAGGCTGCAATTTGAGACCCGAGTTTTCCACAAGTGTGGCAGACAAGACATCTGAAGAGAGAGTGTCTGGTAAGAGATGATGATGTGACCCAACAGTCAAGGTAGAGTGAGAAGGGCTCACAAAGATAGTAGTTCAGTAGTGTAGGAGGATGAGGATGTGGGAAAGCATTGTAGGATGAAATGTTTGCTCAATGGAGTAGAGGACGGGGGTGAAAACATGCAACGACTAGATTCTACGCCATGAGTCAGCTGGAGGCGGTGGTAAACCTGTGAGTCGTAATAGGTCAGATGGAGTTATTTCATTCTGATATGTCTTCTTCTTGCTCCATATCTGTATTGGTTGACCCAGGTGTGATACACTCTTTTGTCACTAGTGAGGTGCTTGACAATTGTCTTTTGCGTGTTAGTCATAGGAGAGATAGTTTGTTGTGAGAAACCCTGTTAGTTGGTTCTAAAGTGTTGTAGGAGGTGTGTCCTTCATGTGTCCTTTCTTTCTTAGGACAAAACATACAAGTGGACCTCATAACACTTGATATTGCATGGATTCAATATAATCCTTGGAATGGACACCTTGGAGAAGTATAGAGTGGTCTTGGATTATGGTTCCAAGCGGGCGATGTTTGTAGACGGTGATGAGAAGTGGGTATTCCAAGGGGACATGAAGATTCTTCATACGTGTTTGGTGTCAGTGATGGTATCAGGGAATCTATTGATACAGGGTTGTGAGGCATTCTTGGCACATGTGCTACATATTGAGGCAAGAAATCCTCATATTCAGGAGGTGTTGATTGTCCAGGAGTTTGAGGATGTGTTTCCGGAGGAGTTCCATAGTGTTCACCCACCCTAAGAGATTGATTTTGAGATCAATCTAGTTCCAGGAACGCATCCGATAGCTCAAACACCATACCATATGGCTCCAATAGAAAGGATAGAGTTGAAGAGACAGTTGCAAGAGTTTCTTGATAAAGGTTTCATCAGACAGAGTACGTCACTCTAGGGCGCTCCAGTGCTATTTGTGTAACATCCCTGACCTAGCTTATGCCTTAACCCTAGATGTTTTGCTTAATAAAGTTAATTATATGCTTGCTCTTATATCTTGAAAAGTAATTAAGGCTCAAGAGGAACATATGTTTCAATTCTAGTCCTTTTTGAATAATGTTGAAACACTGTTTTGCTTGTTTTGGACTAAAGTGCAAATTACCCAAGTTGAGGGGTTAACTTGCAAATGTTACATGATAAAATGTTCCTTAAGTGTTGAAATATCATAAGAATAAAAATGATCCATAGGTATGGATTCTACAAGCCTGAGTACCAAGAAAGAACTTGTTGAGCAATGTTTGTGCATTAAAACCTAATTTTGGTACAATGTGCAATTTACCCAAAACCTAGGGTTAAATATGCAAAATACCACTTATAGAGAGTCCCTAATATTTCTTGGTATCAATTGGATACAATAAAATCAGAGGGTAATCTCATTTGAGCTACTTTGGAGGAGAGAGAATCTTGATATTAAAATAATCAAGATTTAAGCATAATTGGGAACATAAGTCAATTTAATGAAAAAATAATTATATTAATGCAAGTTCCCTTCAACCAAAAATGTGATGGTTGAATTTAGGTAAGTGTGGACGTCTTTTTGCCTTGCAATGGCACCGAAAATATCTCAAGTGAGTGGAGAGCCCACTCACATTTGATAACTAAAAAGTAATATCCACTAAATATGGGATATTAGTATTATATGAATTAAGGTGCTTAATTGGTTTTCCTTTAATTCGTGGATGATGGAGAGGAATTTTAAGGTGGAGTTGATGGCTTCGTATGCAAGGAAGTGATGGGGATAAGTGGCACCAAATTGGGGAGTTGAAGGATTATTATAAACTTTCTCTCACCTTGAAATTCCTTTACATACACTTCATTTCCCACTCACACAAAGACTCTTTTTCAGATTTTCTTTCTCTCCTTGTTTGGGCCGAGCACAACGAAACTTAGGAGCAACAGGAGGACGTGTCCCAACCTGTAGGTAAGCTCCTTAATCATCTTCAACCTTGATTTCATGGTGGAAATTGCAAATCAATGCTTGATTTCTTCTTTTTTCCATTCAATCTTCAACCCTAGCCAATTCTTTTCACTCAAAGGATTAAGGACGGACCTTGGGAGGTTGAGAAAGCTTCATTCACCATTACATACATGAATCTTTAAGCTTGGTTTCAACTTTGAAGGGGGGTTATATAACTTCAACCCTTAAATGTTATTATTGATTTCCTTTCTCTTACATATGTTGAATCTTTCTTCATTCTCGAAATTTCTTTTGATTGATTGTTAAAATCACCACAAGAATCCCTGAAATTTTCGAAGGTATGAAGCTTGAAGATGATGATGTCATCTTAAGCACACGCCTTAATAATATCTTGTGCAAACAGTTTCATAATTGAGTCCAATCGGTCTCAAGACCAATTGAGACCAAACGGTCTCAAGACCATTTGGGATCAAACGGTCTCAAGACTGTTTGGGATCAAGTGGTCCCAAACTATTTGAAGGTCAAAGGCTGAGGTAGTTGGATGTTGATCCATTGGTTCTAATTAAATGATTTATAATAGTCCCAATGATGGAGAATCCACCATTTGCAAACCCTAATCGGGTAGAGTGGTTGAGACCCTAGTTGATAATTTGATTTTGGGTTGTTTTGGCCCAAACGGTCTCAAGACCGTTTGGAGGCCAAGGGCTGTGATGAAGGTCTAGAGATCCAAGGGTTATAAATTGATGAGTGTTCGAGGGTGCAATTGATGCACATATTAGCAAGGTAAACCCTAATCGATTTGATTGAAGCCTTAATTGAAGGAATTAATCACGTCCGAATGGGTAAAATTGATTAAGCCGAATGGGTAAAATCAATCAAGACTGAATGGGTAAAAGTGATCAAGACCGAATGGGTAAAGTTGATCAAGATCGAATGAGTAATTTGATCTTCAAAATCGTTCGGTCATGTTGACCGTTTGGGAGAGTTGACTGAATGGAGGTCAAGCACCTCAAGACCGAAGGGAGGTCAAGCACCTCAAGACCGAATGGTGGTTAAGAACCTCAAGACCATATGGAGGTCAAGCACCTCAAGATCGTATGGAGGTCAAATACCTTAAGATAGTTCAAAGGTTCAAAAGTAACAAAACTGTTTGGAAATTGATAATTTTAAAGTTATGAAAGACCAATTAATCCCTTGATTGTTAAATAGCATATATCCAAGTTAAATCCAATGGTTGTACCTCTAAAGTACTTAGATGATTAATACCTTTAGAGTGGTTAACCTTTGATGCTTATGGAAGCAATTATTTAGTACATTATGCCTAACCCTTCATTCAAATTGATTCAACATAATCAAGATTGAAATAATTAACATCCTAGAAAGGATGAGAGAGAGGAACTCATACATGAGTGATAATCATGTACAGTGTTTTGAAAAGCGGTAATTGGTGTACATGCAGACATGGTACCAAATAGAGTATATACGGTATGCGGGAGTATATGCGGTTTTAGATTTTTTTTATAAATTTATTATATATTTACATAAATTTAAATAATGACCATATATAATTCGATATATAAAGGGAACAATCATAACTGGGGATATAACAAAAAATGAAATTTCATTTGAATATTAACTAAGAAATAAGCATGATTGAAGATGAAAATAATTTAAATAACATATCCCAAAAGGTTCATACCAAGTAAACAACAAGCACCGAATAACCAAGCAACTCATGTCCAAATCACAAAGTAGTACATCAACAATCAACACAAGTTTATCAATACAAATCTAATCAATGTAGCCATATTCATCCTCAAACTCAGTAAAAACATGCTCATCTTCATCATCAGTAGACAACTCCTCTAGAATATCGTCTTAATCAATCTGGGGCACTGATGTAGAAGTAGAAGCTCCTACAACAGCACGTGTTTGTGCACGAGTAGCCCTAGCTTGGAGAACATCAACAACTCCTGTTGTAGCTGCTACATTACCCCGTGTAAGTCCATCTCCGCCAGGGACCTCATCATTTTCTATTGTATCATATCCTATCCACTCCATGGCATGTGTTCTATCACTTGTTAGAAGAGGATCTTTGACCTTCCTTTCTCGTTGCTCTTGTAGCTTGGCATTAAACTGGACATAGACCAAGTCATTAAGTCGTTTGACCTCAAGTTTATTCCTCTTCTTAGTGTGAATCTGCCATTTCAAAGCATGGACTACTTAGAGGGGAATAATATGCATATTTGAAAGTAATCAATTGAGCTAATATATAAGTAGTCAAGTACCCCTTCAAAAGTACTCCAATTCCTCTCACATCCAGAGGAGGAGGAAGTTAGGCTGAGAATTTTGATGGCCATTTCTTGCAAATGTGGTGCTGCTCCACCATGTAGACGCCACCACATAGCTACATACACACACACACACACACACACATATATATATATATATATATATATAATAGTTAGTTTAGAAGCATTTCATCATTATCCTAATAATCAAAATAAAGTAAGGTTTATAACTTTATATACCTAGTTTGTACTCGTCATCATTGACCAAACACTGTCTCAAAGCTAATGGCTTTCCAAATGAGCCTAGCTTCATCATATAGGAACTCAACTCTGTCCTGGTAATCTTGTCCTGAACAGCAACATCTGGGAAAAAGGTCTCAATGCACCTAATCAAGCTATCCATTAAATCTGGATGTTTTTCAATCTCATCTTGATGTTTGTAGAAGTAATACAGGTTCAGGTAGTAGGCAGCCTTGTGAAGGGGACCATCTAATCTGTCTTTAGTTTTGATGAGAATGGCATTGATGAATGGTCTATAGGTGACTTCAACTCCCTTAAAGAGGGCCATGATCTCTTGTTTAGCAGCTTCTAATCCACCATATACAAATCCCATTGAAGGCTTCTTATCACCATCAACAACTCTCAACAAGTAGATCAAAGGTGTACACACTTTGATGGCTAATGAAACTTGATTCCAAAAAGTTGGAGCCAAGACCGTTGATGTAGCTTTGAGACCTACTCTTGTTTTGGAACACTTGCATTGGCCCCATTCATTAGATGTGAACATAAGCCTCAACTTGTCTTTCTTCTCAGCCAGACTTTGCAATGTCAAGAAAGAAGTAGCAAACCTGGTTACTCCAGGTCTTAAAATTTCCCCCTTTTCAGTGAATTTGCGCATCAAACTCAAGGTTTTTGTGTGAGAATAAATGAAGCAAATCAGTTCCCTTGCCTTCTTTATGACATCCTTAATTCTTTGCTCTTTGCCGAATTCCTCAAGTATCAAATCAATGACATGAGCCGCACAAGAAGTCCAGAAAATGTGAGGATACTTATCCTCCAACATTCTACCCGCTGATACATTTGCAGAAGCATTATCTGTAACAATTTGAATCACATTCTCTGAGCCAACCTCTTGAATGCATCCATCAACAAAAGACATAATGTATTCCCCTATGTGAGACTCAGCAGAGGCGTCAATTGCCTTTAGAAAGCAAGTGCCTAATTCACAGTTCATAAGAAGATTCATCAAGCTCCTGCTTCTCCTATCACTCCAAGCATCTGTCATAATGGTGCACCCGTATCTCCTCCACATTTCTCTTTGAGGTTGCAAATCATTTCTTGTCTTCTCAACCCCCACTTTCAAAAAAGACTCACTCACCTCATAGTAAGAAGGGGGCTTGAGGTTCTTTCCATATTGCCCAATCGCCTGGCACATTGATAAAAATGAATTGTTGCAAATTGCATTAAAAGAAATTCCACACCGATAGACCCACCTAGCAATATATTGATTCACCCGCTCTCTTTGTTTTTTATCTATAGACTCCTTGATCCCTACTTGGCGCATTGAAGAATCTGAGCTAGGAACGGTGCGATGCCCATCAATATCATTCACCTTAGCCATTGCAATGTCAACTTCTTCTCGCACAACTACAGTCCCTTTTGACTTTTCATCCTTCTTTTTGCATATTTCCTCCATGTTCTGCCTGATCTCCTATTTGATTTCATTGTCCACTTCAGGGCATGCAAATACATTGCCCTTTATGTGAGCTAAGTGTTGCTTTAGGCGATTCACACCCCCCTTGATCTCCTTCCCGCATAAAGAACAAACAACCCAACTAGAATTGTCTTTATCTTTGAGGAAGCCGTATTTCCATGTTGGATCAGTTGACCCAGGTGGAATTAGACGCGAATGGGGTGTGTTTGATTGGGTTTTAATACCTATTGAGGCTGACCCAAGACTCTCCATGATTGCTCTAGAGACAATAAACAAAAGAAATCAAACAAACAAACCAATGAAAAACTATATGTAGTTATGTACATAGATATTTTCCTATTCTTGTCATTCCAGATAGAGTATATTTTCCTATTCTTGTCATTCTAGATAGAGTACACAACCAAAGAATGAACTGAAATAAGCTCATAGATCATAAAAATAACAGCATGAATACTTGTGCGTTTGCTTCACTAATCCAACACAGATAACAAATAGAGTACTCACATGAGAGTAAGAGACACTTCCAAACTAATATGAGAGAGAAATAACCCAAATTATCTCATGATTCATAATGGCAATAGTATGGTTTCTAAACAGATTCAAAAATAGAATCATAATGGCAGGAACTGTTTCAAGCATAAGTACAATGCATAATAGAACTTTTGGATAAATAGTTGGTGTACGGATACAAATTAGCTTGTCTTTAGTCTATCAAGAAATAATTTACTTTAGTTAATGACAAGAATATAGATTAAACTTCTCATGTTCCATCAACAGGGTAATGACTAATGACTAGTATAAATTCTGCAGAATCAGACTATTGCAGGTGAAGAATCTTGCAAATGCTAATGGCAACGAATTGGGACAGAGTCATGTTGATGTTCAGCAAGGTGTCAGGGGCCCGGTGCTAAATCTCCATCATTCAATTCAAAAACTTGTTATAAAACAGCATACAGAAATACTGGCAACACATGTGATAAGAAAAGGTAGCTATTAGTGGTAGTAGTACCTGACAATAACGATGAAGGGCATAAGCTTAGAATGCAGAGCACAAAAAAATCAAAACCTTCTCCAGCAGCTTCGAACGGAAAAATCTGCTCATGTAAGACCAACTCCAGCAACAACAAAGCTGCCCATCCAATCACCAGAGGGGAACAACGGCACTAAATAAAGCTAAAGCAGAACTTATAGAACAGAAACGGAAAAAAGAAACCGATTTATAATGGCACAAGAAAGTGGAGTTTGAAAACCCGGGAAAGAACTTAAAAATAGATGACTAGACATATCTACTAGACATCTTCTGAAGCATCGGAAAATTTGATATGCACTGCTCCCACGTTGAGAGGAAAGAAAAGATTAGCTGTTAACCCCTGGTTACTGAAAAGCAAATCACGACTATACAACAGCAAAAGAAACCTCATTGTAAGTAAGATAGTACTATGTGAAATGATGACGAGTGGCTTCAGGTCCTTGGCCAACAGAGGGGTGTGCGGCAGCTCCTTGGCCAACAGAGGGGAAAGGGCTACTGAATTGATTAACCCCAAAATAGAACAATTGCTTACCTGTGAGTCGCCGTCCAAGGTTGAAGAAGGCCCGACCAAGCTTGAGAGGCGCCGCAGTTCTTGAGGGAACTCAGGGAAGCCGCCGTCCAAGCTATCAAAAGAGAGGCGCCACGCTTGAGGGAGAGTTGGGAGAGCCGTTGCACTGCTTCAGGGAAGCCGGCGCACCTTGACGGAAGCCGGCACACCTTGACGGAAGTCGACGCACCTTGAGGGAAGCCGGCGCCACCGTCTAGAAGTCCAGACTCCAACAGCAAGGATCGCCACAGCTAGGGCATCGGGGAGCGTCTGCGGAAATAGCCTGCACGAGGTTTATTTGGCCCGCGAGGTTTATTTGGCCCGCCAGGGTATAAGAGCCAGAGAGTTAAAAAAACGATCCTTATTTGAAAAGCGTCGATTATTCGGCCGCATATGCAGCACTTTTGCTGTTTGATCAGGCCGAGCCCGCTTGGATGGGCGATTCAGGATATGCACAGCGGCCCACTGACCGAACCGATTATTCGGCCGCATATGTGGCCGCACAGGCCGATTTCCTGAACACTGATCATGTAGTGATTAATCTTCAACACTTTCAAAATGAAATATGTAATTAGGGTATGATCCATGAAGATGAGATTATAAAACCCTAATTGAGAAGGTTAATGAACCCTAACCCTAATTTAGGGCAATGCTAAGTGAAACCCTAATCTAGGGCGATGGTGGAACCCTAATTTAGGGTCATATGATAAACCCTAATTGATAAGGGTGATGAGCCCTAACCTTAATTTAGGGCAATGTTAAGTGAAGACCTAATCTAAGGTAATGGTGCAACCATAATCTAGGGTGATGAAATGAGAAAACCCTAATTTAGGGCATTTTAATAACAATCCCTATTTTTAAAAAGGATGTTATATGAAACATATAAAGTAGTGGATGACAGACAACCTTATATCAACAATGTCTCAACCTAAGATGAGTCCATATCAATTAATGACGATTGGACAATTCAAATGTATTATTTTATGACTAATACATTACATGATAAATGCAGGATTAGTGCATAAAGAGTTAGGATGGAAAATACCCTAATACAATATAAGTTGATGAACTTGAGCAAGTTAGAAGTGATGAGGGAAGTGATACATTCAAGATATGACATGTATCATATTCAACACTACAAGGTTGATATACCTTTATACACTTCAAAATCAATATACTTGGATGAGAAACACCTGAAGTGTGTTATTTTAATTGTTACATTAAGATACAATGAGTTTAATGCACTTTGATAAGTGAAGGCTAACATACTTCAGAAAGGGTTAAGTCAAGATGATAAAGTAAGATGTAATCATACTCTTGTATGGTTGAGAAAGAAACTCATACCTTGTGTTGATAATTATTTAGTGGTAAATGATGAGAATAAATAAGTATGATTGAATACTTATGATAACAATGTATGCTCCTAGATGTGTGAAACCCTGACACAGGATGATGTGTTATGAAATCCTAATCTAGGATGATGCTATGAAATATGAAACTCTAATTTGAAAACCTAACCCTAATATAGGGTGAAGGTATGAGAAGCCCTAATTTTGAGTAATGGGATGAGTATCCCTGATTAATATGAAATGGAAAACCCTAACCTTGATAAGGGAATAGTGGTGTTACCCGTGTACTACATGGTGCTGATATGTGATATTGTTATAATTGCTATTGTGATTACAAACCATACAGACATCATGAGATGATGAGCATAGCCAGGTATGAACTATGTTGTTTCATTTATTATTGTTAATGGGCCTTGTGAGCCATAACCTGCTTTGTTGCCTAGAGAGGTAACAAGAGATGAGATGGGCCATGTAAGCCATGTGAGATGCTTGTGTAACAAGTATCATGTTTACCTTGGTCATATGACCTGAAGGTGTTTTAGTTATATGATAAGTGGCAACAAGTGTTCTTTGATGATTTGAGGGTTTGAATACCCATTTTCTATAATCATGATGATGAGTTTGTGAAAGGATGAGAATGCTCCTGATGAGGTGAGGGATTGAGATCCCAATGCTTTATTAAAAATTTGAACAATACTTGATGAAAGTATTATCCATTCTTGGTAGTGTTTGTCATAATATTTGATGTTCTGGGAACTTGTTTGATGCTAAAAGAATATGGTAAGACACTTAATTAATCCAGTGATATCATATAATGTAGTTTCCCTGACTACAGATCCATCAGCGGTAGAGATTGGTGAATGGTGAAACAGGTTGCTCTGCGGCATAACCCGGAGCACATATTTTTTAATATGTGGGGGTAATTGGGAAATTATCTCCTTATGCCCCATAGGAATGGCTACGGGCTATATCCTATGTACGAGATTGGTTACGGACCATACCCCAATAAGAGTATGGCTACAGGCTATGACTCCATAATATAAATACCAGGCATTGGCTACGGGCCATAATCTTGAAGAGAGTATATGCTATGGGCTATAACTCTATAACAAAGATGCCATTATACCCTGGCAAGCTAATTGCAGTTTGACACATGATGTCTCTGCCATATAATCTCGTACTGACCAAGACGGTTGAGGTCTTGGATTCCAGCTCTTCCATTGACCTTGTGTGGTACCGATACTTACGTAATCGTGGTCGGTTGGAGTATGAGCGGTATACCTCATCTCCTCAGGGCTTAAGTATGATTGTAAAATGTAATCAACCGTGTAGCGTATTTTCTTAAGGGTGAAATACAAGAATCATTGGTTGATGTTACTCTGCTTAGCATATCCTAGAAGGATAAATGTTATACATGTGCTTTAATTCCTAATTGGATAAATGATATGCTGTTTTATCAAGTTATAGATGAAATGCTTTGAATAAGAATAGTGTTCTAATCTGTGTAGACATTGATCTATCTACTATTGAATATATAAATCCTCTGCTCAGTTTTATCTTATTAAACTGCCATAATAATGTTTCGGGCGGAGAGTTATATCTCTCACTGGGGCAATTTACAATTGTCACACCCTCGTGGGATCCACATTTTTAGGTGGATGCGGATGAGAAAGTAGAGATCACATAGGAGGGGAAGGACAAGAACCCCAGGGGCAGCAGTGACATCTTAGGTGGAGAGTCTGGCTATCATGTCTTGTACATGTGTATATAGAGTCCTATGTGTCGTCTCTATACTCTCAGGTCCTCAGAATCAATAGTTGTTTTAAAAAGAATTGATATGAGATTTTGGTTTGATGCCTCAAGGGTCTTATGCTACTTATGTATAGAGGAGTTGATGTTTGTAATCCTTGAGATGAGATGGTAGCAGATATGTACTTGTGAACCAGGATGTAATTGAATTACTTTGGTTCTTTTAAAGAGTTTTCCAATGTATGGATCTCTTTGTAAATGGTTTTAATTTTTAGTGATTTTTAGTAATGCGCTTTTGATGAACGCTTCCACTTAAGTAAATCATGTTTTGTTCAAACGGTGTGTCATAATTTAGTGGTATCAGAGCTTTAGGTTCACTGAGTCTATAGAGACATAGGATTAAGGTTTTTGAGTCTGTTCTAGTGTATTCCAGTGTATCTGATAGTGTCTTCTGCTCATATAGGAGAAGAAGAACTTAAAGATGTCTAGATCACATGAAGAACATACTGCTAAAAGCAGTGTTGCTGCACCAGGAAGAGGTGCAAGGGACCAGAATAGGGGGGAACCAGAACCTGGACATTCCTAATTTAACTCAGCCATGATAGAGAACCCAACTTTCCATGCTCTATTTGAGCAATTTAGGACAACTATGATACGTATAGTGGACCGTGCCTTTGCAATACAACCCAGATTTCCAACCCCCAATGATGAAGTTTTGGACTCCAATAGGATTCTTAATCAACATCTGCATGTTGAAGCTATAGAAAATGTTAGAAGAAATAGGCTACTACACAAAAGTAGAATCTGCCACTGGTGTGTGAAGCCTGGACATTTCCGAAAGAACTGTCCAGCAAAGAATAAGGAAGAGAGAATCAAGAAGAGGCCTAATTAAACCCAGGAACAGAGGCCTAGTAGTTCCAAAAAGGGAAAGTTTTTGGTACCACTAGTACAACCAATGTCTAATACACCAAGGCAATAGCTACCCAGAAGGGGTAAAGGACCATCTACGCCACAGTGGGAGAATATAAACTATTATAAATGTGGGAAGATGGGACATCTGATGAAAGATTGTTGGGCTAGAGATGTGAGTGTAACCCAGCCGCCAAGACAGAGTCAGCATAACTCTCATAGGCAGTGGTCTAGTAGTGACACCCGAGGACATGGACAGGCATCCCAAGCTGGCTCATCTGCATACAATAATCGAAAGCATAGTCGACAACCAACAACAGAAAGATTCTATTAAAAGAATTAGCCCGAGGGAGTGACCAATCTGCAAGTCAAAAAATAGGTCAGATGAAATAATATTATTTTGATATATCATTTTATAATTTTATGAGGTAAAAGTGAAAAGTAGTCACAGTCGAGCTTCCCTCAATTAGTCCTTATGAGGACACAAGGAAAATGAGGATTTATATTGTGTTCAGTGTTCTTTTAAAATGCTCTATTATCGCTCTTATCTGTGAAAGAGGATAAAATATAGAAGTGATGCTTGGTGAAAATCTAGGTATATTAAATCCTATGTATATAATGATACGAAAAGTAAGGAATATGATAGTACACAAAGTGCATACAACCTAATATCCATATTTGTATACCCTGGATAGGTATTCAACTATTGAAGATAAGGTGAGTATGAAACTCCTAGATTGTCATCTTTCTGATTACCCTGATCAAGTAGTCATTCTGAGACAATCTAATGAGTATAATGAAACTGGGAATATGGTATGGACATTTGTATAACATCCTAAGTGCAATAAAATGGAATCTGAGATGATCTCAGATCAATCTATGAATATGAGGAAATGAAGAGTATAATCCTCATAAGAAGAGAATGAGTACAAGAGAGGATGATAGTCTATTCTCTTTAATAAACAACCCTGAATGATTATGGGGTGATAAGAGAAATGTGTTTCTTTGTGTTCTCTCTTTTTGGAACATAGCAATCAAGTGAGTACTGTGACACTTGACATGTATGGATTAGAAATAATCTAATGATGGATACTTAGAAAAGTATCGGTTCATCTTGGACTTCGGTTCCAAGATAAGGATATATGTACTAAATAATGTTCCAAAGCTGAAAGAAAGATCTTCTTATATGTGTAACTTTGGTAAAAATAATAGAGAAATGGAAATAATGAGGATGTGATGTGTTTTTATGTGATGGATACCAAGGTAAGAATGTCTGGTATCTAAGAAATACCTGGTGGTATAGAAAAGTAAAAGCATAACTCCTAATTAAATGACTTATGTTAGTTACCTAGAATGGCCAACTATGAAATTAGTTTAATCACATGAAATAGTATGGACATCACATGTTAGGGGTTTATGTTCTGCATACACATAACATCAACAAGGATGTACCAATTGAAGGAACAATTGTGAAATCATGGTGGAAAAAGCTTATCAAGTTAAAAATAATTCTAAAAGATACCTCTAAGATAAGTTCTTAATTGGTAAGTAACCTCCCCGTATAACAAAAGTATAAACAACTAATGAGATAGTTGGTACAAGTAATAAGAAAGTTTAATGCTGTGTCAGTAGTTTGGATGACACAACATATATATGATAATACTTGTAGTCACAAGTGGGTAACAAAATGTAACTCTGACCTTTCCTTGGAAGTGAGATATTAAACTGAATAAGGAGTATGGGAGACTTCCCAGAACCAAGAATCATGTTACATAAAGTTATAAATCAAGAAAGGTAATGAATTAGTGAGGTTTGACACTTAAATATAATGGGGAACATATAATGTATCCTTGACAAAGAAAAATGCTATCTGGCACAAAGTTGACTCTACAGTCAATAATGAAAAAGGAAATGGAGTATGTGTCCTATATGACAAGTACAATGATAACTCTGTATGGAATGGACTTTGTGTTGATCAAGATTCTATGGCATCTCCATGACATTAAGATGTGTTATGTGGAGACTTGATGATGTGATGAATAAATAATAGTTGTCTCCCTTTACTTAGGATTTCGGGGATGAAATCCTTGTTAGGGGTTTATAATTTGTAACATCCCTGACCTGGGTTATGCCTTAACCCTAGATGTTTTGCTTAATAAAGTTAATTATATGCTTGCTCTTATCTCTTGAAAAGTAATTAAGGCTCAAGAGGAACATATGTTTCAATTCTAGTCCTTATTGAATAATGTTGAAACACTATTTTGCTTGTTTTGGACTAAAGTGCAAATTACCGAAGTTGAGGGGTTAACTTGCAAATGTTACATGATAAAATGTTCCTCAAGTGTTTAATCATCATAAGAATGAAAATGATGTAGAGGTATGGCTTCTACAAGCCTGAGTACCAAGAAAGAACTTGTTGAGCAATGTTTGTGCATTAAAACCTAGTTTTGGTATAATGTGCAATTTACCCAAAACCTAGGGTTCAATATGCAAAATACCATTTCTATAGAGTCCCTAATATTTCTTGGTATCAATTGGAGACAATAAAATCAGAAGGGAGTCTCATTTGAGCTACTTTGGAGGAGATAGAATCTTGATATGAAAATAATCAAGATTTAAGCATAATTGGGAACATAAGTCAATTTAATGCAAACATAATTATATTAATGGAAGTGCACTTCAACCAAAAATGTGATGGTTGAATTTAGGAAAGTGTGTACGTCCTTGTTACTTGCAATGGAGCCTAAAATATCTCAAGTGAGTGGAAAGCCCACTCACATTTGATAACTAAAAAGTAATATCCACTAAATATGGGATATTATTATTATTTTTTTTTCTAAATATGGGATATTAGTATTATATGAATTAAGGTGCTTAATTGGTTTTGCTTAAATTTGTAGATAATGGAGAGGAATTTGAAGGTGTATTTGATGTCTTCGTATGCAAGGAAGTGAGGGGGATAAGTGGCACCAGATTGGGGAGTTGAAGTATTATTATAAAACTTTCTCTCACCTTGAAATTTCTTTACATACACTTCATTTCCCACTCACACAAAGACTCTTTTTCAGATTTTCTTTCTCTCCTTGTTTGGGAAGAGCACGAGGGAACTTAGGAGAAATAGGAGTACGTGCCCCAACCTTTAGGTAAGCTCCTTAATCATCTTCAACCTTGATTTCATGGTGGAAATCACAAATCAATGCTTGATTTCTTCTTTTCTCCATTCAATCTTCAACCCTAGCCAATTCTTTTCACTCAAAGACTTGAGGACGGACCTTGGGAGGTTGAGAAAGCTTCATTCACCATTATAAATGTGAAGCTTGAAGCTTGGTTTCAACTTTGAGGGCAGGTTATATAACTTGAACCCTTAAATGTTATTATTTATTTCCTTTCTCTTACATATGTTGAGTCTTTCTTCATTCTCAAAATTACTTTTGATTGATTGTTAAAATCACCACAAGAATCCCTGAAATTTTCGAAGGTATGAATCTTGAAGATGATAATGTCATCTTAACCACACACCTTAATAATATCTTGTGCAAATGGTTTCATAATTGAGTCCAATCGGTCTCAAGACCAATTGAGACCAAACGGTCTCTCAAACGGTCTCAAGACCGTTTGGGATCAAGTGGTCCCAAACCATTTGAAGGTCAAAGGCTGAGGTAGTTGGATGTTGATCCAATGGTTCTAATTAAATGATTTATAATAGTCCCAATGATGGAGCATCCACCATTTGCAAACCCTAATTGGGTAGAGTGGTTGAGACCCTAGTTGATAATTTGATTTTGGGTTGTTTTGGCCCAAACAGTCTCAAGACCGTTTGGAGGCCAAACAGTCTTCACACTGTTTGAAAATCAAATGGTCTCAAGACTGTTTGGAGGCTAAGGGTTGTGATGAAGATCTGGAGATCCAAGGGTTATAAATTGATGAGTGTTCGAGGGTGAAATTGATGTACATATCAACAAGATAAACCCTAATCGATTTGATTGAAGCCTTAATTGATGGAATTGATCAACACCAAATGGGTAAAATTGATTAAGACCAAATGGGTAAAATCAATCAAGACCGAATGGGTAAAAGTGATCAAGACTGAATGGGTAAAGTTGATCAAGATTGAATGGGTAATTTGATCTTCAAAACCGTTTGGTCATGTTGACCATTTGGGAGAGCTGACCGAATGGAGGTCAAGCATCTCAAGACCGAATGGAGGTCAAGAACCTCAAGACCGAATGGAGGTTAAGCACCTCAAGACCGTATGGAGGTTAAGAACCTCAAGACCGTATGGAGGTCAAATACCTCAAGATCATTTGAAGGTTCAAAAGTAACAAAACTGTTTGGAAATTGATAGTTTTAAAGTTATGAAAGACCAATTAATCCCTTGATTGTGAAATAGCATATATCCAAGTTAAATCCAGTGGTTGTACCTATAAAGTACTTAGATGATTAGTACCTTTAGAGTGGTTAACCTTTGATGCTTATGGAAGCAATGATTTAGTACATTATGTTAACCCTTTATTCAAATTGATTCAACATAATAAAGATTGAAATAATTAACATCCTAGAAAGGATGAGAGAGAGGAACTCATACATGAGTGATAATCATGTAGTGATTAATCTTCAACACTTTCAAAATGAAATATGCAATTAGGGTATGATCCAGGAAGATGATTTTATAAAACCCTAATTGAGAAGGTTAATGAACCCTAACCCTAATTTAGGGCAATGCTAAGTGAAACCCTAATCTAGGGTGATGGTGTAACCCTAATTTAGGGTAATCATATGATAAACCCTAATTGAGAAGGGTGATGAGCCCTAACCTTAATTTAGGGCAATGTTAAGTGAAGCCCTAATCTAAGGTAATGGTGCAGCCCTAATCTAGGGTGATGAAATGAGAAAACCCTAATTCAGGGCATTTTAATAACAATCCCTATTTTTAAAAAGGATGTTATATGAAACATCTAAAGTGGTGGATGAAAAAGAACCTTATATCAAAAATGTCTCAACCTAAGATGAGTCCATATCAATTAATGATGATTGGACAATTTAAATGTATTATTTTATGACTAATACATTACATGATAAATGCAGGATTAGTGCATAAAGTGTTAGGATGGAAAATACCCTAATAAAATATAAGTTGATGAACTTGAGCAAGTTAGAATTGATGAGGGAAGTTATACATTAAAGATATGATAGGTATCATATTCAACACTACAAGGTTGATATACCTTTATACACTTCAAAATCAATATACTTGGATGAGAAACACCTGAAGTGTGTTATGTTAATTGTTACATTAAGATACAATGAGTTTAATGCACTTTGATAAGTGAAAGCTAACATACTTGAGAAAGGGTTAAGACAAGATGATAAAGTAAGATGTAATCATACTCTTGTATGGATGAGAAAGAAACTCATACCTTGTGTTGATAATTATTTAGTGTTAAATGATGAGAATAAATAACTATGATTGAATACTTATGATAACAATGTATGCTCCTAGATGTGTGAAACCCTGACATAGGATGATGTGTTATGAAACCCTAATCCAGGATGATGCTATGAAAATGAAACTCTAATTTGAAAACCTAACCCTAATATAGGGTGAAGGTATGTGAAGCCATAATTTTGGGTAATGGGATGAGTATCCATGATTAATATGCAATGGAAAACCCTAACCTGATAAGGGAATAGTGGTGTTACCCTTGTAATGCATGGTGATGATATGTGATATTGTTATAACTGCTATTGTGATTACTAACCATGCAGACATCATGAGATGATTACCATAGCCAGGTATGAGCTATGATGTTTCATTTATTATTGTTAATGGGCCTTGTGAGCCATAACATTCTTTGTTTCCTAGTGAGAGGTAACAAGAGATGAGATGGGCCATGTAAGCCATGTGAGATGCTTGTGTAACAAGTATCATGTTTACCTTGGTCAGATGACCTGAAGGTGTTTTAGTTATCTCATAAGTGGTAACAAGTGTTCTTTGATGATTTGAGGGTTTGAATACCCATTTTCTATAATCATTACGATGAATTTGTGAAAGGATGAGAATGCTCGTGATGAGGTGAGGGATTGAGATCCCAATGCTTTATTAAAAATTTGAACAATACTTGATGAAAGTATTACCCATTCTTGGTAGTTTTTGTCATAATATTTGATGTTCTGGGAACTTGTTTGATGCTAAAAGAATATGGTAATACACTTAATTAATCAAGTGATATCATATAATGTAGTTTCCCTGACCACAGATCCATCAGTGCCAGAATTTGCTGAATGGTGAAACGGGTTGCTCCGCGACATAACTCGGAGCGCATATTTTTGAATATGTGGGGGTAATTGGGCAATTATCTCCTTATGCCCCATAGGAATGGCTACGGGATATATCCTATGTACGAGATTGGTTACAGACCATACCCAAATAAGAGTATGGATACGGGCCATGACTCCACAATATAAATACCAAGCATTGGCTACAGGCCATAATCCTGAAGAGAGTATATGTTACGGGCTATAACTCTATGGTGAAGATGCCATTATACCCTGACAAGCTAATTGCAGTTTGACACATGATGTCTCTGCCATATAATCTCGTACTGACCGAGAAGGTTGAGGTCTTGGATTCCGACTCTTCCATTGACCTTGTGTGGTACCGATACTTATGTAATCGTGGTCGGTTGGAGTATGAGCGGTATACCTCTTCCCCTTAGGGCTTAAGTATGATTGTAAAATGTAATCAGCCATGTAGCATATTTTCTTAAGGTTGAAATACGAGAATCATTGGTTGATGTTACTCTGCTTAGCATATCCTAGAAGGATAAATGTTATACATGTGCTTTAATTCCTTATTGGATAAATGATATGTTGTTTTATCAAGTTATAACTGAAATGCTTTGAATAAGAATATTGTTCTAATCTGTGTAGACATTGATCTATCTACTGTTGAATATATAAATCTTTTACTAAGTTTTATCCTATTAAATTGTTCTGGCAAAGAGTTATATCTCTCACTGGGGCAATTTACAATTGTCTCACCCTCGTGGGATCCACATTTTTAGGTGGACGCAGACAAGAAAGTAGAGATCACATAGAAGGGGAAGGACAATAACACTACGGGCAGCAGTGACATCTCAGATGGAGAGTCTGCCTATCATGTCTTGTACATGTGTATATAGAGTCCTCTGTGTCGTCTCTGTACTCTCAGGTCCTCAGAATCAGTAGTTATTTTAAAAAGAATCGATCTGAGATTTTAGTTTGATGCCTTAAGGCTCTTATGTTGCTTGTGTATAGAGCAGTTGATGTTTGTAATCCTTGAGATGAGATGGTACCAGATATGCACTTGTGAACCATGATGTAATTGAATTACTTTGGATATCTTTGTAAATGGTTTTAATTTTTAGTGATGTTTAGTAATCCACTTTTGATGAATGCTTCCGCTTAAGTAAATCATGTTTTGTTCAAACGGTGTGTCTCAATTTGTAAAGAAGAAGGATGTGTCTATGAGGCTGTGCATAGACTACAAACATTTGAACAAAGTGACGATAAGGAACAAGTATCCTTTGCCGAGGATAGAAGACCTATTTGATTAGTTGTGTGGTGTGATGGTGTTCTCAAAGATAGAAATGAGGTTAGGATATCATCAACTAAGGATCAAGGATGATGACATACCTAAGTTAGCTTTTAGGACAAAGTATGGTGACTATGAGTTCATGGTTATGTCATTCAGATTAACCAATGCACTGACAATGTTCATGGACTTGATGAATAGAGTGTTCTAGCCATTCTTGATCCATTTGTTATGGTTTTCATAGATGTCATCCTAATATATAGTCATGACAACCATCAACATGAACATCATCTTCGTAAGGCATTCCCAACGTTGAAGCAACACTGACTTTATGCCAAGTTCAACAAGTGCAATTTTTTGGATGAAGGAGGTAGCTTATCTGGGGCATGTAATCTCTATTAAGGGAGTTCGTATGGATCCTAAGAAGGTGGAGTCTGTGATAGGTTGAACCAACATTAAGAACTTCAGTGCTATTGAGGGAGTTCGTATGGATCCCAAGAAGGTGGAGTCTGTGATAGGTTGGGAGCAACTCAAGACGCTGATCAAAGTGTGCAACTTTTTAGGTTTGCTAGGATACTAAAGGAGGTTCATTAAGAACTTCAGTGCTATTGCTTTTCCCTTAACAAAGTTGACTAGGAAAGACGTGCTTCTCATCTAGGATGATATGTGTCAGTGTGCTTTTCAGATGTTGAAGGAGAAGTTGACCAGTGCACTAATGTTGGTTCAACCTGAGCAAGGGAAATGATACATAGTCTTCTGTGATGTGTCTAGGAATGGATTGGGTTGTGTGGTGATGTAGGACAAGCAAGTGGTTTCTTTTGCTTTCTGACAACTTAATAAACTTGAGGAGAATTACCTGACATACGACCTAGAGATGGCTGTTGTGGTCCATGCTTTGAAGATTTAGAGGCACTAACTTTATGGAGAGAAGTGTCATATCTTCACTGATCACATGAACCTAAAGTACAACTTCTCATAATAGGAGCTGAACATGAGACAACAATGCTGAATGGAATTAATCAAGGACTATGAATGTACGATTGATTACCATTCAAGAAAGTCTAACGTTGTGGCAGATGTGTTGAGCATGAAGTCTTTGTCTTCACCTATGGATAGATCCCAGTTGAGTTCTTTAGTATGACAAAAGTGAGACATGTTGGTATCCTTGCATCAGATGAATGTACGGTTGTAGGTGTCAATGCTAGTAGGTTTATTGGCACAGTTGTAGGTGAAGCCCACCCTGAGACAGCAAATCAGAGAGGCATAATAGGATGATATTGTGATACAACTTATTAGATTAGAGTTTGGCAGTGAGAAGCATGATGGGTTCCATGAGTCAAATGATGACAATTTGTTACCATGACAGAGTTGTGGTTCCTGATGCTGATGATCTAAGGAACATGGTGCTAGAAGAGGCTCAGTTCTCCATGTACGCTATGCATCCAGGTAGCTCCAAGATGTATCATAACCTGAAGGACATGTATTAGTGGTCTGACTTTAAGAAGGACGTCACTAAGTTTGTTGTGAGATGTGTTGTGTGTCAGTAGGTCAAAGCTGAGTATCAGAAGCCTGTAGGGACATTGCAACCATTGCCTATACCACAATGGAAATGGGATCATGTGACTATGGACTTTGTGGTTGGTTAGGACAGCCAAAGGTCATGATTCTATTTGGGTGATCATTGACAGATTGACTAAGTCAGCACATTTCCTTCCTGTGAATACAATGTTTGCAACTGATAAGATTACACAGATCTATGTGGATGAGATAGTGTGTTTGCATGGTGTTCCAACTACCATTGTGTCTGATAGAGGTCCTTGGTTCATGAGTCACTTTTGGGAGCGATTGCACACAACTTTGTGTAAGAAGTTGAAGTTTAGCACTGCTTTCCACCCACAAACAGATGGTCAATCTGAAAGGACCATTCAGACCTTAGAGGATCTATTGAGGGCCTATGTTCTTTAGTTTTTAGGCAATTGTGACATAAACCTCAGTTTGATAGAGTTCACCTACAACAACAATTATCAAAGTAGTATCAACATGGCACCGTATGAGGAATTGTATGGGAGGTGTTGTAGGTATCCATTGTGCTAGTATGAGAACCAAAGAGTACCAACTTCTTGGTCCCAAGCTTGTGCATCAAACAACATAAAAGATCAAGATGATCCAACAATAGTTGAAGGCATCATGGGACAGACAGAAGTCGTATGCAGATAACTGCCACAGACCTTTGGAGTTCCAGGTAGGGGACAAAGTGTATCTCAATTTCTTTCCTATGAAACGTGTTCTGAGGTTTGGGAAGAAGGGTAAGCTCACTCCCAGGTTTATGGGAACTTACCCTATGGCAAAAGGTGTTGGAAAGGTTGCTTACATGATGGAATTTCCACCTAAGTTGCACAGGTTGCATCTAGTGTTTCATGTGAGTATGTTGAGGAAGCGTCATCCTAATACAGAGTTAGTGTTGTGGCCAGTGGAGGTGGATCTTGATGAGGACATCTCTTGCGTGGAAGGTGCAGTGTTGATCATTGACAGAAGAGTGGAGAAGCTAAAGAAGAATGACACAGTTCTTGTGAAACTTCTGTGGCATCACCATGGAGTCAAGGAAGTTACATCGGATCTTGAGGCAGAGATGAAGAGGAAGTACCCCTCTCTTTTCGCTTAGGATTTTGGGGGAAAAATTCTTGTTAGGGGTTTATGGCTTGTAAGGACCCTGATCTGAGTTTTGGGGTAACCGTGTTTTCTTTTTCTTGATCTTGTGTTTAGGACCTTGATATAATTTTTTGAGATGTGATTAGATCTTATGGAGAGTTTAAGTTTCCAGTTTGAGTTGGTTTGGATGATGTTTGTGCTTTCTATTCTAGTTTGGTGCAAATTGCGATTTACTTAATGTAGGGGGTTGATGTGCAATTTTCCATCTCTAGAGTGTTCCTTCCCTCTCTTAGGTTCATGAGAGAGAGTGTGGTTCTTTGGGGCACTTTGTGTGATCCTTGGTTGTGTGGTGTCACCCTTAGTGGCGATTAGGGTTTTGTAGGGTTGGTATGCTTTGACTTAGGGTTTGTTGAGCAGGGTGTCATGGTCGAGGCACTTCCCCTTGGCATGGTGGTCGCGACCAAGGTTGTCTTGGGTCGAGACAAAGTCTTAGAGATGTGTGTTTTGACCTAGGTTTCTTGTGGTGGTCTTGGTATCGTGACCTAGTAGTGTTTTTAGGGTGTGTCATGACTATGGATCCCCTTAGTGTGTCGTGGTCGCGACATAGAGGGTGGAGTTGCTTAGGTAGTTGAGACACTACCTAGAGTGTATCACCATGTCTTGCATGTGGTTTCATGTTGGCCTTGTAAGTGGACAAGTGACTCTTTGGATCCTCTCTTGTTGACACCTCATCCTTTGTCTTACTCATAAAGATAAATGAAATAGACGGAAAAAAATAGATTTATCCACTGTGACATTAACATATTCCACAAATTCTGAATCTCTCCCTCCTGCTTTTGTATATGAACCCTCTTCACTCCATACAAGTGGTTTTTTTTCGGTCATCTTCTTCCTCCCTTCTCTTGCTCTCATCCTTAGAGCTTGGTGGAGTAAGAAGGAGTGTTCATGGTTCCTTGGCGATGGTTGATCCCTTGCATGTGGTGCTTGTGGTGACCCTTGGTAATATCAAAAGTGTTTATCTTCTTTATTTGATGTTTTGTTTGGATCTTCTACCCCATCTTCTTCTTATTTCTTAGCCTTAGACTGTGTTTTGACATGGTGGTTTTTCTTGAGAGTAAGCTCCTCTTCACAAGTGTAATAGGTCATGTTTGGACAAGGCAACACCCAAGTGAGAGGGAGTTTCTTCTTTCTTTTCCCCCTTCTTTCTTTTGGCTCAGTTTTGTGTTTGTTGCTCTCTTTCTTGAGCTATCCTTTGACCTTGGTGTTTCCCCTTTCTTGAGGTTCTCTTGAGTCCCAGTGTGGTTCTTTTGGTGGACCTTTTCCTACCTTGGATCATGTGCTTGGAGCTCTTGATCTTGAAGCTTGGAGCTTTGGTGGTGATCTTCTTAAGGCGGGATATATAACACTAAAACACTTTATTATTTCACTTATCATTACGTTTTTTTGTTGTTTTCTCTCTCTATGATGCTTCTCCATCATGCTAGTATATCATGCTAAACCTATAACTCATTTAGTAGAGTTTTCATTCTTGGTTTGGGAAGTAATATAAAACCCTAATCTTTCTTGTGCCCATTTTGATAGATGTTGTTTCATGGAGTTCCTTCTCCATGGTTGACCCTTGATCTAGCCTTCATGTTTGGTTTTGTGCACCTAGAGGTGGGAGAAAAGTTAGTCTCAACTTTAGTTATCTTATACATGGTTTCTCATCCTTTGGATACACTTTTCTTGAACATTTGCCTTAGGGTTTGTGGAAATCAGTTTGTTTGGGGTTTCCTTTAATGCTGATTATTGCTATTCCTTAGTTGGGTTCTATTTTTGTGACCTAGATGTTCACTCTTAGTGTTGTTGTGACCTAGGTGGCTTGGTGGTTGATACAGACATATGGGCATCACAATCGTGATAGGGCTCATGGTGGTTGGCCACGACCAAGTTGTCTTGGGGGTCAACTTGTCTCTTCCTTGTGGTGAAGTTGGCCTAGTGATGATGGGTTAGAGCCCTTAATGCTAAGCAGCCTAGTGACCCTTAGTTATTTTCCTTGACCTAGATTAGATGTCCTTGGTGTGTTGAGTCATAATCATGAGGCATTGCGATCGTAAAATGGTGGTGGTTGATGTGTTGTGGTGGCAACACATAGTTTGTGGTCGAGATGAATACCTAACCCTAACCCTAATGTCGCGGGAGAGACATGAAGGAGATGGCTCACGACATGGCGATGCCATTGAGGGTTAAGATACCCATGGTGGATATCTTGGTCATGACATATCAGGAAGGGTGGTTGCGACCCATGTGTTTATATGGTTACTTTGTGTGATGATAGGTGGTTATGAAGCATGTATGAACACCTAATGATAATCATGTATGTACTTGTATAATTTTGTTTAGTGTGTTATCAAATCTATTCTAATGGTGTTACCTAATGACAATACAATCCAAGATGACATGGGGTGGTGATTCTAAGATGGTTGGTTGACCCTAACCTTGTAGACCCTAATTGGCTAAAGAGGGAACCCTAAACCCTAATAGTAAAAAAGTTTTTCTTATTTCCTTACCATGGATAGTTATGATGTTATGTGATTATCTATCTTGATTATGATCTTCTAACCATGCATGTGTAATGAATTTTATGACCATATCTAGTGTGTGCATGACTATGATGTGAGATAGGTTGAATATGCCCTTGTGAGGCATGCTGATTATACATGTGATACAGGAACGTGGTGATTGGATCCTATGACCTAAGAGTAGTGGTTTCCTATTATGAGATAATGTTTCCCATGATGAAATGAGGGATTGATATCCCATTCCATGTGACCTAATAATGATAATGTGAATGACAATAATACAACCATCATGTGGTGATAGTGTGATAAGTTCTTACCATATACATTTTCTACCTTTTGGAGTTATGTTATGCCCTTATCTTGTAGAACTTGTTCTGGCTTTGTACGTTATAACTTGATTTATGCTAAAAGATATTATAATCCACTTAACTAATCAAGTGGAACCTGAACATGTAGTTTTGCCCTGTGTTATAGATCCATTCAGTGTCAACACTTGTTTGATGGTGAAATGAGTTTAACTCAGATCATAAATTTTTGAATATGTGTGGGTGAGGACGAATATCCCCTTACATCTAGGATGTTTGAGACAACCATGCATGATCTGGTCTCCTAGTGATATGTGATACATGATTGGTTGTGGGCCATACCTTGGAAGGAGTGCGTCTGCAGGCCGTAGCTTAGTTTCTCTAGCTCCTTGACCTGTACCAAGGCAAGCTAGATGCGTATAGCTAGACTATATGTCGCTAGTAGTAGTTTGACTTGTAATGTCACTGCAGGTTCACTTGTACTGACTGAGGGGGTGAGGTCATGGATTTTAGCTCTTCCAGGGACCTTGTGTAACATCCCTAACCTGGGTTATGCTTTAACCCTATATGTTTTGTTTAAGAAAGATAAATATATGCTTTCTATTATCTTTTAAAAAGTAATTAAGGCTCAAGAGGAACTTATGTTACAATTTTAGTCCTTTTTGAATAATGTTGAAAACAATGTTTTGCCTATTTTGGACTAAAGTACAAATTACCCAAGTTGAGGGGTTAACTTACAAATTTTACATGATAAAATGTTCCTCAAGTATTGAATCATCATAAGAATGAGAATGATGCAGAGGTATGTCTTGTGGTAGCCTGAGCACCAAGAAAGAGCTTTTTAAATAATGTTTGTGCATTAAAACCTAGTTTTGGTGTAATGTGCAATTTACCCAAAACTGAGGGTTCAATATGAAAGATACCACTTATAGAGAGTCCCTAATGTTTCTTGGTATCAATTAGAGACAATAAAATCAGAGGGGCGTCTCATTTGAATCTCTTCGGAGGAGAGAGAATCTTGATATTAAAATAGTCAAGATTTAAGCATAATTGAAACCCTAATTCAATTTAATGTAAAAACAATTATATTAATGGAAGTGCCCTTCAACCAAAAGTGTGATGGTTGAATTTAAATAAGTATGGACGTCCTTGTGCCTTGCAATGGCAGCGAAATATTTAAAGTGAGTGGAGAGCCCACTCACATTAGTTAAAGAAAAAGTAATATCCACTAATTTTTGGATATTATTATTATATTGATTAAGGTGCTTAATTTGTTTTCTTTTAATTCATGGATAAAGAAGAGGATTTCGAAGGAGTGGATGATGGCTTCGTATTCAAGGAAGTGAGGGGGATAAGTGGCACCAATTTAAGGAAATGAAGGATTTTATAACACTTTCTCTCTCTTAAATTTCCCGTATATACACTCCATTCTTTAACCCACATGAAAGACTTTTTTGACTCTTATTTCTTTCCTTGCTTTAGACGAACACAAGGGAGCTTAGGAGAAATAGGAGGACGTACCCCAACCTATAGGTGAGCTCCCTAATCATCTTCAACCTTGATTTCATGGTGGAAATTGAAATTCAATGCTTATTTTCTTCTTTTCTTCATTCATTCTTCAACTTTAGCCATTCTTTTCACTCAAAGAGTTGAGAACAGACCTTGGAAAGTTGAGAAAGCTTCATTTACCATTGAGGACGTGAGGCTTGAAACTTGGAATCAACTTTAAAGGCGGGTTATATAACTTGAACCCTTAAATGTTATTATTTATTTCATTTCTTCATCATATGTTGAATCTTTCTTCTTTCCCAAAATTCCTTTTGATTAGTTGATGATATCACCATAAGAATCACAGAAAATTTCGAAGTTTTGTAACTTGAAGATGATGATTTCATCTTCGCACACTCCTCAATAAATATCATGAGAAAACGATCTTCAACTTTGATGACCAAATAGTGTCAAGACCATTTGGTGATCAAATAGTCTCAAGACCGTTTGAGGGCAAACGGTCTCAAGACCATTTGGGGTCAATTGCTGATATGCATGAATGAAGATCCAATGGTTCAAATTGATCTAATTGTAATTTCTTCAAGAATGGATGATCCATTGATTTCAAACCCTAATCGGATTGATTGGTTGAAACCCTAAATTGATTGAGTCAATTTCTATGTTGAATGGATCAAACGGTCTCAAGATCGTTTGAGGGAAAATGGTCTCAAGACCGTTTGAGGTCAAACGGTCTCAAGACCGTATGAGGTCAAGAGGAGTCATGGATGGATGGAGATCCAAGGGTTACAAGTTGATCTACTTTCAATGGCCTTAATGTTGGATGGTTCAATGAGTGGAAACCCTAAATCGATTAATTAAGAAACCCTAATTAATCCATTAGGTTTCAAGGTGGTTTGGACCAAACGGTCTTGAGAACGTTTGAGTCCAAACGGTCTTGAGACCGTTTGGAGGGCAAATGGTCTCAAACCGTTTGGAGATCCAATCGGTTTCAAGGTTTACTTATCCAATTGGTTTCAATGATGGGTTGTTCATTTGGTCACAAGGTTAATTTGATCAAACGGTTTCAAGGGTTGAAAGCACCAAATAGTTTCAAAACCATTTAAGAGTAAACAGTCTCAACCCAAGATACCCAAATGGTTTCAAAACCGTTCGGAGGTCAAACGATCTCAACCCTAAGGTGGGAAAACGATTTCAAAACCGTTCGAAGGTTCAAAAGTATCAAAATCATTTGGAGACCTAATAATCTCAAAGCTATGAAAGATCATTTAACCCTATGATTGTTAATGATGATCATTAAAATGGTTGTACCATTAAGGTACTTAAGTGATTAGTACATTTTGAGTGGTTAACCTTTGATGCTTATGAAAGAAGTAAATCAATACACTATGCTAACCCTAAATGTATGTACTTGAATGAAGGGTTGACCTAATTTAATCAAGCTTGAAGTAATTAACATTCTAGAGAGGATGAGAGAAAGAGGAATTCATATATGTATAGTAATCATGTAGTTGTTAAGCCTCAACATTTTCAAGATGAATAAAATATGTAATTAGGGTATGATCCTTGATAAAGAGATCATGAATACCCTAATCAAGAAGGTTGATGAGCCCTAACCCTAATTTAGGGAAATTCTAGGTGAAACCCTAATATAGGGTAATAATGTCACCCAAATATAGGGTAAGGATATGAGAAATCCCACTTCAGGGTAATATAATGAAAAACCCTAAATTAAGAGGATGATTCATGAAACCCTACTTTTGGGTAAAGTTATATGAAACCTTAATTTGGGGAAAAGTTATAAGGAACCCTAATTTGAGATAATGATGCCATATGAAACCCTAATCTTGGGTGATTCCATGCGAAACCCTAATCTAGGGTGATGCCATGTGAAACCCTAATCTAGGGTGATGCCATGTGAAACCCTAATGCAGTGATGTGATGTGAAACCCTAATCTAGGGTGATGCTATATGAAACCCTAATCTAGGGTGATGCCATATGAAACTCTAATCTAGGGTGATGCTATGTAATGCTATATGAAACTCTAACCCTAATATAGGGTGAAGGTATGTGAAACCCTAATATTGGGTTATAGTGCATGAAACCCCAATCTTGGGCAATATGATGATAAACCATAACTCTAATTCTGGATAATGGGATGAGTATCCCTAATTGACATGATTTGGGAAACCCTAACCCTAATGAGGGATTAGTGATGCTACCATTACATTACATGGTGTTGATATATAATTGATATAATTGTTATCATGTGTACTAACCATGTAGGTATCATGAGATGTTGGGCATAGCCAGGTATGACCTATGATGTTTTATTATCGAAATTGTTTTATGGGCCTTGTGAGCCATAATATTCTTTGTTGCTTAGTAAGAGGTAACAAGAGATTAAATGGGCCTCGAAAGCCATGTGAGATGCTTGTGTAGCAAGTATCATGTTTACTTTGGTCAGATGACCTGAAGATATTAGTTACCTGATAAGTGGTAACAAGTGTTCTTTGATGAACTGAGGGTTTGAATACCCATATTCCATAATCATGATGATGAGATGTTAAGGGATGAGAATGTCCATGACATGACAAGGGATTGAGATCCCAATGTTTTATAAAGCTTCAAAAAGTACTTGATAGAAGTATTATACATTCTTTGTAGCATTTGTGATAATAAATTATGTTTGAAAACTTGACTGATGCTAAAAGAATATGATAATGTACTTAATTAATCAAGGGAAATCTTATCATGTAGATCCCTGGCCATAGATCCATCATCGTCAGTAGTTGGTGATGGTGAAACAAGTTTTCCCTCGAGATCTCCTGGAGGGCATACTGTTGAGTATGTGGGGGTTATGGGCGTGAATATCCTTACGCCCTAATGGAGGAATTGATTTGGGATAAACATTAAATCTCTCAATCCTTCATTATATGTGCTGGGATGGATGCATCACGAATCTCCCGATAATGTTTAATGTCGGATAGATGTGAGATAAACATGAGATCTCTCGATTGTGAAGAGAGTACAGTCGCCGCTGTAACTCTATAGCGAAGTTGCCAGTATACCCTGGAAAGCTATTTAGTAGAGACACAAGATGTCCTACATGAGATCTCGTACTGACTAAGATAAGGGAGGTTATGGAAGTCCAGCTCTTCCTTAACCTATGTATGGTACCGATTTTGATTTCACAATGGTCGGTTGGAGTATGAGCGGTATACCTCATCTCCTTAGGGCTTAAGTATGATTGTAATCAGCCGTGTAGCGTATTTGTTTGAGGTTGAAATACGA
Organism: Alisma plantago-aquatica; assembly: GCA_963693085.1. NCBI lineage: Eukaryota > Viridiplantae > Streptophyta > Magnoliopsida > Alismatales > Alismataceae > Alisma > Alisma plantago-aquatica. The sequence continues at coordinate 749,063,611 of OY856414.1, forward strand.
GAATCATTGGTTGATGTTACCTTGCATAGCATGTCTTAAATGTGTAAATGTTATACATGTTCTTCAATTCCTTATTGGATAAGTGACATGTTGCTTTATCAAGTTATAGCTGAAATGATTTGAATTAGAGTATTGTTCTAATCTGTTTAGACATTGATTTATCTACTGTTGATTATATATGATTCCTCTGCTAAGTTTTATCCTATTAAACTGCAATAATAATGTTTCTGGCAGAGATTTATATCTCTCACTGGGACAATTTCAATTGTCTCACCCCCGTGGGATCCAATCTTTTTAGGTAGATGCGAAAGAAGAAGTAGAAACCCTATAGCAGGGGAAGAGAAATAGCAGCAGCAGGGATAGCAGTAACATTCCAGGTGGAGGCACTGGCTGTCATATCTTGTATAGAGAGTCCTATGTGTCGTCTATGTACTCTCAAGTCCTCGGAGTTAGTAGTTAGTACTTTTAATGAATCAATTTGAGATTTTGGCTTGAAGCCTCAAGGTTCTTATGCTGCCTGTGTATAGTTTTAACGGAGCAGTTGATGCTTGTAATCCTCGAGAAGGGATGGTACATGATATGTACTTATGAACCATGATGTAAATAAAATACATTGGTTTTTTATAAAAGAGTTTTCCTGTGTTTGGATCTCTTTGTAAATGGTTTTAATTTTTTGATTTTCAGTAATCCGCTGTTAATGATCATTTCCACTTAGTCAATGACGTAGCATTCATTATTATTAGATGTTTGGTGTCAGTCGTCACAATTTAGTGGTATGAGAGCTCTAGGTTCGCTGAGTCTACATAGACATAGGATTAAGGTTGTTGAGTCTGTTCTAGTGTCTTCCAGTTATCTGATAGTGTCTTCTTGTCATATAGGAGGAGAAGAAGAACTTAAAGATGTCTGGATCACACGAAGAACATGCTGCTGAGAGCAGAATTGCTACACCAGGAAGAGGTGCAAGGGATTAGGATAGGGAGGAACCAGTACCTGAACATCCCCAGCTTAACCAGGTTGCAGTAGAAAACCCAGCTTTCCATGATCTATTTGGGCAGTTCATGGCAACCATGACGCATATGGCGGATAGGATGCCACCACCTGCACCTAGGGCATCATCTCACCATGAACGAAAAGGAGCCGGAGAGACTTTTGAACGACTTTGTGGGGTTGGAGCCACAGATTATGCTGGTACAACTGACCCAACATATGCTGACTTGTGGTTGACTGAGTTGGAGAAGTCCTTTAGAATCCTCAATATCCTTTAATAAGAGAAGGTGAGGCATGTAGTGTACCTTCTAAAAGGGAGTGCTGGCCACTGGTGGATAATAGAAGAGGGCAAGAGGCCAGGTGTTGAAATTGGATGGGAAGAAGTCTGACGAGAATTCATCAGTAGATACTTCCCCAAGACGTTTCTAGATGAGAAGATCTCTCAGTTTGAGAGGTTAAGGCAAGGACCAATGAATATTAGCGAGAATGAAGCTAAGTTCATGGAGATTTTGTGGTTCTGTCAGCATATGGAAGCTACTGACGAAGAAAGAATTCGACATTTTGAGAAGGGGTTGAATGCTAATTTGACCACTCCTGTGTCTGCCTTAGAGAATAGGGAGATGTTCGCCACCTTTGTGGAGTCTGTGAGACAGATAGAAAGGTTGGTGATTGAGAAGCATCAGACTAAGAGTAAGTAGGTGTATACTCAGTTCCAAGGATAAAGGTCTAAAAGTTTCAAGAAACCAAGATTTTCTGCACCAATAACACCACTAAGATTCAATATCCAGATGCAATGGATGTCGAGTAGGGGTAGAGGCCATAGTTTACCACCTGAGGGAGCCCACAACTCAGCTTCAATGTCAGTAACAGGACCACCCATGCCACAGAGGGAGAGAAGAGGTTGTTTTATATGCAGAAAGATGGGGCATTTGATGAAAGATTGTCGAGCTAGAGATGTAAGTGTGACTCAACCTCTGAGGCAGAGTCAACCTCTGAGGCGAGTGGTGCTAGAGGATGTGGATAAGCATCCCAAGCTGGTTCGTCAGCACCCAACAACCGAGCATAGGGTCAACAACAAGCAACGATGAGATTCTATGTGATGAATCAACCCGAAGCAGTAGTCCACCCTCGAGTTGTGACAAGTCAGATCGAACTATTTCATTCAGATAGGTCTTCATCCTACTTCATATATGTTTTAATTGATCCGGGTGCTATGCATTCCTTTGTCACTAGAGAAGTGTTCCTTGACTACAATATGACTGTCAGTCATAGAGCAGATAATCTATTGTTAGAAACCCCTTTGTTAGAATCTGCAGTGCTGCGGGAGGTGTGTTCTCCCTGCATTCTTTGCTTTTCTAAACATCACATTTAGGTGGATCTTATACCACTTGAGATGCATGGGTTCGATATAAATCTTGGAATGGACACCCTAGAAAAGTATAAGGTTGTCTTGGATTGTGATTCCAAGCAAGTTGTATTCACAGATGACGGTGACACACGAATCTTTTAGGGAGATAGAAAGATTCTTCCAACCTGTCTAGTGTCAGCTATGGTAGCTGAGAAGCTGATGAGACAAGGATGTTTTGCATTCTTGGCACATGTGGTAGACACCATAATAGAGAGTTCTAATCTTTCTGAAGTTCCGATAGTTAGGGAATTTGAAGATGTGTTCCCTGAGGAACTTCCAAGTGTTCCTCCACCCCGAGAGATTGATTTTGAGATTAATCTAATCCCGGGCACGCAACCAATAGCACAAACAGCGTATAGAATGGAACCTACTGAGATGGCCGAGCTCAAGAAATAGCTACAAGAGTTGCTTGAGAAAGGTTTTATCTGACCGAGTACTTCACCATGGGGTGCTCCAGTTCTCTTTGTTAAGAATAAAGACAGATCTATGCAGTTATGCATTGATTACAGACAGTTGAATAAAGTAACCATAAAGAAGAAGTATCCTCTACCAAGGATCGATGACCTATTTGATTAGTTGTGTGGTGCAATTATATTCTCTAAGATAGATCTGAGGTCGGGATATCATCAGCTGTGTATCAAGGAGAGTGACATACCTAAGTCTGCCTTTAGGACAAGGTAGGGTCACTATGAGTTCATAGTTATATCATTTGGACTAACTAACGCACCATTTGCATTCATCGAACTCATGAATAGAATCTTCCGGCCTTTTCTTGATCAGTTCATAGTAGTCTTCATAGATGACATCTTGGTATATAGTATAGATGCTCAACAACATGAGTAGCACCTCCGTCAGGCTTTAACTTTGCTAAGAGAGCATAAGTTGTATGCTAAGTTTAGAAAATGTGAGTTCTGGTTACCAGAAGTTTCTTTTCTAGGACATGTAATATCTGCCTCAGGTATCCGTGTTGATCATAAGAAGGTAGAATCTGAACTGTAATGGGAACAGCAAAAGACACCAACAGAGATACATAGTTTCTTAGGACTGGCAGGGTATTACAGGAGGTTCATTAAGAACTTCAATTCTATAGCTTTACCCCTAACCAAGTTGACCAGGAAGGAGGTTCCTTTTGTCTGGAATGACAAGTGTCAACATTCTTTCCAGCTATTGAAAGAAAGGTTAACAAGTGCACCTGTGCTAGTGTTACCTGAGCAAGGGAAGGGGTACGTAGTTTTCTATGATGCATCTAAGAATGGTCTAGGATGTGTGTTGATGCAGGATAATCAAGTGATTTCTTTTGCCTCTCGACAACTTAAGAAACACGAGGAGAATTATCTGACACATGATCTAGAGCTAGTTGCTGTGGTCCATGCTTTGAAGATCTGGAGAGATTATCTCTATGGAGAAACATTCCAGATTTTCACAGACCATAAAAATCTAAAATATATCTTCTCACAACATGAGTTGAACATGAGACAACGTCGCTAGATGGATTTAATCAAGGACTATGATTATACAATTGATTATCATCCAGGGAAGGCTAATGTAGTGGCTGATGCACTAAGTAGGAAATCATCATCACCAGCCTTAGATAAAGCACAGTTGAACTCCCTAGTGTTCTTTAAAAGAGATATGCTTATCTCCTTGAGGCAAAACAATATACAACTTAAGGTATCATTGTTAGACGGGCTGTTAGCTGAGATGCAAGTGAAACCTACTCTGCGACAATAGATTAAAGAAGCACAACAAGTTGATGTTGTGGTTCAGCAGATCAGGTCAGAGTATGGCAGTGAGAAATGGGATGGCTTTTATGAGTTAGAGGATCAGGTAGTCTGTTACCATGGTAGGATGGTAGTACTTAATGCCAATGACTTAAGGAAGTTAGTCTTGGAGGAAGCTCATTCTTCGATGTATATAATTCATCTAGGGGGCACCAAAATGTATCGTAACTTAAAAGATATGTACTGGTGGCCTGGATTGAAGAAAGACGTAGTTGAGTTTGTTATACGGTGTTCGGTGTGTCAGTAGGTTAAAGCTGAACATAAGAAGCCCACAGGAACAATGCAACCTTTGTCTATACCACAGTGGAAATGGGATCATGTGACCATGGACTTTGTGGTTGGTTTTCCTAGAACAACCAAAGGTCATGATTCCATATGGGTGATAGTTGATAGGTTGACTAAGACATTACATTTCCTTCCTATTAAAACAACCTACACTGCTGAGAAGCTTGCACAGATATATATAGATGAGATAGTGTGGTTGCACGGGGTTCCAGCCACTATTGTTTCTGATAGAGGTCCCCAGTTAACGAGTCATTTTTGGGAACGACTACATAAAGCTTTGGGTATGCAGTTAAGGTTTAGTACTGCCTTTCACCCATAGACAGATGGACAATCTGAGAGGACCATACAAACTTTGGAAGATTTTCTTAGGGCATGTGTCCTTCAATTTGTAGGAAGTTGGGATCTACACCCGAGCTTGATAGAATTTTCTTACAATAATAGCTATCAACACAATATTGATATGGCACCATATGAAGCATTATATGGTAGACATTGTAGATCTCCTTTATGTTGGTATGAAATAGGAGAATATCAAATTTTGGGTCCTAAGCTTGTACAACAGACAACTAAGAAGATTAAAGTAATACAACAACAATTAAAGACTACACATGATAGATAGAAGTCGTACACCGAAAAACGACATAGACCTTTAGAATTCCAAGTTGGAGACAGAGTATATCTCAAGGTCTCACCTTGGAAAGGTGTCCTTATATTTGGAAAGAAAGGATAGTTAGCTCCTAGATTTATGGGGCCTTATCCAATCATTGAACGGATTGGAAATGTAGCCTATAAGATGGAATTTCCACCTGAGCTACATAAGTTGCATCCAGTGTTCCATATCTCCATGTTGAGAAAGTGTCATCCTGACATAGAGTTAGTTTTGCAACCTGTAGAGGTAGAATTAAAAGATGATATATCATATGTTGAAGGACCTGTGATGATCCTTGATAAAAGAATTAAAAAGATGAAAAAGAAAGACATATGTCTTGTGAAAGTTCTTTGGCATCACCGTATCATTGAAGAAGCTACGTGGGAGCTAGAGGAAGAGATGATGAGGAAGTACCCTTCTCTTTTCTCTTGATGATTTTGGGGACGAAATCCCTGTTAGAGGTGGATAATTTGTAACATCCCTGACCTGGGTTATGCTTTAACCTTAGATGTTTTGTTTAAGAAAGATAACTATATGCTTGCTCTTATCTTTTGAAAAGTAATTAAGGCTCAAGAGGAACTTATGTTTCAATTTTAGTCCTTTTTGAATAATGTTGAAAACAATGTTTTACCTGTTTTGGACTAAAGTGCAAATTACCCAAGTTGAGGGGTTAAATTGCAAATGTTACATGATAAAATGTTCCTCAAGTGTTGAAGAATCATAAGAATGAGAATGATGCAGAGGTATGGCTTGTGGTAGCCTGAGCACCAAGAAAGAGCTTTTTAAACAATGTTTGTGCATTAAAACCTAGTTTTGGTGTAATGTGCAATTTACCCAAAACCTATGGTTCAATATACAAGATACCACTTCTAGAGAGTCCCTAATGTTTCTTGGTATCAATTAGAGACAAGAAAATCAGAAGGGCGTCTCATTTGAATCTCTTTGGAGGAGAGAGAATCTTGGTATTAATATAATCAAGATTTAAGCATAATTGAAACCCTAATTCAATTTAATGCAAAAATAATTATATTAATGGAAGTGCCCTTCAACCAAAAGTGTGATAGTTGAATTTATATAAGTATGGACGTACTTGTTCCTTGCAATGACACCGAAATATCTAAAGTGAGTGGAGAGCCCACTCACATTAGTTAAAGAAAAAGTAATATCCACTAATTTTTGGATATTATTATTATATTGATTAAGGTGCGTAATTTGTTTTCTTTTAATTCATGGATAAAGAAGAGGATTTCTAAGGATATGATTATGGGTTCGTATGCAAGGAAGTGAGGGGGATAAGTGGCACCAATTTAAGGAATTGAAGGATTTTTATAACACTTTCTCTCTCTTAAATTTCCCTTATATTCACTCCATTCTTTCACCCACATGAAAGGCTTTTTCGACTATTCTTTCTTTCCTTTCTTTGGCTGAACACAAGGGAGCTTAGGAGCAATAGGAGGACGTACATCAACCTGTAGGTGAGCTCCTTAATCATCTTCAACCTAGATTTCATGGTGGAAATCGAAATTTAAAGCTTATTTTCTTCTTTTCTCCATTCAATCTTCAACTTTAGCCATTCTTTTCACTCAAAGACTTGAGAACGGACCTTGGAAAGTTGAGAAAGCTTCATTCACCATTGAGGACGTGAGTCTTGAAGCCTGGAATCAACTTTAAAGGTGGGTTATATAACTTGAACCCTTAAATGTTATTATTGATTTCATTTCTTCATCATATGTTGAATCTTTCTTCTAATCCCGAAATTCCTTTTGATTAGTTGATGATATCACCATAAGAATCACAGAAAATTTCAAAGGTTTGTAGCTTGAAGATGATGAAGTCATCTTAGCACACTCCTCAATAAATATAATGAGCAAACGGTCTTCAACTTTGATGACCAAACGGTCTCAAGACCGTTTAAGGTTAAACGGTCTCAAGACCGTTTGGGGTCAATTGCTGATATGGATGAATGAAGATCCAATGGTTCAAATTGATCTAATTATAATGGCTTGAAGAATGGATGGTCCATTGATTTAAAACCCTAATTGGATTGATTGGTTGAAACCCTAAATTGATTGACTCGATTTCTATGTTGAATGGCTCAAACGGTCTCAAGACCATTTGAGGTCAAGAGGAGTCATGGATGGATGGAGATCCAAGGGTTACAAGTTGGTCTACTTTTGATGGCCTTAATGTTGGATGGTTCAATGAGTGGAAACCCTAAATCGATTGATTACGAAACCCTAATTAATCCATTCAGTTTCAAGGTGGTTTGGACCAAATGGTCTTGAGACCGTTTGGGATCAAACGGTCTTAAAACTATTTGGAGGGAAAATGGTCTCAAACCGTTTGGAGGTCCAATCGGTTTCAAGGTTGACTTATCCAATCAGTTTCAATGATGGGTTGTTCATTCGGTCTCAAGGTTAATTTGATCAAATGGTTCCAAGGGTTGAAAGCACCAAACAGTTTCAAAACCATTTAAGAGTAAACGGTCTCAACCCTAGATACCCAAACGGTTTCAAAACCGTTTAGAGGTCAAACGATCTCAACCCTAAGGTGGGAAAATAGTTTCAAAACCGTTTGAAGGTCAAGGAGGTCAAAACTGTTTAAAGGTTCAAAAGTATCAAAACTGTTTGGAGACCTAATAATCTCAAAGCTATGAAAGATCATTTAACCCTATGATTGTTAATGATGACCATTACAATGGTTGTACCTTTAAGGTAATTAAGTGATTAGTACCTTTTGAGTGGTTAACCTTTGATGCTTATGAAAGAAGTAACTCAATACACTATGCTAACCCTAAATGTATGTACTTGAATGAAGGGTTGACCTAATTTAATCAAGCTTGAAGTAATTAAAATCCTAGAGAGGATGAGAGAAAGAAGAATTCATATATGTATAGTAATCATGTAGTGGTTAAGCCTCCACATTTTCAACATGAATAAAATATGTAATTAGGGTATGATCCTTTATAAAGAGATCATGAAAACCCTAATCAAGAAGGTTGATGAGCCCTAACCCTAATTTAGGGCAATGCTAGGTGAAACCCTAATCTTGGGTAATAGTGTCACCCTAATCTAGGGTAATGATATGAGAAATCCCAATTCAGGGTAATATAATGAAAAACCCTAAATTAAGAGGATGCTTCATGAAACCCTGATTTCGGGTAAAGTTACATGAAACCTTAATTTGGAGAAAAGTTATAAGGAATCCTAATTTGAGATAATGATGCCATATGAAACCCTAATCTAGGGTGATGCCATGTGAAACCCTAATCTAGGGTGATGCCATGTGAAACCCTAATCTAGGGTGATGTCATGTGAAACCCTAATGCAGTGATGTGATGTACAACACTAATCTAGGGTGATGCTACACGAAACCCTAATCTAGGGTGATGCCATATGAAACTCTAATCTAGGGTGATGCTATGTAATGCTATATGAAACCTTAATATGAAACTCTAACCGTAATATAGAGTGAAGGTATGTGAAACCATAATATTGGGTTATAGTGCATGAAACCCTAATCTTGGGCAATATGATGATAAACCATAACTCTAATTCTGGATAATGGGATGAGTATCCCTATTGACATGATTTGGGAAACCCTAACCCTCATGAGGGATTAGTGATGCTACCATTACTTTGCATGGTGCTAATATATAATTGATAAAACTGTTATCATGTGTACTAACCATGCAGGTATCATGAGATGTTGGGCATAGCCAGGTATGAGCTATGATGTTTTATTATCGAAATTGTTTTATGGGCCTTGTGAGCCATAATATGCTTTGTTGCCTAGTAAGAGGTAACAAGAGATTAAATGTGCCTTGAAAGCCATGTGAGATGCTTGTGTAGCAAGTATCATGTTTACTTTGGTCATATGACCTGAAGATATTAGTTACCTGATAAGTGGTAACAAGTGTTCTTTGATGAACTGAGGGTTTGAAGACCCATATTTCATAATCATGATGATGAGATGTTAAGGGATGAGAATGCCCATGATGTGACAAGGGATTGAGATCCCAATGTTTTATAAAGCTTCAAAAAGTACTTGATAGAAGTATTATGCATTCTTTGTAGCATTTGCGATAATAAATTAAGTTTGAAAACTTGACTGATGCTAAAGGAATATGATAATGTACTTAATTAATCAAGGGAAATCTTATCATGTAGAGCCCTCACCATAGATCCATCATCGTCAGTAGTTGGTGATGGTGAAATAGGTTTTCCCTCGAGATCTCCTGGAGGGCATACTATTGAGAATGTGGGGGTTATGGGCGCGAATATCCTTACGCCCTAATGGAGGAATTGATGTTAGATAAACATTAAATCTCTCAATCCTTCATTATATGTGTCGGGATGGATGTATCATGAATCTCCCGATAATGTTTAATTCCTGATCGATGTGATATAAACATGAGATCTCTCGATTGCGAAGAGAGTACATCCGCCGTTGTAACTCTATAGCGAAGTTGCCAGTATACCCTGGAAAGCTATTTAGCAGAGACACAAGATGTCCTACATGAGATCTCATACTGACTGAGATAAGGGAGGTTATGGAAATCTGGCTCTTCCTTAACCTATGTATGGTACCAATTTCGATTTCGCAATGGTCGGTTGGAGTATGAGCAGTATACCTCATCTCCTCATGGCTTAAGTATGATTGTAAAATGTAATCAGCCGTGTAGCGTATTTGTTTAAGGTTGAAATACGAGAATCATTGGTTTATGTTACCTTGCATAGCATGTCTTAAATGGATAAATGTTATACATGTTCTTCAAATCCTTATTGGATAAGTGACATGCTACTTTATCAAGTTATAGCTGAAATGATTTGAATAAGAGTATTGCTCTAATCTATTTAGACATTGATTTATCTGTTGTTGATTATATATGATTCCTTTGCTCAATTTTATCTTATTAAACTGCAATAATAATGTTTCTAGCGGAGTGTTATATCTCTCACTGGGATAATTTCAATTCTCACCCCCGTGGGATCCAACCTTTTTAGGTAGACGTAGAAGAAGAAGAGAAACCCTATAGCAGGGGAAGAGCAGCAGCAGCAGTAGGGACAGCAGTAACATTCTAGGTGGAGGCACTGGCTATCATATCTTGTATAGAGAGCCCTATGTGTAATCTCCGTACTCTCAGGTCCTCAGAGTTAGTAGTTAGTACTTTGAATGAATCGATCTGAGGTTTTGGCTTGAAGCCTCGAGGTTCTTATGCTTCCTATGTATAGTTTTAACAGAGCAGTCGATGCTTGTAATCCTTGAGAAGGGATGGTACAGGATATGTACTTATGAACCAGGATGTAAATAAAATACATTGGTTCTTGATAAAAGAGTTTTCCTGTGTTTGGATCTCTTTGTAAATGGTTTTAATTTTTAGAGATTTTCAGTAATCCGCTGTTAATGATCGCTTCCTCTTAGTCAATGACGTAGCATTCATTATTATTAGATGTTTGGTGTCAATTGTCACACCTTGTATGGTACCAATTTTGACTTAGTAATGGTGGTTTGGATCTGGGTGGTATGACACGCCTATAATGTGCGTGTAATACACAAGTGAACGTATCGTAATAATACATGCCTTTTGAGGCCCAAGTCAAACACATGGAAACATAGTCTAGAATACTACTACTAACTATGATCTAATCAGATTAGGCCGGTAAAATAATTGATGTGGTTTGATTTATGTAAAAACATATGCAAAAATGAAATAAGCTTTAATATTGAGTTACTCAAATTAAAGGGAATTCCTCAGGACAATGGTTTCATCGTGGATAACACTACAATTAACTCCATGCACTAATATAGATTACCCTACCCCTGGATAAAGAGCCTATATCAAGAACTACTCGATCCCGTAGTGTAGTTTACTACCTATTCTAATGCTAATCTCATTTCCATAGTAATTCGTTCAATAGTTAGGTGCTTTACAATTAATCTCTAGGTTTCTCCTCCCGTTTACACTCCACTTTTCCCAAAGGGTGCAATAAATAAGTAAATCTATGCTATTCAAACCCTTAACCACCCTCCCAAAATGACTGAGGGCCTGATAATCTATCTATGGTGATCAAGCATAAATAGAGCAAAATAATTTCATACATTTTTATCCAAAAACTAGGGATATATATGATATTAATGCCTAAAAATCAATTACAACACATATCCGGGCTACTCTCAGATCCTAAGAAATTAAGGGTTTTAGCCCCCCATGGTTTTCATTGATGAATACATGGTAGAGAAAGAGAAAAATGTGGGAAACATGAGAAAATCTAAGGTAACCCATGGAGAATAGCTGATCCGGATGACCCCCTTCGACGTATGTGCGATCTGTTGTCTTTTGGCTACAAAATCACCCACTAGAGGTACTCTGATCGTCCCACATGAAGCCTTTAGTTCCTTGCTCTCCTCCTCTCTCTCTAGTGTATTGCAATGGAAAACAGTTGCCTTCCTCTGTCTATAGGTACTCCCGTCAAGTCATAGAAGCCACTTAGGGTACATAATAACGCCAGCCGTTGGATTAGAATGATGCCTTTGGATTTTTCTGATTGGACAGACTTGGTACTATTGACTTCTCAATCGATACTACCGAGTTGTTAGGTTAAGTGAGTGCTCTCAAATGTCAGTACTATTGAACTGTCTCAATAGAACTGAGTCTTTAGGTCAATCTAACTCTACCTCCCTGATGCCATCTCGATAGTATCGAGTCAGTGGACTCGATAGTATCAAGTTTCTGTGAATCCTTTCTTTCTCCTCTCTAATGTGATATCGATACTACCAAATTTGGGTGTCGGTAGTATTGAGTCTGTGTGAGTCTTCTGATTTGTTACTGACATGAAGTCGGTACCACTGACTTTGGATGTCGGTAACATCGAGTCTGTGAAGCTCATTTGTACCTAAAATTGCACAAGAACATCGATAAGTACTTGGGATGAATATTAAACCATTTCAAATAGTAAAAATTGCATAATTTGATGCATTTAGATTGAACAAGATAAATTTCATGCATAATTGATCAAATAAATGACAAATCAACACATAAAATTAAGGAAAATATGCATGTGAAAATGACTAAAACCCCTTGCATCAAACTCCCCTAAGCTTAAATGTTGCTCGTCCTCAAGAAACACTCTCTCAGATCTGTTTGATATAGGTCAGTAGAAGGACATAACACATGAACTCTTTTCTTGATCATGTCCACCAAACAATCCCTAAACTGACCTTCAATGACCACTGAATTGATAACTGCTATAAAGAAACAAAAAATTTCCATAAAAGTTGTCCACCTTTTGATCAATTAACACTATCAAAAGAGAAGTTGACATCATAATTATTCAGGAATTCACTTGGTGCATTATGTGATTCCCTATTCTAAATTTCTCTCTCTTATCACCCGCGAGGCTGCCAGTCTACGTGAGGTTTGGGACCTGCCGCTTGCGATTCCCGTGGAGTTGATGATGCTTGTGAGTAAGGCGTTCCAGGAGGAGTGGCTCCGTGGGGACTTCGAGAGGAATGGGAAGATCAAGCTCGACCTGTTGGGCTACTGCTCGTGCTCTCTGCCCCCCCTCCAGCAGTTCTGCTTGCTCTGTGGGTCCTAGTGACCTTTGGTTGAGCACCTGGGGTCCCTCCCGTGGCGGAGGTCAAACTTCTTGGTTGAATGCTCCCTCACCGGGGCTCCCATGCTCGCTCATCTGCTTTTGCTGGGGCCTCGACTCTGACTTGTACCCTCGGGCCATCCTCTGATGATCCGGCTACAAGCCGCTGCTCCTGGCCGTCTCTTGGCAGCATGGACCTGCTCTGGATGGCTTCACCATGCAAGCCCGCCCACACGTCTTCCCCGACCGGTTTGGCCCTCTGTGGCCACACAGTGCCCCCCTTGGGTTGGTTGAAGGGTGGACGATGTGTTGTGGTGCTTTCAACAATAGATGTCTTCCTCAACCTCGACTCCAAGCTCGACGCTCGGTGTACCCCACTATTCCTAGTTGGCTGATTCTTCCCTGGTATCAGATTCATCTGGTTTAAGTCAATTCCTTTGTTGCTGTGTGTTTGAGCACCCGCAAGGTGTTTGACCAGGTGCACCTGTGCAAATAGAAGCCTCAGAGCTTGTTCCTTGACAGGACAACAACAAGGGGCCCTCGTCAGTTGATGTGTGGTAAACCCGCTGCTCATGACGATCGCTGTTCTGGGGACGGACTCTTCATCCAGTTTGCTCCTCCTTTACTATGTGTAGGAACACCCCTAAGGTGATCGATGAGCTGCCTATGTGTAAGCAGAAGTTGTTGTTCTATTTCCATTGCAGGATAACAATAGAGTGGTTGCTTGGTTCGGAAGCTAGATGAATTCTCTAATTGTTAGCATAGTACCACACATTGTGGGTACATCTATTAGATAGTTGGTATCATGTCAAGAATGAAATAATTGATTTGAACTACTTAGCCTCACAGTTCTCTGGTGGTAGAATGTGATGGTTTTGCATTTTCTTACAGATCTTTTTGATGTCCTAGCGATTTGAGAAGGTCAGAAACTTGTGTTGCTATTTCCAGGTAGGGTAACCTGGTGGATGCCATGTTGTAATCTGTAGTTACTCTTTGTGGGTGGGCTGAATGCTTGTATCTGCAGGTTGTAACAAATCATTCTCCTGGTAGGGATGCTTGGCTCTAGTTTGTTAGTTAGATAGGTCTTCTCAATCCTTGTTATCTATAGATCTAGCGAATACCCCCTGCATGGGGTATATGATCATTGGTAAAGCTTTTTTTAGCTCTTTATGATGTAAAGGGGTACTTTGTGCCTAACGTTTTTGGTATTATAGTAACACGGTTCTTGACTGACCAAAAAAAATTTCTCTCTCTTAACTACCAACTAATTCGAAGCACATCTCCTTATAAGAATGGATGAGGAGATAAATCATTTGAGTGGCCTACCAATAAGATAAATTAATGATATGAAATGGGTGGAAAATGAAGAATTACAAGTACATCCAACTTATTTATGCAAAAAGAATGATCAACCTACATGAATGAAAAGAATGTCATGTATGAATCCTAATGTCTAATGTCTTTTTTTATTCTATCGAATGATGCATGTATAGAGCAATCTCATAAAAAAACGAGACTATCAAAAACAAACAAAATAATACGTCATGTGGATTAATTCATCTCTTCAAGAAGACTTAAGGACATACTTTTTCTGTAAGAAACTTTGACATTGTTTTTGCTTTTCTAGCCCACAAATTTTTTCTTTTCTTCAACATGATTGAGTTTTATTGGGCTTTCATTTCATACTATTTTTTATAAGATGTGGAGGTATGTCCCTGCACTTCAATCTTCATAACTTAAGACTAAAATCCACATGACAAAAATAATTGAATGCTATGAAATGTGTGTAATCTACATGAAATTGTTATTCAACAAAATGATATGCAGTAAAATTGTTCATGCATACAAATGCAAATTTATTTTTCTTTTCAATTGCAAAAGGAACAAGATAACTATCATGTCCCTATTATTCTATGTAATGCAATCAAAACAAATAAATTGGAGTACTCATTCATCTTGAGGTGGTGAATAAAAAATGGATGGAATCACATAACTAATAGAAAATGCCTTTCATAAGATCATGATATGTCCCTCTCTAATGACCTGTGCATAGGGTAATATTAAGGTTTCTTTCTTCGATTTCCATTTAAGATATCATTAAAGGTTTGATTAGGTTAGGCTCAACAACATCTTCATTCCCATTCCAAGGTTTATTTAGATGTTCATTTGTATCCTATGTCTTAAAGCTGACTAATCCAAACACTTCCTCCAGAGATATTGCAGAAATATTTTTGCAATTAAATTTTAAATAGGTGACCATTTCCTTGCAAAGACACCTATGAGTACAATCTATTCGATACACGAAACCATGCATTTACTACTCCACGATTACACTAGATAGGTGTGGATCCTATAATTGCATTCTTAAAATAATAAAAAAACTAAGATAAAATGCAATAAAAAGCTAAGATAGATGGTTGTTCCAGCACCCCCAAGCTTAAATAAGACTATTTCCACACAGTCAATACTCACACTTAAGAGGTGGAACAACAGTACCATTTATCAAAATGGAGGAGGTGGTTGTGGCATGTTGGGGTCATGGGGAGGAAACATCCCCTGGAAACATAGGTGTGACAGTGGCATTGGTGGTGGTTGTGGGTACCCTCCAAAGTACTCCTAGTTCCAATAGTGGTCAAAGAAAGGCTACTAATATTGCTCCATATGCTATAGGATCATGTGGACATTCTCTTGGTTGGCCAAGAGAAGACGTTCATTCTCATATATTGTCTGCTGATTTTAGTACAACAGTTGTATCTCCTGTACACCGGTCAATGTCACCTGATGTTGTTGATGTCCTATCTGAATGTCCTACAACATCCCATCCATACCCACCATATTATGCATGTCGTGCTCCTCCATAGAAGGGGGGTGGGGAAGAGGAGCTCGAGGCAGCATAGGTGTGGGCCCATTTATATGGGACCGCTCTTTGGGTAATGGGATGGTGGACTCCACCTCCTCAACATCATCGTCGGAGTCATGTGGCTGCTCGAGGTCATCATGGGTTGCTTCCATGGGTTCATATTCTTCCTCTCCCTCATGTAGCGGCCACCAGAGATGCACTACTCCTCGCAAATTGAAGATGAGGGTCGGAGAGGCTGCTCTTTCTATACTATCCTATACCCGTAAAGCTTGCATACATCATGTTATAGTGTAAGCTGAGTATTCCTACCTTCTAGAAGTGCTAGAGATCCAACATCTTTAGAGACACCACTCGTGTGAGAGTAGACAGGTTAAGATGGAGGTGCAACGCGATAGGGGTAATCAAACCCCCAAAAACAATTAGCACTTTCCTCTACACCATGCACCGAACTATGACCTTGTGGAGGAGAAGGAAGGACCCAAAGTTAATAGTTTCTCCCTCCAATAATCTATAAAATAAGTAGAGGTCCATATTTTGGACCTTCCCTTGGGATTTGGCAGAGTGGGCAAAGATGGTGTTGGCACAAAGGCGATGTAGAATCCCATAAAAAGGATGCTCAATGTCAGTGACAGAGTTGACATGCCAACTAATGTGGAAACCTTCTAGCACCTCAGTCAGCTACTCCCATGCAAGGTCATAGTCGATGTCTGAAGGAGCAGAGCGTTCTGGGACATGAGGCTAGTTGAAGGTGTGGTTGAATGTCTATAAGGTGATGGAGTAGTTGGTGTTGAAGAGGTGGAAACTGACTTTGCCTTCCCACCATTCACCTCCTATTTGTTGCTCAGGGGCGACATGGATTTCCAATGAAGCCAAGAACTCACAAATGAGTTCCGGGTAGGTCAACCAGTCGCTGAAGAATGGATTATCCACCTCCATTAACTGCTTTTGACATACACAATGCAGTTTGTCAGTGAAGCCTACTCACTTGATCAGGGCATGATCTCCATATCATGTTGGCACCATCATCTTCGTCAGAAGCTCCTCATAAACCATCTTGCTCTCTGAGTTTGGATGTTGAATGCAGGTTGGTTGAGATAACAACTCTCCTTGCTCTATCGATGAATAAGCACCCCTCCTTGGTGCCATGGTGAGGATGCAATAAGGAAGATGGAGAAAAAGAGGCTTGGTGAAGAGTGGTGGCGCCCAGTGTAGCTTTGCTCTGAGTTATAAGAGGAATGGAGGAGGTGGTGCGAAGAAAATGGATTCACCACCCCTCCTTATATAGTTGAGCTTAGGCAGAGTTGGTACTACTGACTTTTTAGTCTGTAGTCTTGAGTTGTAAACACAGATATGTGGCTCAAATGTATTGACTACTGATGTTTGCTGATGACCTGAGTGCAGATTTCTTGGAGTCGGTAGTACCGAATCCCAATCGGTAGTACCGACTTGAGTCAGGGATTGATAATACGGACCGATTGATGAAGATCATATCCTCCATTGAATCGAGCATCCACAGATTGCTGGCATCATGTGTCGGTAGTACCAACTTTTCAGTTGGTAGTACCAAGCTCGCAAGATTTTCTCAGTATTTCTAAAATTTCATCTCGGTATCGTGAACCTGGGAGTGCCTAAAAAGTCAGTATTACTGACTTGGATGTCGATACTACTGAGTGCTTATCAGTTAGGCATGTTAAGATCTTCATAGACTCAGTGGTACCAACTGGTATAGTCAGTAGTACTGAGTTTGCCTTTCTCTTGCAGATGTCTCCCTAATGTGAATTCCGTACTACCAACTTATGGACTAAGTAGTACCGACTTTGTATGATCTGCACACTCCAACAAACGAGTGAAGGAACCTTTTTTCATGAAATAAAAATGAAAAAACAAATCAAAAAGCTAAAATGAACATAAACAAGGAGAAATAAAATTTGGGGTGGCCCCCAACAAGCACCATTATTTAACATTCTAGACTAGACATGCCTAAGAGAAAGAATCTACTGGATTGCAATGAGTTGCACTCTTCTATTCTTGTCTCTAATTCCCCACCAAAACAGTGCTTCAATTTCTAGCCATTAACAAGGAATGACCTAGTCCCATCTACAATCTTCACGTCACCATGGGCAAAAACCTTCTCAATCATGAATGGTCCACTCCATTTGGACCTCAGCTTACCCAGATGTAACTTAAGTCTAGAATTAAAAAAAGAACCTTTTATCCCATGAGAAATACCCTATTCAAGATATGCCTATCATGAATCTTCTTTATCCTCTCCTTATAAATTCTAGGACTTTCATAAGCATCCATCCTAAGCTCATCTAGTTCATTCAACTCTAATAGCCTCTTTCTACCCACTTCATCCAGTCTGAAATTCAGCTTCCTCATAGCCCATTTTGCCTTATGCTCAAGCTCCACCAGTAGATGAGAAGCACGTCCATAAACCAACCTAAAAGGTGTAGTTCCTATAGGTGATTTATAGGTATATCTATATGCCCAAAGAGTGTCATTGAGCACACAACTCCAATTTGTCCTATTAGTTGAGACTGTCCTTTCTAAGATCTTCTTCACTTCTCTATTGAACACCTCAACTTGACCTTGCGTCTTTGGGTGGTAGGGAGTACCCACTTAGTGATTCACCCCATATTTACTCAATAAGGCTCCAAATTTCTGATTGGTGAAATGTGATTTACCATCACTAATAATCAGTTGAGGGACACCAAATATGTAGAAAATGTAGTCTTTAACAATCCTACACACATACTGTGGATTTGAGTAATGAAGGGATAAATACTTCTTCACGGACAAGTTTACTACTGGTCCTTGCTTTTCTCATGGGGTTTCATTAAACACAACATGCCCTCTCTGCTTTCTAAATCTTGTAAGGTCATAAGAAATGGTCTATCCACTAAGACCTTCATCGATAAATGGTTGGGTAATCGAAACATATCTGATCTTAATCCTACATGGACCTACCCCACTCACCTAAGGATCTTTGTGTTGGCTCCATGATCAAGGACAACAAATGGGATCGAGACTTTATTCATTCATACCAGCCTCTGAAATCATGGTTGTGGATCTCCTCAATGCCACCACCTGATATCCACGCCTGTGACAATGTATGGCCATGGCAACACGATAAAGATGGTTCACTATTAGCTCGATCTACCTATAGATGGATTCATGCTCATAAAGAAACCTCAACTGATGGAAAGTGGAAAAGTTTGTGGAAGAAGAGACTCCCTAAACAAGTGAAGACCTTTCTATGGTTGTTCATGCATGGAGCCTACTGACCAATGTAGAGAAGCGTCGTCACCACATTGTCTATGATATGGCCTATCCCCAATGTGGAAATGTAGAAGAAACCCTACTACATTGCCTCCGTGATTGTACTAGAGCCAGGGATGTTTGGAGAACCAAGAATCTACCACATTATTTCTTTGATCTGAGTGAAGTATCTTGGAAACAAGCTATCATTGAAGAGAGAACTGAATCACAAGAAGTTCTTTTTTCTATTACTTGCTAGCACCTCTGGATAGCTCATAATTAGTTGGTACATGGCGGAGTGAAACAACCTATACATAGCCTCAACTTGTTTTTTGCACAAAGAACTAACATGATCCTTAATATCCCTAATGAAACTCATGGTACAACTCCTGTTCCTAATGAGCAACCAAGGGAAGATCATTCCTTGTTGATTTACGATGATGCAACCTATCTTCAAGACACTCTAGATGGAGCGGAAGGAATCTATGTAATATCAAATACATGCTCATGCGTTTTGGGCTTTGGTACCCGAATTCAAGCCACGAGTGTCACAAAAGTTGAACTCATGGGCATTCAACAATCTCTTACATTTTGTAAGAAGGAAGGATGGCGGAATGTCTACATCTTAACTGACTCCAAAATAGCAGTTGAGTTGTTACAACAGAGACATAAGGTCTCATATAAACTAAGACCTCTAGTGAAGTCATGCTTGGAGCTACAAAGGTCGTGTAACTGCTCTGTGCAATTCATCCTTCGTATGATGAATGTTGTAGCAGATAACATAATGAAATTTTGTTTGAAAAACAATGTAACTATTTTAGTCATCCCGACTGGATGATCAGGCTAAAGAGAGCTGATTACAACTATATGAGGGATCAATATGAATGAAAATCTCTTTGCTTGCAAAAAGAACAAACCTGCACACAACTTGTGCATCATTGGTGCGGGTTGGAATTGCTTCCACCCACTTAGATAAATAGTCAACCACAAGTAAAATGTAGAAATTAGAATTATATGACATGAATGGGCACATGAAATCTATGCCCCATCGATCAAACACTTCAACCTCTTGAAACACATTTAGTGGCATTTCATGTCACTTAGAAATATTTCCTGCACGTTGACATGCATCACAACGACGAACAAAATTGTTAGCATCTTTAAACAATGTTAGCCAATAGAACCCACTCTCTAAGAGTTTGGACACAACCCTAGAGCTAGCATGATGCCCCATGTAGGTAGAGAATGATAGTGTGATAAAGTGCTCTCAACCTCCCATTCGGGTTCACACTTGCTCAAAATTTCATCCCTACATTGTTTAAGCAAAATGGCATCATCCCAGATGTAAAACCTCAATGAATGGAAAAATCTCTTCTTCTCTTGGTATCCACAATCTTCAAGCTTGTCCTTGCATGCTAGATAATTGACAATGTTTGCAAACCTGGGATCTGTGGTCTTAAGAGCAAAAAGTTTTTCATCAGGAAATTCCTCAATAATATGGATACCTAAATCTTTTTCATTGACCCTTTCCAAACTAGATAGGTGATCTTCTACCACATTTTCCACCCCTACCTTATCCTTAATTTCTATGTCAAATTCCCATAATAGTAAATTCCACCTAATTAATCTAGGTTTTGCATCTTTCTTTTGTAACTTGTATTTGATGGCAGCATGGTCGATCCAAACAATCACCTTAGCCCCAACTAGGTATCGATAAAATTGTTCAAACACAAAACAATTGGGAATAGTTCCTTCTGTGGTAGTATAATTGATTTGAGCATCATTCAAGGTTTTAGACGCGTATTATATGATTGTAGGAGCCTTATCCTTGTGTTGACCCAACACAACTCCCACCGCAAAATCCGATGCGTCACACATCATCTCAAAAGGCAGGCTCCAATCAGGAGCCTACACAATAGGTACAGAGCTAAGTTTCTCCTTTAGTACTTCAAAGGCGTTCAAGCATCTTTCATCGAAAGAAAATTCAGCATCCTTTTCTAACAATTTTGATAAAGGTTTAGAATTTTTGAAAAATCCTTGATGAAACGACGGTAAAACCCAACATGTCCCAAATAATTCCTTACTCCCATCATCGATGTTAGTGGAGGTATTTTAGAGATAACTTCTATCTTAACTGTGTCTACTTCCATACCTTTGCGAGACACCTTGTGTCCAAGCACTATGTCCTCACTCACCATCATATGACACTTCTCCCAATTCAAGATTAAGTGAGTGTCCTCACACCTTTGTAAAACCTTGTCAAGATTATACAGGAAATAAATGAATGACTCCCCATATACAAAAAAAATCATCCATGAACACCTCTAAGAAAAACTCTGCCATATCAAAAAAGATGGCAATCATACAGTATTGGAAAGTGGTGCGGGCATTACAAAGGTCGAATGACATCCATCTATATGCAAATGTTCCATAAGGGTAGGTGAAATAAATCTAATTATAACCAGAATGCCCATCGAGGAAGCAAAGTGTGAACGACCGGTAAGTCGTTCCAAAATCTGATCAATGAAAGGTAAAGGAAAATGATCTTTTAAAGTGATGACATTTGCAATAAGCAAAATCATTACCGAGATAGAAAAGGGATTGTATCTATGAATGGCATGGATATAGTAAACTTCTCAATGGAGTTTACATGTCCTGACTGGGTGGGAGGTATCAGCAATAGACCAAAGGATCCTACAAGCAGCAATGACCACATGCAGTTTCAAAGTACCCCCAGGAAATTTTAACCTAGTTGATGATGGGTACACCAACACTCGTCAGTTTCTTGCACCATATTGAAACACATCTTACCATATATCTGAGTACCGAGGAAATAGACACTCATATAACAACAAGAAGGAGATGTTCAACCAACACCACACTCAATTACGTATATTGTAGAAAGAGTATTCGGTGTGTTGAAGAGGAGGTTTGCCTACTTTAGAAAAGGAGTGACATATCTCGTACATTTGTAGTGTCACCTCATATTGTCTTGTTTTATCGTCCACAATTTTATATGTATCCATAATGATGGTGACATTATGATGGAGGATATCTGGGAACACAGTTCAACATATGCTTTTCCAGGCAATGGGGTTGACCTGAGTTTGCTATAGCAAACAACTTCGACCGATGTAAGGGAGGATGAAGTATTACGTGAAAAAATTTCCAATTTCATTTGGGAATCTCATTGACCTTACTTTGTACTTGTCATCATTTTTGTAGTATCTGAGAACTCATCTACCACTTGACATGTGCTCTAAAATGTTTGTTTCATAAAATATTTTTATGGCTCCTGTGGCATCCAACTCACAAAACAAGATTAACTTAAGAGGAAGCATATCATTCGCAGCGGATTAACAAAAATCACTAAAAATTAAAACTTTTTGCAAAGAGATCCATGCATAGGAAAACTCTTTCATCAAGAACCAAAGTATAACATTTACATCCTGGTTCAAAAATACATAACTTGTACCATCTCTTCTCGAGGATTACATCATCTGCTGCCCTATTAACATTATATACAGACAACATGAGAACCTCGAGGCATCAAGCCAAAATCTCAGATTGATTCATTAAACACACTAACTAAAAACTCTGAGGACTTGAGAGTACAGAGACGACACATAGGACTACTATCTATATGACTTGACAGGTAGTATCTCCACCTGAGATATTACTGCTGTCCCTGATGCCATTGTTGTTCTTTCTCTGCTATAGGGTTTCTGCCTCTTCGTTTGCATCCACCTAAAAACATTGGATCCGACGGGGGTGAGACAATTATAAATTGCCCCAGCGGGAGATATAACTCTCCACCAAAACATTATTATTGCAGTTTGCTAGAATGAAACTGAGCAGAGAAAACTTATATATTTAACAACAGATGGATCCCTGTATGAACAGAGTAAAGTAATCTCCTTTACTAAGGAGAGCATTGCATCTACCCATGATAGAATCATAATGCATCCATATACTTGCAATGAATTTAAAGAGATATGAATAACATCTATCAACTAGAGATGCCTAAAAGAAATGTAACATCAGCCAATGAATTTCCGTATTCAATCCTTAAGCAAACGTGCTATACGGCTGATTACATTTTACAATCACGCTTATGCCCTGAGGAGATGAGGTATACTGCTCATACTCCAACCAACCACTACAAAGTCAAAATCGGTACCATACAAGGTCAATGGAAGAGCCCACTTCCAAGACCTCTCACATCTCGGTCAGTACGAGACAACATGCATGACATCTTGTGTCTCTGCTACATAGCTTTCTAGGGTATACTGGCAACTTCACTATAGAGTTACAATGTCAATTGCACTCTCCTCGGAAATCGAGAGATTTCATGTTTACCTCCATCGACCCAACATTAATATCATTGGGAGATGTGTACGACATCTATCCCAATCATCGGGAGATTTGTGATACATCCATCCCAGAAGCATGAAGGATTGAGAGGTTTAATTTTTACCTTCCATTAATTCCCTCATAAGGATGTAAGGATGTTTTCCCCAATTTACCCCCACATATTCAAAATATGCGTTCTGGGTTTTTCCGCAGAGCACCCGTTTCACCATCACCTATTCCTGACGATGATGGATCTATGGTCTGGGCTCTACATGATATGATTTCACTTAATTAATTAAGTACATTAGCATATTATTTTAGCATCAGTCAAGTTCGCAACCATAAATTATTAAGACAAATTCTACAAAGAAACATATACTATTTGCATCATTCACTCCTCATTCTTTATGAGGCATTGGGGACTCAGTCCCTTATCTTGTTACTTGAAAGTTCACATCTCACAACAACATCATTATCTTACTTATCAAAACTGGGTATTCATACCCTCAGTTCATCACTATCACTGTTACCACTTGTTAGGTAACTATCACCTCTAGGTCCTCAGATCGAGGTATACATGATACTTGTTGCACAAGCATCTCACATGGCTCACCAGGCCCATTAAGTGTCTTGTCACCTTTCACTAGGAAACAACTTACTCATGTGACTCATAAAGTCCATGCACATTTTGTTACTTTTAATAAGAAACAACAACATTAAGGCACACAAGGCTAATCAACATTTATTATATATAAATGTCACAGCTCAAATCTGGCTATGTTCATCATCTCATAATACCTGCATGGTTATTAGACATGATAACAGTCATACAAGTTATTCCTTACATCATGTGACACAATAGTAACACCATTATTCCTTTACTAGGAATTAGGGTTTACTATCATATAGGGCTTTTCATTCCCTTTACCCAAACTAGGGTTAGGGTTCCCCATTTCTCATTAATTAGGGTTTCATGAATGTTTTATCTATCCAACCCTTAATTCATTATTCCATACCTCTGGGGCATTCAAAGATATCATAAATAATTATTCAAGATCATTACTCTCATCATATATCATTAATGATCATCAATTCAAGGTATGAGTTCATTTCTCATCCTCATCATGGTATGATTACTTCATACTCATTAATTAGGCTTAGCCTCATTCTCAAGGTACATTAGTCAACACTTATCAAAGTGCATCAACTCATTACATTTCATTGTAATCATTGCATAACACACTTCTTATGTTTCTTACCCAGACATATAAGATTTGGAGTGCATCAAGGTATATAAACCCTAAAGTGTTGAATGTGATAACTATCATATCTTGATGTATCACCCTTCTCATCATTTCAGACTCTCTTGAGTTAGCCAACTTATCTTTTTTTTTAGAGCAAATGGATAGATTCATTACTTGTTAGCCATACAACATCTACAATTGAGAAGAAACATACAGACAAAACATACAAACATCACGTTCTGTAACCCATGGACACTACAACTCATATTGGAACAAGAGAAAGACACTTCTGCATTGATTCTTCTTCCTTGAGGCTGTCTTAAGCAGCTTTCCATGAAGAATTCCTTCAACCTGAGCGTTGAGTAGTGGTAGAGGGGCTGGAACAAGATGATATTCTGCTCGTATATCAACTCAAACGAAGCCATACAACTGAGTAATAAGATCAATCCAAAGCAAAGATGAGATCTAGCCATAGAAAGATATCTCGTCGCTCTCCTGAAGAGAGGTCACAGTGAAGCGTGACAGATAAACGCCGACTAGCGGCGACAAAACAGGCAGATCAACTGCCAAAAACCGCTGGCTAAACAAGCCAAGACAGAACGAAAAAAGGGAAACAACGTAGACTGAAAAACGCACAAAGGAACGGGAAACTTGGGTTATGCGATCCCAGAAAGCCAACAAGTTGTGGTAGAAAGCGATCGTAACAACAAAGAGGGGAGTCGAGGTGTGCCTCAGTGCCCCTTGCGCTGCAGTCACCACCCCCATCGTGAGTACCGTCGAGAACCGGACCCTAGGGTCCAGAAGCAGGCGCCGCTCGGAGCATAAGAGGAGGAAGTCGATCCCGCCACAGCTGACCACCAGGATCTGGATCCGCCCTACCCAAGCAAAGAGAGAGCCCGGGGGGAGCACGGCGGCGCACACCGGCAGCCAGAACCCCTCCCCCAAGCCAGCCGCCATGCACAGGAGCGTCAGCCCTAGTCTCTCCTTCTGTCTCCAGACGCGAGCAGAAAGGAGTTGTTCAACCCTCGTAACAACTATGAAGTTAGCCAACGTATCTTGTATTAAGGTATTTCCCTCTTAATACATTCCATCACCAAACTCTCACCTTTATCATATAATGCATAGGCCACACATTAGAATTGTCCAACTATCTTTAATGATATGGACTTGTCTAATGCTAAAGACATTGTTTACAATTAGGTTGCATATAATCAACCACATGAAATGTTTCACCTTTATAAGGTAATTTCTTCCATTTCATCATTAGGGTTTCCTTATACCCTTACTTAAAAATTAAGATTAGGGTTTCTTGTCATCTTGCCCAAGATTAGGGCTTTATGTATTATGACTCCACATTAGAGTATCTCATACCTTCACCTTTCTTAGGGCCTCTCATCATAACATAGTATTAGGGCTTCATGTGGTGTTAATTCTTAATCAGGGTTTCTCATGGAATCACCCTCAACTAGGGCTTCTCATGGAATCACCCTCAACTAGGGTTTCTCATGGAATCACCCTCAACTAGGGTTTCTCATAGAAGCACCCTCAATTAGGGTTTCTCATGGAATCACCCTCCATTACGGTTTCACATGGAATCACCCTCAACTAGGGTTTCAAATGGAATCACCCTCAACTAGGGTTTCTCATGGAATCACCCTCAATTAGGATTTCCATCATAGTTACCCACAATTTGGGTCTACTATTCATCTCCATTAGGATTTCATTCAATTGTCCATAAGTAGAGATTCATTATTCATCCAAATTAGGGTTTTACATCTCATTTCCCTAATTTAGAGTTTCACATATCATTACCCTAGATTAGGGCTACATCCTCACCCTGGATTAGGGTTACATTTAGAATTGCCCTCAATTTAGGGTTAGAGTTCAATAGCCTTGTCAATTAGGGTTTATGTTCATGATTAGGGTTTCATGATCTCTCACCACATGAATCATATTCATGTATTATTTCCATTCTTTCATTCTCTCAACTTGATTAGGTCATATCCACCCTTCAATCAAGTACATACAACTATGATTGACATAGTGTACCCAATTATTGTTCTTATAAGTGATTAGGGTTTACCCCTTTAATAGAACTAATAATTTAGGTACTTTTAGGTCTTTAACATTTGTACCATATTTGATTACCATCACTATCAATCATTGGATCATTGGAATAATCATCACCTTCAATTTCCAAGTGATTGAATCACTAACAACCTTCAAACGGTTTTGAGGTTTCATCACCAAATGGTTTTGAAACCGAATGGTCTTTGGTCTTCAAACGGTTTGGGACCGTTTGGTCTCAAACGGTCTTGAGACCATTTGGACCCAAACAATCTTGATACCATTTGGACTCAAACGGTCTTAAGACCGTTTGGTCCAAACCCTCTCAAAACCGAATGGACCAAAAAGTCCTTTTAACACTTAAATGATTCATGATTTCAGTGGATGAATCGATTATCAATTGAAGCCTTGATTTCTTTGTTACTTGAACTATTGAATCAACATTCAATTAGACCATCAATTAAGGTTTTGAACCCAATTGATCTAGAAATCCTACTCAGGAAACCTTCAATTAGGGCTTTGAATCGAGTAGCTATCAATGTTCAACATTGTGGAATTGATTCCATTGCAACTAATGAATCATCATCAAATTTTTGATATGACCTGACCCCAAACGGTCTTGAGGTCGTTTGGATGACCTCCAAATGGTCTTGAGACCATTTGCCTCATCCTATCCTTGGATTTTGTGAAATTTCATTAGGGTTTAGATCATTAGTTCGATCACCAAATAAACACTTAATTGCATTTCAATTTGGTACCTTAAGACCTTCAATTAGTCATCCATACTTAACCCTAGACCTCCAAACGGTCTTGGGTGACCCCCAAACGGTCTTGAGACCGTTTGAATGATTCCCAAACGGTTTTGAAACTGTTTTCCCATTTCATCATCAAAATCCATAACATCCAATTAGGGTTTGGATCATTGGATTGATTGTCAAATCAACAATTGATTGTATTTCAATTTGGTATCTTTGGATCTTCAAATACCCAACCATACTCAACGCTAAACCTCCAAACAGTCTTGGTTGACCTTCAAATGGTCTTGAGACCGTTTGGGTGATTCCCAAACAGTTTTGAAACCGTTTGGGTCAATCAACCCAAAACATCATCTCAATCAATTGCAAAATCAGCACTTAGCCGATTAGGGTTTCTATTTGAAAGTGTGTCCATAAGTTGAACTAATCAATTGGATCCCTTGGATCATAATACAACATTTTCTAGGGTTCAGACCTCAAATGGTCAACCTATCCAAATGGTCAACACCCTCATGCGGTTTGGGGCTCAAATCACCAATTGATTTTGAAACCGTTTGGTGAAACCGTTTGGACCAACAAGTTGAAACCGTTTACTTTGGATATTTGGAGAGGTGTGTGCTTGTGATGATGCCATCATCATCAAGCTCTAAACTCACGAAATATTCTGTGATTTCCATGGTGATTGCACAAATCAACCAAATCAATTATTGTAAATGAAGAAAGGATCATTATTTGATAAGGAATTGAATGCAATAACAATAATAAGGGTTCAAGTTATAAAACCCGCCTCCAATTGAGCTCCAAATATCCAAGCTCACAGAAACAATGGTGTATGCAACTCCTTTCACCATTCGAAGGCTCGTCCTCAAGGTTTGAGTGAAAAGGAATGGTTAGAATTGAAGAGGGGATCAAATTAGGAAGAATTCATGCATTGATTTGTGATTTCCACCATGGATCCAAGGTGAAAAGGGATCAAGAAGCTTACCAACAGGTAGGGAGTCGTCCTACTAGTCCTCCCAAGCTTCTTGGTCGTTTTCCAATCAAAGGGAAGAAGTGAATTCGAAATTCCCCTTTTACTCTATGGATAAATGAGCTTATATGCAATTTTTATTAAAAAATCAATTAGGAGAGAGAAAGTAGGAATTATCTCCCCCTTATCCTTGCCACTTGCCCCCTTATCTTCTTCAGGGACGAGGCTATATTGTTTGAATCTTATTCCTCTCAATTATCCATGATTTAAAGAAAATCAAATTACGCACCTCAAATCATATTATACTAATATCCATATGTGAGTGGATATTTCTTTTTCTTATAAAATTTTGAGTGAGTTATCCACTCCCTTGGATATTTTCGTGGTCCTTGCAAAGATCAAGGATGTCCACACGCATCTGAATTCAACCATTTTAATTTTGGTTGAATGCCCTTTAATTAATACATTTATTTTTGCACTAAATTGAATTAGGGTTTCAATTAGGATTAAATCTTGATTATTTTAATATCAAGATTCTCTCTCCTCCAACTTAATTCAAATAAGGCGCCCCTCTCACTTTATTTTCTCTACATGATGCCAAGAAACATTAGGGACCTTATTGAAGTGGTAATTTGCATATTGCACCCTAAGTTTTTGGTAAGTTGCACATTACACCAAAACTAAGTTTTCATGCACATACATTGCATTATCAGCTCTTTCTTGGTATTCAGGCTTCCATAAGCCATACCTCAGCATCATTTTCACTCTCATGATGCTTCAACATATGAGGAACATATTATCATGCACAAAATGCAAATAAACCCCTCAACTTGGGTAATTTGCACTTTAGTCCAAAACAAACAAAACATTGATTTCAACAATGTTAAAAAAGGACTAGAATTGCAACATAAGTTCCTCTTAAGGCCTAATTACTTTTCACAAGATGAGGTTAAGCATATAATCATCTTTCTTAATCAAAACACCTAGGGTTAAAGCATAACCCATGTCAGGGATGTTACAACTCCTAATTAAAAATGTCACATTATGTTTCATTAGGTTGTCTTAAAATTGAGAATGGAATGCCATCGTGTCCATGTGGCCTCCAATGCACTGTATGAGTCTACATGGATGCCAGAGATGTGGCAAATGGATAGTTTGAAGACAACAACCCCCACATGCCATATTTTACATGTGGTAGGAGTTTTGTTCCAAGCAGATGTCGTATGATGTTGCTCGCACAACGAGTACAACCTACCGTGGCCACCCTTATTGAAATTAGGGATGCGCTGCTAACACAACTTGCATATGCACGCGTCAAACACAAGCAATGGTTTGAACAATGTGATTTTGTCTGTCGACAAGATTAGACATCAATAGTCTAGTAGTGAAAATTTCAACTCTATGGAAGAGGCACCTATATCTTCATGAACTACTTAACCTACCGACCGATAGCAACTCTTCAACAGAGTTATAATGCTACAATACATCATAGTTGTAATATAGTATGATCTATCCAAATAAACTTCACTTGTGTGTTAGAACAATCAACTTGTCCTATCAAAATACTCTTCAAATTAGATTTGAAATCTATGTTTCGAACTCAACATTATATTACTAATCAACAATCATGTTTTAGATGTCGATGAATCCATCTAAAGTTTGAAGGTGTCATTGTGGTCTAGTTGCAGCCTTGCAGATTAACACAGAGGATTCAGTGTTATATGACTTTGGCATTCTGAGTGAAAGGCTGGGAGAAATGTATTACATATGTCCTACTAGTCAGGTGTGATAGTAAAATCATAAATAATTGGTTGCCCTTCTTGTGTACGCATTCATTGTCATTAACTTGAACATGGGAAGTCAATCTTCCCCCAACAACTGATTATTTGAAGGCTGAGATTACGTTACTAACTGGTGATTATAGGTCAGTGTGGGGCCAGTCGATGAACATGAAGGACTTTGTTGGAATCCATCACAACTTCGGAGATATATACACCTACAAAAAGTACGAGTATGAAGTTCTTCAAACCTCCGTTGACAAGGTGGAGGAAATTTGTAGTCTTCTTTTGGACATTCCTTCACCTCTGATTATTCTATAACATTGAATGTGAGAGTTAGATTTAGATTGTCCTATCGATGTAGATTGTCTATTGTTGGATGTTATTAACATTATAAACTTTCTTAATTTCATCATAATGTTGTTTGAATTAAATCATAAGGTTGATGATTTTTATCGTAATGTTGTTGAATGTTTTATGTCTAGACCAGATAGGAGGGTGTATGTTATTTAAATATGACTAATCATATCATACCTGCATAATTATGATATACACCCTTACATCTGAAATATTTAATGTAATATTGTTTTGGTTATATTGTAAGGTTGTTGATTTTTATCATAATGCTGATAAATATTTTATGTCTAGACCAAATAGGGTTTTGTATGTTATTTAAATATGAAAAATCACATTTTATTTGCATAATTGTGATATACACCCTTACATCTGAAATATATTACATACAGAATCAGTAATATGGCTGGGAAACCCATGAGTGTGTTTTCCTGATGGCATCTAGAGCATGATCATATCCTACTTGATGCCATGAGAAGTCAATATGACATGGGGAGATGTGTCAATGAATTTTATACTCGAGAGGCTTGGATGGAGACATGACGTGACATTCAAAACATAATGGGGATGCATTTTATATATTTGGGCCAGTTGAAAATCCTTTGGAAGAACCTAAAGAATGACTTTATCAAACAAATCGTTTTCTTTTGGCACATTTATTGCCTCCTCATTCCTTAGCACAATATGTGATCCCTCCAGGAGTTGTAGAATACTTAAAAAATGTTGAAAACAACAACAATGCAGTTGTAGGATTAGGTCATGAGGGAAACGAATGAAGTTGCAATAATACATCTTTTTACTATTTTATGTATGCTCTATTTTTACTTCCTATAATCGAACCTCTGAGTTTACTTGCTGTTAAAGCTACATCATATGCATGCTACTTTATGTATGCTCTTTTTCATCATAATGTTGATTTTTTATGGGTTCACCAGATATATGCACATTAAATCTTATATTTGAATTATCATACTATGTCTGCACCATTATGAAATGAAACTTTACCATTGCAATATATTACATACAAAATTTGTAATTATTGATGGGCAAAGCACAATGCCGTATGTTATATGGTGTACAGAGCGTGATATGGTCCTCGAAGATTTGATGAGAAACCAATATGACCTGGGGAGATGTGTGAATGGAGTATATACTGCACATGCTTGGAGGGAAGCGTGGCATGACTTTCAAAACATAATGGGGATGCCTTACATATCGCTCAGTGAGGTCCAAACTTGATGACAATACCGCAGGAGAGAATTCATTACAGAAAATAATTTCCTTTTGGGAGCTTTTGGACCTTCTCAGCCATTGGTCATGCAACACTTCATTCCATGCAATTTTGTGATGACTCGACGCACTTATCCCCCAAGGGTTGTAGAATACCTAAACAATGTTAAAAACAACAATGATGCAGCTGCCGGATTAGGTGGTGAGGCAACGAATGAAGTTGTAAGAAATTGTTCACCACCTTAGGGACGTTCATTTTTTTGTTTTGTATGCATTTAGAAACGTACTTGGTCCGATGATTATGAACACTAATTGCAAATTGTTGTGACCTTTCATTTGTTACTATCAATATTTGGTCAAACGAGTACTTATTTATATTTGTTCGCCAACTTTTATTTTTGTAATGATTATGAATCACTACATATTGAAGTTTATGTCAAATACACTAACTATTTATTTCATTTTTTCTTAACTATTTTCCCAATTTGTGTAACTTATTTTCATCCTTACTTTATTGTTATCATAATTTTCTCAAACTTTTACTTATTTATTATGTTTAGATGTCAAAATCATTTTCAAAGTTGTGTTCAAATTTTGAAAAAATGTTGATGTCACGTGCAAGGATAGAGAAATAAGTAAACAAAAAACTCGTGTGCAAGTAGAAGTGTTGCGAGCCTTCCCATTCTCATTCCCCAAATACGAGCCCACAAAAAAGCAATGATAGTGTCACTCACCCAATTTGTCATCTGCTACTGTTGTTTGATTGACCGAAAGACAACGTCAAACAACAAGACAAGGCAACGTTGTAGGAAGAGTGTCCCATGTCATGGGATGAGTATGACGAGACCCTAAACCAGGCCAACGGGTATGGTCCTACCTGGGATCAAGAAAACCCTACCTCCGCATCAAAAAATGGGTAACACAGTGGTTGGTCACCATCTTAGACTATTTGTGGGTTTCTAGATCTAGGCAACTGCCATCAGCTATTTCCCAGGGCACACCGTTCCTTTTTTTGTCTCCTCTCCATTATACCATGCCGTATTTGCCCATTATTTAGACACGGTATTATCTTTTTTCACAGTTTAAGTTGTGATGTAAGCTATATCATCTCAATTTCTGTGGAACAATTACTTTTATACATATTTGAATTAGAATATGAATCTGATATGTTTGGTTTATTTTAGTACCGTTGGTTGAACAAAGTTTCTTGTAAATTACATCTAATTATATATTTTTTTATCCTTTGTTGTGCATGTATCAATCATCTATATTATTTTAAATCCAATTCTATCACCTACTTTTTTTGTTATCGAATACATTGGCTCCACTTATGTCATCTATTTTGTCATTGAATACATTGGTTTGATAGTTATTAATCTATGCTACAGATGCTCTCGCACACAATGAATCATTTTCAATGGGATGTGAGTCAGATGCCACACTCGACATAGTGTTGGATCGTCAGTATTACTTGCGGTGCTTATGTAGGCCTCATGTACATCAAGGTTGGCGACGTCCTTGCAGAATTCCAGACATTCACCGGGATGACTGACATAAACATGGTTGTCTTTAAGGTAAGGTGGAAAGTACTAAAAATTATAGATGCAGTTCTGCGCACATTCTAGACAAGTCCCTGTACTTACCCATCGGCAATATAACAACAACTTGATCAAGTGGGAAGCTCTCAACCATGCGCAACAATCGATAATCAGAGAGACAAACAAACAACTTAATGTTGTTGGAGCTAATGATGATGCAGAAAACTAGTGCAACGAATGCATATTAGTACCTAACGTCATTTGACCTTTTTATATTTCAAATTATGATGATACTTGTTTGTAATTTATGTTTTATTGTGTAACAAAATATTGTGTATTACGACAAATTTAAGTTGTCTTTCGCTAATTATTTTGTTACTTACCTATTTATACAAAAATGCACAAGTATACATGCATACAACAAGACATGTACCATGCATTCACACAATAGTGGTTAAAGTAATATTTACTTTAAATATACATTTAAAAGTAATAATACTCAACTTATATTCATCAAAGAAAAACAACAAACATAATCAATCATGTATAAAATTATATATTTATTGTAAATTTTAATCTTTGCACAATCAACACAGTTTTATGGTCATTATTTATAAAACTATTATGTAAGAACATGACATGATAGTCAGATCCTGACTAGGTTGTCAAACATAATCAGACTAGATCCTGACTGGTAGTCAAACAAAATCAGATTGAATCATGACTCAATCCTGACCAACTGGCCAAAATCAAACTGAGTTGCCAAACAGAATCAGACTGGATCTAGACTACCCTAATCCAGATCTGCTGACTCACCCCGACTAACCCAATCCAGATTAAATCCCAATCCTGAACCAAATAGGGGCGAAAGGATTCTGAATATATCATTTGGGCTTTGTACGAATCGAAGCCCGTCATCTTAACACATAAATGAGGAATACTGCTATTTCGACCGGCAGTCATAATCAGTTGCCGTCCAAAACTCCGTCTCCTTCATTTTATCATCGATCCGCTTGAAAAATCATGAGCTTAGAAGCCTCGACGTCATAGTTTCTCTATACTATGTCAGCAACACAGCGTGATCCCTCGAGGCACACACATCACTTTATACCAACAGGTGAAAAATAAACTGCAGTGTGAAGATTCATCAAAAAAAAGGTTTTTGAAGTTTGTAGCACCTACTTTTGACGGGCATAGGTTCAAACCTAATTATCTAGTTCATCAAAACCGGAAGCAAGATTAGACGGTTTGGTTGGTAAGCTACTGTTACACTTTGATTTCCGGCAAGAATGTTATATTATAACTTCGTAGAGAGTTTGTAGAACAAAGGTAGTATAAGAGGCATCTTATAGTTTTTCTTGAGGAAAACCAGTAAGAATGTAACGACTAAGCTCCTAAAAGAATA
Organism: Alisma plantago-aquatica; assembly: GCA_963693085.1. Taxonomy (NCBI): domain Eukaryota; kingdom Viridiplantae; phylum Streptophyta; class Magnoliopsida; order Alismatales; family Alismataceae; genus Alisma; species Alisma plantago-aquatica. Next base: position 749,098,131 of record OY856414.1, read on the forward strand.
ATGGAAAGATAAACTATTTTTATATAATAAAATAAATTTCTGTACGCTAATCTGTTTGGTAAGGTGTACTTAGTGCGGGTAATGGTCGGTTTCAGCGTTTTCCATTTTTCGTAATGTTTGATAGGAGGTAATTAGATGTAGTAGGGTGAAGTGGAGCAACACACTCCCTTTTTGCGTGTAGTCGCATGCAGTTCTCAGAAAAGGCTGTGTTCACACTGTGCCGTGTTCACACGCGGGGCGGTGTTGTATAGCCATTCGCTGCACTCTGGATGTCAAGTTACTCAGTGACCTATTTTTCATACTATCTGTGACCGACTAATATTTCTTTGAGGTTTGCTATACAGACCCATTTTAGAATCTAAAATGAAACTCCAAGAATTCTCCACCACAAATTAGAAGGTATAATAAATAAAAGATAATATTTTATTTGTTATACCTTATAACTTGTGGTGGAGAATGTTTGGAGTTCCATTTTGGGTTCCAAAATGGTGTCTTCCTAGCATATTTCTATTTCTTTCTATGAAAATATATTGGTCACGCACGGTATCTCACTAAGACGGCAATAAGAGGGTATGGGGAGGGTAAGGCCTTATCCTTACTGTTACCCACCAAGTGGGTAAGAGCACGAGTAATTCTCCACTCTATCAATATCCTTATACCCTCTTACCCATAGGGTAAACAGGGAGGGTAAGAGGGAAATAAAAAAATTATATATCTTCTTCAAATTCATGTTAATATAAACAATAACGGCCCCGTTAAGATAGTCATATATTTGAGTAAAATATCAAGATGCTCTAGAATGACTTTTAAATATTCAAAATGATTCTAGGTAATCTTCTACAATATTATATAAATAGTTTGTGTTGTATTAAATGTATATACAAATATTAGCGCTCAAACATTTGTGTGTGAACAAATAAATTATTCACAAAAGATGAAGATTGCTATAGTAAAGTGATATTAAATGACAATATGTCACAAAGAGTTTTTGTTGGAATTATACATATCTTATACATTGTAAAATATTGTTGCATCTAAAAAATCAAACACAAGTAGTTCACACCACCTCACATATTTATCAAATGGTGCATTAGAGATTAATTCTTGTTATTATATACATATTTGTTACACCACACAAGTATTTAACGGAACATAGACCATTTTTATTCACGTGTTTTGCACCTCTGAAATGGTGTTGCATACACAACCACGTTAACTACATAAGAATATAATGTATTGTTTAAAATCATGACCGTATAGTATTAAATATTCTATAGACTCAAACAACACAATGATTATATATTTAATATAATATACATAAATATAGGCGTGTAGCGGGTTAGAGGATATAGGTAAGGCTAATCCTTATCCTTACCACTAAGGTAGCGGGCTAGAGGGTAGTGGGTAGGCAGGTAAAGGGTAAGAAAATCCTTTACCCTTACCTTTCCCCTACAGGGTATGGGGTAAAGGGTAAACGAGCTTACCCTTATCCATTGACAGCCCTATGCCTCACGTGCAACATGCTACTTCATTTTTTGGGGAAAAAGTTGATTTGTGAGTGAGACATGGCAGACATTAATTGGTTGGTATGTGGAGGTTGTCTAATGATAAATAAATTTGCATTGTTTATAACTTTTGAACCATAATAATTTTTTAAAGAAGTCAGGAGGCTATCTTATTCATCCTGCCCTTCCCTTGCGAGAAAATCTAAGTTTAGATTACAACCACTAATTGAACTTTGAAAATTAAACATGGTAGTACTACTACCATTACAAAGGTCCCTAACGATACCGTCCCTGACCTCATGAGGTGGGAGACGAAGTAGTATGTATAGGTGATTTGAGGAGAGAGAAAAATATTTTGTTTGTAATTTCTAAACCGTGATGAATTTTTAAACGAAATCAAAACCATTAAATCTGTGATAAAAATACATTCAAACAAGAGTATTGTTGATATACTTTTGAGGAAAGAGGTAAAAAGTAGTGATGATGGAAGATTAGATAAGCAAGGAAAAAAGTAGTGGGGGAAGATGAGAGAAGTGAGAAAAATAATGAGAGCTTTAAAAAAAAGTCCAAAATTTGATAAATACGTGCCAAAAAATTAAGTTCTTGAGAATAGTGAATATGTGCCCAAAAATAGCTAAAGATGCCTACACATGATTATATAGCATCCAAAAATGACTCTAAGCGCCTAATAGTGGTGATATGCCCACAGATGGCTGAAAAAGCCTAAAAATAGTGAAATATTGCCTAAAATGGCTAAACAATGCCCAAAATTGCTAAAATCACCTGAAAATCTCTAAAAGCATCATTTTTAAACTTATGGCTGTCAATTAACTATTTTTGGACGTCAAACGAATCCATCTGGGTGTCATTACCTTGTTATTGGTTGTCAATTACCCTAGCCTTGGTATAACACATATAATATTTATTTGGGAGCTATTTTTATGATTTTGGGTGTCAATGAACCATTTCAGGGCGTCAATTAACCATCATTCGATGTCGATTAGTTATTTTTGTGTGCCATTAAGTTGTTGTTGGACGTGAAATACTCTTACACCTTATTTAATGAAGTACTCTTACACCTTATTTAATGCATATAACCATATTTGGACATCATTAAGTTGTTCTTGAGTGTCAAACATACCTATTTGGATCCATTATGTTGGTTTTAGTTGTGAATTACCTTAGTCGTGACTTAACACATATGATATTTATTTGGGCATTATTTTTATACTTTTGGGTGTTAATGAACTATTTATGGGCGTCAATGAACCATCTCTGGGTGTCAATTAGCCGTTTCTGGGCGTCATTAAGTTGTGTTGGGCGTGAAGTACCCTTACATCTTATTTAATACGTACAACTATATTTAGGCGTCATTTTGTTGTTCTTAGGTGTCAAATAAAACTATTTGGGCGCCATTATGTTGTTTTTTATTATCAATTACTTTATCCTTGATTTAATGCGTATAATATTTACTTGGGCACTATTTTTATATTTCTAGGTATCAATGAATCATTTTTGGACATCAATGAACCATCTCTAGGTGTCAATGAACCATTGAGCCTCAATTCATCTGTGATTTTTTGAAGTATTTGGGAGTCAAACAATTATTTTTGAGAACTATTAAGTTGTTGTTGGGTGTCAAACAAACCTATTTAGGCACCATTATGTTGTTTGTAGTTGCCAATTATCTTAGTCGTGATTTAACACACAATATTTTCTTGAGATCTATTTTTATACTTATCAGTGTCAATGAATCCTTTTTGGGCGTCAATGAACCATATCTAGGTGTCAATTAATCATCAGATGCCAATTCATCTGTGGATTTTTAACTATTTTTTTTTATATTTAGTCAACAACTTATTTTTTCTCTCAACCTTAGTCTTGTTTGAATGTATTTTTTTTATCACAAATCTAATAGTTTTTATTTTATTAAAAATACATCATAGTTTAGAAATTATAAACAAAACAATTTTCTCTCTCATCACAATTTTCTAAAAAAATATATCAATATTAGTCTTGTTGCAATGACTTTTTTATAACAAATCTAATTATTTTTGTTTCATCAAAAAGTTCCTCAGGCTTCAAAAGTTATAAACAAAATAAATTTATTTGTCCATTACATAACCTCTACCAACCATCCAATTAGTACCCTCCACATCATCCTTTCAAACTAACATTCCCTAGCCTTTTGTGCAAATCTATTTGGACAATGTTGTTTTAAATTGTCACGTGTTGGTTGCTGATTGGAGGAGGAAGGAAAGTGAGAGAAGAAGGAACAACAACAGTGAAAGGTAGTTTTTGAATGTGTGTGACTGACGCGTAAGCGGGCGCGAACTTGTCCAAATTTTAACACTTCTTTCTAATAGATATACGTTGATTGCAACCCACATATGTCGTGAGTAGCATCACTCGTCTCTCTATTATTATTCATTGTTTGATACTCTCTATTATTATTCATTGTTCTACCAAACAATTACAATAAAAGAATAAAGAATTTACATACATAGCACCAAATGATTATGGACAAGTTCAAATTGCATGTTGGTTTTCAAATGAATAATTCTAAACGTAACTGGAGACCAACCTTGTCACCCACCCGAACGTGGAAGGGTGGGCAGCCTCCCTCGTTCACCTTAGCATTTGTTTCTATTTGTAATAAATTATGTCTAAAAGATGTGAGACGTAGAAGAGAGAAAATAGTTTTGTCCATAACTTTTAATCTACAATATTTTTAATAAAACAAAAAAATTAAATTCCTTGTAAAAAGTATTTGTCAACAAGACTGGTGATGCCATATTTTAAAAAATAGTGATATGAGAGAAATATTGTATCCATATTTTAAGGTACCATATATATGTTCTGGGTACATTATTCATGTTTTGATAATCATCAGCAAGTATACATTCGTATTGTGCCTCAAAGCTGGAGTTATATTAATTCATATTTTAATTTTTTTTGGTGAAATAAAAAGTGTTACAATCCTTGTAAAAAACTTTCCTACAAGACCAATGCTGATTTTATTTTGGAAGAAAAATAATATGAGAAAAATATACTACTCGTGGATTAGGTATCCCGTTCCGAGTACAATTCTCGTGTCTTATAGTACAATACGCCAATAAATGCATGTTCGTACTGTACTCATATTTCTGGATATAGTACTCATGTTTATGTATTGTATCCCTCTTGTTTATTGGTGTGAGTATAGTACCTTCAAAATATGAATATTATACCTCCAAATAATGAGTATTGTACCTCCACAACACGAGAGTGTTGTATGCCACAATGTATGTAAAAATACAGATATCGTACCCTAAAACTCGGGTGTTGTACCTTAAAATATTGGCAATATACTTGGTGTACAATATCCGTATCTTGGGGTACACTACTCCCCTTTTAGGGGTACACTACAAATATTTACTATTGATGTACTATACCTATGGGTATTCTACCTGTAAGCATGGATATTTACCCAGAAATACAAATATTACTAATTTTCAAATTATGTCAATGACGGTCTTGTTAGAAAGTATTTTTTATAATCATTCAAATGCATTTTATGTCGGTAAAAATTTGATCCAGATTAGAAGTTATGAGAAAATTAGTTTTCTCTCTCTTCTTTTCTTTTGTCTTTATGTATCTCATTTATTATTTAAGTGGGTTATCTGCTACATCACCAGTAATCCCACTCCCAATGAGTGGGTGGGTGATTGGGAAGGTGGGTAGCGTTACTCATTTTCAATTCATCAAACCAAATATGGGTACACCCTACCAAACAAGGTCTAAGGCAAATTATGACTGGATTAGACCTTATCAAAATTTTATATGGGGCCTCCAATAAAAAATGCGTCCGAGTTTGTATATCACGCTTTGTTGTTTTCTGGCGGACAATTTTATTATGGGAGGCGTTCTATAGTCATTTAGTAAGATACTAATAAAATTTGATTTGATTTGATTGTATAGTAATACTTTTCCACTCAATTACCTTTTTAGGGGGTGAATTTTGGATAGTACATGTAATGATTATGTGGAAAAGTATATGATGTTTTCTATACTACAATTTTTTTTTCCTCTCTAAGGGTCTGATGACGAGCTACTACCAAGGGACCTTAGCAAAGTTGAATGGAAGAACTAAATACATGCATTTTGAAAAATTGTTTAGTTTTATATAGCCTAAAATAAATGAGGCATTGGAGAGAAAAAAGTTATCCTTCAATCATGATTATGAGATATGTATTTTTGCCCTATGAATAAAGGGAAGTGGCATGGCTACTTGGGTGTATTCGAGCAACCTTCCTCTCTGCTTCAACAATGTTCTATTTTTATGTATATTTTATTTCAAAGGTGACTTTTTAACTAGTTGGTTTACTTTGCCTAAGTCAGTCACATGCTGGATTCCCTACCTCATATGTGTGTTACTGCTATTTTTTTACTAAACCACTAACTATTGCATCATTTATGTCAACATGTTCTTCATTGTATACTTTATCTCTGGATTTTGAACATGTGATATCAACATGATCCAACTTTACAAAAGTCATCTATAAAGTAAGCATCAATGTGTGATAACATCTAATGTTGTGGATATTGGAATGTCCATTTTACCATCATATTATCGTTTAACAATGTCTTATCTAGACCAATCTAGTTGTTTTTACAAGTTTTCATATAACTACCTGATCTTATTCCCTTTTACTTGATTTACATAGAATACATCCAGAAGTGGACTTCAATTTGGGGAACCGCTGATAACACTACATTTAGGTGGTCGCCGGGCCTATGGAAAATGATTGTTAGGTTGCTACCTCAGTGGCCATTGGGTTCCCAACATCCATTGGTCACCGATATTCCTCTACTTTGAGGGCCGACAAGAATTGTGCCACCGCAATGATCACTAACCTTGATGTCTCACTGATCGCCGAACAGGCTCACTTTGGCGAATGATGAACATGCCAATCCAGTAGTCACTCACATTAGTCACCTCCGTCGACTTTTATAGTTGATCACCATCAACGACCAACATTCACAACCTCAGTGCTTGATGGAGATTCATGATCCCAATGATTAACTAACACACATTGAGCTCATAACCTCAACGAGAAACACATCTCAACAATCGACTAAACCAAACAAGTCTCAGTGACTGTTGATCTTGATTCGGTTGCCTCAGTGGTCGCGCCTATAAATAGTCGACCACTTCATTCATGGAGGGGGATTGCGATGTGGGAGAGACAATGAAGTGCTACTGTATTATAAAGCATCCACCCATCAGGTCCTATATCTCCAAAGAAGAAAGTCCAAAGGAGAGAGAAGATCCACACCATCACCAAAATCATCAAAATATTCTTTGAAAGAAGGACTAACCATCACTCACGCCCACTCCAGATTCAGAACTGAAGAAGACGTGCATCAACCCTGGTTATTTGTGGTCACATTTGGTGTACCTCCCTTCTTCCCCTCTAGATTCATTCATCCACCTTCATCTACTTCATCATTTCATTCTTCTCTGTCATGTCTCATTACATTTGTAAATATGTAATGATACTCACCACCATGAGCGGATAAATGTGTAGCTTGGGTTGGGAGTAGCCACTATGTCTCTTCCAACATGTAAATACTTAAATCCATTGAATATATACTCTTAGCAATGATTATATCCATACTCTTGGTCTTAAATGCTTCACTTGTATGATTAGCTACCATCTCTTGATGATTGATTGATAATGCCTCAAAAGAGTAGTACTAGCCTTTTCCAAGTGTTATGGGGTTAGATAAATGCACGAGAATGTTGGAATTCTTAAGCCAATGGTCATATGGTTATATTTTGTGATAGTTTGTTTGCCATCTCGAGAGAGAGAATAGTCTAGATCTTTCCTAAGCTTGAGATACGAGGGAATAGACATATATGATGATTGCTTGTAATCTAGCTAAGTTTATGCAATGGGTGTGAGAATTGCATGTTGGTGAGGGAGCTTAGATGGTTAAACCCACTACTAGTTCCCATCTATATTTGTTATATCACTCTTTATTTCTACTTGTTCTATTATTTTACTTATTGATTTATTTTACTTGTTGATTTATTTTACTTATTTTATTTTGTTTGATTGGTTGGAGTATCATTGTTCCCTAAGGTACACCACGCTTATCTACCTCTTTGATTGGTGTAACTAAGCAAAGATTCTACATTCTTAACATTTACCACTTGTTGTCCTTGTGGATCGACCCTGTAAAATAGTTGTGGGAGCATGAGTGTTGGTTATAAATTTAAGAGTCCGACTACTCTACATTTATTCCTTTTTAGACATGAGATTTAGGTCGGTCAGTGTGCAATCTACTATTCAAACTAATTACACACTTTGACTTTCCTACTAGTTATAATATATTTAATATAAAAAAAATTGTTGTATAAGGTTTACTGAAGTTTCTATCGGTGTAAACAATTGAATATGTTATAATTAATAGTATATATGATACATATATGTCTTATAATAGAGATTAATTGGGTGGCATTTTGTTCTGATGCTCTATGTTATCAATTTATATTGGGAACAAGAGTGAGTGTGTACTTTATCAATCTAAGTAGCTATATTCCTTATTGCCTTACCGAGTTCCATTGTTAGATTCCTTGGATTATCTTAATTTTTTTATAGTTGGCTACAATAATTACAATGTAAATTGGGCATGTATCTATGAAAATATGTCACATTGCAAGTTAATTTATATTATGTAACATTTTAATTAAATATTTTTTTATTTTTTTTTACATTTTGGGTTTCTAAAATTAGACCATCACAGACAAACTCAAAATATGATCAATTTATAAAGAAAGCATGCCTGATTCTTTTACACTTATTTAATTTGTTTTGCATTTGGATATCAACCTAGAGTTACTTGGTTTCACAAAATTAACTATAAAATATTTTTTCTCAGAGAAGAACGAGTGGGGTTGACATTATAAGATAATATCTTGACAACCATAGACTTATTTTAGAATAAATCGATCCACTAAAGAAAAATAGACATTTCACCTATGATATGCATATATATATATATATATATATATATATATATATATATATAATTGGGTGAAATGATTATAAACTTCAAACTAGAATCATTCCAAATTAATTTTTTTTGTTGTTATTGCAAAGTAGTAGGTTAATTAGGAACTAGACTTGCTATTGTAATGGCTAATTTGAAAGCATATCCATAGTTTTCTATTCATATTTAAATAATACTAATATACACTCATATCAGAATTTAGATTGTCAAAATGTATCAACCAAATGGCACACATGTTGAAAAAATGCAAACCCAACAAATTCAGTTTGATTTGGAAATCAATTTGCAAACCTAAAAGTCATCAAAATTGAAAAAAAATTAATTAATATTATTTTCAAAGGTTGGACCAAGTGGGTTTAAAGGGGTCAGACAAAACATTGAAAACCGTATCAAATAGTAAGGGTGAAAGGAAGAAAACTTGTCATATTTATATATCTACATTTTATCTACTTGTTTTCCTTTTTTTACATACAAAAATATATCTCAAGTTGTAAGTTATTATGTTCTTGCCATAGTACTACAGATGATTAGCGTTCAATAACTACTTTTATTCCCACAAATGGTATCTCATATAATAAGATCTTTGTGACCTTAAATAAGATCTTGGTAATATTTCCCATGCAGCACTACGTTTGTGCCATACATGCTATCTATAAACCACAATAAAATGACAAGTTATAGGATGGAGAATGTAAAAGAGAGACAAAATGGGATTGGTAGGGATAAATTAGAAAAGGATAAATCATATTCATTTATTTATCTATCATATGTAATTGATGTCACATTAAATATCCTTTTGGTATGATTGCATAAAACTAACTATTAGTTCACCATTGTATGCAAAATTGATCATAAACATGATATATGAAATACTTCATTTTGTTACAAACATTATCTAGTTATAAAATAATCTTTAAGGTAATTGACATCAACACATCTGAATTATATCAACCAAATAATTATTTTTATATAAGAAAATGATGAAGACATATTTAAACAAATCATAATAACGGTGAATGTAAAAAAGGAAAGAAAACACAGTGTTGGTAAAATACTAAATATTGAACAATGTTTAATTTTGTATTTTGTGGTGTAATAAATTTTTACCAATGATGTAGTTTTCACTTACATGGTAAGGTTTAAATAAAATTCATATATATGGATCTGAGATGTAAATATCAATGTATATGTCAGTGTATGGTTCAAGTCATGAACAACTCAACATGAACTCATGTGCTTAGCATGTTCTCCTTGCTAGTATTTATATATGGGTTGCTTTCATGGGCTTCAGGATGGACCTAAAATAACCCATAACACATACAACATAGACAAACATATACATGACAGAGTAGATACGAAGGTCCAAAGAAGCACTGCTCATTATAGAAAGGACTTATGTTGGCTTAAACTATATGAAGAAATATTTAAATGACCAGTATTATTGATCAATCAGTGTTGCATGGTGCTTCTACTCCTTAGTTAAGGCTTTAAATCTAGTGATGTGATGAAAATACTCTTAGTGAGGGAACTGTTAACCATGTGAGTAACTCTTAAACTTATAGATTTGGATACTACCTCACAAGTATATGAGTGTGTGTACTATTATCAAGGTCATCTAAGGAGCAAGATAATTCTATAAGTAAGAGTCTTAAACTTTTAACAATCTCGATCTGTTACAAAAGGATGATTGGTTTTGGATCAAACTAATTAACAAGTTAAAAGAAAGTAGTAAATGCTAATCACTTAGATATTGATTAAGATCGGATTAAGATGCATCTTGGATATGAGATTTCACTTTCACATCACAATTTGCATACAACTAAGGAATTCAAACATACTAGTCAATCATATTAAGGAGATTTTCCATCACCACACACCTCCTAGTGATATGAGATAGTTCTAAATCCACATAGAATTCCCATGCTTATGCTTAGTTTTAAACTACAAACCTTGGATTCTCAACATAATCTGAACTACTCTCGTAGTCAAGGAGTTGTTGCCAAGACAACTACACCTTAATTCTTAACATATCTTCCCAGATTATAGAAAGAAACAAACAATATGATAGTAGGATGGCCTTTATACAAACAAAAAATTTAAAATCAAAATATATGTTGGAACAATAAATAAACTACAATTAACTATGAAATTTGGGTTACATAGGTTATGAAATGGGAGATACTCTCACATGCCCAAGAAACAAATTTCTACTCACACATAGTGATAAAATATAGGTACAAGTAGAAAATATTGGAGTAAAATATGATTAGAGAAGGGGTAACAACAAAAGAATCTATAGGAGTTGAAGAATCAAATAGGAACTCTAGATAGAAGATGGATTTTCGTCCTTGCAATCACTCCTTCTTCAACAACCTTCTCCCCTGAGTAGTCAGAATGGAATGAAGAAGCCCTTGTTGTAGTCCATGAAGAGAAATGGAGTAGAGAAGAGGTTCTCCCTTGAGTAACCACCTTGTCTTTGCTAAAATCACCTCCTTTATCCTCTATTTTTCTCTCTGGTTGAAAAGTTCTTCAAATGATGAGTAATAACCCTCCTATAGGTGTCTGAAGTATGGTTGCTCTCAAAATGTACAGAAATCATCGATGAAACGATGTGTCTGTGAAACAACATGGTGTGTCACCCTGAATAACTAAAGGATTAACTTCTCCTCTAAAAAATTAATGCATGCTGTGTCAGTTGGCCGACTCGTCGTGTTAGTGATAATCAATGAAGATTTAGCAAATCTGGATGAAGTGAAAGTTAATACACACACGACATGTTGCCAAGAAGGGATTTTGGTGAAATCTTTGAATGAAGAGACACGATGTGTACTGAGAGACATGACGTGTTCCTACTCATCAAGAAGGAACATTATATATCCACAACTTAAGACACTATGCTCAACAAATGACAGGTTGTGCTCCTTTCAAAAACTTTGAGAAATTTCCTGAAGCATGTACAATCACTTGGGGAATCCAACTCAGGTCATATTTTGATCAAATTAGTCCCATTTACTTATCATTATTGTGTACCTATAATCACAAACATGACAAGTAAAGAAAACAATAAAATGGTAAATATAGTATGATTACAGGCAAAATGAGGTACAAAGTGGACTGAAAATGCGTGCAAAAGTAGGCAAAAAGGCTATATAGAATGTGCACATCAAATTCCTCTAAGTTTGAACTATTGATTGTCCTCAAGAAAAAAGAAAAAGGAAACATGATTGAAGAAAATGCAAAGCATGAGTATCAATCAAATGAAAATGATAAAATTTATCAAGCCATTTAAACCATAATTAAAGGCTATTTCTATTAGCCATGAGATCAACTTAAACACCTAATATTCAAGTTTTAGTTCAACAAAAGTGCAAAAATACAAATGGACAAATCGACATAACAATATTAAATAGCAATTTGATAACCCGATCAAATCAATAGTGAATATACAACCCAATCCTCTCAATTATTAAAGATAAAAAAGATGAAATCTGAATCAACAAAAATATTCCGTCAACACTCTCTCTGCCTTTTAGAAAAAGATTTAGAGATGATGTATGGGTTTTAACACTCAAAAATTATTATAGACTTATGCATGCATGGAATGCAAGTTGGAGTCATTTACCCTCTTTTAGGATGTAACACCTGATCATTACAACCAGATTAGACTTACACTTGAGTAGAATGTTTTGTGGGTAGTTTAACCATCTTTCATGGGAACAAATGTAATTTTTTTGAAGAATAAGCCAATATATCAAATTTGAATCGGTTTCCACTTGAGAACCATGAGGTCTTAAACTAAAATCTTTTCCCTCACACACATAGGAATTAGTTGGGTTTCTTAGTCAACATGATTTCATTCATTTATGAAAAATGTTCATTAGAGTGTGGTTTAAAGCACACAAATTTTTTGATAACAACATCTAGAGTCCTAAACAAGGTTTGAATGTTGATTAGTCTACTGAAGATTTCAGTTGTTACATGTATTATACATAAGCAAGAGTGTGAAAGGTGAACATGAAGGCTAAAAGCAATGAACCAAATTGAGGTGAATGTCGTTGATTTCATTTAAATGATGTAGGACTTGTACAAATTTTATTCAATTTATTTTTCTCAATACAAATTGAAAAAATAGTTCATTATATTCAAAATTCAACCCAATAAGGAAAATAAGCCTCAGATTATAATAGATTTTCCATAGTCTAAAATATAAATTAAAGAAAAAACTAAGAAAAAGATAATGAAAAAAACTAAAACTACACTATCAGCTGGTTTCTCCTCCCTAAGCTTGACATTTGTAGTTTGTTCACTGCATAAATCAAGATCAAATGGTTTGCAACTGAATACCTTCCATGGATGGATCAGAGTGAAGGGATAGTTCTCCCATGTCTATCCATAAAATGTTGGGTCAATGTGTCATGATCATTAGGAATATAAACAAAGGAAGGCTCATGTGGTGGTGGTAGAAGTGGAGGCATGTCATAATGGCCCTGATAGATATGCCACATAGCATCCATTGGATCATGGAATACATGTCACTGTACAGCTAGCCTAGCTGGTTAAAGCAGGTGTCCTATTGAGCTAAGCATTGTTGTATGTACCCATAGAAATGTTATACATCCACCATAGTCCAACTACAATCTATCTGAGTTCTAGTAGAGGGAAGGAGAGATGGCCTTGCAGCTTCACTAGAAGCATTAGGTTCGTCTCTAGAATCTGTCCCGTCATCAAAACTAAATTTCCAATTAGCTTGATTAGTTGGGTTGACTCCCTATAGATCACAAATCTCAATGGATTGTTCATGGACATGGAGGTACTATCTAAATTTGCTGACATATGAGGTGTCCCTATCAATTAGGAATGAGGAGATGATAAATTTTGAGGTCAACATTGTTCCTCACATGTACAACTTCCAAACATGTCAATTCAACATTTACTTTACGAGAAATATGAGTCATTAATCATCCAATCATTATGTCACTAGATTTATTACATCTAACCTCAAAGAAACAGTAGATTATATAATATCATACATTGATCTTGAAATTGTGTAGCATTTCTCATAATAAGAAAAGGTCCTATTTTTGACAAACACCATGTATTTCCTTTATTGCAAAAACACACTTTCTAAGGAGCATGTGTATGCAACAAAAGATAGGGTTGTGGATGTGTGATACCCTAGCTTGTGTAACATCAGATATGCCATCTTCAATGATTTCTCTAAAAAAACATCACTATTAAGTTGTGGAGGATATGACATGGCCCCACGATAATGACATCAAAAAGCATCACAAAATTGTCTAAAGGCAATTTCATAATTGTGCCCATGTAGTCGAAAGGTGATAATGCCAAAAGATTCATGTGGCCTTATTGGGTCATCTTTCGCATGAAAAGTAGTTAAAAATTCATAAGTAAACTTAGGATAAGTAGGGCTTACAATGCAACAGGTGCATTTGAGCCCTAGCTCTTTAAAAAAATCCTAATATTTCATCTTTGAAACATTTCTTCCATTGTCTCCTTGCAAGCAAAACATGTAAGTAGGACCCTATTGGTGTTCAAGTTCTAGTATGAGGAAATAGGGATGTCAATGGGGAGGGTATTACTAGTTTAACGTTTATCATACCCTATAGGGTAAGATTAAATGTAAGGGTAAGGGTAAAGGTTATCCATTCACATTTACCCTTTCCCTATTTCTCTGCCACATTAAAAGGGGAGGGTATGATATGGACATTTTCCATACCCTTTTACCTGCATATATTTAACAAAGAATATAATTATATAGAAGCTTTTAGTTAATTTTTCACCCTAGTTTTTCATCAGAAAAGCTTGTGGGTTGCAACTTTCTTCTCACCCCCACTCACACTCAAATTCTTGTTGTATATTATTATTAAATGTTGAACCACTTGTATTCTCTAATTGCTTAATTATATGATTTTTCCCTTTTTCCTTATCTGTGTTTTTATATTTCCTAGTCATCTATCTATATGTTTTCTTCATATTTTCTATGGTTGCATTCCTCAGCTCTTTCCCATGACAAGTGAGTGGTTGTTGTTGTGAAGACCAGTAGTGATGAGAAACTTCCCTATGCAATCCAACCCTACAGGACAATTGAACTTCTTTCACATAATTTCTTTTACTTGGATGTCATTAGAGGGTAAAATCAATAAGAGAGCTTCCGAAATTTTCTAAAATAAAATCACATTGACTTGACTGGAAAAAGATGATTCCTTTTTATCCTTAGACCAATGTCTAAACATATTATGCAAGTATAACATTTCCCTTCTTATATTCACATTTTTGAAATTGCAAGTAAAAAAAGGTGTGACTTAATCTTATCACCTTTAGGCACCACCTTAAAATAAGTTACTTTCATATAAAATTCTTAAATACCAAAATTATCCATTTACCCTTTATGCTCTCCGTATACCTTGTGGGGAAGAGGGTAAGGGTAAGGGGAGGATAAGGGGATTTATGAGAAGGGTAATAACCCTTACCCTTACACTCTACCCTCTAGAGGGTAAGGGTAAGGGTATAACCTTACCCTCCCCATTGACATACCTAAGTGGCACCTTCTTCCTTAGTGACATTGAATTGTGTAGATGAGATGTAGGATGATGCAGATGAAGATATTTCTCCACTATGGCACTTGTCTACTTACTTGATGGGGGCCATGATGACTAAAGTGTTGTTGTTGTATGTACAAAAACATCATGTTTGAAAGGATACATGAAAAGTCTTCTCTGCGAAATTGGCTTGCAGCTTGAAGATGATGCTAGATATTGTGGCATGTGTGCTCAACATATGGTGTGTTCTTGAGGTTTCTGACCTTGAATGAGGAGGATTCCAAGCTATCTGGGCAATGAGGATGGCTTAAAGTGTTGTTCGAAATCTGGAGGCAGATTTAGCGATGGCTAGCCCAGTGCTCTTCTTGGTGACGACATGACAACTGAGTGGAGAAGATGGTAGAGAATATGGTTGGGGTTGGAGTTTGCAGATATGGAAACAAGAACATGGTGGAGAGGATGGGAATGAATGGTCACTTAGATTCTCAAACAGGCATAAACAAGAGTAGGGTCGTTAATGAGTTTAAATTTGGGTTAAAAACCCTACTTGAGTATGCCAAACATGGTGTGTGTGAGAAGAAACATGGCATGTATACATGTATCTCAATCTACCTTTCCCCTTTTTTCAATTCTCGATGAAGAAACATTATGTATTAACTCTACTAGAAAACTCTTGAAAGTAAAACTTACTTTCAAACACACGATGTGAGTAATAACCCCATGCTATGTGAGCTTCCAACATAATACTTATAATCTTATCTTGAACCGTACACACCATGTGTGATAGTCCACACATCATGTCCATGTGCACGGAATTTTATACTTATAAAATTGCATCAAACGCACCGTATGTTCTGGAGTATTTTCTAGAAGTCTATTTGCCTAAAGAGTGAAACTGTCTATGGCTTGGCAAACACGCTGTGTTTCTCCTAAATATTTTTAGAAGTTTGATTTCTTTCATGTTGTCCTTCTGCACCTGTTATGATATATATATATATATATATATATATATATATATATATATATATATATATATATATATATATATATATGGGCCCATCTTTATTGCCTGCGCGGGTAGCTACCCGCCCACCCTTCCAACCACTTTTTTTCAAAAAACAAATTTCACAATTATAGAGGACTATTTTGTCTATCTCTCCAAAAACGTTTAGCCAAAAATAATATCATTTTCCCCTCCAAAATAAAAAAAACCGTCCTTATATATATCTGTTGTATATTTTGTACAGAGTTACTTTTTTGGCCAGCAAAGTTACTTTTTTGACACCATAGTTACTTTTTTACAGCAGAGTTACTTTCTTAGCCAGGAGAGTTACTTTTTTGGCTGCCGGGTAGAGAAAATCCAGATTACCCACATGGGTAATGAATGAACGCCATATATATATATATATATATATATATATATATATATATATATATATATATATATATATATATATATATATATATATATATATATATATATATATATATATATATATATATATATATATATATATATATATATATATATATATATGACAGTCTAAATAATTACATTCATCCACAAGAAATTTATTTGGGAAAAGAAAATATTCTTGGAGTAAAAACTAAAATAAAATATATCCTAAATGTGGGTTCAACTCCTACTAGGTCCTCCATTTAGAGTCTGGAGTAAGACTTGAGTCTTTAATTTTTCATAAAATTCCTAAGAGGGAGCATGAGTCTCCCTTTTCTATTCCATCCTTCAGTGTGGAGTTTGCACACAATTTTGTATGGATAGACCTTTGACACTAAGAATGGTCTAGACCACTTTGAACGTAGCTTTCTTGGGAAGAGATTCAACCTGGAGTTGAATAGAAACACTTGATCCCCTTCAGAAAAATCCTTTCTTATTATCTTCTAGTCATGACATGCTTTTGTTTTCTCTTTGTAGATTTTTACATTTTCATATGCATCCATCCAAAGCTACTAAAGTTCTTGAAGCTGACGTACTCACCTTTCACCTATTTTTTATGTAAAAGTTTAGAAACTTAATACCCATCGGGCTTTGTGCTCTAGCTCTCAAGGGAGATGGCAAGACTTGTCATATATGATCTTGAATGGTGTGATATCGAGGGTTGTCTTGAATGCGGTCCAAAATTCCCAAAGGGAATCATCCAGTTTGAATGCCTAATTTTTCCTTGAACTTGAAATGGTCCTTTAAACAATTCCCTTGAGTTGTATATTAGATACTTTAGGTTTCCCAATATTTTGGGGATAGTATTGAGTAGAAGTTTTATGCTTAACTCCATATCTGGTGATAAGATGATCATTTAAATGTTTCTCATTGTAAATAGTCCTTCATCTGAAATGATAGCTCTTGGAACTCCAAGTTCAGGAAAGATGATCCTTTGAAATAATTTGAAGATTGACTTTGCATCTGGATCTTGGGTAGGAATAACCTCTACCCATTTCAAAATTTAATAACAAGAAACTAAAATATATTTATCACTGTAGCAGGATGGGAAGCCCCCCTGTAATCCATTCCCCATAAGTCAAATACCTCTATCTCAAGAATTGAAGTTGAGAGGCATTTTGCCTTTTCTTGATGTACTTTGCATTTGTCACAAGCTTTGACATAAGCATGAACGTCTCAAAATAAAGTTGGAAAATAGAAACCTACTTGTAAAATATTTGTAGTTATCTTCTCCCCTCCAAAGTGTCCTCTGTAGGAAGAAGAATGGTATTCAAAGATGTTGGTAGGAATTTCTTCATCTGCTACACACAGCCACATCGGCCCATATGTCCCTTACTTGAATAACAACGGGTCATCCCAATAGTAGATTTTGACATCATGCAATATTTTATTTTGCTGATAAGTGATATCAGGAGGAAGGTGTCCAGTGGCAAGAAAATTTGCAATATTAGCAAGCCAAGGGATTGGAATATAACCAATAGCGTATAATATTTCTACTGGAAGGTAATCATCAATAGGGAGAGAGTGTTTCATCGGGTGTTCAATCATTAGAGGTAATTAAAAAAATTTCTTTTGTGCCCTTTTTGACCCTTATCTCAAGGTCAAACTCTAGAAGAAATAGTATCCAATAGATTAGACGTACCTTGGCATCTTTCTTGCTCACAAAATACTTTATTGAAACATAGTTAGTTAGACTACAACCTTGGATCCTACAAGATATTGTATGAATCTGTCAAAGGCATATAATATTGCTAGCATGTCCTTATCCATAGTGGCGTAGTTTATTTGTACTTCATCCAGGATCTTACTCGCATAATGAATAACATAATGTTTGTTGTCTTTCGTTTGTCCTATGAATACAACAACATCGTAGTCACTTGAATCACATATAATTTTGAGTGATGCATTCATGTACGGAGGTTGAATAACAGGGAAACGAGGGCATCCGTCAACTTTTTGAAAGCAGTTGGACAATCTTGATTGAAAACAAAATCAACATATTTAACAAGGAGTGAGACCAAAAGTTTGCCTATCTTTGAGATATCTTTAATGAAGCACCTCTGAAATCATGCATGGCTAAGAAAGTTGTGGACATAGTCCATGGAAATTGGAGTGGACATATTTTCAATTACTTCTACCTTAGCTATGTCAACTTCAATAACCTTTTTAGATAACACATGGCCTAGTACAACTCTAGGTCGTATTATGAAATGGCACTTCTCGCAGTTCAGTACTAGGTTAACCTTTTTGCAATGTTGAAGAACTTTAGGTAAATTTGATACATAGCAGTCAAATGAATTTACACAAACACTAAAATCATCTATGAAATTCTCCATTATTTCTCGATGAAATTAGAGACAATGGTCATACACACCATTGAAAAGTTGTATGAGTGTTACAAAGGCCAAATGACATGTGTCTATATGTGTAAGCTCCATAAGTTCAAGTAAATGTGGTTTTTCTTGGTCCAATGGGTATATTGGTATTTGTAAAAATCCATAATAGTCGTCAAGATAACAAAAATATGAGTGATTAGCCAACATTTCAAGCATCAAATCAATGAAAGGAAAACATAAATGATCTTTATGAGTTGCCTTGTTTAGTCTCTTGTAATCTATGCACATGCCCCACCCTGTGACTACACTTGTTTGGATCATCTCATCATTATCTCCTTTAATGAAATTTGCACCCCCTTTTTAAGTACTACATGAATAACACTCACCCATGGGCTATCACTAATTGCATAAATGATACATGCATCTCTTAGTTTAAAATTTTCCTACTTTTAAAACCACTAACATATTATGATTCAAACTTCTAGGAGGTTCAATATGTATTTTAGCATTATCTTCCAAATTAACATGGTGCATGGAAATGGAACGATGAATTCCTTTTAAATCATTTATATAGTAATCGATAACATTTGTGTACAAATGGAGTTCAACAATCAATTTTAGTTCTTTCTCGTAGGTTAAATCATCATTTATGATAACAGAAGAAGTAAAACCGAGATCAAGAAATGCATGTCGTAGCCCCAGTGGTAGGGGTTTTATTTATAGCTTTCCTATGGTATAGACTTGCTAGAATTACCCTCAAGTGGTGTAATTTCTTCATTGGTGGGGTGTGAATGGGACACTACAATAGAATCTGAAACTTCAATTTCCATAATAGTGTTCAATTCATATTCTTCACAAAAACCAATTATGAACTCAAAAAATTTCTCATTTTCTTCTATAAGCTTATCAACAAAATCAATAAGAAACATATCTTCTATTTTGTTTGGAGCTTTCATGGCATCAAAAATAGAAAATTACATAGTTTCCTCTCCCACCCTAAGAGTGAATTTGCCTTCTCGCACATATAATATAAAATTAGTAGTTCGGAGAAAGGGTCTTCCAAAAATAATAGAGTTGTAAGGAACTTCATTCATGTCTAGCAAAACAAAGTCACAAGGAATGTAAAGTTTACCAACTTGCACGAGCACTTCTTCTACAATACCTTAGGGATATTTGATAGAGTGGTATAGCAATTGAATGGCCATTTTAGTCGACTTCAAATTTCCATGATCAAGTTGTTACCATAGTGCAAAGGGAATAAGGATAATGCTATCTTCAAGGTCAACTAAGCCTTTCTCAAATGTGGTGTCATCTATCTTGAAAGGAAGGGTGAAGGCACCAGGATCATCAAATTTCTTCATTAATCTATTTTGGATGATAGAACTTGTAAGACCCTTGACCTGTGTTTTGGGCTAACCCTATTTGTTTTGGCCTGATCAAGTTCTTAGGGCCTTGATCTAATCCTTTGGTATTCTTTTCGAACTTGTAAAGAGCTTGAATTGTTAGTTTGAGCTTGTTTGGATGATGGTTTTTTTCTGTCCTCGTTTTGGGACAAATTGCAATTTACCAAAATATGAGGGTTATTGTTACGACCCGCGTCGAGCTTATCCCGTAAGTATGCTGTTAAGCATGTGATTAGCTGATGTGCTAAGTTTAAGCCTGTTTTTGTTAATAATGTTTAAAATGGATATGATATGTGCTTAGTGTGTTTTCTAGCTTCTAAAGCGTGTAGGATCTTACGCTTGAAACGTTGCCAGAGAAATCGTTCGAATCCGACCTTCGAGTCAAAAGTTGCATGTTTTTGGGCTTATAGGGACCCGTTTGTAGTTTTTGAACTTTGCGTTTAGGCCCCTAAGTTTTCCTCCTTATCCTCTCTTCTCACTTATCTCGTTTCATTTCTCAGAAATGAAGAACGCAGGAAGCGTTCTCCTTCCGTGCGTGAGAGAGAGAGAAAGAGAGAGACAGAGAGAGAGAGCTGAGAAGGGAGAGACGTCGGAGCTTCGTTTTGCTCCGATCAGCTGCTGCAGCTCGTCCTCTTCCCTCCGTTGATCTTCTTCTCCGTCAATTCGATCCGGTTTGCAGCAGGAGCTGTGTTTGTAGGGGAAACGGCCAAGAGATTGGGGCGCAAAGAGCAGCCCTAGCTCGTTTCTCTTCCCCCTTCAGGTCCGTTTTGGTGGTATGCATCGATTGCGAACGTTTTGTGGTGTTTGTTTGCGATTTGCCCGTCAATTCGAGAGAAATCGACTCTTGCAGGCCGTTTTTGTTTTCTGCCTGTGTGCGGTTCGGCCGAGTTTCTATTCGGTCGGCCGAGTTCCTTCTTAGGGCAATCGTATAGAGTTTTTGGTCAGCCGAGTTTGGGTTTTGGATCGGCCGAGTTTCTTATTTAGATAAACGAACAGCGTTTTTGTCGGCCGAGTTTGGTCCTGATCGGCCGAGTTTCCTTGTAGGTATATAAAGCGGTGTCTCGATCGGCCGAGTTCCTCAGAGGATCGGCCGAGTTTCCTGCTGGTCGGCCGAGGTTGGTCGGCCGAGTTTCAGATTCTGGAAAGTGTTCGGCCGAGTTCCATAGTGATCGGCCAAGTTTCAAGTGGTGAGTGGCAGTTCATTTAGAAATCATTATTAAACTCATTTTAAATGCTTAATTGCTTCAGTATCAGTTGATATGACTTTTAAACAGTGTAGCATGTACATTTTAGTATGATAAGTTCATTGGAACTTGAAATGCGTGATATGAATGATGAAAAAGAGGAAATTCTATGTCTTACAGTTGCTATGTGATATTTCTGTCTAATTGTTTATCTGCTTTTTAATTATTAGACTTAGGTGCCCTAACACCGTAGAACCCCTAAGAGGGAATCTGCAACTTTGGGGGTGAAAATCGTGTTGCAACATCATCCGTGCTTGTGTCACGGACAAACGAGGAAAGAGAGGCAGTGTCCAACAACAATCGTGCTTGTGTCACGATGGCACTGGGAAAAAGAAAACATGGTTATCTAACACCATTCGTGCTTGTGTCACGAAGGTAACCCTGTGAGACTCTCCGCCGGTGTACTCAGGTTAAAGGAGGAGTCGGGTGCACTCAGAGTAGTGCTTTGAGGCCGTAGAGCCTATGTTTCTGGCCGAAGAGCCAGAGGTCCTGTGGCAGAGCGGGACTGGAGTCAGACTTAGCATTCCCCGGGTGTGTCGCTAAGTCTTGTACGGTGGGATCGTAGCATGAACTTGCTGCGGATCTTTATATGAAGAGTACACTGCATATGATTAGGGCATAATAATAAAATGAATAAGTAATCAAGTAGGTCACAGTAAATTTGTATAACTGTTCATCTATCTGAAATTCCGATTGATGCTTAGAAATGTGATTATTATCTGTATATTTGCTATGTTAATAGAATTGCCCTGCTTGAACTGTATATCTATTTATTTTCAGTTAATAAACCTGACGAGTTGTTTAGTGATAGCTAAGTGAAATGTTATTCACTGAGCGAGTAGGCTCATCCCTCTACTCAAACATTTTCAGGTCAGCATCAGCATCAGGAGTCGGAAGGATCGTTTCATCCTAACGCCTAGTTGATAGAAGGTTTGTAGTTAGTCTAGTTAGAGGTCTCTTAGTCCATTCCCCTCGATCTTCGGGACATGGTGTGAGTGAGAGAGAGAATGTGTACAAAGATGTAATTTAAATGTTATGTTTTCTTTATGTTAATCAATGTACTATGCTGTAGACTTGCTTGTATCTTCTATCAGTTCAATAGAAAAGTTTCTGCAGTTTGTTTAGTTTCTGTTTACAGCTTAAATTGGTTATCTTTTAAATATCTTAAATTGTTTTAAAAAGCGACGAGTGGTTGGTTATGTGTTAATCCCATCCTGTCGCATCCTAATTTCGTGGTTTGTGGTTAATGAGAAATTGGGGCGTGAAAACTTTGGTATCAGAGCTTAGGTTTGAGTACTTAGTTACTCAAGGTCAGGGGACGATAAGAGACCAATAGGATTAAGGTTTAGGTGTCTTTCTTCTATCTGTAGTTTTCTAATAGGAAATATTCTATTATATCATTGCATATGGCAGAAAGAGGCTTTGATCATGATGATCAGGCCGAGAGCCATATTGGCCCTGAACCTCGGTACTTGGGTCCAGGTGGTGGTGACCACGTGGATGAAGCATCCAGGATGTACAGGATGTTCCTGGAGACCAAAGAAAGGTACAAGGTTGATAGGCGAGATTCTTCTTCTACCAGGAGTAAGGATCTGATGCGATCGTATGAGCTTGTGAAGAAGCTTGGTGGCACAGAGTTCAGTGGCACCACAGATCCCGCCGAAGCTGATGAGTGGTTTAGACAGATAGAAAAGGTCTTTCGCCTGATGGAGCTTCCAGAAAATAAGAAAATTAATCATGCAGTTTACCTTTTAACAGGCGATGCAGAGTTGTGGTGGTGTGGTGTGGAAGAAAAGGGGAGAGGTACAGAGCTTTCCTGGCAGGATTTCTCTGAGGAGTTTCATCTCAAATTCTATCCACCCACTTTTCTTAATGAGAAAATCAGGCAGTTGCAGAATATCAAGCAGGGGAACATGACAGTTACAGAGTATGAAGCGCTTTTCACACGGTTGGCGAACTTCTGTCCGCAGCTTGTTCCTGACAACATAGAGAGATGCAGAAGGTTTCAGGAAGGACTAAGGACAGAAATTCGACATACAGTTTCTGCTACTAGCAGGAGGAACAGAGAGAACTTTGGTGAGTTTGTTGAGGCTGCCAGACAGGTTGAAGAATCTGTGAATGCTGACAGGGTGCCCGAGTCTAAGAAAAGATCTGCAGATTTCAGTAGAGGGCAGTCCAGTAGTGGATACAGAGGTGGAGGTAGAGGCTTCTTTTCTAAGCTTGGGCGTGGCTTTGGTTGTTTTGGCAGGCAGAGATCTGAGGATGTCACTACTTCTAGAGGCAGAGGAGGATATAACCCAGGAAGATGGGGCAGTGCCGCTAGTGAACAATCTTCTGGATTGTCAATGTCAGTGACAGGTCCTCAAGGACAGGGAATACCGCCATGTGACAAATGTGGAAAATCACATTCGGGACAGTGTCGGGCTTTGAGTTGTTTTGTTTGTGGACAAGTTGGACACTTTAAAAGGGAATGTCCTCAGCTTCAACAAGCAGCATCACAAGCTTTCCAGCCTCAATACCATGATGTTCCAAGTTCCTCTGTGGCTTCTGGTTCTAGAGGTGGTGGAGTGTCTAGTGGCAGGAGTGGTCAAAGAGGACAGCGTGGCAGAGGGAGAGCTTCAGCACGTTTCTTTTCTTTGACACCTCAGGAAGGTATAATCTCTTCACAAGTTGTTACAGGAGAGATGCTTTTGTTTAATAGTATACCAGTTTCAGTTTTGATAGATCTGGGTGCTACTCATTCTTTTATACTACGCTCTTTAGTTAGTAAACTTAATCTGTTAACTCAAGAGTTGGCATATGAGTTAGTGTTGAGGGTTCCACTAGGTGGACCAACAGTTTTATCCGAGTTCTGTCCCAGATGCTTGTTATCTTTTGGAGGTTTCACCTTTGCTGCTAATCTCATACCCTTGGATGTAAATACCTTTCAAGTCATCTTGGGTATGGATTGTCTTGAGACATATCGAGTGCAACTCGATTGTTGGAAGAAGGAAGCTACCTTTCAACTAGGGCAATTTTCTTGTGTCTTTACTGGAGACAGGAAAGTCCTGCCTACGTGCATAATATCAACTGCTGTAGCTGATAAGATGTTACAGAAAGGATGTGAAGCGTTCCTTGCCCATGTGGTTGACATCAGAGCAGATAAGAGCACTGCCAGTGTTTATGATGTGCCTGTGGTTCATGAGTTCTCTGACGTTTTTCCAGAGGAGTTACCAGGCTTACCTCCTGTCAGAGATATTGATTTTGAAATTCAGGTATATCCAGGTAGTCATCCAGTAGCACTTCCAGCCTACAGAATGGCACCTGCAGAGTTGAAGGAACTCAAGGTGCAGTTGCAGGAATTGCTAGATAAGGGTTTCATTAGACCCAGTTCTTCACCGTGGGGTGCTCCAGTCCTGTTTGTTAAGAAAAAGGATGGTACCATGTGTCTCTGTATAGATTACAGGCAACTGAACAAGATCACTATTAAGAACAAGTATCCATTACCGAGAATAGATGATCTGTTTGATCAGTTGCGTGGAGCAACGATCTTCTCTAAAATAGATTTGAGATCTGGATATCATCAACTTAGGATAAAGGCTTCTGATATTCCCAAAACAGCTTTCAGAACCTGGTATGGGCATTATGAGTTTTTGGTCATGTCGTTTGGGCTGACCAATGCCCCAGCAACCTTTATGGATATGATGAACCGGATTTTCAAACCGTTTCTAGATCAGTTTATTGTAGTCTTTATAGATGATATTCTGATCTACTCCAGAGACGATGAACGGCATGAGCAACACTTGAGAGTAGTGTTGCAGTTGTTGAGACAACACCAGTTGTTTGCTAAATTTAGCAAGTGCGAGTTCTGGTTGGCCGAGGTAGCATTTCTTGGACATGTTATCTCGAGAGGTGGAGTTAATGTTGACCCTAAGAAAGTTGATTCTATACTTCAGTGGGAACAGCCTAAGACTCCTACTGAGATCAGAAGTTTCTTGGGATTAGCAGGTTATTACAGAAGGTTCATACAGAACTTCAGTGTGTTAGCATCACCTTTGACACGCTTGACGAGGAAGGATGTACCGTTTGTTTGGTCTGATAACTGTGAGAAAAGTTTTCAGATCTTAAAGAAGAAGCTGACTTCAGCACCAGTGTTGGTTTTTCCTGAAGCAGAAAAAGGCTATACAGTGTTCTGTGATGCTTCCAAGAGAGGTTTGGGCTGTGTACTGATGCAAGAAGGCAAAGTTGTGGCTTACACATCTAGACAGCTTAAGAAGAATGAAGAGAATTACCCTGTTCATGATCTGGAGTTAGCTGCTATAGTTCATGCTCTTAAGACATGGCGTCACTACCTGTATGGTGAGACATGTCAGGTGTTTACAGACCATAAGAGCTTGAAATATATCTTCACTCAGAAAGATTTGAATTTGAGATAGCACAGATGGCTTGAGCTGATCAAGGATTATGATGTGACAATCGATTACCATCCTGGTAAGGCGAATGTTGTAGCTGATGCCTTGAGTAGAAAGTCAAGTTCAACAGCCAATGCATTTTCTATGGCATGTTTCAAGAGAGACTTGCTTGTAGATATGCGAAGGTTGAACTTGGACTTGGATGTGACAGGACAGAGTGGGTTGATTGCTCAGATGCAAGTCAGACCTACTTTTTATAATCAGATTAAGGAATTACAGCAGAGTGATGATGAGTTGTGGCAAATCATGCAGGAAATGTCAGAAGGTAAGAGAATAGAGTTCAGGTTTTCTGATGAAGGCATGTTGTATCTTCATGATAGGTTATGTGTACCTGAAAACAGTGAGTTGAAAGAGCAGATTCTTGAGGAAGCGCATACTTCTATGTATGCTATGCATCCAGGTAACACAAAGATGTACAGCAACCTCAAAGAGCTGTACTGGTGGTCTGGCATGAAAAAGGATGTGGTTGAATACGTGGCTAGGTGCGGGGTGTGTCAGCAGGTTAAGGCTGAGCATCAGAAACCTGCTGGTACTTTGTAGTCACTCCCTATACCAGAATGGAAATGGGAACACATCACGATGGACTTTGTGGTAGGATTACCCAGGACGCCGAAGGGTTCAGACTCGATATGGGTGATTGTGGATAGACTAACTAAGTCTGCTCACTTTCTTCCAGTCAAGTCAACCTTTGACGTTTCTAAGTTGGCTAAAGTTTATGTGGATGAGGTAATCAGGTTGCATGGGATTCCAGTTTCCATTATTTCTGACAGAGATCCAAAGTTTACATCTAGATTCTGGAATCAGTTACATCGTGCGTTGGGCACAAGGCTGAAGTTCAGTACAACGTTTCACTCGCAGACTGATGGTCAATCTGAGAGGACCATTCAGACCCTTGAAGACATGCTGGGAGCATGCGTGCTACAGTTCAGAGGTAAGTGGGAGGAACACTTAAGTCTGATAGAGTTTGCATATAACAACAGTTACCATTCTAGTCTTGGAATGGCCCCATATGAAGCTCTTTATGGCAGGAAGTGTAGATTGCCAGTTTGTTGGTATGAAGTTGGTGAAAAAGAAATTCTTGGACCTGAGCTAGTTAATGTGACTACAGAAAAGATATTTGTGATCAGGGATCAGTTAAAAGCTGCTCAGGACAGACAGAAAAGTTATGCAGAAAGACGACGTCGACCTCTTGAGTTCGAGGTTGGTGATGAGGTTTATTTGAAGGTTTCATCGTGGAAGGGAGTGCTGAGGTTTGGCAAGAGGGGTAAGTTGACCCCTAGGTATATGGGTCCATATCCTATTGTTGAGAGGTTTGGACTTGTAGTTACAGGTTGGATTTACCGTATGAGTTGGCAAATCTTCATGATGTCTTCCACGTGTCTATGCTGAAAAAGTGTCATCCCGGTACAGAAAAGATTCTAGATCCAGAACCGGCGCAGCTTAGAACAGATGTTTCCTATGTTGAAGGACCAGCGCAGATAGTTGATCACCGGATCAAAAAGCTTAAGAACCGCGAGATTCCTTTAGTGAAGGTTTTGTGGAGAAACCATAATCTTGAGGAAGCTACGTTGGAACTAGAGTCTGAGATGCGTGGCAAGTTTCTTTTTCTCTTCTAGGAATTTCGGGACGAAATTCTTATAAGGGAGGGAGATTGTTACGACCCGCGTCGAGCTTATCCCGTAAGTATGCTGTTAAGCATGTGATTAGCTGATGTGCTAAGTTTAAGCCTGTTTTTGTTAATAATGTTTAAAATGGATATGATATGTGCTTAGTGTATTTTCTAGCTTCTAAAGAGTGTATGATCTTACGCTTGAAACGTTGCCAGAGAAATCGTTCGAATCCGACCTTCGAGTCAAAAGTTGCATGTTTTTGGGCTTATAGGGACCCGTTTGTAGTTTTTGAACTTTGCGTTTAGGCCCCTAAGTTTTCCTCCTTATCCTCTCTTCTCACTTATCTCGTTTCATTTCTCAGAAACGAAGAACGCAGGAAGCGTTCTCCTTCTGTGTGTGAGAGAGAGAGAAAGAGAGAGACAGAGAGAGAGAGCTGAGAAGGGAGAGACGTCGGAGCTTCGTTTTGCTCCGATCAGCTGCTGCAGCTCGTCCTCTTCCCTCCGTTGATCTTCTTCTCCGTCAATTCGATCCGGTTTGCAGCAGGAGCTGTGTTTGCAGGGGAAACGACCAAGAGATTGGGGTGCAAAGAGCAGCCCTAGCTCGTTTCTCTTCCCCCTTCAGGTCCGTTTTGGTGGTATGCATCGATTGCGAACGTTTTGTGGTGTTTGTTTGCGATTTGCCCGTCGATTCGAGAGAAATCGACTCTTGCAGGCCGTTTTTGTTTTCTGCCTGTGCGCGGTTCGGCCGAGTTTCTATTCGGTCAGCCGAGTTCCTTCTTAGGGCAATCGTACAGAGTTTTTGGTCGGCCGAGTTTGGGTTTTGGATCGGCCGAGTTTCTTATTTAGATAAACGAACAACGTTTTTGTCGGCCGAGTTTGGTCCTGATCGGCCGCGTTTCCTTGTAGGTATATAAAGCGGTGTCTCGATCGGCTGAGTTCCTCAGAGGATCGGCCGAGTTTCCTGCTGGTCGGCCGAGGTTGGTCGGCCGAGTTTCAGATTCTGGAAAGTGTTCGGCCGAGTTCCATAGTGATCGGCCGAGTTTCAAGTGGTGAGTGGCAGTTCATTTAGAAATCATTATTAAACTCATTTTAAATGCTTAATTGCTTCAGTATCAGTTGATATGACTTTTAAACAGTGTAGCATGTACATTTTAGTATGATAAGTTCATTGGAACTTGAAATGCGTGATATGAATGATGAAAAAGAGGAAATTCTATGTCTTACAGTTGCTATGTGATATTTCTGTCTAATTGTTTATCTGCTTTTTAATTATTAGACTTAGGTGCCCTAACACCGTAGAACCCCTAAGAGGGAATCTGCAACTTAGGGGTGAAACTCGTGTTGCAACATCATCCGTGCTTGTGTCACGGACAAACGAGGAAAGAGAGACAGTATCCAACAACAATCGTGCTTGTGTCACGATGGCACTGGGAAAAAGAAAACATGGTTATCTAACACCATTCGTGCTTGTGTCATGAAGGTAACCCTGTGAGACTCTCCGCCGGTGTACTCAGGTTAAAGGAGGAGTCGGGTGCACTCAGAGTAGTACTTTGAGGCCGTAGAGCCTATGTTTCTGGCCGAAGAGCCAGGGGTCATGTGGCAGAGCGAGACTGGAGTCAGACTTAGCATTCCCCGGGTGTGTCGCTAAGTCTTGTACGGTGGGATCGTAGCATGAACTTGCTGCGGATCTTTATATGCAGAGTACACTGCATATTATTAGGGCATAATAATAAAATGAATAAGTAATCAAGTAGGTTCACAGTAAATTTGTATAACTGTTCATCTATCTGAAATTCCGGTTGATGCTTAGAAATGTGATTATTATCTGTATATTTTCTATGTTAATAGAATTGCCCTGCTTGAACTGTATATCTGTTTATTTTCAGTTAATAAACCTGACGAGTTGTTTAGTGATAGCTAAGTGAAATGTTATTCACTGAGCGAGTAGGCTCATCCCTCTACTCAAACATTTTCAGGTCAGCATCAGCATCAGGAGTCGGAAGGATCGTTTCATCCTAACGCCTAGTTGATAGAAGGTTTGTAGTTAGTCTAGTTAGAGGTCTCTTAGTCCATTCCCCTCAATCTTTGGGACAAGGTGTGAGTGAGAGAGAGAATGTGTACAAAGATGTAAATTAAATGTTATGCTTTCTTTATGTTAATCAATGTACTATGTTGTAGACTTGGTTGTATCTTCTATCAGTTCAATAGAAAAGTTTCTACAGTTTGTTTAGTTTCTGTTTACAGCTTAAATTGGTTATCTTTTAAATATCTTAAATTGTTTTAAAAAGCGACGAGTGGTTGGTTATGTGTTAATCCCATCCTTTCGCGTCCTAATTTCGTGGTTTGTGGTTAATGAGAAATTGGGGCGTGAAAGTTATCCTATGATTTTCCACCTCTAGAGTGTCCCTTCTCTCACTTGACTTCATTAAAGAGAGTCTGGTGTTTTGGAGCGACTTGGTTGGGCCTTGTTTGAGTGGTGACATCCTAGTGGTGATTAGGGTCTCTAGGGTTTGCTTGGTTTCAAGCATGTGCACCTTATTGAAGGTGGTGACCCTTGTCTCAACCTTGATAGGGTGTTTTGTGAGTGTCTCAACCAAGACACCTTCTTTAGATGTTTTTGTCTCGACCATGATGGTTTGGGTTTGTCTTGGGTTGAGACAGTTGTCTTCTAGTGAAGTGTCTCGACCCAATATTTGTGGTGATTCTTTTGTCTAGACGAGGTGATGTTTGGTGCTTAATCTGGACCATGTGGTACGTCCTTGGTGTGTCACAACTATGAACATATGTTGGGTGAACCAAGTGGTCAAGACCCAACATAGGTTGTATCACCATCTCATCCATGTGTTTTTTAAGTGGTTGCATGTTGGTTTCTTGGATAGAAAAGTGTCCCTTTGGAGCTCTATCTTGTTGACACCTCATCTCTCACCCTACTTTTCTCATCCTTTTCTATATAAATCCTCTTCCCTCCATGAAAGTGACCCTATTTTTTCCTTCCTTCGTCTTCCCTCTCTTTTTATCATCCTTGGAGCTTTGTGGATCAAGGAGGGTTGATCCTTGGAGCCTTGGTGATCAGACCCCTTGCATGTGGTGACTTTTGATCATCTTCAACCTTGGTAAGTGTATGCATTTCCTTGATGGCGTTTATTTTGATCTTATACCCCATATTATTCTCTTTTCTTGGACCTAGACCATGGATCCTTCATGGTGGTCGTTCTTTAGGAGTGAACCCCTCATCACAAGGGTCATAGGACATGTTTTGAGGAGGTGGACCCAAGTCTGAGGAAGTTTCCTTCTCTCTTTCTCCCCCTTTCTTCTTTGGTTCGGCCTAGGGTTTTCTTGACCTTTTTCTTGAGCTACCTTTGACCAAGGTGTTCTTATTTTTGTAGGTGATCTTGTGGCCCAAGTGATGATCCTTGTTGGAGCTTCCTTCCCTCTTTTGGAGGTTGATTTCTCATCAAAACAAGTGGGTTATATAACATTTTCCCCTCTCTATTATTACACATTTCATACATGCATCTTGTTGTTTCTCTCTCTAAAACTTACCGTAATGTTCTAGTATATGATACCATGCTGTGGATCTTGATTGATGGTGATTAACATGCTTGTTTTGCTTAGAATCCTAAATCCTAATGTGAAGTACCCGATTTTGGAGATGGATGTGTTATGGTGGTCTTCTTCCTATCTTTTGACATGGGCTTTGGTCACATATATGATTCTTGTGTACCTTGATGGATCTTGAAGTTTAGGTTCTGTTTGGGATGTGTTAAACATGGTTTTATCTCTCTTTCATGAGGTTTCATCATGGGGTTTACATGACCCATGTGTTAGGGTTTTTGTGACCGATTTTATGCGGGGTTTTCCTTCTAGACGATAGTGGTTTTCTTTTATATTATCTCTTGTTTTGGACGTGATTAGCTTCTATTTTGCTCATGGTTCATCCTTATTTTGATGTTTTCCTTGGTGTGTTGGATTTTTTTCCTCATGTGTTGAGGTTTGACTTTCTCTCTCTTATGTATTTTTTTTGTTGATCTTCATGTTGTTGATTCTCAGGTTTTATGACTTTGAATCCATGAGTTTTGATCTTAATGAATTTCGGTATTCCTATTGTTTGACCTTGTTTCAGTTGAGACATCCATGCTTTTCTTTGGGTCAGTACACCTTGTTTTTCTGAGGTCAACACACTTTGTTTTGGTGTGAGTCGAAACTCTTTATCGATGTATGGTCACAACCTAGTTGTGGTTGCATGTTGCAACGCTGTGTTGTTGACGCCCTATTTCTGTTTCGATCACAATGCCATGTTGTTGGGTGGTCACGACACCTAATTCTTATTCTGGTCATAACACCTGATCACAACACTCTATCTCTAAGTGGTCTTGACGCCTTACCTTGTTTTGGTTGTGAAGCCCCACTGAGATGTATTGTGGTCATGACTAGTAGATGACGCGTTAGGGTCGTCACCAGAGTGGTGGTGTGCTAAGGTCGTGACCATGTGGGAGGGATGTTGCGATCGTGATCTGGTGTAGGTGTGTGATGGTCGTGACATTCATTTGTTTCATGATTGAAATGCCTTGTGGCATGTGGGGTCGGGACGGGTATGTGATAGTTGGTAGTGACACACACATGTGATGGATGGTTGATGTTTATACATGATGCATGGTTTCCATCTATGTACAATATAGTACGATGGGTCCATGTATACTTATGATTGGTGTTATATTTAGTGTTTTTGAGATATTGATCCACACATTACCAAGTAATGAATCTTAACCTAATATGCTCCAAGAAAGTGGGAGATGGTGTACCTAGGGTTTGGTGATTGGGTATAGCTATAAAACCCTAAATGGCCATACATGGATCCTTAAACCTAATGTTGAGTGACATAATGTGTTTGCTTTTCTCTCTTGAAGTGGTTATCTTATTATGTTGTTTCCTCTCTCCTATTTATAAGAACTATGCCTGCAAGTGATATGAACTTGAATAACATATCAATGTGAATGCTATGGTAAATCCTACATTATAGAAGATGGTGATTATGAGCAATGTTGAGGCACAATGTGATGTTGTGTATGCATGGATTATGTGGTTGGGTCTGATGACCTGGCTGGTGCTTTGTGCATGATCTGAGGTGATATCCTATAGAGATGTGTTTTAGGGATTGAGATCCCAGCGTGATGTGAAATAGATTATAGCCTTGTATGGATGTGTGACAGTTATGGTGGCCTTGTGAATGATAGTACTACAGTGCTATTTGTTGATGTGAGAAGTTCATACCTTATACGTTTTATATTTTTTGGAGTTGCACTATACCCTTATTCTTGTAGAGTTTGTTATGGATTTATACGTTGTAACTTGATTGATGCTAAAAGATACTAAATTGGCATAATTAATCAAGTGGAAACTTAATCATGTAGTTTCCATGTGCCATAGATCCATTCTAGTGTTAGTCTTAGTGTTGGATGGTGAAATGGGTTCTCCCTTAGTGGAAGCTCAGAGTCGTATATTGTTGAGTATATGCTTTCACAAGAATGGTTGCGGGCCATCCTCTGGCAGGAGTGTGGCTACGAAATGTAGCTTAGTGATGTGACTCAGTGCATGTTATTATGATACTTTCACAGGATTGGTTGCGGGCCATACCCAGGTAGGAGTGGAACTATGGTTCGTAGCTTAGTTTCACTAGTGATGTGCCTATGTACCAAGGCATGCTAGGCTATTTTGTAGTTAGACTTGATATGTCTCTACGGTGTTCTCTCATGTTGACCGGGAGGTGTGGAGAGGTCATGGATTCTGACTCTTCCATAGAACTTGTATGGAACTTATTTTGACTTAGCAGTGGTTAGTTGGAGTATGAGTGGTATACCTCAGATCCTCTAGCTATAATAATAAAATATGTAATATAGCTGTGTAGTATACCTTCATAGGAAAAAATTCAAACAACATTGGTTGAATCATTGCCTTGGGTTTATATGGTTTTATTGAAAGAATACACGTTCTTCATATTCCTTCATAGAATATTAATTGTTCCTTTGATCAGTGATAACTATATAGTATTGCTTAACCTACTTTACCTATTAGATACACATCCTTTAGTTGAATCTGCTCAGTTAGTATATATTACCTATCTACTTCAATTTATATGTGCTTTAATAGACAATGACAGAGATTTATATCTGGGACATTTGATCTCACCCTGTGGTTTTCCACAACTTTTAGGAGGGCTTACATGACGAGGTGGAGATTGTTCAGCAGAGGAAGAGCAGCAAGAGCAGTAGTTGGTAAGGTCGGGTGTGCTTCTAGTCTTTTGGTTATAGAGTTCTAGAGTCATCGCTATACACTCAGGTCTTAGGGGTGTTTTCAATGTGTTTTGTAGACATGTCACCAATACAAGGTTTTTTCTTGTGTGCCTTTTATTTTATAGATGTGGCATGTGTACATGTATGTATATATGGAACAAGTATCTCATGTAACATGTTGAAGACAGGAAGGTTGGAAATTATCATGTTAGCACCTTATGATATGTGTTATGTGATCTAGGTGTCCTATTGTGGACTTATATGTGAAAGTTTTTAGTCTAGGTGCTTTTATGAGATAGGTTTTAATTTCCTTTGTTTTCTACTAATGCACTTTCTTAGTGTTATTTCCTCTTTTTGTTTTTATTAATCTCATTTGTGGTTCATCAGGGTGTCACAAAATTCATCCTCTCTGATAGCATTACCCTCTCCACTTGGTCAAGGCTACTCTTCTTAGTCAAGATGTATTTAAGAAACTTTGTGTAGGATAGCATCTCACCAATGACTTCATCCAAGGGAAGGTTGACATAAGTTTGTTGATGATGTCCATGAATCTGTTGAATTTAGCATCATCCTTCTTATTTGCTAACCCGTGAGGAAAATGAATAGTGGGTTTGTAAGAAGGTGGTGCTCCAACTGCAGTCTTCTTTCCTTACTTTTGATTGGTATCATATTCTTTATCAACAATGTCAACTATCTTTTTAGTTATCAGTTGGGGTCTTTCAATCACATACCCAATCCTCAAGGAGATAGATGTGAAGTATCTTGGATTCATTTCTTATTGGCTTGGAAGCAACCCTAAAGGGGCCCATTGGTTGGATAGAGCTTGTTGTGCAATTTGATTCTCTATCATCTTTATATGAGTAATGATTCCATCAACATTAGAAGAGAGTTGAGTAATAGCATATTTGAGAAGCTTCCCATGGTTGCAAAATTCATTATTTTTCTAGATTTAGGTTGAGATAAAGTTCTCAAGTTAGCTTTCTAGATTAGATTTTTGGTTGGGAGTGTTGTTGATTGTATCTCTGGTTGTTATCGTTGAATCCCAATGGGTTGTTGTTTATGTGTTGCTGGTTGCACATTTCTTATTGCATATTTTGACCTTTTCTGGTTCAGATTTTGAGCATTGCTAGTGTTTTTGTATTCGAAGTTAGGATGATCTCTCCATCCCGGGTTGTAAGTGTTAAAGTAGGTGTTGTAAGGATACTTTTTTCCCAAAACTTTCTATTAATTTCATTAGCTTGTTTAGACATCTCCTCAACATTCAATTGTGGAACAAAACAAGATGAAGAACTATGCCCTACAACTCCACATGCATCTCACACTTTGTCAGCTGCTTGGATAGGATGGGTGCTTATCTTTTCAAATTTCTTGGAGATGGTGTCCAACTTGGCTGCAATGAGATCAACCACATTAATAATGTTCTTTGTACCTGACTTCTCAGTAGAAGAGCTTGATAAAGAAGGTTGGATTATCCTTTCTGAGCTCCATTGTCAATGGTTGAGACCTATGACTTCAATAACATCATATTCTTCTCTATATCATTTATTCATCATTGCTCCATTTGCAACAACATCTTCAGTCATACGGGTATTGTAGAATACCCCATGCTAAAATGGTTTCAGTAGCAACCAATTAGTAAAAACATGGTGAGGGCAAATACGTTTAAGGTATTAAATCTCTCTTATGTATCATGCATCATTTCGCCTTCTTATTTCTTGAAACTGGTGAGATGGCTTCTTAGTTGAGCGGTCTTTCTAGCTGGGAAGTACTTAGAAAGAAAGAGACTCAATAGCTCGTCCCAACTTTTAATGGACCTCTTAGGTAGAGAAGATAGACATACTTTTTCTCTTTCCATGAAGGTAAAAGGAAAAAATATGAGGTATACTCCATCAATAGGAATGCCATTTATCTTGAAGGTGTTCATATACTACAAAAACTCACTATGCAAAGATTCATACCTTCCATAGGAAGTTCTCTAAATCTGTTCTGCTAGATCATCTACATATTAACGGGGATGATACAAAAGTTATTAGCTTCAATAATCAGATGGTCAAAGGATCCACATATATTGATTGCAACAGGTACAACAAAATCCTTTATGTCTGGTTGTCTTCCATTGCTGACTCTTGGTAATCGGGTGAAGATAGGGGTGAAGATGAAGGTCTTGAATGGGATGATGATGGTTGTGAATTCCCCATGTTTGAAGAACTTCCACTCCTCCTTGATTGCCTACGACGGCTGAATGTGCATTTGATCTCCAGATCTAGAAATAAGGATGGTTTGAGACCCTTTTAGAACACCTCATACAATCCTATAGAAATAAAATAAGATGAGTGAGTTACTCAAAAAAAGTATAGAATGCACTTGTTGAAATGATTATGGATATGGTCAATGGTGATGATCTAGTATCGAATACTAATCAACATCTTACTCTAACTAAAACTATAGTAGCTCCCCAACAACAAAGCCAAAAACTTATCAACCGTGTGTGCAAGTTTTAAATTGATAAACTCAAATACTACCCCCAAGTATATGGGTGTGTGTAGTATTATCGACATCATTCCAAGAGCAAGGTAATGCTACCTGTAATAGTATTCAACTTTGAACAATCTATATCAGTTACAAGAGGATGAATGGTTTTGGATTAAACTAATTAACAAGGTAAAAGAAAGTAGTAAATACTAATGACTTGGAGGATGATTAAGATTATAACAAGAGGATTTTAGATATGGGGTTTCACTTCCACATCAACTTACATAAAATAAAAGAATTTAAACATACTAGTAAATCATATAAAGGATTTTTTGTTGTTGTCACACTCCAACTTTTACAATTAATTTAAAATCTAGAAAATAGTTTTATTAAATAAAAATAGTTTAAGGGATTATGTAAAATACAATGAAATTATACTTCTTATAGAAAAACAAAAGAAAACTAAAAAAAACACTTTCTCTCATAAATATACCATCATGTATAACTATTAACTTAAAATTTTGAATAAATTCTACTTGTTCTCTTTTTCTCCTACTCATACTTGAAAATGTTTAAAATATATAAAAGAGGAAGATAAAAGTAGTAGAATTCGAAATTATAGAACATATAGCTTGAACAAGAAGTCTTCTTTCTTTGATAGCTTTTAACATAAAAGGGAAACAACATTATTCACTATTTCTCTTTCCTCCTCTTTGAAATACTCAAAAGACATATAGAAAAATGTAATGCACTTATGGCTTCATTTTGAATGCATGGAAAAGAATATTCATTCAATCACATGATGTTGATATTACTTTCTTTCCCGTCTTGGGTACATGTAAATTATCTTCTCTTTTTCTCTCTCTTTAGAAAAATTTCTCCAAAAGACATAAAAAGAATGTAATATTGAGAGAATATTGATTGCTAGTCTCGAATTTGGAATCAAAGAAACAATTAAGAAAAACATTTTCTCATTATCTCATCCTTCAATTCATAAAAATCAAGTTAGACGATCAATATGAAAAGTATGTACAAAATATATGTGAAACTCAAATTTTATTATATAGGAGGATCTAGACAACCTAATTAACATGTGGTCCAAATTTGGTTTCCTTTCAAGTTTGTTTGATAATTCAAATAAATGTAAACATAATGTTAATTCATTTAACACATCCAAAACCAACATAATGTAAACATTGATTAGTTGTTGGTCAAAATTAGTCAACATGAAAATCATATATTTAAAATAGTAGAATGGAAGCTAGAATGAGAGTTTGATTATTTTATTTTTAACATTCCAAAGTTTTAATAATTGAATACAATGTGATCAAATTTACAAGAGCAATATATTAATTTGAGACTACAAATAAGTGTGGGTGTTGACCCATCACCTTCACAACACAAGTAGGGGGTGTGCTATGGAAAATGAGATGTAATTATGGATGACAAGATATTATATAAGTCAAAAATGAAATTGATGTATTTAATATGGAAAAATAAAAATTGCTTTGTTGTTCCATAATAATAACATAATTTCAAACATATATGAATTATATGGGAGTGAGTAATGACATTCCACAATTTTCAAATAACAATTGAAATTGAGTTGTATATTCTTCTATATATTTAGTTCATGTAGATGTAAATAAAAGTTCTTTTTCTCTTTCATCCCTTTTGTGATTTTTTAAAAAATGAAATAATGTCTCTTGATCTTAGTTATATATATGGAAATAATACATTATGTAATTATAATAGGAATGATACGACTCTCTCTTTCTTTTTGATTACAAACAAAATGTAATGTTAATTTATTAATGGAATACTTTTGATAAACAAATAAAAGTAAAAAATAATACATTCTCATATTTTTTCTCTTTTCTCCCACTTTTAAAGTAACTCATTCAAAAGATATTGAAGTATAATAAAGTAAACTCACAAAAAGAGAGATAATTAGTTTGACAACGAAGTTGGACTTTGGTAATTAATAAAGGAAAAGATGTTTCATCTATTCTTATCTTTTAATACATTAAAGTTAAGATAATGGCCAATGTTAAATTAAAGGACAAAAGATAATAAAAAATAAATAAATCCACTTGTCACTCCTTGGAGCAAAACTAAGAGACACTTTAGTGCATAAGAGAAAGAGACACTTTGTGCAACCCAAGAGGTACTTCAGTACATAAGAGAAGAGAAACTTTGATGCAACCCCAAAGACATTTCAGTGAACAAGAGAAAGATACACTTATGTGCAAATCAGAAGATTCTTAAATAGATCAAGATAAAATAAATGAGTTAAAAGAAATTGTATATCTTTTAAATGTTTAATGTTTAAATTTTATTTTCAGTGTACATGCTTCATTTAATCTATAACATGTTCAATTCCACTTACTATTGGTTTGATGCATGGATAATGGACGTGATACCCTCATGCAAGGAGCAAGCTTAGGAGGAAGAGGCTATTTAGCGTGTAAGGACTAACTCAAGAAATCTTCAAGAAGAAAAGACCTGGTGGGGTGCCATCTACCAAGCCGATCCAATATTTTAGATATCTTTCACACCAATCCTTAGTTTGTTAACCAAGTTTGTCTCAGTAGATATGGATTTCAAGATGAATAAGTTGTACTATTTTTATGTATGAATCCATTCAAAATATTTTATGGTGATTCATGTACTCTATTTTGCAATGATTATAATTTTGTGACACCCCCTTGAGAATAATGCTTCTGCTCAATGGTGTGTATGTTTTAAAAAAGTGGGATATTACATCATGGTATTGGAGTAGATATGTAGATGACCACTAAGCAAATATGATTCACGTAGTCACCCTAGAATAAAAAATCTAAGAATGGCTTCTTGATAAAAAGATATTAGTCCCTAGGATGACATGTGAAGAACATAGCTTTACCTAGTTAGATCTTAAGTATGAATCTAATCCTCGATAATGAGATAGAATCTCCATTCTCAATAGTCATGTCCAATCAATTGAGAGCTGAAGAGGGATTCCATAAGCATGATACTTTTGATGTATTTTCCATTTCCTACTAGTCTATGTGGTATGTGATACATGTATTTGTAGGTTAGTGAGAGGTGACATTACGAGATCCTACATATCTGGGTATGTGCTTGATCAACACATATCAAGAAATGTAGGAGGTACCTGAAGGCCTAAGGTTAGACAATCATCTATGCCTAATGTTAAAAAGTCATGACAAGGTGGAGGTAGATGCCCAAAGTATAGTGATAAGTTGGTTCATAAACCCTATGTATAAGTTGAGAAGAAGACCAATGTAATTATTAATTTACATTCACATACAATTTTTATAAAATTAGATGACATATTTTACATATTTCCTTTCATGCAAAATTTTAAAATGAACATTGAAATATCAACTATCATTAAATGAAGAAGGAAAAATCTAAGTTGCATAGTAGCCTAGAAAAATTTTGAGGATGAAATTTATTTTAAGGTGGGTAGAATTTTTAAGACCCAGTTTCACAATTAATTTAGAATTTAGAAAAAACACAAGAAAACTAAAAAATATACTTTCTCTTATACATTTGCCTTGATGTATTGCTAATAACTGAAAATGTTGAATCAATGTTTTCCCTCCTTTTTTTCTCAAACCCATCCTTGAAAATGTTTAAAAGATATAAAAGAGAAAGATAAAATGTGTAGAATTTGAAATTATAGAGCATATATTTTGAATAAGAGGTCTTCTTTCTTTGATAGCTTTTAACATAAAAGGGAAATAACATTATTCACTATTTATCTCTCCTCGTGTTTCAAATACTCAAAAGATATAAAGAAAAATGTGGTGCACTTAATGGATTAATTTTTAATGAATGGAAAAGAATATCCATTTAATCACATGATGTTGATTTTACTATCTTTCCCCTATTGAATACATGACATTATCTTTTATTTTTCTCTCTCTTAAAGAAAATTTCTCCAAAAGGCATGAAAAGTATGTAACTTAAATATTGAGAGAATTTTATTTCTCGTCTCTATTTTGGAGTCAAAGAAACAATTAAAAAACCTTTTTCATAATATCTCATCCTTTAATGCATAAAAATCAAGTTAAATGATCCATATGGAAATTATGCACAAAAGATATGCAAAACTCATATTTATTCTCTAGGAAGGATTTAGACTACCTAGTTAACATGTAGTCTAAATTTGGTTTCCTTTTGAATTTGTTTGTCCACTCAAATAAATGTAAATATAATGTCAATTTATTTAACACATGCAAAACCAACATAATGTAAACATTGATTAATTGTTGGTCAAAAGTAGTCAACATGAAATTGTATATTTAAAATAGTAGAATGGAAGCTGGAAGGAGAGTTTAATTATTTTCTATTTAATGTTTGAAAGTTTGAATAATTATATACAATGTGATCAAATATACATGAACAATATATTTAGGGCTGTAAATGGACATGGGTATACCCGCATACCCTCAAACCCATACCCACTAAACCCATCATGGGTATAAATTTTTATAACTATGTAACTGCTTACCCTTATACCCACATACCCACCTCTTACAGAGTAAGGTTATGGTTATGTATATACCCATACCCTGTATACCCATATACCCATTTACTTATATTTTTACATAAATAATATACATTAAGATGTAATGGTGCATATTGTAGGACTCACATCTAGCAAGTATATATACCTTAAAATAGTAAACATTTATATTAGAATGTAGTGTTCCATATTGTAGCATTCAAATCTAGTCATATAAGTACCTTGCAGTAGGATAATGAGCAAATCCATTGACACACCTTTATAACCACTCAAGTATATTTCAATTAATTAAGAAGGTCATAAAGTAATTCTCTCATTCTGCTTGTCTCTTATCTCTACCTTGAATGATATTTCTCCATAACTTATCAATTTAAGTGTGGTAGTTTGTTGTATCTCAAAGTTTGTAGTGTATTATTATAATAAGTTAAACATAACCGTATACCCAATTACCCATCCATATACCCAACAGTTATACGGATATGGGTAGTTGCGGGTATAGTTTTCGACAAAGTGGGTATATAACCGTAACCATATCCGCTTAACTAAACGGTTACAGTTATGGATATGACCATACCCGCACCATACCCTACCCATTTACAACCCTAAATATATTAATTAGTGACTATAGAGAAGTGTTGGTGTTGATCCGTCAACTTCCCAACACAACTAGGAGGCATGCTATGGAAAATGTGATGTACTATTAGATAACATGGACAATTAAAAATAGTTTTGTTGTTTTATAATCATAACATTATTTCATACAAATATGAATTATATGGGAGTGAGTAATGGCATTCAACAATTTTTAAATAATAATTGAAATCATGTTCTATATTGTTCTATATATTTAGTTCATGTAGATGTAAATTAAAGTTCTCTTTTCTTTTCTTCCCTTTTTTAATTTTTTAAAATGAAATAATGTCTCTTGATCTTAGTTATCTGGAAATAATACATTATGTAATTATGAAAGCAATAGTACACCTCTCTCACTTTTCTCTCTCTTTCTTTTTTATTACAAACACAATGTAATGGTAATTTATTAGCCATATTTTTAATAAATAAAAAGTAAAAAATAGTACATTCTCTTATTTTTCTCTTTTCTCTTATCTCTAAAATAACTCATTCAAAAGATATTGAAAGATAATAAAGAAAACTCACAAAAAATAGATAAGCATGTTGACCACAAAGTTAGACTCTACAAATTAATAAAGGAAATGATGTTTTACCTATTCTTATCTTTTAATACATCAAAATTAAGATAATGGACAATGTTAAATTAAAGGACAAAGTATATTTAAAATTTTAAATCCACTTGGACCTAAAAATTCTAGACCCCTAAACATGTAAAAGGGACCCTAGTGATCCTAGAATACCAAGGAAAAAAATACTAGATGATGTTTTTGCAAATCTCATCCAGGTGCTTCCTCAATACTTGATCGACAGAGATTTCTACTAACCTTTAGTCAGGTTGATTAGATCTCCTTCATCCTAGGAAGAAAAGTAGGATCTCCTATAAGAGAAAGGTGAGTGGTCCATGATAATTGAGCATAAGTATTGTTTCTTTTATATATGTATATGAATTGTACATATAATGCTATGAATGTAATATATATATGATTTCAGTTGCTTAAAGCCAATGAATCTATAATGAACTAAATGTCATATTTATTGTCAATATTATTATATCATCTTATATGCACATTAAAGATAATGTTACAAGTAAGATCAACGAACAAGTTACGAGTTTGCAAAAGAAAAGGAATGTAAGAAGATATCTTATATAAGATCCTCACTAAGAGGTTCCTCAGAGCAAAACTAAGAGACACTTTGGAGCATAAGAGAAATACACTTTGTGCAACCCAAGAGGCACTTTTGTGTATAAGAGAAGTGACACTTCGGTGCATAAGAGAAGAGGCACTTATGTGCATATCAAATGATTGATATATATAATAAGATAAAACTAATGATCTAAAAGAAATTGTATATCTTTTTAAATGTTTAATACTTATAGTTTTTCAATTTACATGTTTCATTTAAGCTATAATGTATTCAATTCCACTTACCATTGGTTTGATGCATGGTTGGGAGAGTGATGCCCGCATGTAAGGAGCATGCTTAGGAGGAAGAAGCTATTTGGCATGCAAGGACTAGCTCAAGGAATCTTCAAGAAGAAAAGAACTGGCAGGGTGTCATCTACCAAGTCGATCCAATTTTTTAGATATCTTTGACACCATGCCTTATTTGTGTTAACCAAGTTTATCTCAGTAGATCTAGATTTCAAGATAAATAAGTTGTAGTATTCCTATGTATGAATTAATTCAAAATAATTTATAGTGATTTATTTACTCTATTTTGCAATGATTAGCATGTTGTGACACCCCCCTTGATAATACTTCTTCTTCTCAACAATGTG
The DNA here is from genome assembly GCA_963693085.1 of Alisma plantago-aquatica. Classification (NCBI taxonomy): domain Eukaryota; kingdom Viridiplantae; phylum Streptophyta; class Magnoliopsida; order Alismatales; family Alismataceae; genus Alisma; species Alisma plantago-aquatica. The sequence continues at coordinate 749,141,466 of OY856414.1, forward strand.
TATGTTTAAAAAATAGTGGGATGTTACAACCGTCATCAAACACCTCCTGGTGATGTGAGACAACTCTAGTTCCAAATATCATTCCCATGTTTTTGGTTAGTTTCAAACTACAAACCTTGGATCCTCAATATAATCTCATCCATTCCCATAGTCAAGGATTGGTTGTCAAGATAGCTACTCCTTACTTCTTAACATATCTTCCTAGATTATAGAAAGAAGCATACAACATGCAAGCAAGATGGCCAGTCATGCAAACTAGAAAATAAGAACCAGAACATATCTTTGAACAGTACATCAACTAGAATTAATAATTTATAACATGGGAGATACTCTAGTGCCCAAAAAATGAAGCTATACTCACACATAACGATGAAATAGGTACAAGTAGTAAATCATGGAGTAAAACATGAGTAGAGAAGGGGGAACAACAAAGTAATTCATAGGAGTTGAAGAATCAAGTAGGAACTCTGGCTGGAAGATATAGTTTTGTCCTTCCAACTACTCCTACTCCAGAAACCTTCTCTACCAAGCAGTCAAGATGGAATGGAGAAATCATTGTTATAGTCCACAAACATTAATGGAGTAGAGAAGATGCTCTACCTTGAGTAACCACCTCATCTTCTCTAAAATTACCTCATTTCTCCTCTACTCTAATCACTAGTCAAAATGTCCTTCAAATGATGAGTGATAACCGCCCCATAGGTGTCCTTTCATTTTAAAAATGAGAGATGGTTGTGAAAAACACTACAGGGGGGGGGTGAATAGGTTTTATAATGATTTTAAAATTAAATCAACTACAATTGAAATTTGGAGAAGGAGACACGGCGTTTAGAGTGGTTCCACCCTTAGCAAAAACTAAGGGAGTTAGTCCACTACCCGGTTGTTCCCAATCAGGATTTTGAAAGTATTTGAATTTTTTTACCTCGCAAGGATGTTACATAAAATTACAAACACCTTCACCACCCTTTGGACAACCTTCACCCCAAAGTCGTCTCACCAACCTTGAAGCAGCCTTCACTTGAAGTAACTTCAAGCTGCCCCTTGAAGTAGCCTTCCTCCTTGAAGTAGCTTCCCGTTGAGACCTTCTAGAAGTAGTCCAAAGTCCGACGATCTACCTTCACCACATGAAGAAGCTCCAACAACCTCCTTTCTGCAGCCTCCAACCTAGGAGTAGTAAAGGAGAACAAAATACAATAAAAGGAACAAGATTGGAAGAAAGAGACAATGTTACCAATTGAGTATAACACTTTGATCCTATATCAAGCGTTTGATCTCCTAACCAAAGTGGATGGATGTGGATGTATAGTGGATAGGAGATATCAGCCTATAGGACACTAATGTAGAGCTCAAAAGAAAACATATTGCAAGTGTAGATCATCTTGTTTGCTCAGAAGGATTGAATCTCAAGTGTAATTGTGTATGCAAGTTGTATCTTGAGGTGTCCTATGGCTGTCCTATTTATAGGAGTGGTTTGCTAATGCTTGGGGACATTCTAGATACCTTCTAGGGTGTTCTTAGTGCTCAACTACCCGTTAAGTATCCACTAATTGCATTTTGTAATGGCTAGTTAATTAATTTTGAAAAGTGCAGACAGAACCATTTTCGGTCGAAGTATTTGTCGACCAAGAGTTTCTCGGTCGAGGAATTTGTCGACCGAGTGCGAGTTTGAGTCAATATGTTGTAACGTTCGATTCCAACTCCCAACCATTTTTCTAATTCAGTCTAACGTCAGAAGGGTCTATTCTCGGTCGAGGAGTTTGTCGACCAAGAGTGTCTCGGTCGAAGTTTTTGTCGACTAAGAATATCCCTGATTCAATGTATTTATTTACTAAGTGTGTGTATCAATGTGTAATTGTGATGCTAAATTAGGAGATGACCTATCTAAGTGTTGTGTGTGGATAGGGAAGATCGAAACACTTGATTTACATGATATGTAAGTACTTGTACATTACATACTTGTACAAGTTTTTACATTTGATTGCAATCATGAAAATAAAGCAATTTTAGCAAATTGATCTTCCAAGTCTTTGCTATCCGCCATCTTATATGCTTGTCCCTGAAATACTCAAATAGCAAGTTAAAACCACAAGAAATAAATGTTTGTCATCATCAAAACAAAGGGATTATATTAATGTCCAATTTAGTCAACAATCTCCCCCTTTTTGAAGATGACAAATATTTCCAAAATATAAATCAAGGAAATATAAATCTTATGAGTTTCATACCTGAAGTTTACCTTTTGCAGCCATTCTCTTATTTGCAAGTGTGTGCTAGCCGAGAGATCATGTAACTAATTTTACTTTATGTTATTGATTTTATATTATTTCTCCCCCTTTATCATTTCAAAAAGATAGCCATGCTAAACATTAAGTATGCCTTTTATTTCTCCCCCTAATTTTGATAATTTGATACTCAATGAAAACCACTTATTTTATGTCAAATTTAGCCACAATTTATTTCTTAATCATTTGCAAAGGATGTTAAGCCTTGAAATGATATGAGATCCTTTTAGATTCATGGCATATGTGTTTTGATTTCTCATCCATTTTATAAGGGATGTTAAGCCCTGAAAATGATATGATATCCATTTAGGCTTATGATGGAAACATATATTGATTTCTCATCCATTTTACAAGGGATGTTAAGCCCTGAAAATGACATGAGAATCCTTTAAGCTCATGAATATATTTAATAGTTTCTCAACCATTTACAAGGGATGTTAAGCCCTGAAATGATATGAGATTCTTTTAAGCTTATAGTAGAATCAATGTATGTATCTCTAACCAAATGCACGAGATGTTAAGCCCTAATTTGTTTAGAGAATTCCATTAAGGACAAGATATACATTATATTCATAAATATTGTAGACTCTTTTATTTTTATAACCAAGATTACTTTAAAGATACTAAGGTCATAAATAGTTTCAAATTTTCTTTATGATGTTTACAAAGTTTTGTGAACTCCTTAATCTTATAGTCAAGATAGTTTTTTTTTTATCCCCCTTAATCTTATAATCAAGATAATTTAAGGATTCTAAGGTCACAATAAGCATTATATCATAATAAGTTAACCTTTTATGAGAGCTATGCACTAAAATCTTGTTTTCAATATACTAAGATTGAGTGCAAGGAAATAATTTACAATTAAGCATTTTGTCAAGCTTATTTTAGGTCAACCTTGACTTCAACCTGGGCGCCCCTCGGTCAAATTTGTTTTCGATCGAGAGGCAATTTCTACAGATTTACAATTTAAGCATTGATAATGATCCATTTGATTTAATATAAAGCCTTTATGTATCTTAAATAGGCAGATATAAATTGAAAAAAAATGTACCTTAAAAAAATAGGTTTGATTCTTATAGTATTTAATGACTTGAAGCAAGATCTTTAATTCATATGAGTTGTAACATTTTTTCTCTTAGAACAAATGATTGATAAAACATAAATATTCTTTTTCTAAGAAAGATATTAAAATTAAACAATTTTGCTTGCCTTTTTCTTCATAGAATATTTCATATGCAAAACATAAAACTTGAAGTCCATAGTGAAAATATTCATGCATCACAAAGATGATATCCTTTTCCATAAGTTAAGCACAAGATAATCATTAACTAATATGTCAAGATGCATTTGTGCCATAGAGATTTACCTTAATGCAATAATGGCATTTTCAATTATAGCATCATCAATGAGATGAATCATTTTGATGATAAGAGCAATTTCTAATCACATGGTTTATATATAGATATAGACCAGGGATTATTTTAGACAAACCATGTGGAACACAATAATCACGATGAAGCAATAGAAACATATCCATAATTTCTGTGATTAAATTTTCTCAAAACATGATTCATAATTTTTAGATTTAAGATTGACCATGTATACTTAATCACCTTTTTCAAGAAAGTAGCAATTGAAATTTGATAACATTTGAATTTTTGAAGAAAGAATGTCCAATTTTGATTTGCATAAAGTTCAAAATCACACAAGTTGTAATTTGCACCAAGTTCAATAAGGATGTCATTAACATATATGTAATGATGCAAACTATTAATATGTTTGAGAAGTTTTGTCTTCAAAATTTATGACTTATTTTTGCAATAAAGCATGTCTACTTGCAGTAAGAGTATAAATTTCCATTCAACATCATTTTCCTTTGTAAGTAGCAACTTGAGTAAAATCAATCTTTTCCTCTTGTATACTTGATGGATACAATTTAATCATGAAAAGTATAAAGTTTTGATTCTCATATATTCTTCCTTTTGATTAGGATCATTCAAATATTTAAAGCAATGTAGTATATAAAGTTATTACCTACTTAAGTTAACTGCAATTTGAGTATCTTGTTTTTATCGAATAATTCTGTCAGAGTTTCACTCGGTCGACAAATTTCTCGACCGAGTGTGGTTCGGTCGAAATATTTGTCGATCAGCCGTTTATCAGGTTTTTGCAGGCTTAAGACAATAACTCTATCGATCGACTAATTTCTCGACCGACATTGTCCCGGTCGACAACTTTCTCGATCGAGATTGTTTCTGTACTATTTTCATTAGTTGTTTTCAATTAAAAACATAGATCAGTTTTACAGAATTATGCAAGTTAATGCTTAGTTTAGTTGAGATAAGACATTTGAATATCAAGGTAACCTTTTAGGTCAAATCTCAACTAATTAAATCTCTAGGTTTTGGGAAACCAAACTAGATCAACATCCTTTTTCTTGTATGGGCATGAGAAGGAATAATGTCCAAGACACAAGCAATAGTGACAACAAATGGAATCAATTTCATTTCTCTTTCTAGGAGGATTGTCTTTAGGCACATACATGACTTTAGTCTTGGGTACTTATGCCCTTTTCATTCTAGTTTCCTGATAGAATTTTTCTTTGGGTACATGTATGAACTCGATATGTGTTCTTCTAGGTTTAGGTTGATGATGTTTTTCTTTTGGAACATATCCTAAACCTCTTCTTCCAATTTGACCAAAAGAAACCTCTAAGATCTTATCAAGAACACTATTGTTCTTCAAACTACTAATTTCATTTTGTAACTTAGTAATTTCATCCATTTTCTTTTTAATATTCAAGTTTGCTTGATCTAAGTTAGATGACAAACTATCTCTTTCTTTTACAATGGCATCATAATCTAAATGAGTGCATAGAATAGGTTGAGTTTGAAGATTATTCAACTTAGCAAGTAATTCAACCTTTTCTTGAGAAAGAAGATTATCATTTGTCTCTAGAGTAAGTAACTTCATATTGCAATCATTAAGAGAAGATTTCAATGTAGAATTTTCAGAAGTAATACTTTCCTTTTCAGAAACAAGTTCACTTAACTGATCATATAATTCTTCATTTGTTCTTTTAACTCTTTTTAGTTTCTTTTTACAATCAATATATTTTTCATGAATTTCTTGAAGACTAACAATTAAATCTTCTTTTGACAAGTAAAAAAAAAAAATACCTCTTGTTCTTCTTCATTTGTAGTAGTAACGAAACATTGTACCTCTTTATGCACCTCTTCTTTCTTTGACTTCCTTGGACAAATAAGTGTTGTGTGTCCCGTTCCTAAACACCAGCTATAGCTTGTTGAAGGTTGGTCCAAGTTTCTCCTTTGCTTGAGGTTGTAGACACCACCACCCTCCATCTTCAAGACTCGATTAGAGCTCCTTGAAGCCTGCTCTGATACCAATTGAAAAACACTAGGGGGTGAATAGGGTTTTATAATAATTTTAAAATTAATTCAACCAAGCAACCACAATTGAAATTTGGAGAAGGAGACACGACATTTAGAGTGGTTCCACCCTTAGTAAAAACTAAGGGAGTCATTCCACTACTCGATTGTTAAAACTAAGGGAGTCAGTCCACTACCCAGTTGTTCTCAACTGGGATTTTGAAAGTATTTGAATTTTATTACCTCAAAAGAATGTTACATAAAATTACAAACACCTTCACCACCCTTTGGACAACCTTCACCCCGAAGTCATCTCACCAACCTTGAAGCAGCCTTCACTTGAAGTACCTTCAAAATCCCCCTTGAAGTAGAATTCCTCCTTGAAGTAGCTTCCCGTTGAGACCTTCTAGAAGTAGTCCAAATTCCATCGAGCTACCTTCACCATCTCAAGAAGCTCCAACAACCTCCTTTCCGCAGCCTCCAACCTAGGAGTAGCAAAGGAGAACAAAATATAATAAAAGGAATAAGATTGGAAGAAAGAGACAATGTTACCAATTGAGTACAACGCTTTGATCCTATATCAAGCGTTTGATCTCCTAACCAAAGTGGATGGACATGGATGTATAGTGTATAGGAGATATCACCCTATAGGACACTAATGTAGAGCTCAAAAGAAAATAGATTGCAAGTGTAGCTCAGCTTGTTTGCTCACAAGGATTGAATCTCAAGTGTAATTGTGTATGCAAGTTGTGTCTTGAGGTGTCCTATAGCTGTCCTATTTATAGGAGTGGTTTTTCTAATGCTTGGGGACATTTTAAACACCTTCTAGGGTATTCTTAGTTCTCAATTAGATGTTAAGTGTCCACTAATTGCATTTGTAATAGCTAGTTAATTAATTTTAAAAAGTACAAACAAAACCATTTTCGGTCAAAGTATTGGTCGACCGAGAGTTTCTCGGTCGAGGAATTTGTCGACCGAGTGGAAGTCTGAGTCAATATGTTGTAATGTTTGATTCCAACTCGCAACTACTTTTCTAACTCAGTCTAATAGCTAGAAGGGTCTATTCTCGATCGAGAAGTTTGTCAACCGAGAGTGTCTCGGTTGAAGTTTTTGTCGACTGAGAATATCCTTGATTCAATGTATTTATTTACTAAGTGTGTGTATCAATGTGCAATTGTGACGCTAACTTAAGAGATGACCTATCTAAGTATTGTGTGTGGATATGGAAGATCTAAACGCTTGATTTACATGATATCTAAGTACTTGTACATTATATACTTGTACAAGTTTTTACATTTGATTGCAATCATGAAAATAAAGCAATTTTAGCAAATTGATCTTCCAAGTCTTTGCTATCCACCACCTTATATGCTTGTCCATGAAACACTCAAATAGCAAGTTAAAACCACAAGAAAGAAATATTTGTCATCATAAAAATAAAGTGATTTTATTAATGTCCAAAATAGCCAACAAGTTGCTCTTAAAATGTACAAAAATCACCAATGACATGGTGTGTATGTGAATAGATATGGTGTGTATCCCTTAATAGATGAAGGCTTAACTACACCACTCAATGGATACATTCCATGTCAGTTGGATGACACGTTGTGTTATTGATAATCGGTGAAGATCGAGAAGATCTAGATGAAGTCAACATGTTGTGTGTTAATACACACATGCCGTGTTGCAACACATGTATTTTGGTAAAATTTTTGAATTAAGAGACACAAGGTGTACTAGACACTTCATGTTCCAGCTCATCAGGGAGGAACATTATCTATCTGCAACTTCACATGTCGTGTTCAACAAATGACACACTGTATTTCTTCCAGAAATTCCCTCAAACATGTACAATCACTTGGGAACTCTAACTAAGGTCGGATTTCGATTGAATTAACCATATTTCCTCGTCATTATCATGTATATGTGATCAAAAACATAGAATGAGTAAATATAATTATAAAATAAGAAATCTAGTATGATTAGAGGCAAAATGAGGTACAAAGTAGATTGAAAATGCGCGAAAAAGTGAGCAAAAAGTCTATATAAAATGTGCACATCTGGCATGGAAAATTAAATTACCAAACAAGCAAAGTGCATCATAATTATCAAAGTGGAAACTAAAAGGATTTTGGTGTATGACAACCATTTGCTAATAAGTAATAAGGAAACTTAGTCATGTTAGCTACTATGAAGGTCGTGAATATGTACTCTACTTTAACATTAGACCTAGAAGTTCTGGGTTGTTTCATATATATGAGATACACTTTCTTCGTGGGAATGTACAAAAACCACTTGTGAATCATCTAGTTAAAGGGAATCGACCCAATTAACATCAAACCCAGAAAATCGATTAAAAAGCTATACACAATTCCTTAAACATATAGTAATTTATAAAACTCGGTAAGCATTCAGGGGCACACAAGGGCCACAACCGTTCAAAATAACAAAATATGTATTACATAAATGTATATGTATATAATTTATTATCCTTATATATGATAAAATGTTTGACAGAATGTCACTGGTAGCGCACTGGTTATGTGACCCCGTCCATTTGGGTGGTCGTAGGATTGAGCATCAAGCCACACATCATTAATTTTTTTTTGTAAAACTCTTACATCATAAGGACAAAAAGAAAATATTACCCACTCAAACAACACTTGTATTTGTAGTGGGATGATTTATCTTTCGGAGGCTGCAACACTGGTTTCTGATTCCAGACTCATCTGATACATATTTTTAAATTTTTTATCTCATAATAGGTAAAAACAAAGACATGGCTCATGTTAACATCATTGGTCTTGGTAGTGTGTTGGTTTGGCTACAAGTGGCCACGTAATAGGTCATTGGTTCAAGTCACAATTGATACAAAGTATCATTTCTTACAAAAGCTACTATATTTTATATTATTCAAAGCATTATGACTCGTGATTGCAAGCAAAAAAACTAAATCATCAGCTTTATAGAAAATATAAAGTAAGTCCTCCAATTTTTGTTAACATTAAAAGAAAACTGAATGCTAGCTATATTTATAATGATTTAAGTTAATTAATGTAATTCTAAAAGTATACATTACACATATATCATATTGTATTTAACATTTTTGGCCTATTAGCTCATTGATTGGGCTCCTTGACGAGATTTGATAGGTCTTAGGCTTCATACCTAGAAATTTAAAATATTTCATCTTTTATTCTTAAGCTTCTATATTAAATATTATTAGAAATTACAAATAACTCATATTTACAATATTAGGGTATTACCGCTTTATGAGAAAATTTAAACTACACCCTCATTCTTTTATTAGTATTTGCTATTAAATCAATGCTAGATACAATATCATTAACTAAAGTCAATTATTATACATTCAAATACAGTCCAAAGTAACAATTATACTAGCTATGAGATCACATAAATTTTCAAAAAATACATCTTTTCATTTTAAAAATGAATTAACTAAGCAACACGTTTATGTACTTTCTTTTTTCATCTTCCTTGTAACTACAATCTTATAAGTCAACTTTTGCTTCAAACATTAGAATTGTGTACATTTTATAAATTATCTAGCAACATTTTTTTACTTATCGTCTTATTTTATTTGTGTAAATATTTAAGAAATTTGATCTAATCTATGTTCAAAACTCTATATTTTATGTAACTCTAAGCCACGAAGCATTTTTTTTCTTCTAAGTTATCTACTAATACCATTTGTTGTGGAAAAACTTATGGCTTGATTTATATAACTTTCACTTACATGCATCAGTTATACGTTTGTGTAATGATATTGTTATAACAATTGGTTATATAATTTCTTTATAAGAACTCTATGTATAATATGAACATTGTCGTACTTTATTCAAATATAAATGTACACATGATATTTGTTGTGCACTATAATATAATATGTGCAATGGAATTTATTAGAATTGTGTTGCACATTTGTCACTTCAGTAGAAAATGCCAAAAAAGTTTTTCCCCGTATAATGAACAAATAAAGCGTTGTGACGCAAAATACTATGCTTAGTATAGTTCCATATATGTTTTCTTAAACATGTATTTGAGGTAGACTTTGCACTCCAAGGTCGGAATTATAGCTCCTCCCATGTGCATATGGTAGAACACGATTGGATACATTGATTGCAAATATGAATGTTGTACAAATATAATTTTTTTATGAGAAACCATATATATCTTACTACCAAGATGGATGAGGATGAGGGTTCCTCCGTAAGTACATTCTTGGATGAAAGCTAGTTTATAGTTTATAACGTTCTCTTGGATGAAAGCTATCAGATTATAGTTTATAACGTTCTCCTCATCAACAGACTTGGTTTGTTGAATCAACACTACATTTGAGTTATAATTCACCATAATGCCAAAACACAATTGTAGCTAAAATCTTTATTTCGACATTTCCGTCAGGCCTGCTTACTTAGAGACAAGATCCCTAAGCAATTGAGTAACATTCCTTAAAGCTTATATTTGACTAATATACTGTTAGTACCAGACTTATAAGGCAAAATACCAGTAAAGAAATATTTTCAGACGCTTCATTCTCCAGCCACACTCTGAACAAATATTCCGAGGCTTCCTTCGACCTATACCCTGACTTGTGCCTCTTCTCGGCACCAACACCATTCCCCTTCCCATTTCAGTCTCCCACCTACATTCCCTTGCACTCGAATACACATGTTTCTTCCGCACCCCTCTTTTCTTCTGGTTCATTTCCCTTTCCTTCCCCTTTGATGCATGGCAAAAGCTCTGCAATCATCTGCTGGCCTTTATTGTCTTCCTCCACTAATCACAACCTGTCACTACGTTCGTCGTGGCCTCAGTAAGGTCAGAAAATGATCTGATGATTCTTTCTTATCATGATCTAGCAAAAATTTTATGAAGCTAGGATATGGAAAATGAGAGTCGGTGGTGATTATTGTCTCCATGTTATTCTGTCTTGGTCAACCACAAAGAAATCAAATTTTAAGTTATTTATCGTTATCTTTATGGTTCCTCCTATGTGTTGGGCTTTTCTCGTTTGATAACAATGTAGAAAAAGAAACTAATGATTACTGGTTAGTTTTCTATCTTTCATAAAAAGTACAATAGGTAATGTGTGTCTTGACTAACATCATCAACGTTTATGCAGCCATCGACCATGCTTCATCCACTTCTTAATTTTGCTACATGTTGAAAAAGTTTCTGTTTTCCATCTGTCAATTGTATGATCGTATTGACATACGGTTTGCGGGTTCATAACTTTTTTGCCGGAGTTATGTTATAGTTTTGTACAACTGATGCTATTAATTATCTCTCAATGAACACATAAAATGTAAAATTTTATAACAAATAATAAATATCATTTTATGATCTACGATGTTCACAACACTCCTTGATGTAGGAATGAAGGAAATATTAGAGAATTCCTTCAAGGATGAAGTAGAAGAAGCAACACCAAGAAAGAAACATATTGCTCAGGCGGCCATAAGTTTTTTTTGGAACCATCTGTTAAACAATATGATATGACCAATAATGTATATGAATGATACTGTGACATGGCATATGATGTATATGAATGATATATCAAAGGATATTGACTGATGTTTTCACAAACATGATACTCCATTATATATTTTTAATTGCATACATAACATTCAATATTTAATTAAATATTGTCATGCATTATATTCTGTTTCTTTTGGCGTACAATGAATGATGAGAATCATATCACAATATACTTATTTTGAATGTTGTATGTATTCAAAGGGGGATATTTGAAAGGTATTGAGATCTATTATAACTAGTTTGGGGGTACCATTTGATACAAGGTGTAAACTAACTCACAAATTCAATTTCTTTTGTTGAATGCTCAAGGCTTCTTATTGTATTGGCCAATAATAAGACATGGTCAACCACTATTGGCCATGAAATATTGTCGAGGGAATGTTGGTCAGGGATTGACCCTAGCAACCACTAAGGGGTCAGGGTCTAAAGATTTTGGTCAAGGATGTTGTTTTCGTCATTATCAAGTTCTCCAGTGGTATAAACTTTTGTACTAGGTTATTGTCCGTATATAGTAGAAGATTAATAATTCATTATTTCATAAATAATAAAGCAAAAATTCATCAAGAATGCTACGAAGAAAACCCTAATCGTTAACAAAATTGGTAATGTTACTGAATAAAGATCTAGGGGAGTTCTTCAATCCCATAAAATGTTTTGTCTTATTAATGCATTCATGGATTTTAGGAAATTATTTCTTACAATGCTTCCCATCTTAGCTACCATTCAAGAAGTCCTTGAGAACTATATGGAGTATGATTATAAAGTTTTCTATATATTATTGTTGAAATAATGAAAGAAATTATTTCTTGAGTTTTTTTATTACAATTTGTGCTTCTAATCTTGAATTTGTGAAATTATTATCTTCGTATGGTATCCTTCTATATTGATGTTGTAGAATAAGATATACATTACAGATGGACTTTCATTTTATAGTCAAAGTAATAAACTTTGTCATAGAAACAGATTTAAAATTAATATATAAACTACGTAAGTTACAATATTTATATAATAGTAGTTATTAAGTCATGTGTATCAGAAGTGAGGGTAATGTTTCTTATATATTATGAGTAATCGAAAACATACAAGATGAATGTTATCGAAGGGAATTTTAGTTGTTACTTTTAAGTAGTAGGCATTGAATTATAACCTTTACAACTTCATTATGGTCCAAAATAACATGATGGATGATCTCATATCCAATTTTGCCTTGGAGTAGCCTCTTAATAATTAATGGAATAAGGATCCAAGAATTTTCAATCTATTATAGTTGATTATGTTCATACATAATATCAAAATCTTCAATTGTTCATCATAAGCCTATTAATCTTGTATGATGTTATGCAAAGGAATTTTCCAAGTAGTATATAGGTCCCCTACCTAAAATAACTGGTCTATTCCCAACTAAACTATGTGTTTGTGTTTTCTCTCCATCAAACCATATTTGTAATGTACATAAGTAGAATACCTTTAGTGTATAATCCCTTCAGAGTAAAAAAAATCAGTGGATTATAAAAAAACACATTGCCATTACAAGTTTGGATAACTTTACATCTTGTATTAATAAACTTTATTGACGTTGTAAAATTGTACAAGTTCAAAAAAAAATCCATACTTGTTCCTAGTGGTGTAGCATCAATGACTTATACAACAATCATCAAAGAATGATTTATGTTTTAAATTATTATCTAAATAAAAGGTCCATTTCCATGCAAATCAAAATCAATAAATTCATATGATCTATAAGAATTTCTATAGGGGTTGGTAGTGATAGTGTCTTAATTCTTACTCAACTCACATTTATTACAAACCGTAGTACATTTTAAGGTTTCTTATACATAGTTTCTATACATATTCATCAAATAGCTTTTTTCTATTTATGTAGTTGTAATGACATATGAGAGTGTTTCAATAACCACATTCATGGTCGTACCTTAAAAAATAGCTACGACTTTTAGTACTCAATATTTAGTAGCGCTACATTGGTAATTGTTACATATGTAACATGTCCAGGATGATTATTATATCTATATGTATGAAATATAATGCCCTAATAGTGTCCTAACTAGAATTTCTATATAAGGGTGTTTGGCACAATAATATATATTTTTATCCTAGTGACTCAAGTGTGACTGCATTTTTGTTCCTTCCCATCTACATTCTCGCATCCATCACATTGTAGTTGGTAATGTTAGAAGAATGTGAGTGCACAATGGAAATACATATAACCTTTGTGAGTGACACATGTAGAAGGTCATCCTTATCTTGGTTAATTATGGTCATTTGACTAGGGAGGTGATGATGTTGGGACTAATTTTCTTACACTGCATATATCCTTCAGGATGACACTTGAGTGTTTTTAAGGGTGATGTTCTAAACTAATTTTTCCATGAAGGGAGTATTATTAAAGGGTTTTGTATCTAGGGAGCCAATGGACTTTTACAATGACTGTTGTACTAGAATGAAACTTTTGACAGTCTAAAGTGTTATAACACTGAATCTTATTATGGAAAAAGAACTTTGGGAGCATGTGGGGGAAGGAATTAATCATGATCTTTGGAAACAAGCACACTTTTACATTCTACACAAAATCGATGAAGTTGGTATGTACATCATCAAACACATCGATCTTATCAAAAGAATGTATCCTCAATTCAGTTCAATATGGCTTGCTCGAGAGCATAATTGAACATTTATTAGATGGTTTGAAAATGAAGTCTTTTGTCAGCTATCTCAAACACCGAATGATGTTGTTGAAACATCAGATAGCTAACTTTTAAACTAGAAACATATTCTATATCATACAAAGGGTATGTCATTAATATATTTTTGTACTAAATAAAGTGTCAAGATAAAAGTAGTTCAGTCAAAAAATAATAGGGTCATCATGCAGGATTCTTTGCCATTTTTTTCTTGTGTGAAGGACTGTATACCATGAGATGCTAATATGTTATATCATAGTGTCATGGAAGATATATTAGAATTTGTCTACATCAAAATTTTTGAGTCCCTATTTTTAAGTGTATTGGGATGCTAATAATAAAAGAGTTGTAGTGAATGAGTTGGTTTCACATTGGGAAATTTGATAAGAGTGGAAAGAAGGATTAATCGATACATCAAATGCAAAGCACATATTTATATTGATAACCTGACAAATAAAAAGCAGACTATCATTCTTCAGGGAAAAAGGTAGTTCATTGCAGACCTTATTAATGAACAAGTGTAATATGACAAGTATGATGGCTCCATTCAATTGTAGGTTAGTTTTTCAAGTGTAAATGTTATATTTAACTACAATGATCACTATAGATGAATAAGCCATGTTAAAGGAATTTTAGTTGACTAGCAAAGTAACCAACACTAGAGGCATGCATTTTTGTAAATCTATATTTTTATTAGTAAAACATGTATTTTTATAGATCTAACATTTTTATTCAACACCTTTTATAAATCAAATGTGCATTTTATAGTTCTATATTCTTTATCACTTATGTTTATATTTATCACTTATATTTGCAGATTGTTATAGCATGGAAATAAAAGAAAAAGACTCTGAGTATGATCACCACAAGTCGGTTTGTGTTGATCATCATGCTTCTAGTAGTGATGATGCTAAGAGCACTAGAGGGCCCACACTGATGCACTTTATATAGGTGATTAGGGACAAATAGGATAAGTTGGTTATACATTTTGATGACATTGGAGCACATATTGAGCGAAACCCCTAGTGATTTTAGGCCCTATATAGAGGGAATTGTCACATTATGGTGCCAATAGATATAGAAAGTTGGCATAAAGTTATTCTATCCTAAAATACCTCCTAGGGAAGGACATATATGTGAGGTATATGAATTCATAACAACCTTATGAATTTTGAAGTCTTATATTGTTTGCCAGTTCTTATAAAAATATAATTATTTTTTGTTTGGCATTTTCATCTAAATGAAAAACATTATTAAAAAATGTGGTACAACATGCAACATATGGTGAAGGGATTTCCAGACCAATCTTTACAAAAATTATGTAAATAATACTAATAAAAAGAAGGCCTCTACTGAGTAGTACACTTATGCATACCATGTGGTGTGGGACACATTTGTTGTATGTATGCAATCAAATTAGTTTAATGTATTAAGTGTTATAATATACTATGTGACTTTCTCTTATTACACTAGATTCATGCATTTTTATAAATCTAGATATATTTTAAGTTAGTTAGACTATCCATGACTCTCATAATGAAAGGAAGGAAAAGAATGTGCATGACCATCAATCGGGACCCACTGGTCATGCCTTGGATCACCAGATATAAGAAAAAAACACTTGTACGGGGAAGATTCAAGCACAACGACAACACCACCTCCACCATGATATGAGGTGTGTATTAATGTTAGATGACCATATATGAGAAATTTCCAACCCTATAAAAAAGGATGTGGCACACAAATAATAATTTTCAACTCTCTCAATGTCATATTCATTTTCTTCCTAATGGCTATTAAATAGCTATATGAATTGTGATTAGTAGGAGAACCATTAGAAAAGAAAGGTAGGAAAGTTCATCCCGACTAGATGCATGGATGAAGTAATAGTTTCTAGTATGGAAGAGCATCCCTCCTGCCTAGGGTGTCCGTACTAGTGTGGTCCTGAATCTTGTTTTGGCTCCTGCCAAGAGAAACCTGAATAGGTAGTATGATAAATAGAAGAAAGTACAAAAGAGAAAGAACTAGAAGTAAGAAGTTCATTTTACTCTTCTCAATCTCCTCCAATTGAACCCATTGTATGCCACTCTGATAATAAAAACAAGATCATAGTCGAGTCATAGAAGGTCAAGGGAGTAATCTGGATGATTGGTATAGAGTAGCCCAGTGTAAGTTTGTTACTATGTCAATAAATATGTTGTGTTATTGGTCTAACATTTGGTGCTATTTAAATTTTAGGTTGATAAAAATATAATATTGTTGCAGCAAGCAAAGTCTACCACCTTTGTGGTATTTTGAAATGCCTACCAATGTCCTCCAATGGAGTCCATGTATCTAGCCACCTTGTATATGGGGGAATGAAGACCACACCACTACTAGTACCTCATAGTAAATATAATATAGTAGAAATAGAGGGAGGTTCTTTGGTGGGTTGGTCCACAGAACCTGGTCATATGTGACAAGGTCAATTAAATTTCTCTTATATTATCAATTTTCTATATATTAATCTATTTGATACTTGAAAAAAATTAAGATATCCATAAACCTAAAATCCATAAGCCCTTCATTCTTCCTCAAAATCCAAAACCATCTCTAATTCTGTAATCCATGTTCAATGAGTTGGGATATAAATATTAATGTTTATTTTAATACTTTTCAATAAAAGAAAAGAAAAAATATGTTGATCAATTTTCATTAATGATTTCAATGTAGTCCAAGACTTTCATATTATATCTTCCACAAAGATATTTTAGAGTTATTTTGGAATTACTGTCTCAATACTTCCATAATAGAAGTACGTATATGGTAAGAATTTATCAATGCAATAAGTTCAATATATACTTTCAACTGATTTTAAACTTATATTTAGACACTACTTTTTGAAATCAACAATATTGCATTCCTAGTTCCTTCAATAATGATCATGGTGAGAAAAAAGTACAATTCTATACTTGAACATTTCTATTAATCATTTAAGTATTTTCATAGTTCTAAAAGAACATTATTCTAGATCCTTTGATTTTCGAGTAAGTTTCCATTATTCTATTTAATATCTTAAATTCAAATTTTTACTTATGAATTATCCTTTATAGAAAAATTATTTTTTGTTTGCCTTATTCTTGCTCACCGCTAGGCATTGGGAATGTTTGTTGATCATCTTGTAATTTTTTGACTATATATTATCTTATCCCATTGGCCAAAACACCAAAAGGACACAACCTAAAATTTCCATCCTTGGATTAATATTCAACCATTAACACATTAATGAATATGGTTTCACCATTAAAAGTTTACTTAGTCATCTATCTTATTCATTTAACTTATAAGGATATATAGGCATTCTTTGAAGGTGAATGATAGAGAATTTCAATATTGAAGACCATGACTATGAAGAATGTCAAGATAGTTTGATGGCTTAAAATCTTATGTCAACTCTTCTTATTTTAATCTATTAACTTAAATATAGTTCCTAACTTTATTGCCCTATACAAAAAAGGGCATGTAAATACTATTTTATGAAGTATATGGATGATATTACGAAGACATAATTGCAATATATTCAAAATATGGGATCATGTAATAAAGTCTAGGATTCTTTATAAATTTATTTCAATTGTATACATCCATATAAATACAGTCATATAACTAGATACATTTCTTTCATAGATGTTTAACACTCAGGGTTACACATTGTAGATTCTAGGTGTCATTTGAGAGGAGCAGATAGATTCTTTTGTAAAGGAAGTGAACCTTGTTGGAGGACTAATTATATATATCTTTAGAACTCTTAAGCTACAAATTTTCTATTGCATTTGACTAATATTAAAATATACTATTTCATCTCAAGTTTGGTTAACACAATCTTCTTCACATTCTAAATTCTTGTGAGTAATGTAGATATGTGTGTGAGTGAATGTATATTATATGTAGATGAATCATGATTCTTGAATTGTGTATGATTCGAGATTGGAAATAAATACATGCATGATTTGATGATGAAGTGATTATTTTATGTAATTAAGTGATATTTGAAAATAAGCAAATGATTTTAGTTTGTATATGTTTCTTATTGCAGGTTTGCATATGGCCTACAAATTAAATCTATAACTTGTAGGATTGGTTTTGTCTAATAAAATTTACTACAATCATATACATTATTCTACTGATAAGGTGAAATTTGTGGCCTTGATTTATCTACTATTAAAAATTAATTTTATCCAGGTTTCTACTAAGATATATACTCCTCATTAGATAATTATATAGGGTGAACTTTGTTGAGCAACATAAAAATCCTTATTATTCCACATAAACTAGGGATGCATCAACCACCATATTTGTCACAAAAGAATCGAGTAGTCCTACATATAAATGAGGAGAAACCTACACTACAAAAATCTTGACTTCTTGTGAAGGACAAAAGTACCTCATGAAAACTTACTATTATGAAGGATAGGGCCTCATATATGATGTTTTTCCATGAAACCATTTTTTTTAAGAAAATACCAAGTTCCTTATAGAAATTCGTTCCTCAAAACCATTAATAAAGTTATTCATGTCCTTTGTATTTGTTCACTTTCCTATTTACCTATAACTAAAGAAGACTAGTTGGATGCTCTTCCACTCCCTAACTCTTCCCAACTGGCCTTATCTCATTCCTCTCCTTTTTGTATGTCATTCTCTCATGGGGGTGGGAGGTCCCAGAGATAATCTCCTTGGAATTGTGACTCAGTTATCTAACATTCTGCTGGAAAGGATAACAAGTTCATCTTAAAGTGAATGGAGGGACCATGGGTGGATCAACCTATATATATATACATATATATATATATATATTGTTTTTGAAATTATGTATGTTAGTATTTCACCATTGAATATTGTAAAAAAATAAAATTAATTAATGCATAAGAGATACATTTCATAGAAAAAGTCCATGCATATACACTTTTCAGTTAACTAGTGCAACTATTCAGACTATATATTGAAGTTAATAAAACCCAATATAATCTATTTTGATGCTCTTAGTTGGCAAATGTTTGGTGATTGACATGTGTGTCACCTAAAGTTTGGGTGACTCACAAGCATGTCGTCTGAAGGTTGAGTGAGTGACATGTATGTCACCTAAAGGGTTGGGTTAGTGATGTGGATGTCACCTAAACAATATACCCCGGTGTATAACACATTTGACTGAAATAAATGTTACCTAAGGGATATAACCACGTCAAAATATAGATGACTCAAATGCCTACCACCTATGGAGTTAATCCTTTCTTAAGTAATGAAACTATTGTCATATCTTTTATACATATTTGTACAGATTATATGTGACTTGCATGCATGTCGTCTCATGTGTGTAACTATTTATATAAATGCCACTAATTCCCTATAGTTTAGTGTGTGATATCCCCTATAATAATCCATGCTCCACTTATGTGTTATTATTGATTCCTCTGAAATAGTTGAAACTAAATTATATGGAAATCAAATCTCAATTAGAGCAGAGCAACCAAGGGAGGGCATCTAACAAATAGACTCTAATGCAATGATAAACTTTAAAATATGGTGATAAGAGACCATCCATCCACTATAAAAAGGATCTATATTTTCTATGATATGTGTGCTGGTAGATCCATTCTTACAAGTGTAGGAATGTACATTTTTCTTACTAACCAAAAGTGTGGAAGCTGTGAGTGTAGAAATCTATTTAAACTATCTATTCAACATTATAGTTTGTGGTGCGTAAATTGCATGTTTTTTGTCAACATTATATTGTGTGGAACCTAAAACTGCCACACTTTTTATTCCATATCATATTGTGTGGCATCAAAATTATCATATTGTTAATCATGATTATATTGTGTGTCATCTAAATTTTCATGCTTTTTGGTTCACATAATATTATGTGGCATTTGAGTTTTCACACTTTTTATACACATTATGCTTTGCATCATCAACATTATCACGCTTTTATTTTTCTATTTTCCCATATTTTTGTGAGGCGTATAATTTTGCATACCTATTATGTGGAATTATTGTTATGATTTTCTATTTATAATATGCTTACTATGATTATCAATGAGTTTTTTTTAATATGATAGGATAAGTTTATCTATCCTATAAAGCATATGAAAAGTGATATATTTGGTGTGCAAAAAATAAAGGAATTTATGACACGATAGATATTGTTATCCAGAGTCAATCCATCACGGGTATTGGAAAAAAAAAGTGAACATACTATTTATATTGTGGTATGCACGTCTGGCAATCCTATAGTAGAGTTTGCTACCCACCACTCGAGATATGGGTAACTCTATGCATGTGGCCCATTATTATGAATATAAGGTTACTCATCACTCGATAAAGCATCATCATTAATTTTGAACCCCCTATTGTCCCATAAAAACACAAGATGAAGCCAAGAAGAAGCTACAAATATAGGCCTCCTCCCAAGTTTAGGAGAGGTAAGGAGAAAATTGTTGATGATGCCAAGATGATAGGTGATGAAAACCCTCTTGTGAGCTCTGTCCAGATGAGTGTGGGCATTTTGTCGTATAACTAGAGAAAGACACTCACGTGGCTCATGATCCTCACATCACTAATCTTGGGGGCTCCTCTAGAATCTCATCGGTCATCACTGACTTGGCAATAAGGGGAGGGGAGGGAAGGAGAAGGTGGCCAATGTTTAACACAACAAACCATTCTCCATGATTGTTCAGATGGAGGAGGATGTTGTAGTTGATATAAGATCCAATAGAAGTATACATTCTAGATAGATGAGGACCACATCCAAGAGCCAAAGCTAGAACTCGAGGAAAGCTACATGATCTAGGGATGGGAGTGGGACTAACAATGTTAAATAATGTTGTTGCTCAAATGGAATGTGCAAGGAGCCTCAATGGTGGGGACTTAGAGAGAGTTGAGTAAGGCGATAAGCAAAGAAAGAGTAGGTATGGTCTTGTGTCTGGAGACTAGAATTAAGAGGAAATTAAAGGGGAGGATTAACACCCTATTTCCCACAGGGTGGGTAGCATTGTCCAACCTTAATCAAAGAGGAGGGAGGATAGAAGTAGGGTGGAACCTGTTGATCTAGGATGTTGAACCCATCAACAGAACTGATCAGATGATCACAGTTAGCTAATGTAATAAAGGGGGAATGTCCTACATCATATTTGATATTTATGGTAAGAAACTAGAGTGCGGTAGGGCACAAATGTGGGAAACAATTAAAGGGACGACCCAAAATGAAGTCCCTTGGTTGGTTCTAGGAGACTTCAAGAATGTCAAATTGGCTAAAGAGGAGTATGGGGGACTCAAAGTATTAGACATAATCATGGCAACATTCAATGATACTATGGAGGCAGTTGGGCTCATCAAGTTGAACAGAATCAGGGGGCTGACCACATGGTCTAACAAGAAAAAACATGGTAGATGTGTAATAAGAACTATTGATAGAGCACTGGTTAATTAAGCATGGCTAGATATTTGACCTAATGTTGTGATTAAATTGGGCTCAAACATTTTGAGCGATCATTTACAGATGAGGATTGATTTTACTACAAAACAGCATGTACAACACCCACTTATATTCCTATTTATTTGGTGTGAATGGGATGGTTTGAAGGAAGTGATTGAAATGAGTTGGGAGAAGGAAGTTATAGGAAATCCTCTTTATAGGCTACTAAAGAAACTACGACACACTAAGAAGGATTTGAAGACCTCCAGAAAAGAGAAAGTCAACCTAACTAACTTACTATATGAAGCTAGAAATGAATATGAGGAAGCTTCTACCAAGGTCAGATCACAACCCAAGAATGCAAGTGTCATTGATAGAGAGAGGGAGACTAAAGGGAGGTTGAGAAAGCTGAAGAAAGCAGAGGAGGTGTACTTTTGGCAGCACAACCACATGAAATGGATTTCTAATGGATACCAAAACACTAGGATGTGCAACGTAGTAGTAAAGAAGAAGGAGATGAAGGATACAATTCATGATTGCATTAATGAACAAGGTCAGGTGGTGGGTAGTAAGGATGATATTTCACTCAATGCTACCCTTTATTTTTAACAAATTTACAACCAATCTGCTATAAACCATAATAGCTATGGGGATCTTATTCCTAGAAGAAGAGTCAATGATGAAATGAATTTAGTTTGTGTTGACCAACTACAAATGATAAGTTCAAATCAGCTATCTTCTCTATTAATCCTTCAAATGTGCTCAGATCTGATGGGTTTAACATGAGTTTTTTTTCAATATAGGTGGTATCTTAGTGGCATGGATGTTAATCAAGATATTAGGTGATTATCAATGGAGGCAACATGGTGCTGGTAGTCAATCATAACTTCATCAAGCCGATTCGCAAAAGAAAGGATGCAAAAGAGATGTCTAACTATAGACCAATAGCTTGATGTAACGTCCTATACAAAATCATAGCTATCTTCTTACATGTAGACTTAAACGTGTTCTACCCCATGTCAGATCCAATAAGCAAAGTGCATTTATTAGAGGGAGAAGACTATCTGATAGCACCCTTCTAGTAGCTGAGTTCCTTACATGGTTCAACATCAACAAGGTTAATTCCAAATCTTGCATCATGGTATAACTAATGAAGGCATATGATTATGTTAGCTAGAATTCTCTCTACACTATTATAAAGTCTTTGAGGTTCTTAAAGAGATGGACACAGATGATCAAATAGTGTGTTAAAACACCATCATTCTCTATCTTGATAATGGAGGACCAAGTCAGCCACATTAAAGCTAGAAATGTGTTATGATAAGGGGATCCCTTGTCCCCACTCTTTTTCACTATAGTGATGGAAGGACTTACAAACCTGATCAACTCAGCTGAAGAATAGGTCAAACCCTTCAAAGTCATATGAGTTAAAGTCAAGACACACCTCATATTTGTTGATGACACCATGTTGTTCTCTGTTGTACATGTTAATAGGTCAAAAGAGTACTATCTTGTTTTAGGAAATTAATAAGGATCTATATGAGCTCCATCAAATACAGGGTGTTCGTCTCAAAATCTTGTGACTTCAAAAGTGACAGGCTCAAAATTGCAATTGACCTTAAAGGTGGGAGGCTTCCAACCAAATACCTTGGGTCACCTATTGTAGGTGGCATGGGATTGTTCAAGGATTTCAAATCATGCCTAGATGAAATGAGAAGCAAGATCAATAGATGGTGCAAGATAAAAATGTCCAAAGATGGGAGGCTAGTCCTAGTAAGGATGGTGTTACAAATTATGATTTAGTTTCGAAGGGAGGTTTGTGAGGCTTCCCTAGTTGTATCTGGCTCTATGAGGAAGATTATAGCAACTCTATCTGAGGAGGATGATACTATGGTGTTTGTAGGGAAACCATGGCCCAACCCTTACCAATGACGGTTTTAATATTCTAAATCCACTAAAGATCATCACCACTGGTCAACTCAAGATGCTTGATAAGTTGTTGAGGGACAAGGATACTGCTTGTTTTAGGTGTATGACTAGTACATATGGCATAATACCTAATGGTAATGATCAACACCCTTCTAGGGTGTGGAGAAACATGTGTAGTATATGGAATGAGGTTAGGTGCATGTATTGTTGATGAGTATGATATGGTGTGTGTGGTGAACCAGAAAACGATACCTTGGATCGACATTGGTACATTTTCTATTGTTATTTGGTATAAAATTATGTGGAATTGCTACCATTTTCATAAATGGATAACAACAACATATATGGCCCTCTTGGGGAAGCTTTCTACTAGGGACCATTTGATAAAGTGGTGCATCCTTGCCAATGTGGAATGTCTTCTCTTCAAGAGGGGCAATGAGAGACATTCCCATCTGTTCCTTGAGTGTAGATTCACTAGGTACATATGGGTTTCTATTTTCTTGAAAAATGTTTGGGGCCCTAACAACAACTACATGTTGGAGGATATCATGGAGTGGATGCATTTGAATCTAAAAGACTAACATAGTATGACATTCAGGGTGTCTATTTTGCTGCCTTATATGTTTGGGAAGAAAGAAACAACAGGGTCCATGGAAGGAATAGTCGATCTGAGACTAATCTCGTTCTAAAAGATTAGTGGAAGACATTCCTAATCTTGTAAGAATATTCTGGGTATTTTGTAACTAACCCTATTTATATATTTAGATATATATATATGTTGGGTTTTCATATGGTATACTACCCATCTTGTCTTTGATGTAAGCCTGCAAGGCTCTTCTGTAATTAGGGTAGCCTATGCCACCTCACACTTTGGCAATACATTTACCTATTTAAAAAAAAAGAATATAAGGATAAACCTTTGACTGTTCGAGTTCGTCAAAAACTAGTAGGATGACGCCTGACAAAGATCAAAGTAACAAAGGCCGTGTCCATGCATAGATAAAAATTAAAGTGGCCTCTAGAAAATATGTAAGACATAAATAAGGCTATGTACCAAGCCCATTCAGACTACTTCAACGTCCAGTTTGATGCGGAAATACTAAAGTACATTGACGCTATGGTTTATACAAAAAATGAATCAAGGGATTACCATGGAAGGTAGAGGAGATAACACTTAATTTAGTTTGTTTAACTAACATACAAAGAATGAAAAATATATAAAACTAAATTGTCAATATAAAACTTGTTTCATAAATTTAGATTACAATTTTTATAAAAATGTATGCTTCATTTGAGATATCATTACTTATATAAGTATCCCTTGTATTGTATAATTTTCTTGCATATATATCTATGTCTTTAATATGAATCTCCTCCTAAATCCAAGTTTCCTTGGTATTTCCAATCAAATTTATTTATATTATTTTAAAATTTCATCTAAGTTGTGTACTACATTTTTCAAATTTTCTATTCATATTTGAGAAATTTTCCTTCAAGTATCAATTTACCCAAAGTTTTTCCTTAATTTTCATATTTATTCCAAGTTTTCAGATTAATTCATGCCAAGTCTTTTCAATTATCCTTGTCTCCACTTCGGTTATACGACAAACAAGTGGTAGAGAGTATACATACATCTCCCCCCTTCACTCTCCTTCTTTCCTCATTACTTTGTCTAACTAATCATGTTGATCTTATTTCATCCCCCTCTATTCTCATCATTCCCTTCCTCCCTACCAAACATGTTGACATTATTTGCTCATTGTTGTGTCTAACCACACCCTTTTACTTGCACCTTTTTACGCATTGGGTAAATGGGTAGGGAAATGGGTAAAATGGGTAAAGAAACATGAAGGCAGGTATATCACATTTTCAAAATTACTTTTGTATCATATTTCCTTTATCAAATACAAGACACTCTTAAAATTAGTTTTTTTATAATGATGATTATCTATTTGTAGGTATACAACAAAAATATTAATGTTTCAACCCAATAATTTTATTAAAAGCAAGCCTAACCTTTTTAATATATTATTTCTAATTGATGAATCTATTTTTCTCTCTAATAGATGACTATAAATGGAATGACATGGTACCCATTGTTTACTAGTGTTTTAGAGTCAAAATAATAGAATTAATAAAGTAGTGGTGTTTCCTGTTGGAGTTTATAATAGAACTTAACACATATATTATAATATGAAATTATTAATTCAAACTTATAGTAATGGGTAAATGTGTGAAACAAATGGGTTTAAGCTTCTCCCTTACCCAGTCCTCTTTAGATGAGGTAAAGAGAGTAAAAGAGAAATGTGTGGTGGGTAACATATGTATTTACCCTTACCCTATCCTATATGGTTTGGATAAGGGGTAAATGGGTATTACTCCACCCATTTATAGACCTACCAAGTATCTTCTAAAAGGAAAAGAAGGATTATATAAGATCACACTTTTTGCTAAAAAATAAAAAAATTTCGGTATCTTACAGATTGGAATTAAGACTAATACTTGTAGACATTGCCCTAAATGCATGCAAATTGTATGCAAAATTTATGAATAGGGCTCTCCATCCATCACCTTCAGAGATTCTTGGATCATAAGACCATTTGAAAAAGACAAGAACACGAAGGAAGGATAAACGTATGCAAGACAAATAATTTGCAAATAAGAAGAGTGATTACATTGAGGTGTGCATGTGAAGGAATCAATAAATTTGACAAACCAATCTCAATTTCTTCCAAATTTCATATGTAGATCCACATCTTTACTTATTTTATACATCTCTTGACACTTTACAATCTACCATCCCATCACACACATAATTATTCTATACAAATTTGTATTTTTGGGGTCCAAACTTTGTAGTAACCATGTATTCTTTAGAATCTCTATAGTTGTATATTTCTAAAGTATGATATATGTTTGGCATTTTGGAGCAATGCGTAGGAGAGAATGTGGAGAGGTGATAGGCAATGATAGTGGATGTGACCCTTCTATATGCCCACATTGCACTTGTTGGCTAACTCAATTGGTCAAACCTACCGGTTGTGAAGTGCAGGTTAAGTGATCAATCCCACTAGAGAGAAACAAGATGGACTGCTTTCTTACTTGATTCACCATTAAAAGGCTTTTAAGGTTTCCACTATAAAAAAGGAAATTTCGATATCGATGTGAAGGAAATTTTCATCCTACTAAAAGGTGAGGCCATCTGAGTTGAAAATTTGGGTTGATTACAACTTCTTTAGTTTATCCACATGACGAAGACAATTAAAATACCCATAAATAGACAAACATGAGAAGGACATGTCTTTGGGATTATGCCATATTATAAAACCCTCGAGCATCATTTGTGATGTATATTTAATGAAAAGTAGTCTATGCAACTCCACGTCAAGGGGCATGTGTTCTTTATTGTTATTCACACCCACCAACGACACATGGTGTTGAAGCAAGGTCTAAATTAACGAAACTCTTTGTTTTAATTATGACTAATCATTCCATTCATCTGTATCTAATGGTTTTACCCGAGTGATTTCATCATGAATAGACACACTTCAAATGTCTGAAATTGGGCATCCTAACTTGGAGAAATTAAATGATACATGCATAAAGATCAAGATTGAAAGATAGATAATGTCTACCATAGATCTTTGATGTGAATGACTTGTAACTATCGTATGACTTAAACTAAGCTTAAAAAAATTCAAGGGAACTTAATTCTAATGTTTAATCACTTCTTGGGCATTTACTAAAAGTGATTACAAAATTCTTATCTGTCGAGTTTGTCCTAGTGACAACTTACCCGACAACCTATTGGCTTTTAGCAAATGCCCAGGATAGGCTGATTTTTTCCTGGTGGCAACTCAAATGATACTTGCACTTTTACTTGTCATATAGTGTTGTCGGTCAAGTTTTACAAATACAACCCAGCCGACAACAATGTACTGAAAAGTGCAAAATACTATTTCTAGTCGTTGGAGTATTGCAAAACTAAAAAATATATCCGTTGGAACACCTAACATGGCTAGAATTTGTTAATAAGTGTATCTACTGACTAGTATGAAACTTCAACAAATAGGACTCCTTGGGCTTCAACCCATGGTTAGCCAATAACTATGGAGGTCCCTATATTATAGTTATGAGAGTTTTTCCTCCAAGAGCCTCCATCCACTCTCATAAGCTTAATCACTTGCTACATCCATTAGAGTAAGTAGTAGATTTATAATAGAGCTAGTCCTACAAGTATATCTTGTGAGGATCTCACTTCCTCTACCTCCCAATCTCTCTTTATACCATGAAGATGTAGATTCTCTCTCTTGTCTAAGATAGGTGAAGAAGACGAAGGGAAGGAGTTCCTTGGTGAAAGATTCTCCTTGGGGAAGGTGAAGTCAAAGGTTGAAGATCTAAGTCAATAGTGGGTAAATCCTTGAAGGAAGAAGACTCATTGTAATAGTGGATAAGACCTTAGAGAAGGTGAAAGACTCATTGTAAGTGTAGATAAGTCCTTCGTAAGGTAGAAGATTCTCCGTCATGGATGGGTAATCCCTTTGTAAGGTTATTATCTCTTTGATCCTTAAAAAGAATGCTAGGTACCCTTGACCTATAAAAGGGAGGTTTTATGTTGTAAATCTTATAATGCAATATAAGGAGTGAGACATGGTTCAAGATCCTAGAGGATGACCTCTCTAGGTAGTTTGGAGGTTGGAACCCCTATAAATAAATTGTGTTGTCTTGTGCTTGTTTAATGTCTCTCTCTCCCTTGATATGTATGTTTAGTTGCACTCAAAGTTAATACTTGTCATATTATCTTAAAAATATCTTAAAGGTCTAATAAATTTTGTTTAAGTGGTTTTAGTTCTATTCACCCCCTCTAGATCCCATCATTGATATAAAAATTGGTAATAGAGTGGGTCTTCTCCAAGCAATACTTTCAAAAGTGGGAGAATATGGGTGATTATCAAGGTGGGAGATACTACATCAACATTCCAATCTTTGATAGAAGAAACTTCCTATATTGGAAGAAAAGGTTACAATTCTACATCCAAGGATTAAGTCTTGACATATGGAGAATGGTGGACCTTCCATACAAGCTACCAGAGACAAATGTAGAAGAATGTGATGATGCTACTTTAAATAAATAAACCTTGAATGCAAGATCCATCAACATCCTCTATGTCTATCTCCCCCCCCCAACAAGTTCAACCAAATTTCTTCTTGTGACATGGCCTTTGCGATATGGAGAAAAATACATGTCACTTATGAAGGGAAATAGCAAGTGAAGCAAAGTAGAGTCTACATGCTCAATGATATTCCTGAGAAATTCAAGATGGGAAAGAAGGAAAGGGTGGCTAAAATGTATGCAAGGATCAACACCATTATAAATGGTCTTTCCTTCCTAGGTCAACCTATGCATTGAGGAAAGATAAACTCAAATATCCTTAGGTATCTCTCAAAGAGGTGGGAAACAAAGGTGACCACCAAGAGGAAGAAGAAATTCCTATTGAAGAGCTCATAGGAAATCTACAATCCTTTGAAGTGAAACTTGACAATCAAGAGGAAGAAGAAAGAGAAGAATTAGAAGAGTCCAAGAGAAAGAAGTAAGATGAAATCAAAGCCCATGTTGAATATATTGTGAGTCTAGATTCTCCAACCTCTCAAGTTGAATAAGATGCTATTTGAAATGCCTTCTTCCTCCAACTTTTGCTTCAGTTGTGGAAAGAAGGGTCACGTAAAAGAAGATTTTCCACAGGGCAAAAAGACCCATCATCAAAAGTGAAGAAAAGAGAAGTACAAGAAGAAGTAGAAGTGGCACAAAATCTCTAGTGACTCCTCCAACACAAGCTCAAGTTAAAGATCTAGTGGAGAATTTAGCTCAAACTATAGTGATGGTAGAGAATGTCATTTTTCTCTCATGGCTAGTTCAAATGAAGATTAAAATGAGGTAAATATAAACTCTTTAGATAAAGGATCTTTAATTGACATTATTCATGCTACTCGTGCATATCTTGAGTATGCTAAGCATAAGAAGAAAAAACTCAGTAAGATTGTTGATAACAAGCATTAAGAAAAGGATGATCTTCAACATTCTAACATTTTCTTGCAAGATGATGTTAATGATCTCAAAAAGTCTTTTCTAGAACTTGAATTAAAATTCAAGGGTGTTATGCCTATCCTAGTCAAGTAAATGCTCTTAAACTTGAAAATACTAGTTTACTTGATATGATTAAATTTCTAGAAGCTCAACCTCTTATGACTAGTTCTAATGAAGAGAATACTAAAATTATGAACTCTCTCATGGTTGGTATTGATGTTCTAAGAACTGAAATTGAGTAAAAAGACTTTGTTTTGATATGAATAGAATATGAGAGTAGTGTCTATCTCTGTAAGATTCCTTTGGTTGAAAAATAAAATTCTTCCTTGCTTGATAAAATAAATTTCCTTGAATCTTATTCTAGTTCTACCAGTAGAGAGATAATGTTGTTGCTCTTCATATTAAAACTATTCTTATATGACAAAAGGTCTTTTCTTAAAAACTAATCTTTTGCATGCTAGAGATAATATTAATAAATTGTCTTCTTCTATTACTTCTCTTATGCATGGCAATCATAGTTTGCGATCCTCTATGCAAAGATTCTTAGATGATAAAAATAATCTTAATTAAGTCCTATACCATACTATAGAACAAATAGGTAGAGATGGTATTGGAATTGATAGTAACCAAAGGATCAAAAAATACAAAGGACCTTAAATTTTCAATGAAGAGTCCTCTAGTTATAAGGCTATGAGATTATGTAATCATTGCAATAAAATTTGTCACTATGCGACATATTATCCTTCTAAGAAAGAACCCAAAAGAAATAGGTTGCTAAGCTAACCCCTCTAGATCCAAAAATATAATTGGGGGCCATTTCATCTTTCTTCTATAGGTCACTTATAAATGGATTGACATAAGCTATTGATTTGCAAATTGATTTCTAAATTCACATAAACAAAGAAAGTTGAGATGTGTATTGAGTGACAATAAATGGAAAGTAAATGGTAAGAATACATGTAGTGGTATTCTTTCTCATATCCAATCATAGCTTTCTTTTGACATGTTTGTATGCACCTTAGATATGGTTTTTGAGTTAAATTTGGTATAGTGTGATTCTCATCACCTTCTTGCTCAAAACGTATCCCTGATGCTTTCTTATTGATTTACAAACTTTTGTATACATGTTTGGATATGGCTTATATTTTATTATGTTTCTAGATATGTTTCTCTGAGATATATGTGTTTTTTGACATCAGTTGATTGTCGATCGAGTATGTCATGAAAGAAACTTGACCGAAAAGCACCAATCAGTGTGGAAAAAACTATCATCAGTTGAGAAGTTCAACCCAACAATTCGACCGACAATACTATACATTGAATATGCATATGGCTTTTTGGATGACAATTTCCCTCTCAACTAGACTTTCTCAACCAATAGCCTTATTCTATGGCACTCCGTTTGGTACTTCTATGATATGCATATTGATATGCTTTAATTTTCCTATCTTGCATACAAATCTATCTCTCCAATTTATCTAATTTGAGTATTTATATATCTTGCAATTAGTAATCTTGAATTGTTATGCATGTTATTATGATGATCTCTTTTAATCTCTTGGTTGTGTCTCAAATTGTTTTTTTTGTGCTCTAACTAGCTACATCTATCTTGTTGTATATAGTTTGATGCAACCTTAAGTTTCTCGGTGGTAATCATCTTCTACTAATGATACATGTTTGCCATTGAGTAATATCCTTTCATGCTTCTAAAATTTCATCTCTCTCTATTTGGATATTTCTTTACATCTACTCATAGCTTGTTATTAGAACTTGTGCATCTTTTTGTTGTGATATAGAACCTACTAGTAGTCCTAATTTGTTATATCATATACTAGTAGTCCATATACATGTAGTTTTAGTCTTATTCAATGGGTATGTAACACATCAATTGGTATCTAACTATTTGTATGCTTGTCTCTTGTTTCATAATATAGAAACAATCTTTGGGTAGACACACAACAACCCAGATGTCATAGACTTCACTAGAAATGACTATTCTCAAATTGACGTTTACACATCAATTGGTATCTAACTATTTGTATGCTTGTCTCTTGTTTCATAAATACTCAAGCTTGTTCCTGGACTTGCATATTTAATATATTGAGTAATTTGTTTGCATATCCTTACCTTGATTGTTTGCTAGAACTGCATCCAGGGTTGTTTAGATGCATGTATTGATTTTATTTATATACATTTCTTGGACAAGCCCCTAGTGTTTTTCTCCTCTACACTCCCTGATCTAAACAAATTGTTTTTTATCTCTTCAACCTCATCATTTTTAGAAATGACAAAGAGGGAGAAGACATGTCATGTGTAAAGGGGAGAACAATATGATAAGACATATATGAACTGAAGACATAGTTTCTATAAATTTTATGAGAGCTAATCATGCAGGAGAAATAGTATTAATTTAAGGGGAGTATGTGAACCCCATTATCATCAATTAAGGGGGAGCATATGAACTCAAATTCATTGAAACCCATAGGTTTCTCCAAGGTATGATTTTACTTAAATGCTTTCAATACATTTATGAAAATGGTTTTCATCTTCAAAAAGGGGGAGAATGTTGAGTCAAGTGCTAAATTAATCGAGCCCTTATTTTGATAACAACTAACCATTCCACTCATTTATGTCTAATGCTTCTACTTGAGTGATTTTAGAATGGATATACACACTCCAAATGCCCAAAGTTATGCATCCTAACTTGGATAAATCAAGTCATACATTCATAAAGATCAAGATTGAAAGATAGATGGTTTCATCCATAGATCTTTGATGTAAAACACTTGTAATGATTGCATGACTTGTAATTAAGCCTATTAAAAAAATAAAGAGCACTTGATTTTAATGTTTAAGATTTTTTTGGACATTTTTAGAAGTGATTACAGGTTGTCTTGTCGACCGAGTTTGTCCTGGTGACAACTCACGTGACAACCTGTCTAGCTTTTAGAAAATGCCCACGGTCGACCGAGTTGTCTTGGTGGAAACTCGACCAACACCTATACTTTGACTTGTCATTGACTTCTGTCAGTTGAGTTTCCCACAACAAAACTCCACCGACAACACTCTATAGGAAAGTGTTTTTAGTTATTGGAATGTTGCAAAACTCAAAAATATATTTGTTGGAACGCCCAAAATGGCTAAAATTTGTTCCTAAGTCTCTAATGGCTAGTAGGAAACCTCAACCATAAATAGGAACATTTGGGATTCATCCCATGGTTATCCAAGAACTATGAAGGTCACTATATCATAGTTGAGAGAGTAAGAGATTTGTAAGAGAGTCTCCATCCACTCTCATAAGCATAGTCACTAGCTACATCCATTAGAGTGAGTAGGAGATCTGTAAGATAGTTAATCCTATATGTATATCTTGTGATTCTCTCACTTCCTCCACCTCTAAATCTCTCTTTCCACCATGAAGATGATGATTATCTCTCTTGGTGAAGAGAGGTGAAGAAGAAGAAGAAGAAGGGAAGGAGTCCCTTGGTGAAGGTGAAATCAAAGGCAGAAGATCCAACTCAAGAGTGGGTAAATCCTTTAAGGCAGAAGACTGATTGCAAGAGTGGAATGTCCTTGGAGAAGTCTGAAGACTTGTTGCAAGATTAGGTAATTCCTTTGTACGATTGAATACTCTTGGTCATGAATGGGTAATACCTTTGTAAGGTTATTGGATCCTTGATCCTTAAAAGGAATGCTAGGTACCCTTGATGTCAGTAAGAAATCATGTTTTGCTTTGAAATTGAAGACATACATAGATGAGACAAGGAGCGAATGGATGCACTCAAAACTGTGCATGTAGGAGAAACCATGTTCCAAAAAAAACTAAAAGCATTGTTGTTTAAACATGATGAAAATATTTTCAAAATATATTATGCAATTATAAAGACCACACTCAACCTAGTGAGGTAGTAGCTCAGGTGATAAAGTATGTGTCTTATCAATAAAGGTACCTAGGTAGGAAACCCATCTTTTGAGACTAAAAAACAAATTGTCTCATCATGCATGCTAAGATGATGTGTGATTTAAATTCCTCCTCTAGTTGCAGAAAGCTGCGTGGGGGGGGGGCATTTTCACAGTGGGGTCACCAAAGTGGCTCCTCCGTGGGAGTGGTTCTAATGTCATAAAAAACAAAGAGCACACTCGATATAAACTAAAACAATTCTTATGTCTAAATGTATAACAAGTTAGTCTCTTGGGAACTAAAATCTTTTACATCAATATGTTAAACAAGAGGAAGACATTCAACTGTGGTTGTAACAAATTTGGACTCTTATATGTCTATCCAATGAGAACACTATTTTCATGTGCTATGCTCAAAATGGAACAAGTGATTCATGTGATGTAAATGACAATGGGGATTAGTGGACTGCTTGAGTTTTTAATAATGAACATTCATATGGGCACTTCAGATGATGTCTGAAATGATTTAACAAATTTGATCACTTGTACATTTCTTCCTAGAGGCTAAAGGTATCTATGTTACTCTCAAAGAAAAAAAACATATTTTTCATAGAAAACCAAAGAATCACACTCAATATTTTTATTTAACATTGTGTTCATGATTATATTTTTAAGGTTTTCACTAAACCACTTCATATAGTCTTTACTTATCGTATCATCCCATTATAATCTTATTTTGTGAAGGTAGGAAACCAATTTATCTTATCCTTTTAGACAATGATATTTGAGTGGTTCGAAAGAGTAAGAATGGTGATAAATTATTTGTGTTTTTTAAGTCTAAAAGTATTTTGGATTCCTTAACATGGTTTATATTATATTATCCATGGACCATATGATTTCCATTATATTATATGGTTTTTATGTTAGAAATATTCTAGTAAAAAGTTGATGGTCTAGTGAATGAAGAGTTGAATAAATTCAGCCCTCCTAGATAAAAGGTGTCAATGTGACCCCTTACCATTCAATAGTAGGAAGGAATATATTCGCAACCATGATATGAGATGATAAAAAGAGATGACCCCCTCAAGCCTAAATGAATTCATCTACATATATGGGTTGATATCATATAATTTTTATTGATGATATTATGATATTGGTAAGAATAAATCATGATAAAGTTTATACATGTAGAAAGCCTTGCATAATATGGGATAATTTCCACTCTTTTTATTTCATAAAGATACTTTTTTGAAGAAAAATGTCCAGATGTAAAATTACTAATTTTTTTAGTTAATATAGTTGATATATGTACACAATTACTTTGGCTTCTTTCATCCCTAGGGATATCAAACAATTTATTGATAACACCTAAATTTAGGTATTAATGTTGAGTTATTAACTAATAGTTTCATACCTATAATAACCTTGATATCCTTGAATAACTCTCGATACTTAGCTTTTTGTAATATATTCCTTTTTGAAGATATAATTGCTCAACTAGCCTATTTAATTGCTTGTGAACTAAAGAGACATCGACTCCCCTAATTCCTAAGATAAATACTAAAAGTTTTCAGACTGATCAATTGGTTTGTCCTGAAGAAACTAAATTGGTCAGTCAAGTTGGGCTGAGATTGGCACTAGCCATGAAAAACAACCACCATATTCATCAAGCTAATCTTATCAAGTGGATGACATAAAACCATCCCGAGTTTAGTGAATTCGGACATGGTTCGTGTTAATGATTCATCAATTTCCTTTGAGGGATAACAAGCAATGAACATCGACAAGTGAACCCTCAATTGATGAAACCCTGACCGATGATGTATATTGATGGTGTCCATCAATGTACAACTTGATCAGCCTTCACATTCCACAACCAATGCTATAAAATTGGGGTTTCTTCAAGAGCCAACCTTTGGTATGTCAAACCATGTTAACGGTCAAGCCATCAATGGAAACCATCAGTTACTGCTATACATGGTGCCAACCAATGAACTCTACTAATGGTGACTATTGATGACACCAACCGAAAACTTCACAGACTGATGGAAATAAATGGTGAATACACCAATGCATTAAGCCGGACCCAATTCATCTAAATTGATTTGTGTTGGTTCCTTCACATATCTAGCCATCAAAGAAAACATGCCCCAGTTCATCCAAACCAGGTCAGGTTTGCCCCCACTTATAGATAAAGTCAACTACCACCATAAATATCCCTCGTCGACCACTAGGTCAAGGTGCCCATATTTTTGGTCACAAATACTCCATCTTATATATCTAAGGCCTGCGAGAGCTAAGGATCTCACCATATTTCAATTCTCATCGACTCATGTCCATTTCCATCATCTACACCATTTCAATTGACTATCTCAATCCTCCACACATTTTCATTGGATTCCACCCTCTACCAAACAACCACAAGATAAACCAACCATATCTACAGAACCAAGGTGGAGTTCATCTCCACCCATCCACACAAACTCCTGATCAGTATGGAATCAAGGAGAAGGAGGCCAAGGAGTCTAGATGGCCAAAGAGGACAACACAAATGATGATATCCAACCCATCAAGAGGCTAAGGAGTGAGATCCACCTCTCCTCCCCGGGATAACATATTCCTCTTTCTCTTCCAATTTACTTAGTTTCTATTCAAACAATGTATTTCCATCTTTGTTTGGTGCCAACTATGCTTATATATGTCTAGTTGTGAGATCCTTACTAAATATGTATCTCTTTTAGGGCATGTTTATATACTTTGACCTTAAGCAAGTAGTTTGTATTCAGATCAAGCATTTTATCATTCTATTATCTCCTTTAGGTTATGAATTTCGGATTGGTTGAACTCTTTATTGCATGAACTTCCATATTTAGTAACCTAGACAGATTAGTGGTAACAACATGCAGAGGAGGTGATTTGGATTGAATTCTAAGGGAACAAGATCTAAGATAGGATTTATAGCATTTCGGAAAGGGGCATAGTAAAAGAATAAAAAATCTCCCCCTTATACCTAC
The DNA here is from genome assembly GCA_963693085.1 of Alisma plantago-aquatica. Classification (NCBI taxonomy): domain Eukaryota; kingdom Viridiplantae; phylum Streptophyta; class Magnoliopsida; order Alismatales; family Alismataceae; genus Alisma; species Alisma plantago-aquatica. Next base: position 749,177,776 of record OY856414.1, read on the forward strand.
TCACTAGTTTTGTTGTATTATGAAAAATAGTGAATAAAAGGCATAATAAGGGATAAAGTTTTATACCTTTTCACACACTAGTTGTTCAAAAACTAGGAATATATTTTGTTGGTGAAGAACTTGATCCTTTGGATCTATATCTGAATCGATCACTAAGAAATTCTGATATATCAATAAGAGATTCAAATCATCCACCAAGTTGTTGCATTGTAATCTTCTTTGTAGAATCTTGTTATCATATGATGGAAGTTCTTATCCAAGCCTATCCACATGTTTCTTGGCTTATACTTCATCCAAACGAATGAGGAAGAATGTGGTGCACCACCTTGGACACCAAATCAAATACGAAAAGGAGTTGTCAAAATGTTATTCATCTCAGAAATCCCTTTCCCTCCTATCCCATATAGTCTCCCTTTGGGTTTCCTACTCTCTTTCCAAGAGAGATATGATGCATAAATTGTCTAAAAAGTTGTCACAAAACATGTATCCAGCCCATTAGAATGTGCCCCCATACATAGGAGAGTCATGAGCTTGGAAAACTAAATTCCAACCCCTTTCCTAATTGCAATCCCAATAGTAGTCTTAATGTTGAAAGATAGTACATGAGTTCTAGTTGGCTGATCAGGGTCCTCTTGGGACTCAAAAAACATTCGGACTGGCCAACCAAGTTACACGATTGGTCAATTAGGTCATTCTAGTTGGCTTCCAATTTGAGATCTTCCTTGTTGATTTCCTATCGACTGACCTAGTTACCTGATTGGCCTACTGAGCCAGTCCAGTGCAAAATTCATTCAACCAATTGATGAGTAGTTGATCTATTGACCCAACCAATACGATCAGATAACAAGTCATTATGGTCACTAACTGATAAGAAATCAGCCACTTAACGATTCATATCCATTTTACTCATTTCTTTGATTGTAAACTTCAATTCCCTTATGCATACTTATGTGTGTAGCCCTTTAGGTTCATAATTGCATTGGTAATGATTTTCAAAATAATACAAGTAAAGATTGATGTCTAGCCACATATCATTGCCACCCAAATAATAGGAATGAGTTGGAGAACAACAAAAATCTAAAAAGTGATCAACATTTCCACCAACGTATAATCCCTTTGTCACAAATGCCCAAATTAAAACAAAGGTATGAAATCTCATCCTCTTAACATTTAATCTATTTTCCTTAAACTAGAGTAGACTATTCAAAATATTAAGAGTGCAATATCATATATTGACCCACATAAGCATGGTCAAGCATTCCATAGTCTCTCTTATTATGTGGTCATCATGTAACTACAAAGGAGACACAATTTCCATCTACATAGCTCACAATATTTCCATGTGTCACACTACATATATTAATACCTTTCTGGAAACTTTAATTGATAGCATGTTGGGCTAGTGGTTAAAGCACACTAAACAACATATATGACTATAGTGACTTCAAGTATAGGGATCATAATCACAATTGTCACATTGATATATGACTCAAACATCACATGACTTCCATGTGTCAATCTCAAGGTGGGTTTGTCTAGTGTGACTTGTTCTCTAGTAAGTACTAATGTATATGCATTGGTATCCAATATCATGACTAAAAAGACTTATCCATCACTCATCATATATGCTAGTCTTTTATATTATTGTTATTCAATACTATCCAAAATAATAACCAACTAGGGCTATAATAGGAATTAGTACTCTAAATATACATATGAACTCATGCTCAAGTTCTGAACCCAAACCATAAGTCATCCAGTCACAATATTCTTAGGTATTGATTATTTTATTCATTATCTCAATTGAAAAAAAATATGATAATTGGAATTGTCTTCTATTAGTAATAAAATTGAGTACAATCACATGATGTATTTCATGGAATAGAACCAATTTTCTCCCACTTTCACTAGAGCCAACCACTCATGAATCTAAATCCAAGTGATCTAACATGACCATCAAGCTTCAGTTGTGAAAGTGATTTCATCAAGGAAACATCAATGTTGCTTTCACGCGGTATTATGTAGATGTTAATATCTTCTCATTGTATGATCTCATGTGTGAGATGGTAACACCTTAGTATGTCCTCAAAACAATGATTTTATTTGGGTTCCTTTGATTGTGCAATAGCTTCATTGCTATCACATTAAAATATTATCGTATCTTCACTGGTTGGAACACCCCAAGTTCACTAAAGGACTCGACCTGTATTATACTCGGCCTCTATTGTAGGATCAACCATTGTTTGTTCCTTGGAACTCTTCTAACGTATAACTCTACTATTTAGACAAAATACTAATTCTAATTGCGATCCGTAATAGTCCTTGTCAATTCCAAAGTTTGCATCTGTAAAACCCTTTACAACCAACTCTACTTCACCACCATAAATTAGGAATTCCTCCTTATTTCTTATCATGTACTTAAGGATGTTCTTTATTGTCATCTGATGACCATCACCTCTATTAGACTAGAACTTCCTCATCATGTTCAAATCATACAAGACATTTGGGATCATACATATTATTGCACACATAATAGATCCAATTTTCAAGGCATATGGAATCTTACTCATGTGTTTTGACTCTTCTAATGAGCTGGGACATTAAGTTATAGAGAGTCTTAACCATGAGACATGGGTAAGTTTCCTCTCATAGACTCTTTCATGATAAGCTTCTTTAGCACCTTGTCAATTATATACTTTGGCTCCGTCCAACAAGCCTCCTAGATCTATTTCTTTATATCTCTATTCCTAATATATAGGATACTTCACCTAAATCCTTCATAGAGAAGGTATTTCCCAACCACATTTTAATAAATTGTTGAGTAGGTATGTCAATTCTCATCAATAGTATGCTACCTACATACAATATGAGAAATACAATCATGTTGCCACTAATCTTCTTGTAAATAAAAAGTTCACATTCATTGTGGATGAAACCAAACTATTTGATTGTCTCGTCAAAATTAAGATTCTATCTCTAGGATACTTGCTTCAATCCATATATTGACATGTGTATCTTACAAACATTATTGGCTTCATTTTGAGCAATAGATCTCCAAGATATGTCATGTATACATCCTCTATAAAATGCTCATTAAGGAAATAAATTTTAATGCCCATATGCCAAACCTTACAGTGATGATACGTTGTAATGGAAAACATGATTTTGATGGACTTAACTTTAGAAACTAGTAAAAACAAATTTAATATAGTCAATACCAAGAACTTGTTTGAAATGTTTTGCAACTAGCATACCTTTGTAGGCTTGTAAATTGCAATCCATGTCAGTCTTCTTCTTGAAGATCCATTTGCACCCTATGGATGTTACCCCTTTAGGTGGATCCACCAAGGTTTATATCTCGTTGGTGTACATGGAACACATCTCAGATCTCATGTCTTCAAGCCATTTCTCGTAGTATGGTCTTACAATGAACTCATTATAGGTTGTTGACTCATCAAACTCAATGACTAATAGAACATCTTTTTGAGACATGTGAAATCCATATCTCTTTGTCCCAAGATGTACCCTACTAGACCTTCAAGGTTCTTGTGTTACAAAATTTGAGGTTCCACAATAGTTTGTGATTGCTCTCATTCCTTATCTACCTCCAATGGTTCAATGTTATCTTGTTGGTCTTGAAATTTAATTATGTTCTATATTCTTTGAACTAGTTCCTCTAGAAATAAATTCAATTTCAAGGAATATAGAAATTTTGTCAATAAACACTTTGTTGTCATATGGAATATAGAAGTAGTAACCCTTAGATTCCTTAAGATAAGCAAAAAATATACCTTTATCCTATTTGGGTCCAATCTTTTCATAGAACTTCTTCTTGATGTACGATTCACCTCCATGAACTTTCATGAAAGTGACATTTCCCATTCCATGTCTCATGTGTTGTCTTTTCAATGGATTTGGAAGGTACTCAATTAAGTCTGAATGAGGTGGTTTCAAGAGCATGTCCCCAAAAGGAAATTGGAAATTTACCTAAACTCATAGTTGACCATACCATGTCCAACAAGATGTGATTACTTCTTTATAACACAATGTTATGTTGTGCTTCTCTAGGCAAAGTCCATTGTGATATAATACCACAACCCCTTTGATGGGTCTCAAAGTCCTATATGAATTATTCATTGCCTCAATCTCATCAAAGTTCTTTAGTTATTTTACCAAGTTGGTTTTTACTTCATTCATAAATTCCTTACACTTTTCAAAGGATTCTGACTTGTGTTTAATTAGATACACATTTCCAAATCTATTAAAGTCATCATAAATGCGATGAAGCATTGATATCCACTTTTTAAAGGATTCTGACCTATGTTACGTATATGTGTCTCAAGATCTAATAAATAAAGACCATAAAAGATAATAGAATTGTCATAAGATATCTCAACTTTTGGGATTTCAATTTGACCTTTTTAAATTAAATTTTTTGAACCATTGTTGTATAAAAAAGATACAAAGATAATGTTTCGACTTATGGTAGGTACACAATAGTAGTTCTCTAACTCTATTACAATCCTGTTGGGTAAAGATAAATTGTATGTTCCTATAGTACTCTTTCTCCATTTGAAATTCATAGTTCCACCTTTTTCTTCAAGGGTCTACTTCTTTTTACATTTTATATATTTGACATGTAAGATCTACATCCAATATCTAGTACCATGATGAAGAAGTAAATAATTTTATTTGTATAACATATATACCTAAAATGGAGATCTCTATTTTGGTGCCCCATGGTAGATAGGGCAATTTTTCTTCCAATGTCTTGCCTTATGACAATGGTCACAATTGGCTCCTTTAGTCACTCATTATTTTGCCTTAAGTGAAGAAGACTTTTGGTCAGATTTAGAACCTTTCTTATATTTACCTTTTCCCGTCAGCATTCCTTTTCCTTTGGTGATCACCGACATAGATTTGGGCTTGTCTTTCACTTTCCTCTTAACTATTCTTAACATGCCAAGCATCTCTATCAATGGTTTCACAAAAAATTTCATGTTGTAATTCATGACTAATTGTTTGTATGAATCTAACAAAGATTGTTGGATTATATCTATCGCCAAATATTGAACTAAAGGAAATATAGTCTTGCAACACTTTCCACATACCCAATTAATATGAGTACATGGGGTTCAACTGGATCACCTTATGTTATCTTAAACTTCAAAAAATGCCTTGGAGACATCATACTCTCCTGCCTTTCTCGTTCTTGGTGCATATTCTTGAGAAGTGTTATCATCTCAATAACATCCATATTATCATGTTTCTTTGGAATATCATGATCCATAGAGCATGACATTAGGGATTTGGTTGTATGGCATCATTAGAATGCTTCTTATGAGATTCCCTTTCCTCCTTGGATGCATTCAAAGTTGATTCATTATGTACTATTATCTCAAGGTCATAGAGCTTGCTCTCGTGTGAGAACAATTCTTTACATCCTAAACCAGTCACTAAAGTTATTCTTATGAAATTTATCTTTCCCAAGGACATAGTGAATAATGTGTGTTGCTTGTGTTTTCCATTGATCTACATAGTATTTATTTGCACAATTCAAAAAGTTGATTTGAAGGTCTTTAATTTCAAAAAATCTGATTTCAACAGACATGATTTGGACTTTAACCAATTATGATATGATATTTAATTAACATTGATATCCCTCACCATTATATTTTAATATTATAGTGATAAATCTTCTTGTGATCTAAGATTCAAAATGCATAAATTCATGAGTCAACTATGGATGACCACTCACAACTTAAATACTAAGTTACGTAACAATTACCAATTGCATCATATGCAATTTTTTGATAGATGGTTGCACAATTCCATGTCAATAAATTATCATATAAAATATGTGCCATCTTTATTCCTCTATGGGCTTAATATTATTAAGATATCCTAATCAAGTCCAACCTAAGGACAATACATTATGATATGCATCCTTCTTGGAAAACACACATACTTATTATCACACCTCCCCAATGTATACGGTGCACCATACTTGGTGTCTTCACACTTAGTCGAACAAGGTTTCCATGTGTATTACACTTAGAAGGCATCTTCAAAATTTGGTAATAAATCAAAGCATATATATATATATATATATATATAGGATTCATCATTAATACCATGTGGGTAGCTACCCATTCCATAAATAGTTGTTTTTTCCAGAGTTTTTTACTTTATATGTGTATAGGGCTGCTTTACATTCTTAATAGTTATATTACATGCATATTAGTGATAGTTTTTACATATGTACAATTACATTTCTAGTCTAGAATTTTTACAATGTAATTTGCCCATTTTTATCACTTCAGTCCGATAGTAACTTTTTATACAGAATAGTTACTCTTTTGTCTAAGTGGTTACTTTTCTAACCATATACTTACTTTTTAGGATGTATGGGTAGAGAAACCTTAGTTACCCATGAAGACAACAAATAAAACCACATATATACATATATATATATGTATGTATGTATGTATGTATGTATGTATGTATGTATGTATATATGTATGTATATATATATAGTGTGTGTGTGTGTCTTTGTGTGTGTGTATGTATCCAATCACCATTACTTATACATTATTATACATATCATAATTTATAACAATCACCACATGCAACTAGTATGACAACTTGATCCAACAAGTGTTGTTGAAAAATGTTAGAGAGTCTATTTAATTAATTTTTTTAGTCTCTTTATTAAATGGACTCAATGGTGTATGGCCCATTACCATTTGTCTTGAGTTTGTAAGCTTCCCCATTATTCTATTTATAGTAGAGGGGGATTTCCTATCTGTCAATAAGATAAACTTGTACAACCTCTACACAAGTGGAGTTCCCCCATCATGTTATTTATTCACATGGTAATAGAGCATATATCCTAATTTGGGGAGAAAAAGAGAGATCCTCCATCTATGAGCGGTCGTGGTCACCTTTTGTCTTGGTCACCCTCCAGACATCATCTTGACCTCCATGGTCATCCCATCTCTTCTTCATTTATGAAAATCCAATCTTTGTCCATCTTGGCCATCATCAACCAGTGTATACCTGAGTCCTATCTATCTGTCTAGTCATTACATCCTGACATCCTCCCTAAATCCATGAGCCAATTGTTGATAAAGACACCAAATTTCTAATCTAATGCCACACTAGTGGGTTCCATTTTCATATGATCGAAGGTCTCCTATCACTACATGGACCTTGGAAGGGGACTGGATCAACATGAAACTTCCCAGAGCCAGTGGTGCCAACCAGTCACACGATGAAAGGTCGCCCCTTTTATGACATTGTGTTGCCATTTTGTATTTTATATCCTCATCATCTTCTATAGAACACAAAGTAGTGCAGATTTTTTTATTTGGGACTGCTCCAATTTGTAAGAGTAGTATGGTCATCAATATCGCAAAGATACCAATTTTTAAGAGTAGTATGGTCATCAATATTGTAAAGATCCATCGTGATTAGAAATTGATAGATGACAATGTCATCCTTTTGGGTTGTCATTTCTTTTACATATTACTTTATGATCCTAAAGTTGGATCCTTTTGTTAGTTGGGTGGATGTGCTATGTTGATTTCCTTTAATTCAATACAGAAAAAAGGAACATACACAATAGTAGAAAGTTTTTGTTTGCTAGATGAATGTCAATGACTGATTATTCTAGGAATAAAAATGTCTATGCATCAAGTAACATTGTGCTTCATCCAATTTGTATATTGGTATTTGACCAATCTTTCACCAACATCATAAAGCACCCCATAACAAATAAATCACTCAATTTGACCAGTCTTTGATCAGCTTAATAAAGCACTCCCTAATAAAGCTTCTTAACATTACGACTATCAAATGAAAGAAAATGGCAAAGACTTTGACAATCGTTTGATCAAAAACGACTTGATTATGACAAAGAAAATCAAACACCTTGTGCTAATTTATAAAGCACAAAATATAAGGTGGACACCATGGTAATTTTTTCCATCCTCGCCTGACAAATTTCTTTCTCCACGTACTTGCATACATAGCCTTTGTCTCTACTATTATTTTTAACTATCCACCTGAACCACTATCTTGACTCTTTTCCTATTTGGCATGAAGGGGAGGATATAGGAAATGAGTAGAGGGGAGGGATGATATGGAGGATATAATAAGAAAAATTTAGTTATGTCTCCCTATGGATCTGCATGCTACTTTTGTTGCTAACATGTGATGTTACTTTTGCTACTATGTGAATTATTTTACTGTTATTATTTGTCTTCCTACCTTATGGAGGATATGTTAGGATCATTTCATTATCTATCTCGAGTATTGTTATGAAGTTATCTACTTCACTTGTGTTATTGATTAACTGATTTCTATCTCACAAAGTCATTCTTGCTACTTGAACTATGTTTAGCACATTTTACTTGTTGTTTTGTGCCTTTGCACTATCTTTTGTTCAAGCTCTATTTGCATGTTTGCCCTTTTTTCTTTCACACATCAACCACTTCTAATACTGTGAACCAACACTCTCAGAACTGTGACGTCTTCCACTGGATGTAAATTTTATGAAGAAGGAAGGTGTAAATTTTATGAAGAAAGAAGGTGATGAAGATCTCTATCACTGACTTACAAGCATATGACGGAGTTTCCTACTTTTTATACTATTGGTAGTCATCCTGTAGTCCTTTATCTTCTTGTTACTTTACACACCGGTATTTTATCTTGTTACATCATCTACTTTCTATTATTGTGTTCCAACATTCTTTGGTTTGTTAGTGCCTTGCATATGTTGACACTTGTTCTTATGTTTTCTTTCTACCTCAACACTATATCTTCCTTCCACATGTTGACTTCTCTGATGTGTACCAAAACCCTTTGGACTTTTCAATAGTGAACCAACACTCTACAGACGTTTCTACTATGGACCAGTAGTCTATAGATTGTGATGATAGAGAATGTGATATAGAATCGGATGCCTTTTTTGTTGGGGTTTACTACTAATCTAGATGTTGTATCTTTTTTATCAAGAACCTTATGCTACCTATTTGCAACCCAGAACATGCTTTAGATTCAATTTGCTTGCATACCTACATTGGATTATCTATTAGGGGGGAGATTTGAGTGTTTGTTTACTTTATTGATTATTAAGAGGGACACATTTTCTAGTATGGGATTTTTACACCTACACCCCATGATAACCTCTAATCAAGAGATTATGTCATAAGTTGAGGATTTAACATGATATAAAGATCACTCCTAACTTTTTCTTTGATTTCAACTCTTTGTTTCATCACATTCAATCACATAAACTAACTATAATAGGGGATTTAAAAATTTTAGTCTAATTTGATTTCAAAAATAAAGACACATGTCTAAACATTCATTCTATTTCTCACACCTTCATGTACATATGACATAATAATTACATATATTCTCTAATATTAATAAAACATAGTTACACATCATCATTTACAACTCTCTTAACTCTATACAAGGACCTAAAGTGACAAGAACAGACCAAACTTGACTAATTTGATAATGAGCTCTTGTGGAAGATCTACTCTGCATTGACATTCTTCATATCCACATGGTTTCGCTAAAAAATTGTAGGTAGAGGGGTGAGCCTACTCACTTAGTGAATGAGTACTTCATAGAAATAGTTTAAAGTGCACATATAATCAGAGATATATCATTAAGCAACTAAATAAAAAACATAGAAGTAACAAGCTATAAAGGAACTTAGCCATTCACAAATACATGTATGGCATACTACTCTAGATGACTACAAAGAGTAAATCAATCATTGAATATTGTTGATCAGGCACAAAGGAAACTAGTAATTCAGACACAGACAAATAGCAAGTTACCCTAGAAAACTCCAAGGAAATAAATCAATAACTGCACACACATGATTAATATCATATTCATCTTATTATACCCTAAACCCAGAAGAAGTGTACCACGGCATGTGAAAGCATCATAAAAAACTACCATATCACTATAAAAGTCTTAGAAGCATGCACAGGTTCCCAATCCTATCTCTCGAGTAAGACCTTGTCTACAACGGGCCTCGCCATGTCTAGATCTTGGAAACTAATGGGAGTGATCAAATATCTTGACTCCTCCTCTCAACCTAGGTACTTAGGTGGGGATTAAAAGCCCTTAGGCTCGTTATGCACTAAGGAACCAACTGAATATGTCAACTTATCACCGCAACTCGTAACAAAGGTACCACTAACATACATGGTTCGAGTTGGGTAGCACACAACTGTAAGGGGTTCGCCCTACTAGTCACGACCCTAGAATGAGTTGAATTAGTGTTTCCACACCATTCAATGAAATATCATGCATTAAGAATAACCTTGAATAAATAAATTTATAATGATAAAATAATCACATCAGTTGAATTTCATGATGTCTATATGCAAACTTCTAACATTCCATTCATCTAGGGTTTCACCCTCTTAATTAAGATATCAATCAAACACTAATAACATCAAATGAAATCCAAGATAGTTACATGTACTACCTAATCAGATAAAATAATCATTCATAAATAAGAAGATTCAAATTGGCAAAAATATTTATTCGATTATACATCAATTTTAAACATAACTAAAAAGCCTAGATTTTGGTATATTCATGTAACCTTTGTAATAAATTTAAGAATTCTATTTTAGATTATTTGAATCCATTACTAATATGATTTTATCATATGAAATTCATCACAGCTAGAAAACAATCCATTTCTAGATCATCTTTCATAAGTTTAAGCTGAAATGAAAATTTAGGGTTTGTAGTTGCATACTAAGGAATTGAAAGTCATTGTGGATTAATTAAATTTCGTGAAATATATTGTTTGAAGGAAGTACCCACTCACCTAAGGTTTGAAAAAAAACTCAAAAACATAGCCCAAGGTCTAAAATTCTAGAGTCAATATCAAACTCCTAGAAATCCTTCCATTTTTCTTCCTTCCAACTCAGAAACCTTAAGAATGGAGAATTTTGGAGAAAGAGTGAGAAATGGGAGATATTTGATACCATTTCAAATCAAATCAGAGGAGGGGTGAGATCTTGACATGTGAGAGATGAATCACCAAGAAAAGGTATATAGGGATGGAAAACTTGATTTCATTAACTCTAGGAACCCTGGCTTGCCATCTTCACCACTTTCTCCTTACATACCTTAAGTCTCCCTATCTCTCTAGGATTGCATGTCTCTAATGAATAAAAAAATATGGGATCTCCTAGTTTATTTGGTTACTCATATAGAGTAATTGAGTTGCTTGGGTCAATTGCAAATTGACCCTAGTTATACTTTCTTTTATTTGAATAGAATTTGTTGTCATAAAAATGAAACTGTAAATCATTTATTAAATAGGTTATTGATCCTCCATAAATTATGAAAATTTAACATTTTAATTATCACATATTTTCAGAGATCTAGTAGAAATTTCACACATTTCTGAGATACCAATAAATAAATAAAAATGAAATACAATACTATTAAATAACAGTCTACAACATGTCGGTAGATGTATAGTTTGATTGAGAAAGAGACTCGAAGAACATTCAAATATTATGATATTTTTCAATAAAACGCATGATTGAGGTATCCATATTATATCCAAATTTTAGGTAAATACAAGATACATAGAAAATATAAAAAATCATTTTCCATACTACTATAACTATCAATTTTTGTTATATACTATCAGAACCCTAATTTTGGTGATTAGGGTTTACACTTCTCAAACCCTAACCCTTCAAAATAAAAACATGATTGGAGTTCCTTATTAGGTTTGAAACATCAAAATTCATCTATCATAATTGATAAGGTTTAATCAATGATCAATCTAATTAAGCATGTAATCATCTAGGTGAACTCTGGTTTACCAATTAAGCTCAAACATACTCATCACAATCTTTACCCCCTTAAAAGATTTAGTCTGCAAAACACAAATATTTTTGACAAAGCAAAGGGTTTCTAATAAAGTTCTAAAATATTATACGTCACTAAATTCTTGTATTTCTTATATGAATTATATTTTTTCAACATTGAGTCCTTTATTTCTCTTCCAACCACAACAATTTTAAAACAAGACCTCTTAATGACAACAAAAGAATTTTCTATGTAAAAATCAATAATAGGAAAGAGAAAGAGAATCAACAATTTTCAATTCTATCATACTCTCTTGAGGTGTTTCTTAGTACTGACAATACAATCCAACCATTTCAATTCATATAGTTCAATCTATACTATTATTCTGCATCACATTAGAGTTACTAAAGAGAGTTCGCCTTACTGTTTGGAATTTCACTGTTATGCTAATCTAATAGAAAAGCATGCATAAGTTCCAACATTAGATTTAACAACAATTGTATAATACTGAGCTAAATTACTAGTATGAATGAATAAAAACATAGTGCACTTTTCATTTAAAATATTTCTTATATATGTACAATAGAAATTGTACGTGTAAAAGCAACTTCCATCCCTTGATATACCTTCAACACATTATACATCTAAAAATAAATTCATGTATAACTGAAAGCCCTTTGTATCTTACTTCTTTCTTATTAATTACCACTTACTTCTCACGTATCCTTCTCATTTTGATCATATAGAATAAACATCTCCAATATTAAAATATTTGATGTAAGAATGGATTATCCATCATTCTTGCTATTATTGGAAGAATTTATCTCAGGTCGCACATTTCTCATGTTACACTTCTCCTTTTTTTTAAATCACAAATTTTACATTTGGAATATGTTTCTTATCCCCCATTCTTATTTATTTCCATGTTGTTATCTATCTTTCACATTTGCTACCTTTAAACCCTAAATTACTATCACTTCTAGTTTCTTAAAATATTACTGAACTTAGGATCTTATTTTATAGAGATGTTAGTATCCAAGGTCAAATCACTACTGACATCCCTTGAACTAGTAAGAACCCTAAACATTCTAGGGTTTGATCCTTATCAATCAGATCTGAAATATGATGTTATTGTGACATGATTTTACTCCCTTATTTTTATATGCAAACTTTATCTCTCTTGTGATTTACTAAACTCTTCCTTATCTTTACCACTTGAATTTTCTTTTCTGTTACTTAAAATTTATGATAGGTTACTTTCTTTATATACCCTAGTAGGGTTTCATCATGATATTATGTGTCATTAATAAATTCAATAGATGTGTCTTCCATGGTGATTATGTATCTTTTAAAACTCATTTGCTTATTACTTCATTCCTTTGTTATCTCATTAAGGAGGATGCACAAGAGAAGATGACTTTGTGTTTTAGAACTCTTATCTTCAATCATTCACTTAACACATTTCTCATACTAGGTTTAATTACTCATCATCTAAGAGATTAGACTATTTAGTACATTATCGCATCTCACAATCTCTCTCTTTTATAATATATATTACTCCATGCTTCAAACTCTTTCTTATTTTATGCTACTCTTCCACCTATTGTCATTGACTTATACTCATCTTATGATCATGTTGCTCATTCATGTGAATGATTATGTATTTCATGTCACATATATTCTAAATCAATATACTCCCTACTGGTTTCGTCTTATGTTTAATACATTACATGTCCATTGTTTCAAATCAAATGGCTCGGGTAGGGATCAAACATAGTTTCTCTTTAAATTTAGACTTTCAATTTTGAATATAATTTACCTTTATATAAATTGTTCATTTGTTTAGCTACACCTTTGTTCTTCTTTTGAAACTAGTTCCATTTCATCAGTAAGAACCTATTGAATACATATGATAGGAACTAGGTCAGAACTCTATAGAGACTTTTGAATCAAAAGATAGTAAAGATGAATGCATTAAATTTCATAATAGAAATACACATTCTAGACTCTTGATTATATCATGTAACCCTCTTTTCTTAATCAAACTCATCATTTACATCAGTTTCCTTTTGTTTCATTTGAATTTCTTGTCCTAGTTTTATAATTTGCATGTTCCTCTAGCTTTATTTACTTTAATTGTTCTAAAAATTCTCCACTTCTATGTACTTGTTGCATACTTAACTCTTTTCACCTATTTTCCCTTTGTTTTGGGGTACATAAATGCATTTTCATCGATTATATGATCCATTCCTCATAATGAATTCTTTCTATCATATATTGTATGTAATTTTATCTTATCTTTCTTGTATTTCATATTTAGAGACTTCATGTAAAATTGATCATTAAGCTTTTCTCCAAATCCTAGGTCATTTGATTTTGATTTATTTTGTTTTATCTCTTTATTTGGCATACTTTACTATCATAAGGATTTCACGGTCCATCACTTGCGTGTGTCAGAAAATGATCTTTAACTCATTTCTTCTTTACTTTCATTCATTTCAAATAGAAGAAAATGACTCAATTAATTATATGATACAGGTCTCTTTATCCATCATTTCTTATTCATTTTATATAATACATAATAATTTGTACCTTGTATCTATATTCCCTCTTCCTTCACTCCCAATTTAGAATTTCTTATTTGAGGCCCCAAAGCTGGATCATAGATATCAATTCCAATTGATTCTTAGCTATTCCAATCTTTACTTTATATTTTTGTATCTTAGTGTATATATATGTACATTTCATTACATTTTTAATTTACCTCTACATAGTTTAATTAATCTTATTAGATTAATAGAAAGGAGTCATTAGATCCCAATAACACATCCCTCCTGTTGGACCACGTCAAACATGTAGCCTAAAGCCAAGAGATACTCAGGAATAACAAACTCCTATTTATCTCAAACATCTAGAAAGAATATATACTTAGGGAAAACTCATTTACAGATCTATGGTCTACTTGATACATAGAATGTAGATAATAACTGAAGTAATTTGTAGTGTACAACAATCTTAAAGAACCACTAATATATTTTGAAAATAGAATACTTGAATTCTAATATATAAGAGCGTTTATGTTATATCCAGTAAAAACAACAATATAAATAAAAGGTTTATCACATTCTATCTTTCTGCTCTTGTTCTTTCATTACTTCTCTGGTTTTCTAACCTAACATTTCTAGGGTTTCTATCTATCCCATCCTCCCTCTTCATACCTGGACAGGGCATCCAAAGAAGGATCGACAGAGTAGCGTGATATTGGTCAACTTAAGTATTCAGATATCGGGCTAGGGTATCCAAATACTCAGACTTCCTAGAGCTATAGACCCATAACCTCCTAATTGCCACACTTATGACTCTAACATTCTATCCTAATGTTCCCTGATGGTCCAACCTAATCTTTGATACCAATTTGTTACACCCACATCCCATGATAACCTATAATCATGAGATTCGGGCATAAGCTATGAATTTAACATAATACAAAGATCACTCCTAACCTTTTCTTTGATTTCAACTCTTTGTTTCATCACATTCAATTATATAAACTAAGTCTACAAGGGGATTTAAAACCTGATTACTATAATCTAATTTCAACAATAAAGAAACATGTCTAAATATTTATTCCCTTTCTCACACCTTTATATGCATACAACATGATAATCATATATATTGTCTAATAATAAGGAAACAAAGGTACACATCATCATTTATATCTCTCTGAACTCTTTACAAGGACCTAGAGGGATAGGAATGAACATAACTAATTTGATGCTTAGCTCTTGTGGTAAATCTACTCTGGAAATGACATTCTTTAGATCCAATCGGTTTCCCTAAATTTTTTTTGAGTATAGGGGTGAGCCTACTCGCTCAATGAATGAGTACATCATAAAAACAATTTAAAGCACATAGATAATCAGAGACATATTATTCAGAAACTAAATATAAAGTAGAATAATAACAAGCTATAAAGGTTCTTAGTCATTCACAAATATATGTATGGCATGTTACTCTAGATGAATACAAAGAGTAAATCAATCACTAAACTTTTTTTATCAATAAAAAAGGAAACTAGTAATTCATAAACATACAAGTAGCGAGTTTCCCAAGAAATTTCAAAGGAAATAAATCAATAATTTCACAACTTGATTAATCTTGCATCCATATTATTATTTTGTGAACCCACATGAAGTGTACCACGACATGTGAAAGCATTTTAGGGAAATATGGTGATAGAATATGTAGCAGAAAAAATAAAATTTATAGCAATATTTCCCATAAACCAGCGAATCGTGTCAAAAACTACATAATGGAAAGGATGGTTTTGAGGATATACCTAGTCCTGGAGAAATTCCAGCAACATACTCCTCATCATTATGCATGTGCAACTACCTTGTAGTTGCATTGGGACTTGTCTAAGGATCCTCCATGGATAGAAAACCTAAATGCCATCATTTGTAGCAGCTCCTCTCACCACAGACTGCTAGTTGGATTTGTCCTCCTTAGAGATGGGCAAAAGACACCTCACCTCTAGAGAAGTCCAGTTGGACCAACGTAAACTCCACATTGTGCTGCCAAATCCAATGGGAAGGAGTTGTCCACTAGTATCAGCGTACTAGTCACCGACATGCTCTCCCATAAGTGATTGTCAGTTGTTCTCTCCCTCGCTATCCCTCCCTTTATAGGTTAGGACTTGCTTGGGCTCTCTATTGGTTACAACAAACAGAGAGGACAACAATTTTCAGAGTAATGAATTCTCAATTGTGTGTCTTGGGAAGCCCCCAGTACCCCTCTATTTATAGTAGAGGTTAGGGTCACGGTTCCCAGTCAGTGTAGGAGTAGAAGGGTCTAGAATTATGAATCTCCTAGAACCTACGAACTGCAAAATGGTCATTTCACACTGTGAAATGGTTGTCTCATGAGAAAACTGGTCATCTCTCTTAGCAAGATGGTAATTTTGTGCAATTTCCTATTCTAAATCATATTGGTATCCAATGCCTGATTAATGTTAAACATGAAATCATCATCAATCCTTGTTCCAATCGAATTGTCAATTGAATCGGCAACCTAAGAAACGAACTGGTCATCTCACACAGTAAAATGGTCATTTCACAATGTGAGACAGTCGTTTCACAAGTGAGATGGTTATTTCACTTGTCCAGTTGAGGCAAAGTTCAACCAATATTGATTCTAATTGACTTAACACTCCAACCAATCGTCTCAACACTTGAATCGGTTGGTTCAGAGTCCACTCAGTCAATTTTTAACCTTAGTTATTTAATTGAATACCTAAACACCTATAGTAATCAATCTAAACATCATTCACAAATAAGCTCCATTAATCCAAGTGTATCCTATGTGTGTGACCCTATAGGTACAGATTTATGTTGGCAGTGAATGTCCATAAAAACTTATGAAATCACAAGCAAAGAGAGGTTCCTAGTCACACATAATTTCTACCCAAGTAATTCGGAAAGTTGGAGACAACTTCAACCAACAAACTGTGATTAGTATTACAGTGATCGTATAGTTCCTTTGTCCCTGATATCCAGATTGAACTCAAGGCATGGAATCATCATCCTCTCAACTTCAATCCATGCTCCTTGAACTAGAGAAGATAGTATGAGATGCATATGAGTTCACATATCAAATTTTCAACCAAATTAGTATGATCGTACATTTCTCAGTCTCACTTATCAAGAGGCCTTGGATATCAAACTCCTGTTAGAGGGACAAATCCCATCTACATCACTCACATTCAAATTCTCATGTGTAACAACTACCCAATCATCACCTTTTTGGAAACCCTTATTTTAGGATTATGTTTGATGATGTCAAAGTATATTGAACGACATGTGATGAATGTAGTGAGTTTAGGTCTAATCACCACTATCACTATGAGAGATGATTCTGACTACCATTCTATGGTCCCATGTATCACTCTCATTATGGGTCTTTCTGATACACTATTCTCTAACATGTATCTATGTGAGTGACTTGATATCATATATTATGACTAATGAGACTCTGTCATCATTCAACACACACTCTAGTCTTATGTATTATTGTTGTCTATTTTGCTTCCACAATAATATCTGACTAAGGATATAACAAGAATGTATGTACTCTTATCATCAATATGATCTCATTGCTTAAGTCATGTACTTGAAGGCATACGTCATCGAGTAACATCATTGTTTAGACATGTACTTACATATGTGTCACCATATCATGATTAAGACAAACATAATATATGAAATTACCTTTATTATTATCAATTCATGTATTTAATGCCACATCCCAATCATCATATGATTGTCTCTCTAGGCATACATACCAACATACTCCCACTTACACTTAGATAAAATCACCCACGAACCATATTCCAAGTGATCTTAACATGTCCATCATCTTTCTTCTATGCAAGTGCTTTTATATTGGGTTTAGCAACATTTGCTTCATGTCATTATATTGCAATTTTTCACATCTCTTCATTGTATGACTAATCGTATGAGATGGAAGTGTTGTAGTATGCTATATGAGATTCACAACCTATCCAGTAGCTCCATTGTTGTCATTAGTATTTCTACTATGTCATTAATGGTTGGGGCCTCACACAAGTTCACCCATCTGAACTTCTTGATCCATACAATATCCTTTGTTGTTCTTATAACATAGAGATACTCAACTTTATTTTGTAGATTTGACCAACTGTCATTAGCTCAGAACCCTTTCTATCTAACAATTCTCATTTAATGTCAAACATAAGTTTAGATTACGATCATTATTTTTTTTACTTTGGAAGATTGCATCAGTGTAACCCTTTACATCCAACTCTTCCTGATTACCATAACCAAGGAATGGATCCTTTTAGTTCTTCACAAACACCTAAGGACATTCTTTATGGTAGTCTAGTGACTCTCACTACATCTGACATATACCCTCTTGTCATGTCTACTACTTACAAGATTGCTAGGTAGGTATATATATATATATGTCCTCTCATCATGTCCAATACATATGAGATGACTTGATATCCTCTTTGCATGTCTAATACATAAGAGATAACTGGATACATACAAGATAACAGATAAGACATAACATTGC
The DNA here is from genome assembly GCA_963693085.1 of Alisma plantago-aquatica. Lineage (NCBI taxonomy): Eukaryota > Viridiplantae > Streptophyta > Magnoliopsida > Alismatales > Alismataceae > Alisma > Alisma plantago-aquatica. The sequence continues at coordinate 749,196,757 of OY856414.1, forward strand.
ATTCAAGATAGATCTAATTGCAAATGCATATGGCATCAATTCCATGTGTTCCTCTTCTTCAAGAGAACTGGGACACTAGGCTCCTGAGAGACTAACTCCATGTAACATGGACAAGTTTTCTCTTACTGATTTATTCATATTGAACTCTTCAACATCTTGACAATGTATGCTCTATTTCTTAGGTTGGGAATCTTTCCATATCTATCTCTATAGATCTCAATTCCTATCACATAGGACGCTTCTCCCAAGACATTCATAGAGAAGGTACTTTCCTTTGCCAGGTTTTATCATTTGTAGGATAAGGACACTATTCCCCATCATTATGTGGATTATTATTATGCTTCCACTAAATCTTTTGTAATAATAGATTTCATCTTCATTTTGACTTGAGTCAAACTCTTTGACTATCTTTTCAAATAGAAGATTCTAGCTCAGAGATGCTTGCTTAAATCCACAAATTGACCTTTGTAGCTTATAGACTTTATGTGCATTGATGGATTTATAAAACCATTAGGATGTCCCATGTACACATCCTTATAATTATTCCATTTAAGAATGTGGTTTTAACATCCATATGCCAAATCTCACTAGTCATAATAAACTACAACAGCAAGTATGATCACGATGGATTTAACCATGGTAACTCGTGAAAGACTTCATCATGTTCAAAACTTTGAACTTGCTTGAAAATCTTTGCAACCAATATACCCTTCCATGTTGGTCTTCTTATATAGACCCAAGTGCACCTTATGGGTTTACCCCATCAGGTGGATCCATCAAGGTCATACCTTGTTGGTTCACATGGAATCCATATTTCATGTCATGGCCTCAAGCCATTTCTCATACTCTGTTTCCTCAATAGCTTCTAGGTAGTTTGTTGACTTATCATGTATCATCAAATCATTATCCTTTTAAGTTATAAGATATCATAATCCTTCAAACTCAAGGCATGTTCTACTAGAACTATAGGTTTTGTGTTGCATAAGGAACTTGAGATTCCACAACAACTTGTGATTCTCATTGTTCCCACAATACTTCTTTTAGGTTCAATGTCTTCTTATCTATCTTGAACATTTTGAGTTCTACTTTTACTACCACCGATTCCTTTGGAACAAAGTTCCTCATAGGAATACAACCATCCAGATCAACAAACAAATTTGTTGTAGGATTGGGATCAGAGTAGTATTTAACAAAATAACATGTATGTGATTTTGTAGAAAAAGATTTTAAGAAACTTTTTTCTTATATAAGCATTCATCCCTAATCACTATAAAAGACACATAGGGACACCTCCCATGCCATATCTCATATGGTGTCTCTTGAACCAATTTTAGACAGTACATTGTTTAGTGTTCAACATGTGCCAAAAAGATATTGGAAGACCAACTAGATTTTCTTGATAATGACACCATGACTTAACAATGTGTGATTCCTTGTTTCTGATACACTTTCATGATACACTATCATTGTGTTTTAGGTGGAGTTCATCATGATACATTATCATGATCTCTCAAAAGGTCCTCAGACTCTTGGTTAAAAATATTTCAACATCTATCACATTGAAGTATCTTAATACTTTTACCAAGTTAGTTATGTACTTCATTTATGTTCTTGAACACTTCAATATATTCATACTTGATTTCATTAAATACAAATTTCCATATCTACTGATAACATCAACAAATATAATGAGCTAGTAGTAACTACCTTAACCATTTATTATAAAAGGTCTATATACATCAGTATGTATGATCCCTAATAGAAAATAGTCACTCTCCCACTACATCTAGTGAAGATGCTTTTGTCATATTGCACAACAAATAAGACTTTCATGTCTCTATTGGTTCAATAAAAAAACAGTTTAGATAACCATCATATGGATTTAGAAGTGCATTTCTCATTTGTTTTCTCTAGATGGGTATTTTTGTTTGGGTCATCAAGTCATATAGTACATGTGTAATGCACATGTTTGTCTTTAGAACTATCATATATAGTTTGTGAGACACATGGCATTTCCATAAAATATCATATCTTTTAGAATGAGGCATAATGTTCCTATCACACAAGACATATGATGTTTTCATCAATGATAGGTACATAATAGCAATTCACAATTTCTATTATATGTCCATGAATGACATATTGCAATTGTGGTAGTAGCAAATCTTACTCCTTATAGTTCTAGCTTATTTTTTATTGAGTTGTGAAGTAGAGATCTCATCTCTTTCTTCTTCATTTGTTCCTTTAAGTGAAAAGGACATATTCCGTTTTCACTCACCCTTCTCCTTGTCTTAAGTGTTGAAGATTTAGACTTCAGCTTATCCTTAGAACACTTCTTGGCCGTAACTTTGCACTGTCATGGTTTTGTCCTTTCTTCTATCATGATTTGGCATCAACATGCCAAACATGTGGTAAACTAACTACACGATTCATACAATGATTTGTAGAATCATACCCATGGTCAACTCTTGACCTAAAAGAAATCCTAATATCTCCACATGGCCAATCATATTGACCAAATAGGACTTTATTGGATCTCCTTTTGTCAATTTGCACTCATACAATGCTCTGGAGACATTATACCTTGATTTCTTTCATGATTCTTAAGATGTTTTTACCATATAGAGAGTGTACACTATTCATGCAACTCATAGTTCATACAACATAGAATAAGGTGCTCAATGTCTATGGCATATTTGTCATGCTTCAAGTTAGCATCTATTTTAGCCATAGGTGCATTTGGGGTGGGTTCCTTTGGCTTTGGTCTATCAAGGACATAGAGCTTTTTCTCATTGATGAGAACATTTCTCAAAGTCCTTAACAAGTGGAGCTTTATCCCGTTTTGTCCTTATTAAGGACTAATCACAATTTGAACATGTTTGTGTTTGACATTATATTCTACAAAGAAATATTGCAACTTTTTCAAAAAAAAAATGATTAGTTTGAATTCATAAGTTAATGATATGAATTAGGAGTTCAGTTAATAATCACTTACACTATTTTGTTCAAATTGATAACCCTTGTGTATCAATTTGGAAGGTTTCCTCATATAATCTTCCAGTGAGCCAAGATTTATATTTCATCAAATCATGACTCATCTTTGGTTGATCATCCACAACTTGACTATATATATGTATGTATGTATGTATGTATGTATCATATATATATATATATATATATATATATATATTAGTTTAGGATTATCATGGTATTTGATTGGATAAGAAATTATTCACATCAAATGAAATAATTAAATGATAAAACAAAAATCTGATCATATCGATTATTCTAAAATATAGTAGATAGACTTGGCTCTGATACCACTGTAGGGAAATAGGGTGACAAAATAGGCAGCAGAAACAAAAAACATTATAGCTATATTTCCCACAAACCAGCAGATTGCGTCAATAAGTATATAATGAAAAGGATGGTTTTGAGGATATAATTGGCCCTAGAGAAATTGTTGTGACATACTCATCCTTGTTGTAGATGTACAACTATTTTCAAGTTGCACTACTCATTTGTGTCTCCTCCATGAACAACAAACTCAAACGTCATCATCTACAGCAGCTCCTCTCGCCATAGATTGTTGGCTGACTTTGTCATCCTTAGTGATGAGAAAATACCACCTCACCTCTAGAGGAGTCCACGCAGACCACCTGTAATTCCATATTGTGCTACCAAAGCCAATAGATAGGATTTGTCCCCTTCTATCGGTGTACTAGTCGCTGACATGCTCTCCCACAACTGATTGTCATATGTTCTTTCCCTCTCTATCTCTCCCTTTATCGGGTAGGACTTACTTGGGCTCTCTATTGGTTACCACAACCAGAGAGGATACTAATTTTTAGGGACACTTATTCTCAATTGTGTGTCTTGGGAAGCCCCTGGTACCTTCTATTTATAGTACAGTCTGAGGTCAGGGTTCCCAGTCAGTTTGGGAGTAGAAGGGTTCACAATAATGAATCTTCTAGAACTTGTGAGGTGCAAAATGGTTGTTTCGCATAGAGAAACGATTGTCTCATGAGAAAATAGGTCGTCTTTCATATCAAGACTATCATTTTGCATAGTTTTCTATTCTGAATCATATTGGTATTCAATGCCCAATTAATGCTAAACATGACATCAACATAAATCCTTATTCCAATCAAATTGGCAACTGAATCGGGTGATCTGGGATATGAACCGGTTGTCTCATACAATGAAATGGTCATTTTATAATGTGAGATGGTCATTTTACAAGTGATATGGTCGTTTTACAAGTGAGATTGTCAGTTCACTTGTCATTTAAAGAAAATTTCAACCAATTTTGTTTCCAATTGACCTGACAATCCAACTAATCATCGCAACACTTGAATCGGTCGGTTTAGAGTCCAGTCAGTCAATTTTAAACCCTAGTTGTTTAATTGAATACCTAAAAACCTTTAGTAATCAATCAAAACATCATTTATGAATAAATCCTTTAATCCAAGTGTATCCTATGTGTGTGACCCTATGGGTCCAGAATTATGTTGGTAGTGAAAGCCCATAACAAACTTATGACATCACAAGCAAAGAGCGGTGCCTACCCAAATAATTTGGAAATTTAGAGAACAACTTCAACCTACAATCCTTGATTAGTGTTACAGTGGTCATACCTAAAAACCTTTAGTAATCAATCGAAACATCATTCATGAATAAATCCTTTAATCCAAGTGTATCCTATGTGTGTGACCCTATGGGTCCAGAATTATGTTGGTAGTGAAAGCCCATAACAAACTTATGACATCACAAGCAAAGAGCGGTGCCTACCCAAATAATTTGGAAATTTAGAGAACAACTTCAAACTACAATCCTTGATTAGTGTTATAGTGGTCATATAGTTCCTTTGTCTCTGATATTCGGATTGAATTTGAGGTATGGAATCATCATCCTCTCAATGCTCAATCCATGTTCATTAAACTAGAGAAGACCATATGAGATGCATATGAGTTCACATATCACATATTGAACCACATCAATATGGTTCTACATTTGTCAGTATCGATTATCAAGAGGCCTTGGATATCAAACTCCTATAGGAGGGACAAATCTCATCTACATCACTCACATTCAAATTCCCATGTGTAACAGCTACCCAATCATCACCTTTATGGAAACCCTTTTCTTAGGATTATGTTTGATGATGTCAAAGTATACTGAATGTCATGTGATGAATGTAGTGAGTTTAGGTCTAAGAACCAAAATGACCTCTATCACTATGAGAGATGATTTTGACTACCATTCCATGGTCTCCATGTATCACTCTCATTGTGGGTTTGTCTATTACATTGTTCTCTAACATGTATCTGTGTGAGTGACTTGATATTATATATCATGACTAATGAGACTATGTCATCAGTCAACACACACTCTAGTATTATGTATTATTGTTGTCTTTTTTTCTTCCACAATAATATATGACTAGGGAGATAACTAAAATGTATGTACTCTTAGCATTCGTATGATCTCATTATTCAAGTCATGTAATTGAAGACATACATCATCGAGTAACATCATTCTTTAGACATATACTTATGTCTACATCATCATCTCATGATTGAGACAAACATAATAGATGGAATTAGTTTTATTATTATCAAATTTGGTATTTAATGCCACATCCCAATCATCAAATGATTGGCTCTCTGGGAATACATACCAACAAGCATCACATCCAACTATGATCTCACTATATAAGGCTTAGAAGCATGCAAGATTCTTAATCATATCTCTCCAATAAGATTCCATCTACGGTGGGCCTACCAACATCTACCTCTTGGCAGAAAATGGGAGAGGTCAGATATCTCAACTCCTCTCAACCTGGGTACTCAAGCAGGGAGTCAAAGCCATAGGGCTTGTTGTGCACCAGTGAACCTACAAAGATGTCCACTAATCGCCACAATTTGTAACACAGGCACGACTGACGTCAACATTTGGTGTTGGGTACCACACAGCTGTAAGGAGTCTGCCCTACCAGTAAAGAGCCTCGTACCGTACTAGTGAGCTTGGTCTTACCTCAATCTAGAATACCTCCAGTCAGGAAACCATTTCCTCCCCCACATTGTAGGCCTTACCTTGAAGGATTCTATAGTGTTCCGTGCATCTATATGTCTAATTCACTCTTTAAATAGTTCAATAATCAAATCAACATTTCTTAATGTAATCTTATTGACAATGCTTTTCATGAATTACAACAATCTGCATCATAATATGAGAAACTAAGCAACACCTTTTATCGTACTAAAGAACATTGAATTGATAATACTTGATTCACTGAATGACCAATCCTTAGGATTTAATTTGCCTCATTCACATATAACATTTCTCATGTAAGGATTTAATGCATCATAGACTTTCACTGATAAAAGACTACTTTCAGTAGTTCTCATACAACCAATCATATATATATATATATATATATATATATATGTATATATATATGTATATATATATATATATATTTGTGTGTGTGTGTCTATATGAAACCCTAGAATGAACTAAACTAGGATTTCCACGCCATTCACTGAAATATCATACATCAATAATAACCTTGAATAAATGAATTTATAATGATAAAATAATCACATTAGTTGAATTTCATGATGTCTATTTACAATCTTCTAACTTTTGAATCCTCTAGTTTTTCACCATCTTTACTGAGATATCAAGAAAATATTGATAACATCAAATGAATTCCAATATAGTATCTAACATATGTGTATTACCCAATTAGATAAAACAATCATTCTTAAACAAGGAGATTCAAATTGTCAAAGTTCTTTGTTCAATTATACATCAATTTCAGACATAACTGAAAACCCTAGATTATTGCATATTCTAAACTTTTGTAATAACTTTTGAAATTCTATAATAGATGATTTGAATCCATTACTAATAAGATTTTATTATCTAAAATTCATCACAGCTGGAAAAAAATCCATTTTTGGATCATCTTTAGTAAGCTTAAACTGAAAGGCAGATTTAAGGTTTGTAGTCACATACAAAGGAATTGACAGTCATTGTGGATCTAATCTAGTTTCATATAATCTACTTCTTAAAGGAAGTACCCACTCACCTAACCTCAAAAACATAGTCCAGTGTATGAAATTCTAGAATCCATATCAAACTTCTAGCAATCCTTCAATTTCTTCTTCCTTCCAACTCAGAAACCCTGTGAATGGAGAATTATGGAGAAAGAGTGGGAAATGGGAGAGATTTGATACAATTTCTAACCAAATAAAAGGAGGGGTAGAATCTGTACATGTGAGATAAGAATCACCAAGAGAATATATATATATATATATATATATATATATAAGACAAACTTACTTGATTTCATCAACTCTAGAAGACAAAACACTAGATCACCATCTGCACCACTTTCTCCATCTAAATCCTAACTCTCCATATCCCTTTAGGATTTCATTTATTTTAAATGAATCATGAAATATGTGAGATCCTAGTGGGTTTGGTTACTCATATAGAACAATTGAGTTACTTGGGTCAATTGCAAATTGACCCTACTTATACTTTCTTTTATTTCAACAGAATTTTTTGTAATAAAAATGTTATTGTAAATCATTTCCTAAATAGGTTACCAATCTTTAAAAATTATGAAAATTTATAATGTCATATAGCACAGTTTCACAACTCCAATATAAATTTCAAACCACAATGAGCTACCAATAAATAAATAAAAATCAAATATTGCACTACTGAACAACCATCTACAACATGGTCGGTCGAAGTGTAGTTCAACCGAGAATCACAATCAAAGAACATCCAAATATTATGATATTTTGCAATAACACACATTATTGAGTTATCCACATCATATATAAATATTATGTAAATCCAAGTTACATAAAAATATGAAAAAGCATTTACCATATTGTTGTACCTATCAAATTCTATATTAATATACTATCAAAACCCTAATTTGGGAGATTAGGGTTTACACTTCTTAAACCCTAATACTTTAAAGTAAAATTATGATTAGAGTTACTTATTAGGTTTGAAACATCACAATTGAGCTATCATAATTAATTATTTTTAAGCAATGATGAATCTAATTAAGCATGTAACCACCCAAGTAAACCATAGTTTACCAATTAATCTCAAACATGGTCATAACAGGTTGGTATATTTTGTGTGCTTCTGTCTTTAGTCTATCTATTTGTCTACTTGCAAGATGACTTGGGATTCTCCCAAGATCTTATTTGAGGGGGTGTTAGAGAGTCTATATAGTAATGTTGTTTTGTCACTTTGTTAAAGGGTCCCAATGGTGTCTTGGACCATTACTATTTGTATTGATTTTGTATGCTTCCCCCTTATCCTATTTATAGGAGATGGTGTTTCCCTTATACACAAGGGGAGTTCCCCCATCATATCACTTTTTTCACAAAAAAACAATCAAGAGAACCACATCTAAATGCAATACTTAAGGCTACCATTTTATGGTTTCTTGTCAGATAATTAAGTGAGTCGATTAGCAGATCGGTAGTCTCAAAGGTGGGAATTTCTTGTGTTGTTGTTAATTCATCATCTCAACTTGATTATGAACCCTACAAGGATCATACTCATAGGTATGGACTTCTAATCATCTCTTCCTTTCCATCATGATCCATTGGTAATGTCATTGCATCATCCTATTCTAGATTCATAATTAAAATTTACATGGAGAACATATGAGAGAGGATGGAATGCAAGCCATTTACCATTTACGTATCTTTTAATCAAAATAAAAATCTTTATATTACAAGTTTTAGATCATACCATGATGATCTAGTTCCCATATCCACATCCACCAAACAAAATGATTTTTAAAAGGATCATCAGTGTATATAATACTTATATATATCATATCATATATGACATTTGGTGATCATTGTGGATATAGTTTAGCATGTAATTGTTAGAAGAATCATTTGCGGTTCAAAATTCCAAACCAAAATTAGAAGTGTATGACTTCATATCTAATACCACCATATGGTTTTTGGGAAGGGGGTAAAATCGAATAACAAAAAATCTTACATTTTTACCCTAGCCATTGGATCCATTGTAGCTATAAAATGTTTGTAAACAAAAGATATATTAAGAGATAAAGGTTATACCTTTGTGCAAACTAGTTTTCCAACCACTAGACATGTTTTTTTGTCAATGAATAAGCTATTCTTTCAGATGTAGATCTACATCGGCTACCAACAAATTTTGATAGATCAATAAGAGATCTAGATCATCCACCAAGTTTCCAAGGTTGTTGTCTCGCAATAGCTTGTTTTCATCTTGTGGAAGTGCTTCTCCAATCCCCCACAAATGTGATCTACTTATTCCAAGTAGATGAAGGAGAACATTATGCACCACCTTGGCCTCCAAGTTGAATAGGAACATTGGTTGTTGATATGTTAGTCATCCCAGAACTCCCTTTCTTCTCGTATCTCATGCAGCCTTTCTTTGGGTTTCTTCCTCTCTCTCTCAAACATAAATATGATGGTCAACCTGTCTCACAAGTTGCCTCACAAGACACATTCAACCCATTAGGATGTGCCCCCTTTATATATGAGATTCATGGACAATTCCAATCCTTTTCCTAGTCATAATATCAAAATAGTCTTAGTGTTAAAATCTCATACTAGAATTACAATTGGTTGACCAGGTAATCCCTTTCCTAATCACAATCTCAAAAAAAATTGTACTATAATATGTTGGGAAATCGGGTGCATAGAAAAGGTGGCAAAAACAAAAAATTTAAAGCTTGATTCCTTAATCAGCAAGATCGTGTCCACAACAATGTATCTAGGAAAGAAGCTAACAAGAGTTATACCTAGTCCTAGAGTAAGTCTAGTGACAACTCTTGATGCAGTAATATGCTTTTTTTCTAATAAGCACCGCACTTCTTTTTCAGCACTCGAACAGTCATCACAAATAGAATCCTGGTGCAACACCACAAATGGAAATTGATGTTGTCCTCCTAGCGGGAAAAACTCCTCACCTCTAGAGTAGTCCACATGGACCACCAGGAACTTCGTGTTGCACTACTATAGTCAACATGAAGGAGTTGTCCCTTCTAAACGTCAATGAACTACACTGATTCACTTTCCCACAATTGTCTCTCCCTTGATATCCTTCCCTTAATGGCGTAGGACTTGTCAATATCTCTATTGGTTACCACAATCAGAGAGGACAATAATTTTCAAAGCTTATTGTTGTGTTTGGGAAGCCCCCACTACCCCTCTATTTATAGGATAGGCTAGGGTTAGGGTTTCTAGTCAATCTAGGAGTCGAAGAGATGGAATTCATGAATTTTCTAGAAACTTCAGAGTGGAACCAATCGGTTCACATGCCAAATAGGTTAGTTCGTGCACGAACCGGTTGGTTTATGCTATGAATTGGTCGGTTCATGAAATTTTTTTGTTCTGAATCACATTGGTATTCAACGCACAATTAATGCAAATCATGACATTAGCATAAATCCTTGATCCAATCAAATTAACCATTGAATCGGGCGGTTCATCACATGAACCAATCAGTTGGGACCATGAACTGATCAGTTCACTAGGTGAATCAGTTGGTTCAAGCCATGGTTCAGGCATTGTTCAACCAATGTTGATTCCAAATGACCTGACACTCCAACCGATTGGTTCAACACTTGAATCAGTCAGTTCAAACTCCAGTCAATCAATTTTGAACCCGAGTTATTTAATTGAATAACTAAACACTTTTAGTAATCAAGTTAAACATAATTCATCAGTAAACTCCTTTTCTAAGTGTATCCTATGTGTGTGATCCTTTAGGTACCAAATTACATTGGCGGTGAATGTCCATAACCAACTTATAACATCACAAGCAATGACTAATATCTAGAAACACATAATTTCTACCCAAGTAAAAGGAAAGTTGGAGAACAACTTCAACAGACAATCTGTGATCAATGTTATCGTGAGCATATAGTTCCATTGTTTTTTATATCCATATTGAACTCGAGGAATGGAATCATCATCCTTTTCAACATTCAATCCATGTCTTTGAACTAGAGCAGACTGTCTGAGATGCATGTGAGCTCACATATCACATGATGAGTCACATGAGTATGGTGATCCATTTCTTGGTCTCACTTATCAAGTGGCCTGGATTCAATCTACCATAGGAGGGACTAATACCATCTATATCACTCACACTCAATCCCCATGTGTCACAATGTAATGACCCCGCCTCTCGATAACCCCCAATTAAGGGAGACCAAAACGTCAGAGCCATTAACCAATAACCTGGATCAAATGTTTGACAAACAATCAATAAAAATTAATAAATTTTACCAACTAAACTGAAAACTGGTATAAAATAAAACTTTGCATACCTCTTAAAAACTTGGATTTATAAACTTCTATCCATGATGATACTAATCTAACTAATCCTCATGTGTACGTTAATTCTCATTTAATTCCGCATATGCCACTTTACTGTTTGTTCTTTTCATTTGTACCTAAAACGCCGACAAATAAAACGTCAGTCAGCAAGAAGCTTGTATGTGGGGGAAACAATATTCATGCAACTATGTTAACAATGTAATCATTCAATTAATCATTTAACAACCCAAATTATGTTTTAAGCCATACTACTCAATCCTTACCTATCCCCTAACTCTGTGTTGTCCCTATAGTGGACTTGTATGCTACCTCTCTTTTAGGTAGATTCTTACCCCCATGGTCCTACCATACAGGTAGCCAATACATAGGGTAATCGAGTCGCATGGCACTACCTGGAGGTAGCCCAATATCTAACTCAAAGTGACTTGATGGTCCTACCCCATTGGTAGCCATGTACTAAGTCATCCAATGACCTGATGGACCTACCCCATAGGTATCCATGTACTAGGTCAACTATTAAGCCACAGAGGGGACCAGGATCTGAGCTAGTAGGCACATATCTTATGTGATAGTCATATCCACATTATAATTTGCAAGGATTAAATGCAACCAACCGTTTAACTCATGTCATCGATAAAACCTCAAAAATCCTCAGGAAACTAATTCAGGATATTCATAGGCGTAACCACATACCTGTCAGGCAGACTCAGATGCAGGAATAGTCCAAACAAGCAAGTAATCCAGAATCAAGCAAGTACACAGTTCAATCCTGAAATATACATCCAAATCCTTTTTATCAAAAACTATCCAAACCATCTTGCAACTTATGGTTTCTATTCCTTTTTAGGGTTTCTTCCACTTTTTAGGGTTTTCTTTGTAATTAGGGTTTTACTTCCCTTTACTCTTTTTAAACCCTAATTTTCTCATCTATCCTTCATGAAAGTTATTAAGCTTACCTTTTACAAACACATAACCTTAATTCCAGATTAATGCATAAATAACCATCAATTAAGTCCATTAAGATTATTTTACATTAAAGCTACCATTTTTATCCTTTTCAATCTATGACAAAGTCATTATGCTCGTTTATCATCAATTCATAGTTCATTATGCTCTAATACTCATATGAACGTTATTTATCATTAATTATACCTTTTATCCACTAGGAAACCCTAATTTCCACATTAAGGGTATTTAACCACAATTAGGAACTTTAATGCTCGAAATAGCTTAGTATCATTATATCTTAGCTTTATTTATGATTTGTGAATAATTAAAGCCATTAAGAGTCGAATTTGCCAACATTAGGTTTTCACGGCCCATTCAAGTATATACATGCACATGAAACTCTAAATTAAACTATTTACATTCAAAGTTCATACTTTTTGTTCCTAATGTTCCTTTTCATCATTAATAGGCTAATATCAACTTTAATCATCCATTAAAGCCTACTAAATATATTAATTAACTCAAAATAGGGTTTCTTAATCTTTAATTCATCAAAGTTGATAACTTACACTAATTTTCAAATTGCAAGAGGAATCAAGCTTCAATACTATTTTTAATGGATTCCTCTCATTTTTCTGAGAAATTTTCATATTTCATGCATGCTAATCCGAGCTACTAATTATTAGATATGAATTTTGAAATAAAACCTTACTTTGGCTAATAGCAGACTGCCACACCATTAGTTTCCATGCAATGCGGCCCGATTAGGTAATGAAACAAAAAGTCAATTTTGCCCCTGGTAAGTTACATGGGTCTTCAGCTCGTGGAGGGGTAAACCCATCCAATCGGCCCTCGCCTTCTTCATCCTTGTGCCCGCAGCTTGCTCACGCCCTAGAAACTGAGGGGGCGGCTTCCTTGCTCCATTTCTCACCTCGGCGGCCATCAGGGATGTTTCCTCTCCCTCTAGTGACCCTCCACGCAGCCTTCGGTGCTCTCTGCTCACAACCAGGGCGGCTGGTCCATGTCGGCTGTACCTGAAACCTGTCGCTAGCCTGCAGCTGTACTACAGGTGTTGCGCTCCGGTGGCAGGTCAGGGAAAGGTGACCAGCCACTCTAGATCTTAGTGTTAACTTCGTGTCTCCCCAGAGATCCTCCTACGGTCTCTAGTTGCTCTGGAGGTAGCCTCATGCTTCTTGGTTAGTGTTTGCTTGAAGAAGATGAACAAGGGAGAGACAGTTACGTGGGATTTCTCTGGAACTCGATCCAGAGGCTCTGCCCCTTATATAGGGGAGGGTTTTCGTACCCCAAGATGTTCATCCAAGAGGGAACAAGCCCCTATCCTAATAGGAAAATATTTTTCCTTCATCAAGAAGCAACTTCTCTCTCTTCCTAAACCCTTTAAACATACTTTATTATTTGGATATTAGGAATTCGAAATTCCTCTTTCATTTTCTTTGTACTTGCCCTTTTTAAACCATTGGCATGAATTTCTATTTTCTTTTAATAGAAATTTCTTCCTTTTTACCAATACCCCAAAATCATTCATTGTGCATCATATTATCTTCCTATTTGACATTATTGGTATTTTCTCTTTCCTCTTTCTTCATTGGGGTTCCTTGGACACCAAGAAACTCCAAGATCTCGAAATTCTTTCATAAGGATACTTATTATCCTTCTAAATGTATCAATATGCATTATTTCACATTATCTTGTTTATTTCTTATTAAATATCTCTTTTTGAGGATTTCTCTTTATTTATCCTTTATTTTCCTCTTTGGTATTGCTTTTATCGTTAGGAATCCTTGGGATATGAAATTCCATCAAGTCTAACTCAAATATACCTCTTTCCACTTATTTTCCACATTTTACCATTATTTTCAATTTCTTTCTTAATACAGAAATACTTAATTGATCTTTTCTTTTCTTATTGTATTTTCTTTCCTCCTTTGGATTCCTTGGGACCCAAGGAACCCATGTGGCACGAAATCCACCTTTGGATTAAGTTCTTTTTCCTTCTAGAGGTTTCCACACCTTTCTTTTCTCAAAAACTCAATTATTCATTTACTAATTGAATTTCCTTGTTATTGGGCCCAATAGCCAATAAAGCCCACAACACAATCATCAAGGCTATTGTAAATGGAATCAATTTATTCACAAAAAATTGTATCATTATTTTTCAAATTATCTTTAATGTGAGAAATTACATTTCTCACCCAAAGGAACCCAAAAAAAATTGGGGTTGTAACATTCTTCCCCTCTTATAAGAATTTTGTCCTCAAAATTCCATAAAGCAATCAAAGAATTCAGAATAAGACTTTTCCATGTCCATCATTGGCCCCTATGTGGCTTTACCTTACCCATGGAGCCTCCAAAGAACCTTTATCATCACATAGTCTCTTCTCTGAGTTCTTTCACTCTGGCGTCCATAAACTACACAGGTGACTCAGGTCATTTCAGCCTCCCTTGGGGCTCACTAGGTTCATTGCTCAGCACATGGTCTAGGTACCTCACATAGTGCTCTAAATTGGACACATGGAACTCATCACACATTACGTTATCCTGAGGGATAAGGCTAAACACAACCCTCTCCATCAATCCATCTCAAATGGACCCATATATCGGGGACTCAACTTTCTCAGTTGTAGCTTAGAGGGGTCGGATTTTCACATCACATATTCTCCCACAGTGAACTGCATGTCAGTCTGCTTTGCATCATCTCGTGACTCATGTCACCACTGGGCTCTCTCTCTCAGCCATTGCACGATCAAAGCGACTTCATGTGCACACATTGTGGTTCTTTTTTGACCTTCGCGAGGCCTCCTTCACCAACATCATCTTAATGAAGTGGTGACTGACACAACCTCCTTCTAGAACTTCTTTCATCCCGATAATAGGCTATGGTGGTTATTATCACCTCTTACAAAGGACAAGAACTATCTCTGTGTATCACCCTGAATGAGCACACATGCTCTCATCAGACCCTCTAGTCTGGATCATACTAACCATTAGTTAGGGGTGATAAGCGGTACTAACACTGAGTTCTTCATATTCCTACTTCCACCTTATGGAAGTGAACCTTTAGATCATACTCAAGAACTTTTGAACTCACATCATGGTGTAGTTTAACCATCTCTCTCACGTGTAGTTCAACCCGATCTGTCCCTTGACAGTACACTTTCTTTCTCATGTCATCTAGGTAAGGCGATCTACCATAACCCATATTGCATCATGACTTTCCTTGGTCAAGGGGAGACTTTCCACATCATCCATAGTGACGAACTCCCATTCCCTCTCAGGGACTCTTTTATCCTCTATATCTATACACTAGGTTACTGGTGTCTGTCCTTTACCTCCTGGCTTGCATGCAACATACCACATGCAGCCTCATCTCCAGCATCCATAGTACTGCTACCACTCATTATCTCAGTAGTACCATGGTGTATGGTGATCTTAAAATCATGATTTCCTATATGTCATGATTCCTCAAGATCGATTCCTCAGAAACCCTAAACCACTCTCATCGGGGTTTTATTACCTTCCTATCCAAAGAAGTGTATCTGAGGTTCTATCACCATCCATTCATTATATCACGGACTAGGCTGGCTAACCAACAACTACTAAATTGTTCAACATATCTCGTTACATCTGAGTGTTATCCCAAACATATCTCTTTTCCAATTTAGGGTTAACCTAACAACCTCTTCTAGCCTCTTGCCAAACTAGTCAGATATATCTCAACCAGAGAATCCATTACCACTTCACATCCTTAGGTATTAGGTAACATTGCAGACATACACTTCCATGTATTTCACTTGTCATCTCAAACTTGAACTCTAAGTCTATCTTCATTGAGCACACTTTGAGCTCATATTCTTGGTGATCAAACTCTACCTTGCATCACTCGCAAATTCCACATAGCTCATGCTAAAAAAACATCCTTATAAGATGACTACCTTATTCCTTCTATTGTTTGCAAACCATCCATGTATCATTCACTCCACCAAGGTCTGTTATCATCTCTGTCCTCATACCTCGTAGCAACGTTCCAACTTACATCATCTTTTATCCTTGGGGTATGGCATGTGTACTGTCCCATCTCTCCCTCCCATAACAAGAGGAAATAAGCATTTGGCGGTCATCCAAACACAAAGTTCTTCCTGTTCCAAGATTAGAGATGGTACATCCCACATTTCCAGTACACCTTCGAATCTAAATTGAAACTTGCAACTTATGTCTCCATCACCATCATCTTGATATCAAGGTTGCTTCCATGGAAAACTGGTTTTGAACCTACTTGGGTCCACACTCATTCCTTGGTCATCTCCTCTTGGTCTATAAGGTGTCGACACTTTAGGGGTCATCCCTCTTCCCTTATGCATCCAGAGAGTGCCCTACTCATCTACCCTATGGTCCCATGAGTTCATGAAGGTGATCAATCTCCTAACCCATGGCCCTCAAACAATGATAGTTGTTACCTCCCGACCCTATGGTCATGTGCAACTAGGCAATTAGGCAACTCCTTCTTCCATCGGTCTTATCCCTACCTGACCCTAGGACAGACTTAGGATTCTAACATAGTACATGTTCAACTTAGAACCTTACCCAAGCCTCCATCATCTCTCTCTCTCTCTCTGCATTCATGGGTTGACTTTCATCCTTTCATAGGGATCATGGCAACCTACCTACCTTGGTCAAGCCCCATACCAGTTACCTCCGTGGTAACACATCCACATGTACGTAGAGATGGTTATCTATGGGTCTGTAGGTTCATTCTCATACCATGTACTCTTCACTTAGCTTCATAAGATCCTCTGAAACCTCTTTAGGTTACCTCAAAAATAACAAAAATGGTATACACCCTACAAAAGGGTCCCTCTCCCAGGATGGGAGGAAACTACACCTTGATAAAAACGGTCACAAACGTTCTTTTGTTTAGGGTATGCATCCACATGAGCATGCTTAGCCCTAGAAAGATACTAAGGCACAAGAAGACACTTACCAAACCATGCTAGGTCACACTTGTTCTCATCCTCAACATTAGACCAACTTAGTTGTGAGGGGTTCATCAAACATACCCTTAACTTAAGGGGTTTCCTTTACCTCTACACATGAGGAGTGCCATGCTCGAAACTATAGAGACTCAAATCTCATCATGAGCATTGGGTACACTGCTTCCCCTCTTAGGCCTAGGAACCCTAGGTTCACCTTTGGGTGTCCAACTACATGATCAACCTCTTAACCACGAATCAAGCATGTATAAGGCATGACATGCACTCCCTGTCATCCTTCTACTCGAGCAACACATCAGGGTTGAGTCCTCCTCAAGGACAACCAATAAGGTACAAGGCCTCACAACCTGTTACCAAACCACTCCAGGTCTAAGGAACTCTTCTTCCTATCTCAGAAGGTAAACACATATACCACAGGCACATAGGTACCAGAAGCATCATCCTCTCTCTAGGGTTTGGTTCCTCTAAAGGCAACCAAGATATCATCAGCCTCCAGGGATCATGCATGAGGCAACCACTATCATCCACTTAGGTCACATCATTCTTGACTCCCCACTGTTCCTCACATCTCGGGGTTTTAGGTTTCCAACCTTCTTACTTGGTTCCTTCTTTCTCTCTCTAAAGCTAACTCCACATCCAGTCATACTACTAGAGGTCATCTCTCCATGAAGGATCAAGCTCACAGGCATACCTCTATGAGGGTGAAGCCTATACTCAAGATTATGTTTTCTCATGATTATCCATAGCCCCTTATGCTTATCTCATAAGCCATCCATCCTATCCTTCTAGCCACGGTTTTAACTTACTGCTCATACAACTGAAGCACTCTGGGTGCAAGCTATACCCTACTTGCCTAAGACCATAGGGTATCTATAGGTTCTCCTCTAACCTCATCCATGAAGGAGATATCCTTTGCTCTAACATGCACGACCCTCTCCAGGGTTGGGTCTCCAAAGGTACTAGGTCATCTAACCTCTTATGTCATCCCAAAGGCATGTCCAACCAAACACTCGATCAACCATGACATCTAACTCATCATGTCATCTTTCTCTCTAACCTTCACTTAGGGTTAGGGTTAACATCATCCTCAAAGGATGTGCTAGGTCTCTACTTTTAATGGAGGTCTCTACCTCCAAGACTAACTCTCTCTACTCATCCTCCTGACAAAGAGGTCTATCCTCAGGTTTCTCCTGAGAGCAATGACAACTCGTGTCATACGACCTAAGCATGTATCTATTCTTTAGTTTGTGCTTAATCTATTAAGCTTATGTCCATGGCATCTTATTTACATGCTTTTCATTAATTTGGTGGAGGATTCCTTAGACCTTATTAACCTTACCCATACCTCAAGAGGGTGAGGAGAAGAGAGGAAACCCTAATCCTTAAGGTCCTTAATAGAATTCGAGTTGAGAAAGGATGAACAAGATGAGAGAGTCCTAAATGTATATTATTTCGAGTCATATCCTAAGATATCGGCCAGGCAGTCACAGAATCTGGGATTCCTCGTATTCCGACTAGCGGTGCGGAGGAAAATATTGCCAGCCCCCGGATGTGATCCTTTTCTAGACACCTCAATCTTTCAGACAATCCTCTAATAACTCCCTTAGTTCTATGGAATTTGTAAAATTTAATAATTATTAAAAATTAAGTGAAGAACCTATGCTCTGATACCAACTGTAACGACCCCGCCTCCCGGTAACCCCCAATTAAGGGAGACCGAAAGGTCAGAGCCGTTAATCAATAACACGGATCAAAGTTTTGACAAATAATCAATAACAATTAATAAATTTTACCAACTAAACTGAAAACTAGTATAAAATAAAACTTTGCATACCTTTTAAAAACTGGGATTTCTAAACTTCTATCCATGAAGATACTAATCTAACTAATCCTCATGTGCACGTTAAATCTCATTTAATTCCGTATATGCCACTTTACTATTTTTTCTTTTCATTTGTACCTAAAATGCCAACAAACAAAACGTCGGTCAGCAAGAAGCTGGTATGTGGGGGAAACAATAATCGTGCAACTATGTTAACAATGTAACCATTCAATTAATCATTTAACAACCCAGATTATGTTTTAAGCCATAGTACTCAATCCTTACCTATCCCCTAACTTTGTGTTGTCCCTACAGTGGACTTGTATGCTACCTCTCTTTTAGGTAGATTCTTACCCCCATGGTCCTGTTGGGTTATGGAGGAGGCAGAGAAGCAGCGGAAACAAAAAAAATTTCTCCCCAAACCCGGAACAAAAGGAATCGCGTCAACATCTATATAATAGGAAAGATGGTTTGTGAATCATACCTTGTCCCGAGGCTTGCTCGACGACAATACCATGCGCCTTGCACGGTCTTCACCTCCGGTCTTGGACGGTGTCTGTGCAGCTCCTGGTCACACCGGGACTGAAGACTCCTCCTCCTACCGGACTGTCGGATGACAGTTGTCCTCCTGAGCGGCAGTGACCTCCTGCCTCTAAAGTAGTCCACACGGACCACCCGGAACTCCACTCTCCTTGTCTCACAAGGAAGTGGAAGGAGTCGCACCCTCCTGTTGACGTACTAGTCGCCAACACACTCTCCTGCTGTCAATTACAACTGCAGTTGTCCTTCCCTTGTTGCACCTCCCTTTGCGGGAAGCACTTGCTCGGGCTCTCTCTCGGTTACCAAAACTAGAGAGAACGACAACTTTGCAGAGCAATCAACTTGCACTGAGTTGTATCTTGATAAGCCCCTAATACCCCCTATATATATAGGCGGGTCATGGGACAGGGTTCTCTGTGCCCGGCAATACGGGACTAAAGCAGGAGTAGAAGGGTTCGAGAATTTTCCACAAAAAGCAACCGGTTCGCAACTTGAAATGATCGGTTCACAACTGAACCGATCGGTTCGGCCATTGAGCCGATCGGTTGGACCTGAGCCGATCGTTTGGGGCACTCCAACCGATCGGTTGGTGCCCTGAACCGATCGGTTCATAGTCCTAATACGGCTCAAAAAGACTTTCCTTGTTCCGTTCCCAATTGGTATCGAATACCAATGTTATTCCCAATTGAATTGGGCAATTTGAAACCAAAGGAAAATTCTTGCTGACATGACTTTTCCCAACTAGTCGGTTGCACCAGTTGAGCCGATCGGTTCAACCCTTGAACTGGTCATTTCAACCTGGGCATGAGCCGATCGGCCTGGACACTCCAGCCAACCGGTTCAGCAACCTCAGCCGACCAGTTCATCACATGAACCGATCGGTTGGGAGCACAGGTTGGGCAAAAATCAGTCAATTGCGATTTCAATCAATCCGATACTCCAATCAATGCATCCAACACCTTGAACCATACGATATTGAGCCATCGACTGATTGAGTGTTTAATTGAACTACTAAACTCCTTTAGTAATCAATCTAAACATTGCTTGTGGACAAAACTCCTCTTCCAGGTTGAATCCTATGTGTGTGACCCTGCAGGTCCATTTCACGTTGGCAGTGAAAGTCCATAACACTTATGACTTCACAAGAAAAGAGCGGTGCCTAGTCACACATCATTGCTACCCAAGTGAAATTAGAAAGTTGGAGAACAACTTTCATCCTACAATCCGTGAGTGGTGTTATAGTGAATGTATAATTCCTTTGTCACTGATATCCAGAATGAACTCGAGGCATGGAACAGTCATCCTGTCAATGTTCATTCATTTCCTTGATCTCAGAGTAGACCGAGTGAGATGTGTATGACATCAATATCACATATTGATTCACACGTGCATGCGCATGCCTTTCTCAATCCTACTCATCAAGTGGCCAAGGATATCAAACTCCCTTAGGAGGGACAAATCCCATATCTATCACTCACCCCTCAAAAGCCCCATGTGTCAAAGCCACCCAATCATCACCTTTATAACAACCCATGTTTCAGGACTGCGTTTGATGATGTCAAAGTGTACCCAACGACATGTGTTGAGTGCAGTGATTTCAGGTCTAAGAATCACACTCACCACCATCACTGTGAGAGCTGACTGTGACTACCATGTCATGGTTCCATGTGTCACTCTCACGGTGGGTCTGTCCGATACCTTGTTCTCTAACAAGTACCTATGTTCTTGGTTTGATATCACTATATCATGACTAATGAGATTCTGTAATCAACCAACACACAATCTAGTCTTCAGTGTTATTGATGTCTATGGCTATTTCCACAATAACAACCGACTAGGGACTAAACAAGAATGTATACTCTTATCATCCATATGATCTCATCGTTTAGGTCATGAACCTAAAAGCATGTCATTGAGTAAGACAATCTTTAGACATCTATCATGTTACACCATCATCTCAGAAATAGTTTAAACATATAGATTGGAAATTGCCTTTATTATTATTCAAATCATTTACAAAGTATCCCATTACAATCATCATATGACTTGCTCTATGGGCATACATACCAACAGACTCCCACTTGCACTTAGAGCCAGTCACCAAGGAAACGCATTCCTTGTGACCTAGCATGACCATCATGCTTCTGCTGAGAAAGGGCCTTAGTCAGTGGATCAGCTATGTTGTCTTCAGTTGGTACTTTGCAAATCTTCACATCTCCTCGCTGTACGATCTCTCGTATGAGATGGAAGTGCCGCAGTATGTGCTTGGACCGCTGATGTGATCTGGGATCCTTAGCTTGTGCAATAGCTCCATTATTGTCACAATAAAGCTCAATTGCATCATAGCTACTGGGAACCACTCCAAGTTCAGAAATGAACTTCCTGATCCACACAGCCTCCTTTGCTGCATGCGAAGCAGCAATATACTCGGCCTCTGTAGTAGAATCGGCAACTGTTTCTTGCTTGGAACTCTTCCAGCTCACAGTTCCATTATTAAGGCAAAACACAAATCCTGACTGCGATCTGTAATCATCTTTATCGGTTTGGAAGCTTGCATCGGTGTAACCCTTTACAACCAGCTCTTCCTCGCCACCGTACACAAGAAACTGATCCTTAGTCCTTCGCAAGTACTTGAGGATGTTCTTCACGGCTGTCCAGTGAGCATCCCTGGGATCTGACTGGTACCTGCTCGTCATGCTTAGAGCATACGAGACATCTGGGCATGTGCACAACATAGCGTACATGATGGATCCAATGGCTGATGCATATGGGATCCCATTCATACGCTCCCTCTCTTCACAAGATTGGGGACATTGAGCTCTAGAGACGGTAACTCCATGTAGCATAGGGACGTTGCCTCTCTTTGAGTTCTCCATGCTGAACTGCTTCAGCACCTTGTCAATGTATGTGCTCTGACTTAGTCTGAGAAGCCTTCTAGATCTATCTCTATAGATCTTAATTCCTAGAATATAGGATGCTTCTCCTAAGTCCTTCATTGAGAAAGTTTTCCCAAGCCAAGTCTATACCTTCTCTAAGGCTAAGACATCATTCCCCATCAAAAGTATGTCATCCACATACAATATGAGAAATGTGGTCGAGCTCCCACTAACCTTCTTGTACACACAAGGTTCATCTTCATTTTGAATAAAGCCAAACACTTTGACTTCTTCATCAAATCGAAGATTCCAACTCCGAGATGCTTGCTTCAATCCATAGATTGACCTTTGCAGTTTACAGACTTTATTGGCATTCTTTGGATCTACAAAACCTTCAGGTTGTGTCATGTACACATCCTCATGAATATTCCCGTTAAGGAATGCGGTTTTAACATCCATCTGCCAAATCTCATAGTCATAATAAGCTGCAATAGCAAGCATGATCCTGATGGACTTAATCATGGCAACTGGAGAAAAGGTTTCGTCATAGTCAACACCTTGAATTTGTCGAAAACCCTTTGCAACCAATCTACCTTTATAAGTTTGCACATTTCCATCCATGTCAGTCTTTTTCTTGAAGACCCACTTGCACCCTATGGGTTTTACCCCTTCGGGTGGTTCCACCAAAGTCCATACTTTGTTGGAGTACATGGATTCCATCTCGGATCTCATGGCTTCTAGCCATTTCTCAGAATCTGGTCCCTCCATAGCCTCTACGTAGGTAGTTGGATCATCATCCATGATCAACTCTCCACCTTCCTGAGTTACAAGGTATCCAAACCTCTCAGGTTCAAGGTGAGTCCTACTAGATCTACGAGGTCCTTGTATCACTTGAGGAGAATGAGATTCCACAACACCTTGTGAATCTACATTTTCCTCTTGTACATCTATCGGTTCAATGTTTTCTTGTTGGGCTTGAACCTCTTCAAGCTCTATATTCCTCCCACTGCTTCCTTTGGAAATAAATTCCTTCTCTAGGAACACACCTGTCCTGGCAACAAACACTTTGTTGTCAGTAGGGTGGTACAAGTAATATCCCCTCGTTTCCTTGGGGTATCCAACAAAATAACATTTATCGGATTTGGGTCCAAGCTTATTAGGAAACGTTTTCTTGACGTAAGCTTCACAACCCCAAATCTTCAGAAAAGACAAATCGGGACGCTTCCCGTATCATATCTCATATGGTGTCTTTTGAACCGATTTAGATGGTACACGGTTAAGCATAAACGCGGCGGTTTCAAGAGCATGATCCCAGAAAGAAATTGGAAGATCAGCAAAACTCATCATTGATCGCACCATATCTAACAATGTGTGATTCCTTCTTTCAGACACACCATTATGTTGTGGTGTTCCAGGCGGAGTCCATTGTGATACAATACCACGGGCACGCAGAAGGTCCTCAAACTCCTGGCTCAAGTATTCTCCACCTCGATCGGAACGAAGTGCCTTAATACTCTTGCCAAGCTGGTTCTGTACTTCATTCATGAAATACTTGAACCTTTCAAGGGTTTATGACTTATGTTTCATCAGGTACACATAGCCATACCTACTGAAATCATCAGTGAAGGTAATGAAGTACTGACACCCATTTCTGGCATTAGTTCTAAAAGGCCCACATACATCAGTATGTATGAGTCCTAATAGATCACTAGCTCTCTCACCTTTACCTGAAAAGGGAGTCTTGGTCATCTTGCCCAACAAACAAGATTCACATGTCTCTATTGATTCATAATCAAAAGAGTCTAGATAACCATCTTTATGGAGTCTAGAAATGCGCTTCTCATTTATGTGCCCTAGACGACAATGCCAGAGATATGTTTTGTTTGAGTCGTTGAGTTTTTGCTTTTTGGTGTTTACGTTGTATACACTTGTCTCCAAGTCTATCAAGTATAGACCATAAGACATAGGGGCACTGCCATAAAAGATCCCATCTTTAGAAATGGAACACTTTCCATTCTTAATAAGAAATTCAAATCCATCTTTGTCCAAACAAGAGACGGAAATGATATTCCTATTTATGGCAGGTACATAATAGCAGTTCTTCAACTCTATTATTAGCCCACTAGGTAGAGTTAACTCATAGGTTCCTACGGCACTGGCGGCAACTCTTGCCCCATTAGCAACACGTAGTTCAACCTCGCCTTTCCCCAAAGGCCTACTTCTCTTAAGATCCTTCACATTTGAACAAATGTGAGATCCGCATCCGGTATCAAGTACCCATGACGAAGAAGTAGTAAAGTTAATCTCTATCACGTATACACCAGAAGTAGAGATCTCTATCTCCAACTTCTTCTTCCATTGTTCCTTCCATCCTCTCCATGTAGAAGAAATTGGTTTGGCGAGAGAACACTTCTCTCCCTTACCTACTTTCTTCTTCACCAACGCATTAAGCGTACATAGAGTGGATTCTAAGGCTCCTGGTTTATCTGGATTGTGCAGAACACTTCTCACAGTCCTCAACCAGTTATGGATTTTATTCTCAATTATTTTGCCCATTTTAAAAGATGATTCTTTTGCCATTCTACAAGAGAAAATTTGCATTTTTCAAAACCTTTTTGATTTGATTTGAATAAAATTTGACGATAGTTAATTAGGCCTTTAATTAATTACCGCTCCCACTATTTTGACTCAAATTGATAGCCCTCACCATCAATTCGGAAGATTGCAGCGTACAATCTTCTAGTGGGTCAAGATCCTGAAATCCTCTGAGCCATGGACCAGCTAGGGCTGTCACCCACAACTCAGATCTCTCAGGTAGGCAACTCTTGCCAATTGCATCATATGCAACTCTTGAAAGATGTCATATGCAACTCCTTGCAATGATCATCTCCATGCCTCAAGGCGCTAGATCCTATCTAGGTCACCTTGTTAAGTCTGACCCAAAGCCAACACGATGAACATGCACCCTGCTAGGGCAGACCCACACATTCATCCTTCACTCTTCCACGAGATAGACGGTGCACCACGCTAGGGCGTGCCCACACTTGGTCGATCAAGCTTTTCACGTGTGTCGCATTTGGAAGGCATCTAAAACTTAATATTTAATGAGGGATTTGGTTTTTATATACATATACATATCCAATCACCACAATATATAGTACGTATCATATACATGCTATATCCCACAAAACATGCATAAACGATAAAAAGCAATGATTATGGCCATCCTATTTGTGATTCCTCGAGCCAAGAGGAATCACGGTCATCTAGGTCTACATCACATGCAACCTGTACAAGATGAAATCTGTGTCTGCCTTTCTGGGTTTGATCAACTCATCTTCATGACTGATCGGCTCGCCATCAGGTAGGTTGTTCGGGTGCCACCAGCCGATCGACTGGCGCCTCCATCCGATCGGTTCACTGGTCATCGTGCATCTCTTTAGGTCGCCACTGGCTCATCTTGTTCCTCGAACCGGCCGTCTGGATCACCAACCGATCGGTTCACTCCTTGAACCGATCGTCTTCAGGTTGTCCGCCGTTCTTTGACATAATAGGAAATAAAATCTATCCTATTTACAATTGAATTGAGAAACCCCGAGTTACATTCGGGGGGAACAAAGGTAGGAAAAGAATTCTCGAATTATTTCGAGTTACATCAGGAATATGAGAAAGGGAATCGGTGCGCAGACCGAGATGCAAGCAACCACACAAACAACCATTCACAGATATAGGGGTTTATAGGCCATAATCATGCTACACATCCACCACAAAACTCGTTTAAGGGCGACGCGTATCGAGTGCATTACATATCATATATGTATATTAGGGATTTGTGGATTGGACATGTATAAAGCCGATATTATTCGCATCGCATGCAATAAATAAAGGCGACAACCCAAAATCGATCATATCGATAATCCTAAAATATAGAGCGGTTGACGTGGCTCTGATACCACTGTTGGGTTATGGAGGAGGCAGAGAAGCAGCGGAAACAAAAAAAAATTTCTCCCCAAACCCGGAACAAAAGGAATCGCGTCAACATCTATATAATAGGAAAGATGGTTTGTGAATCATACCTTGTCCCGAGGCTTGCTCGGCGACAATACCATGCGCCTTGCGCGGTCTTCACCTCCGGTCTTGGACGGTGTCTGTGCAGCTCCTGGTCGCACCGGGACTGAAGACTCCTCCTCCTACCGGACTGTCGGATGAAAGTTGTCCTCCTGAGCGGCAGTGACCTCCCGCCTCTGAAGTAGTCCACACGGACCACCCGGAACTCCACTCTCCTTGTCCCACAAGGAAGTGGAAGGAGTCGCACCCTCCTGTTGACGTACTAGTCGCCAACACACTCTCCTGCTGTCAATTGCAACTGCAGTTGTCCTTCCCTTGCTGCACCTCCCTTTGCGGGAAGCACTTGCTCGGGCTCTCTCTCGGTTACCAAAACCAGAGAGAACGACAACTTTGCAGAGCAATCAACTTGCACTGAGTTGTATCTTGAGAAGCCCCCAATACCCCCTATATATATAGGCGGGTCATGGGACAGGGTTCTCTGTGCCCGGCAATACGGGACTAAAGCAGGAGTAGAAGGGTTTGAGAATTTTCCACAAAAAGCAACCGGTTAGCAACTTGAAATGATCGGTTCACAACTGAACCGATCGGTTCGGCTATTGAGCCAATCGGTTGGACCTGAGCCGATCGTTTGGGGCACTCCAACCGATCGGTTGGTGCCCTGAACCGATCGGTTCATAGTCCTAATACGGCTCAAAAAGACTTTCCTTGTTCCGTTCCCAATTGGTATCGAATACCAATGTTATTCCCAATCGAATTGGGCAATTTGAAACCAAAGGAAAATTCTTGCTGACATGACTTTTCCCAACTAGTCGGTTGCACCAGTTGAGCCGATCGGTTCAACCCTTGAACCGGTCGTTTCAACCTGGGCATGAGCCGATCGGCCTGGACACTCCAGCCGACCGGTTCAGCAACCTCAGCCGACCGGTTCATCACATGAACCGATCGGTTGGGAGCACAGGTTGGGCAAAAATCAGTCAATTGCGATTTCAATCAATCCGATACTCTAATCAATGCGTCCAACACCTTGAACCATACGATATTGAGCCATCGACTGATTGAGTGTTTAATTGAACTACTAAACTCCTTTAGTAATCAATCTAAACATTGCTTGTGGACAAAAATCCTCTTCCAGGTTGAATCCTATGTGTGTGACCCTGCAGGTCCATTTCACGTTGGCAGTGAAAGTCCATAACACTTATGACTTCACCAGCAAAGAGCGGTGCCTAGTCACACATCATTGCTACCCAAGTGAAAGTAGAAAGTTGGAGAACAACTTTCATCCTACAATCCGTGAGTGGTGTTACAGTGAATGTATAATTCCTTTGTCACTGATATCCAGAATGAACTCGAGGCATGGAACAGTCATCCTATCAATGTTCATTCATTTCCTTGATCTCAGAGTAGACCGAGTGAGATGTGTATGACATCAATATCACATATTGATTCACACGTGCATGTGCATGCCTTTCTCAATCCTACTCATCAAGTGGCCAAGGATATCAAACTCCCTTAGGAGGGACAAATCCCATATCTATCACTCACCCCTCAAAAGCCCCATGTGTCAAAGCCACCCAATCATCACCTTTATAACAACCCATGTTTCAGGACTGCGTTTGATGATGTCAAAGTGTACCCAACGACATGTGTTGAGTGCAGTGATTTCAGGTCTAAGAATCACACTCACCACCATCACTGTGAGAGCTGACTGTGACTACCATGTCATGGTTCCATGTGTCACTCTCACGGTGGGTCTGTCCGATACCTTGTTCTCTAACAAGTACCTATGTGCTTGGTTTGATATCACTATATCATGACTAATGAGATTTTGTCATCAACCAACACACAATCTAGTCTTCAGTGTTATTGATGTCTATGGCTATTTCCACAATAACAACCGACTAGGGACTAAACAAGAATGTATACTCTTATCATCCATATGATCTCATCGTTTAGGTCATGAACCTAAAAGCATATGTCATTGAGTAAGACAATCTTTAGACATCTATCATGTTACACCATCATCTCAGAAATAGTTTAAACATATAGATTGGAAATTGCCTTTATTATTATTCAAATCATTTACAAAGTATCCCATTACAATCATCATATGACTTGCTCTATGGGCATACATACCAACAGGTCCTACCTTAGAGGTAGACAATACATATGGTAATAGAGTCGCATGGCACTACCTAGAGGTTTCCCAATATCTATCTCAAAGTGAGTTGATGGTACTACCCCATTGGTAGCCATGTACTAAGTCATCTAATGACCTGATGGACCGACCCCATAGGTATCCATGTATTAGGTCAACTATTAAGCCACAGAGGGGACCAGGATCTGAGATAGTAGGCACATATCTTATGTGATAGTCATATCCACATTATAATTTGCAAGAATTAAATGCAACCAACAATTTAACTCATGCCATCGATAAAACCTCAAAAATCCTTGGGAAACTAATTCGAGATATTCATAGGCATAACCACATACCTATCATGTAGACTCAGATGCAGGAATAGTCCAAACAAGCAAGTAATCCAGAATCAAGCAAGTACAGAGTTCAATCCTGAAATATACATCCAATTCCTTTTTATCAAAAACTATCCAAACCATCTTTCTACCTATGGTTTCTATTCCTTTTTAGGGTTTCTTCCTCTTTTTAGGGTTTTCTTTGTAATTAGGGTTTTACTTCCCTTTACTCTTTTTAAACCCTAATTTTCTCATTTATCCTTCACAAAAGTTATTAAGGTTACCTTTTACAAACACATAGCATTATTTCCAGATTAATGCACAAATAACCATCAATTAAGTCCATTAAGCTTCTTTTACATTAAAGCTACCATTTGTATCCTTTTCAATCTATGAAAAAGTCATTATGCTTGTTTATCATCAATTCGTAGTTCATTATGCTCTAATACTCATATGAACGTTATTTATCATTAATTCTACCTTTTATCCACTAGGAAGCCCTAATTTCCACATTAAGGGCATTTAACCATAATTAGGAACTTTAATGATCGAAATAGCTTAGTATCATTATATATTAGCTTTATTCACGATTTTTGAATAATTAAAGCCATTAAGAGTCGAATTTGCCAACATTAGGGTTTCAAGGCCCATTAAAGTATATACATGCACATGAAACTCTAAATTAAACTATTTACGTGCAAAGTTCATCCTTTTTGTTCCTAATGTTCCTTTTCATCATTAACAAGCTAATATGAACTTTAATCATCCATTAAACCCTACTAAATATATTAATTAACTCAAAATAGGGTTTCTTAATCTTTAATTCATTAAAGTTGATAACTTACACTATTTTTCAAATTGTAAGAGGAATCAGGCTTCAATTATATTTTTAATGGATTACCCTTATTTTTTTGAGAAACTTTCATATTTTATGTGTGTTAATCCGAGCTACCGATTATTAGATATGAATTTTGAAATAAAACCTTATTTGGCCAATAGCAGGCTGCGACGCCATCAGTTTCCATGCAATGCGGCCCGATTAGGAAATAGAACGGAAAGTCAATTTTTCCCTTGGTAAGTTACGTGGGTCTTCAGCCCGCGGAGGGGTAAACCCATCCAACCAGCCCTTGCCTTCTTCATCCTTGTGCCCGCAGCTTGCTGCCGCCCTAGCGACCGGGGGCGGCTTCCTTGCTCCATCCCTCACCTCGACGGCCGTCAGGGATGTTTCCTCTCCCTCCAGTGACACTCCACGCAGCCATCAGTTCTCTCTACTTGCAACCAGAGCGGCTGGTCCATGTCGTCTGTACCTGAAACATGTGGCTAGCTTGTAGCCATACTACAGGTGATGCGCGCCGGTGGCAGGTCAGGGAAAGGTGAGTGACCACTCTAGATCTTTGTGTTAACTTCATGTCTCCCCAGAGATCCTCCTACGACTGCTAGTTGCTCCCTAGGTAGCCTCATGCTTCTTGGTTAGGGTTTTCTTGAAAAGATGAACAAGGGAGAGAGAGTTATGTGGGATTTCTCTAGAACTCGATCCAGAGGCTCTGCCCCTTATATAGGGGAGGGTTTTTGTACCCCAAGATGTTCATCCAAGAGGGAACAAGCCCCTATCCTAATAGGAAAAGATTTTTCCTTCATCAAGAAGCAACTTCTCTCTCTTCCTAAACCCTTTAAACATACTTTATTATTTTCATATTAGGAATTCGAAATTCCTCTTTCATTTTCTTTGTACTTGCCCTTTTTAAACCATTGGCACGAATTTCTATTTTCTTTTAATAGAAATTTCTTCCTTTTTACCAATACCCCAAAATCATTCATTATGCATCATATTATCTTCCTATTTAATATTATTGGTATTTTCTCTTTCCTCTTTCTTCATTGGAGCTCCTTGGACCCCAAGAAACTCCAAGATCTCGAATTCCCTTCATAAGGATACTTATTATCCTTCTAAATGCATCAATATGCATTATTTCACATTATCTTGTTTATTTCTTATTAAAATATCTCTTTTTGAGGATTTCTCTTTATTTCTCCTTTATTTTCCTCATTGGTATTCCTTTTATCGTTAAGAATCCTTGGGATACGAAATTCCATCAAGGCTAACTCAAATATACCTCTTTCCATTTATTTTCCACATTTTACCATTGTTTTCAATTTCTTTCTTAATACAAAAATACTTAATTGATCTTTTCTTTTCTTATTGCATTTTCTTTGCTCCTTTGGATTCTTTGGGACCCAAGTAACCCATGTGGCATGAAATCCACCTTTGTATTAAGTTCTTTTGCCTTCTAGAGGTTTCCACACCTTTCTTTTCTCAAAAACTCAATTATTCCTTTACTAATTGAATTTCCTTTTTATTGGGCCCAATAGCCAATAAAGCCCACAACACAATCATAAAGGCTATTGTAAATGGAATCAATTTATTCACAACAAATTGTATCATTATTTTTCCAAATATCTTTAATGTGAGAAATTACAGTTCTCACCCAAAGGAACCCAAAAAAATTGGGGTTGTAACACACAATGCACCTGAGCATCACCTTTATGGAAACCCTTATTCAAGGTCAGGTTGGATGATGTCTAAGTACATAAAATGACATGTGATGAGTGTAGTGAGTTTAGGTCTAAGAACTACAATCACCACTATCACTATGCAAGTTGATTTTGACTACCATTCCATGGTATCCATGTATAACTCACAAGGTGGGCCTATCTGATATGTTGTTCTCTAACATGTAGTTGTGTGCTTGACTTGATATCGCTTATCATGACTAATGAGACTGTACATACCAGATCTTGGGTCCTACCCTAGATCTTTGATCTTTTGGACTTAGCAAACAAGGTTAAGGTTTTAGACCTAAAGGATGTTTAGTATAAACTAATGAACTAATGAATGCATGAATCACTCCTATGTAACCTAATGTTTTCACATTAGTCATAGGACAATAATGAACACATAAAATATGTCATAATATTTCCTTTAGTGCTAATATGAAAATAAAGAACATAATTGGATGGATAATTGAGTTAATGGTAAAATAATATAATAATGGTCATAATAATAAATATGTGACATATCTCCTAAAAAGAAATCTCAAAAGTGGAATCTAACTTTAGAATATGTTCAACTTGGGAGTCAAGTTTCACCTTATTTGTATAATAATAATAATTATAATAATAATAACATTAATAACAATAATAAATCTTGTAATTTCTAGGAAAGGAATTATAAGTTTCTATCCAAATAGCAAATAAAATATTAAATGATTCCAAAAGTGGAAGATAATCTTGGATTCATAATCAACACATTAATAATAGTCTTTGGGTGAATTTTCACTCAATTTGGAAAATATTTGACTAAAAGGTGAAATCAGGAGAGAGAAAGTGTATAGAACCTTAAAAATATTAAATGAATATATAAACAAATCCAACATGTAAAATTGATGGCAAACTCATATCCAAGGCACTTAATGTGACTTGTGGGAAAGTTTCAACAAATTTGGAGAAACTTATAACCATTAATGACAGAGGAAAGAGAAAATAAGATTTGATTTACTTAAAACATCATAAGTTCTCAAAAGGAAAATCTAATTGCATATTCAGATTCCTCATATTCAAAATAGGTTGTGATTAAAATTGCATTTAATTTGGGGTTCATTTGCACCCTCAAATGAAGAGAGAAAAAGAGAAATTATTGCATTCACACTTTGTTCAAATTGGATTTGGAATAACATTTATGGCCATGCGATTCTGGTAGTCAGATTTCTGATTGAATGGCCCATAGATTGTCTGCTACCTTGCACCCAAATAGAAAGTAGAAGTTGTTTTATGATTTTTTAAAATCAGGATTTCTCCCTCATTTCTCCATCTTTGTTCGAGATTTTTTGCCATTGTGTTCTATGTTGAATTCCACACGTAATGACCCCCTACTCAAAAACTATGATCATGTATTTTGCAAACACCTAATTTTGGTCCTCAAGCTTCTAGAGTGGCTACCCGCACATGGGCATATACCCATCCAAGCCTATAAAAACCTATGCTTGGACTTTTGCAAGCTTTATTGCAACCTTCTCCTCGCTCCGATTTCTCTTTTGATTCCATGTTTTACTTTCACAGAGTCGAGCGTCAGACCATAACTCCAGTGAGCCATGCTCTTGCCTCATGTGGTCTCACGTCAATTGTTCTTGAGGTACATTTTGGAAACACCTACTCTTCATTTCGGCAGTGTTGGTTTGACAATTGGTCGTGTCTTCGAGTTTTGCCCAAAATGAGCTTGGTTGCAGCTGCTCGGGTAGTAACCATGGCGAGCAGCCGAGGAAGGAGTGACTCCCCTGTGAAATCCTTATTTTGCCCTCGCCACATCCTTCTTTTCTTATTTTCACACCTAAGGTTATTTAGGTCTTTTCGCACGTAACTTGCCTTCTTGAGTGTGTGATCAGCTGGATGCCAGTCAGGCTGAGGTGGCCACTACTAATTGGGCCATCTCACAAGGACCTGGCTCTCTCTTTACCTCTCTCACCCTATATGCTGAGGTGTTGATTTCTAATTGGCCGATATTGCAAAATTCATATCATTTAATTTTCTTGTCCAAATATTTAACAAAAATATGTCTAGAAAAATGTAAGCTTTCTAATAAGAATGTTTTCAAGGTTTGGTTTTGAGTTTTATTCAAAGGTGTTTTCTAAAAATGAATTTAATACATTAAAATCACTAAAAATACACTTTAATCATCCTAACTCCAAAATAGACAAAATTATATATTCTTTAATTAGGAGAACCTAATAATATCAATGGTGATGTTTTAGAGTCTAAATCAGAGTTTTGTTTGAAAAGTCCAAAACTTGGGTTTTCTTTACATTAATGCATATGAAAAACCCTAATACATGTGAATAATTGTAATTAGGTAGAGTTGATATTGGAAACAACTAGATTGATGATGAGTGTTTCTAGGACTCTATTATAAGGTATGTTTGCATCTCCTATTCTTATACATTGAGCAATAACCTATTTTTATTCTTCGTCTTGGTCCTATGGACATTAGCCTTTACAATATCTTATTCTTTTGGAAAATATGCCTCATGTGAATTATCTTATTTGTTACTGATCTTTTGATCATATATGTACAATCTCTTGATCTCCTTCTTATGCTATTCCATGGTGGAATATTCTTTTGTGATATGTGTTGTTGACTTGAGAGTTATACATTGCCCATATTTTGATAATGACTTAACCATTCCATTCCTATGTATCTAATATGTTTGTTAAATATTGATTTTAGACTTTAGTTACATGATAAGGATCAAATTACACAAGCCCTAGCTTGTTCAAGTTCAAGTCAAAAGAAATGCAAGTGCACATTTTGGGATATCACTCCAAATGACCTTAGATGACTTTTGTAATCACTTCTATTGATGATATGACTTGTAACTAAGATGAGAAAAAACCAGGGACACTTAATTCCAACGTTTGATGACTCAAATGCCAATCTAGAAAAATTTTCACAGGCTGTTTATCAGTGGAGTTGGAAACTCAATCGATCTAGTGATGGATTTTCTAGAAGAGACCAATCAATCGAGTTGCACACTTACAGAACTCGAACGACTGACACACTGAGGAAAATTGATTTTAACTCATTGGTTGAGTTTCGCATAAAAACTCGACCGATAGTTTGAAAATTGGCTTTGTCAGTTAGTGGATCGGTCGAGTTACCTTTATTAGAACTCGACTGAATGTATTGTACAGAAAATGCAAAAAAAGTGATTATAACCATTGGAGAGTTGTTTTAGCAAGAATAGATCTATTACAACTTGGAAATTGGTTATATTTCACCCTTAAGTGATCCCACACTCAAGGGAACACCCCCGACTATGAATAGGAACCCTTGGAATTCATTCCAAGTTTTCTCATTCATGTTATTCTAAGTCCTTGCTATAGTTGAGTGTGTTGCAACTCCTTGATCCCCTTTCTCTCTATCATTTACATAGCATTTCGTGATTATCGGTGAATTAGGCCAGTTGTAAGAGAGATACTTCCTTGTTCTTGTACAACTCTCATTTCATTCCATCTTCCCTAACCTCTTTCTTAAAGAAGAAAAGGTGAAGCAAGCTACTCCAAGTGAAGGTGAAGTTGTTGTTATTCATCTTCAAGGTTGAAGAAGAGGTGAAGATCTTCTCCAGGTGAAGGAGAAGGCAAAGGCTGGAGATCCAAGAAGAGTGGGTAATTCCTTGAAGGTTGAAGACTTGTGCAAAAGTAGGTAAGTCCTTGGAAGAAGGAGGAAAACTCTTTACAAAGTGGGTAAGTCCTTGGTAAGGTTGAAGACTCTTTGTATTGAATAGGTAAGGCCTTTAGTGGGTCTTGTGTTGTATCTCTTATAAGTGAATATATCGAGGAAAGTACTTGGAAAGTCCTTGAGGTTGACCTCTCTAGGTAGTGGATTAACTCTCTCCTAGTTTGGAGAGTGGAACCACTCTAAACTACTTTGTCCATGTGCTTGTTTCATTTTCTATCATCCTTGCTATGCTTGTTAGTTAGGACTTCAAATTGCACCTAAACTGTTGGTTTTGATTGATATAATTTGAAGGTCAAATCTATCTTGTGAGAATTTTTGAAGCTCTATTCACTCTCCCTTCAGAGCCCTAGATCCAACAAGTGGTATCAGAGCCAAGGATCTTCTCCAAGAATCTCCTACAAGATGAGAAGATGGGCGACAACCTACTTGGTTCACTCAACCTAGAGGGAGGCTTCTCCATGCATCCTTCGGTCTTTGATGACACCAACTTCCTCTATTGGAAGAGGCACATGCAGTTCTACATTCAAGACATGAACTTTGATATGTTGAAGGTGATGGTCACACCATATAAGGAGCCAACCAGACCTGTTGCAACATGGAGTGAAGATGCACTTAAAGAAGCCCAGCTCAATGCCAAAGCCATAAGCATCCTCTATGCAACCCTTACCCAATAGAGTTCAACCTCATCTCATCTTGGGACACCACCTATGAGATTTGGAACAAATTGTGCATTACCTATGAGGGCACAAAGCAAGTTAAGGAGGATAAAATCTACATGTTGAACAAACTTCTAGAGAACTTCAAGATGGGAAAGAAAGAAGGGATTACAAAGATGTACTCTAGGCGCAATGTCATCATCAACAGCCTAGCTACTTTGGGCAACACTTTGGATAGAGGTGTGATCAACTCTAAGATCTTAAGGACTCTACCAAAGAGATGGGAGTCAAAGGTGACCTCCATTGAAGAAGTGAGGAGCCTTGGTGAAAGTTCAACTGAAGAGCTCATTGGTAACCTCCAAGCTCATGAGCCATGGCTTGACAGGAAAAAAGAGAAGGAAGCCAAGAACATAAAAAAAAGTGCTTTCAAAGAACAAGTGGATGTGTTCATTCTTCAATAACAACTTGCTTCTTGGACATATCCCTCCTCCTCAAGTGAAGATGATGGCCCTAGTGAGCATGAAGCCAACTACGTTAAGGGTAAGCACTTCAAGAGAAAGCAAGCCTCCTCCTCTACTCGTAGATGCTACAAGTGTGGACAAAAGGGACACTACAAGAGTGAATGTCCTAAGTTAAGAAAGTCACACCACAAGGGCAGCTCCAAGAAGGAGAAAGAGTACAAGAAGGAGAGAAAGTACAAGAGGAAGAACAAGAAGGACAAAAGAAACAAGAATGCAACTCATGTAGCTTAGGAAGCTTCATTCTCAAGTAGCTCAAGCTCTGAAGAAGATGGAGAGTGCCACCTTGCACTCATAGCCTCTACTAGTGAAGAAATTGGTGAGGTGAGTGAGGTAAGCTTGCATGAGTTATATAAGGAAGCTATTATTATTATGCTTGTTTCTACCTATTTTTCTTTTGGTAAATGTAAATCTAAAAGAAAAATTTTAGGAAAAATTATTGATGATTTGTATGCTAAATTTGAAATTCTTGAGCTTAATGAGAAAACTCATCTTGAGAGCATTGATAATTTTTTAGGAAAATATCTTGATCTTGAGATACAATGCAATGGAGTTGAAGTAGAGAAGGGTGTCTACCTTAAGAACATTGAAACTCTTAAGGAAGATAACCAAAAGTGCAAAAATTAGCTTGAAACTCTTAAAATTGAAAATGTTGAATTTAAGCTTATTTTTGATGCTCATAGGTATGAGAGATGTTTATCTTAAGGAAATCCAAGCGCTTAAATCTAAAAATTCTAGGTTGCTTGGTCAATTAATGATTTATCTTCTAGGCCTATCTTGCCTAGTAATGATATTGGTTCTATTTCTCTTGAGAAGGATTCTTATTTGACTAAAGCCCTCAGTTTAGAGGCCAACCTTGTTCATGCTAGAGATGATATTTCTAGTTTATCTTATACTATCATATCTCTAAATGATGACAATCATAGACTTAGGGTCTCTCTGTAGAATTTCCTCAAAGGGAAAAACTCTCTTAATGAAATCCTTGACCATTCTACCAAAAAAAGTGGTACTAGTGATTTGGGATTTGAAGGGAAGCACCTAAGGGCAAGAACAAAGCCAAAGGTAAGAAAAAGAACAAGGAAACCTCTTTATTTGTTGGAGACTCTTTCGACACTAAGAATCATATGGTTTGTTCTTATTGCAAGTGTGATGATCATTACTCTACTTATTGTCCTTACAAGCCTAAGGGGACCAACCCAAAGATGAAATGGGTTTCCAAGCTAACTTCAGATCCCAAAGTTTGAGTTGGGAACCGACACTCTCCTTTCTTGCAGGAAAAAGGAAGATGGATTGTTGATAGTGGCTGCACTAAGCATATGACAGGTGATATAAGACATTTCAACAACTTCACCAAAAATAAAGGAGGTTCAGTTACCTTTGGGACAACAAGAAAGGTATGGTCAAAGGTGAGGGTGATGTAGGTGAATCCTTGTGTATCAAGAATGTTCTTTTTTTGGATGGCCTAAATCACAATTTAATCAGTGTTAGTCAATTATGTGATCATGGTTACCTTGTGCTATTTACTTATTTTGAATGTTGATTCTAGATTCCCTCACCTATCAAGTTCTATATAAGGGAACTAGAAGTGGTAATCTTTATGTAATTATGCTTCAATCTATTAAGCCTATTGTTGGTATATGCCTAGTAGTCAACTCAAATGATACTTCTCTGTAGCATCATTGGCTAGGTCATGTAAAAATGCATCAAATGAAAAAGTTGAGAAAAAATGACTTGGTCAAGGGACTTCTCAAATTGGATTCTAGAAATGATGAGGAGTACCAACCTTGTACCCAAGGAAACCAAACAAGTCCTCCTTCAAATACAAAGGAGTCCTTTATACCAAGAGAGCTCTTGAACTTCTTCACTTTGATCTATTTGGACCAATGAGAACTCAATCGCTTCGTGGTTCCAAGTATTGCCTTGTTATTCTTGATGATTTCTCTAGATATACTTGTACCTTTTTTCTCATTTGCAAGAGTGATACGCTTGATGTTTTCTCAATTTGTAAATGAGTTGAGAATGAAGCCTCTTACCGCATCATTTCCATCTGTAGTGGTCATGGGGGAGAATTTGAAAATGATCTTTTTAAGAATTTTTTAATGAATCTCGCTATGCACATAACTTCTCTTCACCTCGAACACCTAAAAAAATGGGGTTGTAGAGAGGAAGAATAGGTCTTTATAAGAGATGGCTAGGACCATGCTTTTAGAGTATGACACTCCAAGAAGTTTTAGGTTGAATCCGTCAGTACCTCATATTTTGTGCAAAGTTTTGGGTTGAAGCCTTCAGTACCTCATGTTTTGAACAAAATTGGATTTTTACACATCCTTCTTTAAAGAAAACCCCCTATGAGCTATGGCGTGGTAGGAAGCCTTCTACCAAGTATTTCCATGTTTTTAGATGTCCTTGTTTTGTTTTGAATATGAAAGATTCTCTCGACAAGTTTGATCTGAAATATTACAAGGTTTTCTTTCTTGTCTATAACACTACTAGCAAGGTTTATAGAGTGTTTAATATTGATCTTGCTAAAGTAGAAGAATCTATAGATGTTAAGTTTATTAAGGCTAACCACTTTGTGCCCGAAGATATTTTTCCAAATGATGATCTTGCAGGTGAGGTGATTCCTATTCTAAAAGAACACAACATCATGCAAAAGGGAAAAGAGGTGGTCACCCAAGAAGAAGAGAAAGATGAAGAGAAGAAGGATCCAACTCCCTGGTTGGAAAAGAATCATCCAAAAGAGCTAATTTTAGGTGATCCATTTGAAAGAGTGAAGATGTGGTCTGCATTCAACAAAAAATAAGCCAACAATACCTACATCTCACAATGCGAGCCAAAGAACGTCAATGAAGCTCTTGGGGATAATGAATGGACCCTAGATATGCAAGAAGAGTTGGAGAAAATTGAAAACAACAAAGTATGGACCCTAGTGCCAAGACCAAGTGATAGAAAGATCATTGGCACCAAGTGGGTCTATTGCAACAAGATTGATGAAAGAGGAAAAGTGCAAACTAAAGATGGGAACTTCATCAACCAAGGCAAGCACACAAGTAAGCTACTTAAGTGCTTTAGGATGGAGAACACCAAGCCGATGGACACACCCATGTCAAATATTTCCAAACTTGAAAAAGATGAAGAAGGTGAGAAGGTAGATGAGAAGCTCTATAGAGGTATGATCGTAATTTTACTTTACTTAACTTCCTCTAGACCTGATATAATGTTAGTGTTGGTTTGTGTTCTCACTTTCAATCAAATCCTAAGAAATCACATCTTATAGTTTTTAAGAGGATTTTAAGGTACTTAGCCAAAACCCAAAATTTTGGACTATGGTATCACAAGTCAAGGGACTTTACTCTTACTTCTTATAGTGATGTGAATTACACTGGGTACTTGATTGATAGAAAGTGCACAAGTGGCACTTGTTTTTTCCTAGGACCATGCTTGGTGTCTTGGTTCTCCAAGAAACAAAGAACAATGGTATTATCAAGCACTGAGGTTGAATATATTACAGCCAGGATTTGTTGTGCCCAGGTCCTATGGATGAAGCAAATGCTCCACAAATTTAGCATTCACTTTGATGCTTCTCCTATCTATTGTGATAATACTAGTGCAATTAACTTGTCATATAATCCTATATTGCATAGTATATCTAATCATATAGAGTTTCTCCATCATTTTCTTTGTGATCACATTACCAAAAAGGATATCTATATCACGCATGTTGACACATAAAATCAGTTGGTGGATATCTTCACTAAACCTCTAGCTAGAGAGAAATTTAACTTTATTAGATCTAAACTGCTCACAACTACTTTGAATGAATCTGATATGCCTTCTAGCTAGTTTTCATCTATGTTATATGCTTTTCCTATGTTTTGATCCCCATTGCTTGCTAATTTTCTAAAAATCTATTGTTCATGTTCCTTTTGCCTTATTTTTCTCTTGTTTTTGGGTATTTTTCGTAAACACTTATTTTATCACAAAATAGTACCCAATGTTGAGTGATATGAGCCTAAGTATGTGTAAAATACATAACTAACTTGAAAAATAAATTTAATTAGCGCTGTAATGGCTAGAAATTAGAATTTCTAATTTTTGGTCAGGTTGACAATTGGTCGAGTTGCAAACTCGACTAATCAGTGGCCGAGAGCTTTTTTTAAAGAGTCTATAAGTTGAGTTTTCGATTCACAAAACTTGACTGATGGCCAAGATGGAGCAAACTTAAGATAGGTTCAACTGACTTTTCTCCCTCTCGACTAGAGAAAAATCAGTCGATATAACCTCTAGCTCCCTCAAGCTCTCAACCCTGGCCCCAACCTTCCTCTCCCTAGCCCTAGTTCAACCTAGATTGACCTTCCTTGACCTCTTTCCTATCAACCCTAGGCGTGTGGATGGGTTTTGGTGGTGTTTCTCTAGATTTTGCTCTCTCCATCCTCTCCATTTCATCTCCATGGTTTCCAATAGGAGAAATAGGGTGCCCCGACTAATGCACCATCATCTTCTTCTAACTCTCGATTGATTCCCTGTGATGACACTTTCTTTGTTTCAAATGAGGCTCTCAATAGGTACAAGGAGCTCCTTCCTAGGAACCCCTTTCCATTTTGTTCCCTTTTTGAGCCACACCCATGGAGACAAGAGGTCATAGATCAAGTAGTGGAGTTGTTGTACGACCACCATCTCTCTGCCTTAGGTGTTAAACATGCGTTCTATAACAATTCCATCACAAGCACCAAAGCCATTCATGAATTTTATGCAAATTTGCATTGTAATTAAAACACCCTCATACCGCCACCTAATACTCAAGTGTCCTCACCTCTATGATCGTCGGGAAGATATTCCAAGTCTCTGAGGATACCCTGAACATCTTCTTCTCGGGTACTGAAGTGATTGACACATGGCATAAGGACTACCCTAAGTATTTTGACCTTGTTGAGCATGAGGCCTTCTACAAGAAATATGATATTACTCTCCCCAATATTGACAAGTTCTTGAAGAAGCCTCAATTCCCATATAGGAAATAGTGCACCCTTCTCTCCTCTACCTTAGACCTCAAAAGACGCATATTTGTCTTAGTTGTTAACTACAATATTCATCCAAAGAAAAATCAGATTAAAATTGCAAAAAAAAATGTGGTCATTATGTACTATATCTTGAAGCACATAGGAGTCAAGTGGATGAGATACATTCTCCATATATTGACCTACTTTGACTAAGGCAAGAACATCAGTGGCACCCACACACCCTACCCATCCCTGATATGTGGTTTTTTCTAGCTTGCCACTGGCAAATCTCTTTTCCATGAGCTGCACTACAAACCTACCCAAAAATGAGTTTGCATCAGTGAGACCACACTTCAAAAGTATGTGCCTATCCTATCTTCTACCTCACCTGATGCCTCTACCTCTACCTCTACCCGAGCACCTCCACCACCTCAGCCTACCCGACCTACATGTGCCTCATTCCATGTATCCAAGGAATCCCTTATGGGCTACATGATGCATCAATAGGCGTACAACCTTCAGGTTCAGGAGAACCTACATCAAGACCTCAGCGCTATCATGTCCAACATGAACATGTCATGTACACACCCTTACCCTACCTACCAGCCCTACCTAAGAGGTGACTATGCATCCTTTCAATATGACCACTTTTACCCTACCCCTCCACCTACTGCTTCCACTGCTACACCCTCTAATGTTGGTGGATCTACCCCTGAAGTGTTGCCTCTTCCTGCTGGCCCCTTGGCCACCTTGCTTTCTAGTCTTGGTCTTTCTGCTCCTTCCTTTCCATAAACCAATGAGCTCCATGCTCTTGGCATGTCTTGGGCTGAGTAGAATGTCTGTTGTCCAGGTCATGGTTTCAGTTCCTCTGTTGATGAGGAGATGCCAGACCAGGCTGACGAGGTGTAAGGAAGTGAAATCACCTCCTTACTAAAAACAAGAATACAACCTCTAGTCCAAACACACCTAAAAGGTATGATAGAGTGGGTGTAAAATTTTTAAATCTTATTTAATGGTAATCAAAACAACCAAAGTATAGTAGCGGAATAAAATGTTGACTATATTCAATTTCACATAAGAGAGAAAAAGAACATTTTAAACCTACATGTAAGGGTACAACATATGGATCCATGTAGAGAGAAATCTAAACCACATCAAGATTGTCTCCAAGCTTTAACTACTCAATCTAGGTCCATAACTTCGTTCCATGTCCTGTATATCCTTCACTTAGGGTTGGAAGCATACCCCAACAAGAAGAGAAAAACAGGAGACATCAGCAAAGACCGGTATGTGCATACTAAATAGGAAATTGAGCTATATTATGAAATAAAGGACAACAAATATAATGGCTTACCACAGAAAATTAAGTAATACCCAATCGGGCATAAAAGAAAGAGAACAACAATAAAACAGATATTTGCCATAACCAAACAAATAAAATTATGCCATACTAGAACATACAAATATAGTAGGACACACACCCCACAATCATCAACCTGCGTGCATGTGAGATAAACATAACCCTAGAACATTATAAAGACAAAGGCGGCCAAGGATTCACATCCT
Source organism: Alisma plantago-aquatica (assembly GCA_963693085.1). Lineage (NCBI taxonomy): Eukaryota > Viridiplantae > Streptophyta > Magnoliopsida > Alismatales > Alismataceae > Alisma > Alisma plantago-aquatica. The sequence continues at coordinate 749,239,908 of OY856414.1, forward strand.
TGAAACCTGATAGAGAATGATGCATTGCCAAACTCCTAATATATAAAAGTTGAGCCAAGGTTTCACATACTTGAAACTCAGGTATGGGGCACCACCACCTCCATCCAAAAATAGGGGCACATGCCCAAAAACCAATGCAATTACACTACTATAGTGCTACTGAATCACATAGCATGTAAAATGTAGAGGAAGGTAAAAAGTATAGTCAGATTATATAATGTTGCCATCACACAATGGACAACAAATACTTCCACATGCAAGTGGGAATACGATATCACATGTTCACAAATAAACATCCACATCATAGTGGGCACATATCACCAAAAGTTTAACATGCACCAAGACACAAGATAAGATTCAAGAGAATATCCACGATTACCAAAACAAACATAGTTCACAAGAACCATGATATTAAAAGATAAGAGCAATGTGTATAGGCTATTGTCCATAGGACCAAGAGAAAGAAGAATATAGGTGATTGCTCATCAAGAATAATAGGGGATGCAAACATACCTCGATTTTAGAGTCCAAAGTCCAAAGGCACTCCTAGAACAAGGTCTAGGTCTCTAAAGATCCTATTAAATGTATATGTAGATCTCGTGTCAAATTCATATACATTATTCAAACCCTAGAAAAACACCCTTTTCTTATTATGTGAATTAGGTTCTCAAAGTTATGCCACATTTTATATTATCTTTTTATGATCTCAAAACATACTTTTATTATATTTTTCTAACTTACAGTTTATTAGTTATGATTTTTATAAGTTATTATCTAATTAATTAGGTCCATTAAATTTACTTATTAACAAACATTAGATTAAGCCAATGAAATTAGTACCAAAGGAAATATCACATTTTTCTCATTTTATTGACTATATTTGGGTATTTTCTGATCAAGATTAATTAGTTATCAATTTTATAAAACCGACCAATAGAAATTTTAAATACATGAAAATGGTTAGATAAATGCTCTCACAGAAGTGTGAGCAACAAACTAGGTTGCCAATCCTTTTTGGATGGCAAAACCCAAGGACCCCAAAATAAAATCATTGCATGTAGATGAAGGCATCATAAGATTCCTATTTATTATACGTTGAAGGCATCGAAGAAGAGAAATTGCATCGTCGACAAGCACCCCAAATGTGTCAAAGGCAAAAGGTAGAAAATGATGTTGATTGGCCTCACAAGTTGCTCCATGTTTATGAACTTTTTGTACCGCTGCCTCGGACGCTGCCCACCCTGCTTTAAAGTTTTTTGAAAGGATACTTGTCAAGGGAGAAACTCTTGTAAGGTCAACACATGCATGTTTTCCATTCATCCAGTGAAATAAAATAATTTATGCAGGTCGCAATGAATGTACACCATCAGATTGAGTGCCAAGGAATGCCAAAGGATCTTCTTTCAAAACCTTTAACCCAGCTTGAGAGACAGTGTTGAAGAGAGCATCCCGAACAACATCATGACAAAACTTATAACCAGGACACGAGTGGCAGTGCACTACATGATCACCAAAGGCATCAAGATCTATGATGTTGCAAACTGGACAATGTTCATCACTTGGATACAAGGGAATCATAAGCCGATATCGAAGGATATAAATTAACCAAAAATCTAAGTTAGCGAAGCAAGCAGAGAGAGAGGGAGAGAAGAAACATCCTGATTTGGCCCAACCAAACCCTACCATGTCATTCGACTACTAAGCCACATCAGTAGTGAGAAAAGAAAAAGCCAAGGAGAGAAACAGTGAAAAGATGTATTTACCCTTGGTAGAAAAAAATGAAATCAAAAGAAACGAGAGGGTAAGTGGGGAATTTTACAACGGGGAAACTACCCCAATCTTGCCTCCCTGACAGACGAAGGCATGGCTCCAGTCTACTCAAGGTGTGAGACCAAGACCAATAGTCGAGAACCACTGTCTACACAGTCACCCACCGGTCATAGAGAGCTAAAAACTAAGGAAAATAGTAGCATCATGACTGAGAAAGTATCTCATAAGCAGAGAGGGGAGAGAGGGAAGAAAAATGTGGAGGAGTAAGCCTTGCACCAAACTAAAGACTTAGAAAGGTTCGAGAGGTTGAGATAAAGTCAAGATACAACTCAGACAAGGCTGACACTAACCAAAGCACCATGCATAGAAGACAAATCTTGAATAGAAAACTCTAATATGGGAATCAAGAAACAGAGAAGAAAGCAAGGGTTTAAGGGCAGGAAAGGAAGGGCGAGGGTGCTAGGGATCTTACCGATGTTTCAATTGAAACAGTGGAGGAGCAGATAGCTCCGATGAAGCCAAGGATGTCATTGAAACCAAAAATAAGTAGGGGGCTTCACGATAGAGAGAGAAAGCAATTGAACCTCAGGGAGTGTTTGGGTGATGTTGGAGATGCCTCGAGGTGAGGTATTTATAGAGGGGGTGAAGGGTAGAAGAAGATAGGAAAGTGGGTCGACAAGGGAATTTAGGGGTTTAGGATTTGGAAGGTGAAATTCAGGGAAAGTAGAAGTTAGAAGGTGTGGGATAATCTCCTTATCACAATGGGACAAGAATTAGGGAAATCGGTGGAGATGAGAGGGTGAAAAAGGAAGTGGAAATCCTGATTACTGTAGCCGTGAGGAAACAAAGAAGCCCGAGGTTGATGACGAGCGAGTATCATTCGATCAAAAATCCAACGGCCCAGGGGGTCCATGAATAAATGAAAATAAAATAAAATCTACATGACACTTGTAATCAGAGTAACTATAGAAAATCAGAAAAATAAATGTGACAACTCTTTAAATCTGATTTAAACTAAAGTGAAATCCAATTAATGCATACTTTTCTCTTTCCTCAATTAATGGTTCTATACTTATCCAAATTAAAACAAATTGTGTACATAAGTTAAGTTAAACATGTAGATTCTGATTATGGAGTTAGATTTTCCTTTTGAGAACTTTTAATTTATTTATTATCTAAAACTTAATTTCTCTCTCCTGATACATTAATGACATTACAATTATCCAAATTAGGTGAAACTTCATCCTTGGTTATATTTGATATGTTGAATATGATTTTTCCTTTATTTCCATCTTTTGGTGTCATATTTTATATTTATTTATTACTTATGCCTTTTATGCATTTTCTCTCTCCTAACTTACCTTATTATTCAAGGTTGTCCAAATAAGATGAAATTTGACATGTAGGCTTATTTTGATGTGTAGATTACAAATCCAAGATTATTTTCCTCTTTTAGAGTCATTTATTATTTTATTTGATATTTTGGGGAAAACACATATCTTCTTTTCCAAATTGAATTAAATTAATTATTATTATTATTATGTGAACAATGTGAAACTTGACCCCCAAGACAATTGGGACCCAAAAAACATGATTATTAACTTAGATTATACTTTTGGGATTCCTTTTAATGAGATATGTCACAATTATTATTTGTGGATTCATTATTATTATTATTATTATTACCATTATTTATCCAATTATGTTTCATCTTCTTATATTATCACCAAAGGAATTATGTAAAATTATTTTGCATGAGATATTATGAAACCTTCCATCATGTGACATATTTTATGTGTCTATTATCATTCTAAGACTAATGTAAAAACATTAGGTTACATTAGGGTGATATATTCATGCATTAGTTCATTACGATTTTACTAAACATCTTTGTAGGTATAACCCTCAACCTTGTTTGGCTAAATCCAAGAGATCAAACTTATAAGGTAGGGTTCAAGATTCAGTATGTTACACAAGGAGGTTTCTACTGATGAGGAGGATGATGAGGATGAGGATGATGGTGATGCTTCTGATGATGGTTGTGATGGTTTTTCTGGTGACCCTGGTGATGAAGGTGATGTTGTTGCACCTTCAGATGGAGATGATGACTATGAGCTCGAAGCTTCTGATGTTGATGATGTTGTGGATGATGTATACATAGATGACCTAGATGTTTAGATCTTCTAGTTTTTAGTCTAGATGTTGATCATATATATCTTTCTAGGCTATTTTGTATCAAAAACATCTTGGCACATTTTTGAGTTGTATTATTTTACCATCTAGTTTTCATCATTTTGCCTTGTAGTTTCTAAGAACATGCTTTTTGGGTTGTAATATTAATCTTATGTACACTTACTCTTTGAATTATTATATCTCATGAGTCGGTGCCATGTTTACCATATTTTGGTTATGCCTAAGACTATATGTTCATCTCGTCTCTATTTAGTGTATGCTTTGAGATCGCATGTTGTGGATGTATGTTTGGTTGTTCTTGGAGAAGACTAGTTTCAGTGCTCTTCTACCCCCCCCCCCACATCCTTTTTGATAAAGTCAAAAGGGGGAGAGAAGTTTAATGTGTTGAAGCCAAACCATATTGCTTTTATTGGCTATGCGATCCTTTTCATGTTCATTATATGCTTTATCATGTGACTTGCTAACAGACCATACAATATATATATGTCATGTTACTTTGTGTAGATAGACTAACTATGCAAGTAAGAGTAAGCATAGATTGAGGGGGAGCAATTCACATTGATCAAATCTAGATTCCCCTTGTAATCACAAGGCAAAGGTATAACCTTACATATCCTTTTCAATATGATTAAGGAATCGTTTGTCATTATCAAAAAGGGGGAGTGTTGAATTGAGAGTTATACACTTGCCCACATCTTAACAATGACTTAACAATTCCATTCCTATGTATCTAATATGTTTGTTAAAGATTGATTTCAGGCTTTAGGTACATGAAAAGGATCAAATTACACAAGCTCTAGCTTGTTCAAGTTCAAGTCAAAATAAATGCAAGTGCACATTTTAGGAAATCACTCCAAATGACCTTAGATGATTTTGTAATCACTTGTATTGATGATATAACTTGTAGATAAGATGAGAAAAAAATCATGGACACTTAATTCCGATGTTTGATCACTCAAATATCAATTTAGAAAATTTGTCATAGACAATTTATCGGTCGAGTTGGAAACTCGACTGATCCAGTGATGAATTTTCTGGAGAGATCAATCAGTCGAGTTGCACACTCACAGAACTCGAATGACCGACTCATTGAGCAAAACTAATTTTAGCTCATTAGTCAAGTTTCCCAGAATATACTCGACCGATAATTTGAAAATTGGCTTTGTCACTTAATGGATCAGTTTAGTTATCTTTATTAGAACTCAACCAAATGTACCATATAGAAAACACAGAAAAAGTGATTATAATCATTGGAGATTTGTTTTGAGCGAGAATAGATCTGTTGCAACTTGAAAATGGCTATATTTCACCCTTAAGTGATCCCACACTCAAGGGAACACGCCCAGCTATAAATAGTTTACTCATTCATGCTATTCTAAGTCCTTGCTATAGTCGAGTGTGTTGCAACTCCTTGAGCCCCTTTCTCTCTATCATTTACATAGAATTTCATGATTATGAGTGAGTAAGGCCAGTTGTAAGAGAGCTACTTCCTTGTTCTTGTAAAGCTCTCATTCCATTCCATCTTCCCACCCCCTTTCTCAAAGAAGTAAAGGTGAAGAAAGATACTCTGAGTGAAGGTGAAGATGTTGTTGTTCTTCTTCAAGGTTGAAGAAGAGGTGAAGATCTTCTCTAGGTGAAGGAGAATGCAAAGGATCGAGATCCAAGAACAGTGGGTAATTCCTAGAAGGCTGAAGATTTGTGCAAAAGTAGGTAAGTCCTTGGAAGAAGATGGAAGACTCTTTAAAAAGTGGATAAGTCCTTGGTAAGGTTGAAGACTCTTTGCATTGGATAGGTAAGTCCTTTGGTGGTTCTTGTGTTGTATCTCTTATAAGTGAATATATAGAGGAAAGCACTTGGAAAGTCCTATAGGTTGAGCTCTCTAGGTAGTGGATTGACTCTCTCCTAGTTTGGAGAGTGGATCCACTCTAAATGACCTTCTCCAAGTGATAGTTTCATTTTCTCTCATCCTTGCTATGATTCTTAGTTAGGACTTCAAATTGCAGTTAACCTGTTGGTTTTGATTGACATAATGTGAGTTTCTAATCTATCTTGTGAGAATATTTGAAGATATGTTCACCCCCACCCTCTTCTAGAGCCCTAGATCCAATAAGTACTTCTTTTCCCACCTTTGTAGTTGATGTTTATATGGCACATTATGTGATAGATTGGATCATCTGATTCCACTTTATACTTTATGGATGTTCTCATACTCCTTCTTTATTTATACTTGCTTATTCTTTTGTTATGCATCATGTTGTGACTGCTAGTATATTTTTACAGTATACTTTATGTGGATGTGAACATTCCCACATATGAGTGCAGAGCTGATAATTCCTACATATGAAATTATTTTGAGTAGTTGTGTATCCTGTACTACTTGGGTGGATGTATATAGTTCCTACCCACTCCATATTTACATCGGATGTATACATTTCCCGCTCACCTCATATTTTTGGTAGATGTGTTATTTCCTACCTACATGGTATTGTTGTCTAGTAATGTCATAGGAGAAACACATGGATGCTTTATTGTTATATTTACTCTTATTTGTCTCTTTTATTGAGATTCTTTCCTTTTATGACCGATTGGGTATTACTTTACTTTTCTATGGGATGTCTTTTATTTTGATGTCCTTTATTCCATATATTGCTCAATTCCTTATTTAGTATGCACATACCAACCTTTGTTGATGTCTTCTTTTTTTTCTTTTCTTATTGGGGTATGCTTACAACACTAGTTGAAGGACTTGGATGATATGGCATGAAGACTTGGAATTAGTGTAAGGAGTTAAATCTTGGAGACAATATTGATATGGTTTAGATTTCCCTCTACATAGATCCATATGTTGTACCTTTTATGTAAATCTTGCATGGGATATCATGAATGAACTTTTGTAATCATTTGGAAAGTAGATAATAGTCATGTTTATTATTTTGCTACTAAACTTTGGTTTTTTTAATACCATTAATAAGATTTTACACCCACTCCATCATACCTTTTTGGGTGTGTTTGGTTTGGAGGTTTTATTCTTCAAATTTTTAGTAGGGAGTGGATCCCCTCTGGGATCTCACTCCTTACAGCATGGTATCATATCCCATGGTAGTTGGAATCTTACTATTTCAATTTTGTCTCCCTATATAGAACCCTTGCATTATATAGTTACCCTCTAGGTGAAAAGTTCACCCTAGAATTGATCTATGTTAATAATGTGATGAGGTTCTAGGATATTTTACCCTATCATATAGATTTATTATGATTTGTATCTCTTGATGCTATGAGGTTTGACTTGAGAATGCAATTAGGTTATGAGGAGGTAATAGGATGAAGTGGTCTTGTTATGGATATATTGTGACTTGGTTTTCACATTGAATTTGGCCAACATATTTGTTTTACATCGTAATGTTTCTTATTGTCAGAAATTATTTTCATTATACTATTTTTTTTGTCGGTCCAAAAAGCGTGTTATTGTATTACCAAAACTTTGGGTACAAAAGAATTTGCACCCCCATTACAGCCCCGAATGAAGTCATCCAAACAACCAGAGAACAAACTAAACACAAGCTACATAGTAGCCAACTACAAACAGGGAAGAAAACATCTGAAAACTAAGAAGGGTCCTAGGACCCCAAAAAAGAAAGAAAATAAGAAGCCAAAGCTCTAAGAAGAAACAGACTCAGACTACTAGATGCAAAACAGCCCCCAAAAGACAACCATCACAACACTAGCATTAACCCCACCTTCAAATTATGTCATACTGGAAGTCTGGGATCTGATCAAGTCAAGTAGAAGAAGCTAGTATCTAAAAGAAGCCGAGAGAATCCACGTTCTATCATAAGAAGAAATGCTTCCAAGCTGTAGTCTGCAAAGAAAGATGCACCCTTCCATAAGTTGTCCATTAGATGATGTCCATGGCGAGAAAGCAACCACCTATCCCAGTACTGGCATTTGAACCATCTCATAAAAAGTGAGGAACATGCAGGTTCCTAGCCCTCTTCATCAACCAGTAGACACCAAATATAGTGACACACCCAGATCACGATCTACCTCAAGGATGGATTCCCAGCTTAGTAGGAGGCCAGGTGGACTTGAATCAACCCAGACAAATCCTAACTGACATTCTGATGTTCAAGCAGAGGCTTGGAACAACTGACAGCAAAATGCAGCCGCATACACAACAAACGTTGCATTGGCAGCAACAACCTGTAAACCTGTCAGACACACAAAGAGCTTTGACCTCCATATCAGCTACAACGAACGCTAGGGTGCAAGCAACCTGACCCAACCTTCACACAGAAATACCCACACCCACAAAAATAGTGGAAAGGTGAACCAGGCAGCAGCATCTAGCTCTCAGACAGAAGACACAGAACAACAACATCAGTTGCCTATCAGAACAGGAACATGAAGCAAAGGGAAGGAGAGGGCAACAACCAATCTTCCTCATCTATGGGATATCCCCCTTCTAGTCCACATTGCTATTCACCCAGCCAGAAGCATTTCATCGACTACATAGAGCTTGACTGGTGGAAGGGGAACCCACCACCCCTGAGATCTACGAGGAAGACCAGCAGCTCCGCACCAGGGCTTGAATCCCAGCTCAGCTGATGATCGGCTCATGCAAAGAAGAAAACCGATGACTTGAGGTCGACTAGCACCGGGAAGCATCCGCCCGTCACCAGGAGCAGTGGAGTAAACTGCGCATCAAGACCTGGAGACGAGGTAGCCTGGAAGCATCACCGCGCAGGGACAGCCGCCTGCAGGCCAAGAGTGGGACACCGCCCGGGTCGCCAAAGGGGACTCACCGCCGCCACAACAAAGACCCCGAAGCATGAATCAAGCCATCGAGTCAAGGACACACAACTCTGATCAGCAGAACCCGACACAGAAGCTGGAAATGGGGAAGTACAGAGGTAGGAAGGGATATGAAACTCCTTCTAGATCTGCGGCGGTGGAGCATCACTCGAAGATTAGATCCACGGAACCAGCTCCACTCCATCTGTCTCTCTTGAATGGGGTGGAGTCGGCCATAGCCGATGCCGCCAGCTCCAAGCCCCAGTCTTCAATGAGCTGCATCACGCCCACCCCAACCCGTCGTGAGGAGCCCCAACACGAGATTGATAACCATGGCACTAGAATCCTGCTGCTACGACGAAGGTGAGTCGAGGACAATCTGGGCCAGAGGGAGGAAGGCGCCAAGGAAGCATCCCCTCCCCACAGCGGCGGCCATCGGAGAAGACTAGAGAGAGGGTGGAGCTAAACCTAGAGAGAGAGAGAGAGCGATCCCCCCTTCTGAAGTATTTTCATTATACTATTATATGTACAAAAGAAGTTTTCTCCAAAATTTATCGATGTTTTCTTGAACTAAGTCATAGATAATATATGTTTGAGGTGAGACCCTATAAATGGTTATACATGGATACCCTAAACCATAGTTTTCTTTATGTAGAAGTGACTAGGGATATGTGGAATAATATAGAGGTATGGTGGACCTACCCTTTATGCCTTATGGCTTTTTGGTTTGACAATATGAACCATGGGGTTGTTAGGTTAATGACACAAGAACCTAAAGCTCAACCCTAGTTGTTTATGGCTTATTAGTTGAAAACATGAACAACATAAATCTCTAAAAAATTCCCAACTAAAAGATATGTGGGTAACTCTAAATGTTACTTAGTTCGATGTGTTAGGTTAAACCTTTTTAAGGGGTGGAGAGTAGTTGGTTGTTGATGTTTGGATCAATAGATTTTGAGGATGACATCCTTTTAAGGGGTCGAGTGTTATAACATATTAGATCTTGGGCCCTACCCTAGAGCTTTGACCTTTTGGACTTAGCCAAACAATGTTAAGGTTTTAGACCTAAAGGATGTTTAGTATAAACTAATGAACTAATGCATGTATAAATCACTCTAATTTAACCTTATATTTTCACATTAGTTATAGGCCAATAATGGACACATAAAATATGTCATAATAATTCCTTTAGTGCTAATATGAAAATAAGGAACATAATTAGATGGATAATGGGATTAATGGTGAAATAACATAATAATGGCCATAATAATAAATATGTGACATATCTCCTAAGAAAATCTCAAAAGTGGAATCTAAGTTAAGAATCGCATCCCTTTGGTCCCAATTAACTTGGTAGTCAAGTTTCACCTTATTTGTATAATAATAATAATAAGACTTGTAATTTCTAGGAAAGGAAATCTAAGTTTCTATCCAAATAGTAAATAAAATATTAGATAACTCTGAAAGTGGAAAATAATCTTGTATTTGTAATCTACACATTAATAATATCCCCTGGGTGAATTTTCACTCAATTTGGAAAATATTTGACTAAAAGATGAAATCAAGAGAGAGAAAGTGTATAGAACCTTCAAAATATTAAATAAATGTATAAACAACTCCAAACTATAAAATTGATGACAAATTCATATCTAAGGCACTTAATGTGACTTGTGGGTAAAGTTTCATCAAATTTGGATAAACTTATAACCATTAATGATGGAGGAAAGAAAAAATAAGATTTGATTTATTTAATACATCAAAATTTCTCAAAAGGTAAATCAAATTGCATATTCGGATTCCTCATGTCCAAAATAGGTTGGTTGTCAAATTTTATTAAATTTGGGGTTCATTTGCACCCTCAAATGAAGAGAGAGATAAAGAGAAATTATTGCATTAACGCTTTGTTTGAATTGGATTTGGAATAATATTTATGTGTCACGTGATTCTGGCCATCGGATATCTGATTGGACGGCCCACAGATTGTCTGCTACCCTACACCCAAATAGAAAGTAGTTTTTTTTGTAATTTATTAAAATTGAGATTTCTCTCTCGTTTCTCCATCTTTGTTCGACATTTCTTCGCCATTGTGTTCTATGTTGAATTTTGCATGTAATGACCCCCTACTGGAAAACTGTGATCAAGTATTTTGCAAATGCCTAATTTTTCTCCTCAAGCTTCTAGAGAGGCTACCCGCACATAGCTATATACCCATCTGCGCCTATAAAAAGCTATGTATGGACTTTCACAAGCTTCATTACAACCTTATCCTCACTCCAATTTCTCTTTTCCTTTCGTGTTTTGCTGTCACAGAGCCGAGCACCGACCACAACTCTGGCAAGCCATGCTCTCCCCTCATGTGGTCCCATGTCAATTGTTCTTGACTTACGTTTCAGAAACACCTACTCTTCATTTCGTCAGTGTTGGTTCCACGATTGGTCGCCTCTTCGAGTTTTTCCCAAATCGGGCTTGGTTGCAGCCGCTCGGGTAGTAATCATGGCAAGCAGTCGAGGGAGGGGTTGACTCCCTTGTGAAATCCTCATTTTGCCCTCGTCAATCCTTCTTTTCTTATTTTCACACCCCAGATTATTTAGGTCTTTTCGCATGTAACTTGCCTTCTTGAGCGTGCAATCCAGTAGATGCCATTCATGTCGAGTTGGCCACTACTGATTGGTCTAGCTCACGTAGACCCAACTCTCTCTTTGCCTCTCTCACCCTAAATGTTGAGGTGTCAATTTCTGATTGGCCAATATTGCAAAATTCATATTGTTTAATTCGCTTGTCCAAAAATTTAACAAAAATATGTTTTGGAATAAAAAAATGTAAGCTTTCTAATAAATATTTTTTTGGTTTGGTTTAGAGTTTTATCGAATGGTGTTTTCTAAAAATTAATTTAATACATAAAAATCACCAAAAATACACTTTAATCATCATAACTCCAAAATAGACAAAATTATATGTTTTCTTAATCAGGACAACCTAATAAGATCAATGGTGATATTTTTAGGGTTTAAATCAGATTTTTGTTAAAAAAGTCCAAAATTAGGGTTTTCTTTACATTAATGCATATGACAAACCCTAATACATGTGAATAATTGTAATTAGGATGAGTTGATATTGGAAATAACTAGATTGATGACAAGTGTTTCTAGGACTCTGTTATAAGGTATGTTTGCATCTCCTATTCTTCTACATTGAGCGATGACCTATTTTTATTCTTCCTCTTAATCGTATGGATATTAGCCTTTACAATATCTTGTTCTTATGGAAAATATGCTTCATGTGAAGTATCTTATTTGTTACTGATCTTGTGATCATATTTGGACAATGTCTTGATCTCTTTCTTATGCTTTGCCATGGTGGAATATTCTTTTGTGATATGTGCTTCATTGCCCACCTTGGTAGTGGATGTTTATATGGCAGATTATGTGATAGCTTGGATCATCTGATCCCACTTTATACTTGATGGATGTTCTCATCCTCCTTATTTGTTTATACTTACTTATTCTTTTGTTATGCATCATGCAGTGACTTCTAGTATATTTTTACATGATATTTTATGTGGATGTGAATATTCCCACATATGAGTGCAGAGGTGATAATTCCTGCATATGAAATTATTTTGAGAAGATGTGTATCTTGTCCTTCTCGGGTGGATGTATATAGTTCCTACCCACTCCATATTTAGAGCAGATGTATATAGTTCCCTCTCACCTCATATTATTGGTAGATGTGTTATTTCCTACCTACATGTTATTATTGTCTAGTACTGTCACAGGTGAAACACATGGATGCTTTATTGTTATATTTTCTCTTATTTGTCTCTTTTACTGAGATTCTTTCCTTTTATGCCTCATTGGGTAGTACTTTACTTTTCTATGGGAAGCCTTTTATTTTGATGTCCTTTATTCCATATATTGCTCAATTCCTTATTTAGTATGCACATACCAACCTTTTCTGATGTCTTCTATTTTTTCTCTTCTTGTTGGGGTATGCCTCCAATCCTATTTGAAGGATTTGGATGATATGGCATGAAGACTTGGACTTAGCTTAAGGAGTTAATGCTTGGAGACAATATTGATATGGTTTAGATTTCCCTCTACATAGATCCATATGTAGTACCTCTTATGTAAACCTTGCTTGGGAAATCATGAATGAACTTTTTTAATCATTTGGAAAGTTGATAATAGTCATGTTTTATATTCCGCTTCTAAACTTTGGTTATCAAACCGTTTTGGGTGTGGTTGGTTTGGAGGTTTTATTCTTTAAATTTTTAATAGGAAGTGGATCCCCTCTGGGATCCCACTCCTTACAGAGACTTTGTCATCATTCAACACACACTCTAGTCTTATGTATACTGTTGTCTATTTTTTCTTCCACAGTACTATCTAACTAGGGACATAACAACAATGTATTTACTCCTATCATACATATGATCTCATCATTCAGGTCATCAACCTAAAAACGTATATCATTGTGTAACATCATTCTTTAGACATATACTATGTATGTGTCATCATCATGAGTGAGACAAACATAATATATAGAATTACCTTTATTATTATCAAATAAGGTATCTAATGTCACATTCCAATCATTATATGATTTTCTCTCTGGATATACATACCAACAGACTCCCACTATTCACTTAGAGCCAATCACCCCCGAATCTTATTATAGGTGATCTTAACATGTCCATCATGTTTCTGTTGGGTAAGTGATTTTAAAGAAGGTTGGAAACATTTACTTCTAGTCGGTATTTTGCAAGTTTCACATCTCTTTGTTGTATGACTTTTCATATGAGATGGAAGAGTCATAGTATGTTATCTGAGATTCGCAAACTATCCAGTAGCTTCATTATTATCATAATATTTATATTGTGTCATAAATGGTTTGGAACATCCTGCAAGTTCATCTATATGAACTACTAGATCCATACATTATCCTCTATTTTCATAACAACAAGGTACTTAGCTTCTATTGTATATTTAAACAACTATCTCTAGCTTAAAACTTTTCTAGCTTACAATTTTTCATTTTAAGGTCAAACAAAAATTTAGATTGTGATCATTAGTTTTCTTTGTCATTTTGGAAGCTTGGATCAGTGTAACTCTTTACACCTAACTCATCATTATTAACGTAACCAAGGAACCAATCCTTATAGTGCTTCTCAAAGTACTTAAGTATGTTCTTTATGGCAATCTAGTGACTCTTATTGGGATTTGACAGATATCCACTCATCATATCCAATACATACGAAATAACTAGATAAGTACATATCCTCTCGTCATGTCCAATACATAAGAGATATGGGATGAGTACATTGCATAAATGATAGATCCAATTGTAAATGGATATGGCTCCTCATATATGTTTTCCCATTCTTCACAAGAGTTGGGCCACTGGGCTCATGAAAGACTAACTCCATGGAACATGGACAAGTTTTCTCTCCTTGAGTCTTATATGTTGAACCCTTTGACATCTTGTCAATGTATGTTCTCTTACTTAGGTCAAGAAGCTTTCTAGATATATCTTTATATATCTCAATTCCTATCTCATAGGATACTTTGCCTAAACCCTTTCTAGAGAAGGTACTTTCCTTGCCATATTTTAATATATGCAGTATAAGGATGCCCACAATCATGTGGAGTATAAATATGCTCCCACCAAATCTTTTGTACTCATAGATTTCTTCTTCATTCTAACTCAAGTCAAACTCTTTGACTTTCTTGTCAAATTGAATATTCCAGTTCAGAGATGCTTGCTTCTGTCCAAAGATTGACCTTTGTATCTTATAGTCTGTATTAGCATTATATAGGTTTATAAAGCCTTTAGGATGTGTCACATACACATCTTGTACAATATTCTAGTTAAGGAATGCGGTTAAATATCCATTTTTCTAAATCTCATAGTCACATTAAGTTGCAATAGCAAGCATTATCATGATGGATTTAAACATGGCAACTGGTGACAAGATTTCATTATGTTCAACACCTTGAACTTGTTTGAAACTCTTTGTAACCAATATGTGCTTCCATGTTGGTCTTCTCTCAAAGACCCTAAATGCACTCTATGGATTTCACTCCTTCAGGTGGATCCAGCAAGGATATACCTTGTTGGTGTACATGGAGTCCATCTTGGATCTCATGGCCTCAAGCCATTTCTCAGACTTTGGTTCCTCAATAGCTTCCAGGTAGGTTGTTGAATCATCATTTATGACCAACTTACTGCCTTATTGAGCCATAATATATCCTAATCTTTGAAGCTCAAGGTGTGTTCTACTAGAACTATGAGTTATGTGTGTTACATAAGGAACTTGAGATTCCATAACATCTTATGATTCTCTATGTTCCTATTGTACCTCTTTTAGGTTCAATGTTTTCTTTTTGGTCTCAAAGTTTTTGAGTTCTACTTATCTCTCATTGATTCCTTTGGAACTAATGTTCCCTTTTAGGAATACAACCATCATAGCAATAAACATTTTGTTTTTTGATTGGGTTAAAAATAGTATTTGACAAAATAATATTCATGTAATTATGGGCAGAGCCTTCTAAGAAAATATTTTATTATATATGATTTCACTCTTAATCTTTATAAAATACACACCAAGACACTTCCCATGCCATATCTCATATGGTGTTTTGAAGCAATTTAAATGTTAGGTTGTTTAGTTTAAAGAAAGTGCCAAAAAGAGATTGGAAGATTAGCTAGATTCATGATAATCATACCATGACTAACATGGTCTAATTCCTTCTTTCTGATACATCATTATGTTTCAGGTAGAGTTTATTATGATACACTATCTTGGTCTCTCCATAAGGTCCTCAAACTCTTTGTTTAAAATATTTCAACATTGATCACATCAAAGTGTCTTAAGACTTATACCAAGTTATTTAAGTACTTCATTCATGTTGTCCTTGAACACTTCAAGAATTCATACTTGTATTTCATTAAATACAAATTTCCATATCTACTGACAACACAAGTAAATATAATGGGGTACTGGTAACCACCTTTAGCATTTATTCTTAAAGGTCTATATGCATCAATATGTATGATCCCAAATAGTATAGTCTCTCTCCCACTACATTTAGTTAAGATGCTTTTGTCATATTGTAAAATAAATAAAACTTTCATGTATCTCATGGTTCATTAACCAAAAGAGTCTATAGAACCATCATTATGGATTCTAGAAATGCAATTTTCATTTACATTCTTTAGATGATAATGATGTTTGAGTCATCAAGCCATTTGGTATATGTGTCATACACATTTGTCTCTACAACTACCGAGTATAGATTGTGAGACATTGCCATATAAAATCACATCTTTTAAGATAAAACATCACTTTATTCGTAATATTCTTGTCATACAAGATACATGATGTTTTCACCAATGGAATGTACACAATAGCAATTCATTAGTTCTATTAATTCCCATTATATGAATGACACATTTTAACTATAGTGGTAGAAACTCTTACTCCGTATAGTTCTAGCTTGCTTCTTCTCAGGTCCTGAAGTGGAGATCTCTATCTCCTTCATCTTCCTGAGATCCTCTATATAAAGAAGACGGTTCCCTTTCCAGTGTCTGGATAAGTGGCAATGGTGGCACTTTCCTTCCTTAATCATTTGAGTGAAAATGATATATTCTTTTGCAATTACCCCTTTCATTATCTTGAGCGTAGAAGACTTGGGCATTAGCTTAGCCACATAACTCTTCTTGGCCTTTCATTTTCCCTTGGAATCACTTCCATTGATCATCATCACAAATTTGTCCTTCTTCAGTCATGCTTCAGCATTAATCAACATGTCAAGCAACTTAGATAGTGGTTTGGCCAAGTTACTCAACTGATAACACTTGATAAACTAGCTATATAATTCATGCAACAATTGTAGAATCATATCTATAGCCTACTCTTGACCTAAAAGAAATCCTTGACTCTCCACATGCCCAATCATAATGAGCACATGGGGATCTTGTGGATCTCCCTCTGTCAATTTGCACTCAAAAGACTATTTGGAGACATTCTATCTTTCATGCTATGCATGATTCTTAAGTTGTTTTACCATCTCGAGAATATCCATGTTTTCATGCTATTCATGAAATTGATAGTTCATAAGCTCAGCGTAAGGTCTTTGACATTTGCAACATCATTGGCATTCTTCAAGTCAACATCCATTTCAGCCTTAGGTGCATTTGGAGTGGGTTCCTCTGGCTCTGGTCTTTCAAAGACATAGATATTTCTCTCAGTGTGAGAACATTTCTCAAAGTCCTCATCCAAATGTGGAAGTAAATCTCATTTAGTTTATCCTACTCAAGGATTGATCACATTGTTTTCCATTAGATTCTACAAAAGATATTGTAATTTTGTTAAAATATTTTTATTAATTTGATATGATAAGTTTGACGATATTAATGAGGCTTTTTATTAACCATCTCTCCCATTATTTTTCTCAAATTGATAATCCTCATGTATATTGAAGCATACAATATTCTAATGATCCAAGACACAAAACAATTGGATTATTACACGACCAACACCAATGTCAATAACCAATTATTCAGATAGGCAACTTTTTCCAATTGCATCTTATGCAATTCTTGGATAAATGGTATGATACCATAGTCCATATGCATGCTTCTACATTCTTAATCTCATGAAGGACACCCAGTTAAGCCTGACCCAAAAAGCAACATGATAGTAATGCACCCTGCTTGGCAGGCCCACATAACTATCATCACACTTTCATGAGATGGACGGCGCACCACACTTGGTGTGCCCACACATAGTCGATCAAGCTTTTCATGTGTGTTTCTAATGGAAATCATCTTAGACTTAATATTTAGATTGAGGGATTTAAAAATACATATACATAACCAATCACCATATATGTATAGTCTATATTATATACATTCTATAACCACAACGAAAACATACAATTATAAACACAATTGATGGTTGTGGCCGTACTAATGTAATTCCTTGGAGCCATAAGGAATTACTACCAGCTAAGGTCTACATTATATGCAGCAACCTATTGTTGGTGAAGATTCATGCTCAAACCAATCTGGTTGATCGATTCTACACTTGAACTGATCGACTTGCCTCCTGGCCACTCAGTTAGGCTCTTGAAATGCTCATCTAGTATCAGGTTCAACCGATGTCTAGACTCCTCCAGCGAATTAGTTGGGCCACCAATCGATCGATTCATCCTCCTATTGCATGTCCTCCTCAATCCTCCAGTTGACCAGTTCGTCTCATGGGCCGGTTGGTTCGTCTGGTGCAAAATGTCTTCTCATAACAAAACATAAATTAAAACTATCTCATTTCATATTACATCGTAAAAGGGAAAATCTTGAGTTACATTCGAGGGGAAATAGGAAGAAGAATAGTGATTTACATTTGGAAGGGAGGAGAGAAGCTCGGAATGAAAACTGAGATATAAATAGAAATAAATAACCATAACCATGCACACGTCGATCTAGGGTCATTGTACATAACCATGCTAACATCCACATTCAAAACACTTTTAGGGTGACGTGTATGGATGTCATATATATATATATATATATATATATATATATATATATATATATACTTATTTATTTATTTATTTATTTATTTATATATATGTGAGTGTGTGTTTGTGTGTGTCTATGTATATACACATATACTTATATATGTTAGTTTATGAGTCATATGTGGTATTTAATCAGATATGCATATTAACCAATTTAATATTCACATCGTATACAATAAATATAAACCAGATCATATTGATTTAAATCCACATACGCTATCAATTGATGTGTCTCTGGTATCACTATTGGGAAATCGGGGTGTCAAATAAGGTAGCGGAAAAAAAATTAAAACACAATTTCCCAATCAGCAAGATCGTGTCAACAACAATGTATCTAGGAAACAAGGTAACAAGAGATATACTTGGTCCTAGAGCAAGTCCAGCAACAACTCTTGATGCAGTAGTGTGCTTCTTCTCTAAGCAGTAGCACACTTATTCTTCAGCAGCACTCAAACAGTCATCACGAACAACCTACTGGTGCATCACCACCGACGGTAGTTGACATTGTCCTCCTAGCAAGAAAAAATCCTTTCCTCTAGAGTAGTCCATGCGCACCACCGGTACCTCCACTTTGTGCTACCAGAGCCAATGGGAAGGAGTTGTCTCTTTGAACATCAGTGTACTAGCACTGATTCACTCTCCCACAATTATCTCTCCCCTACTATCCCTCCCTTAGTAGGACTTGCTCAAGTTCTCTATTGGTTACCGAAACCAGATAGGACAACAATTGTTAGAGATTATTTTTGTGTCTGGGAAGCCCCCAATGTCCCTCTATTTATAGGAGAGGTCAGGGTTAGGGTTTCTAGTCAGTCTTGGAGTCTAAGAGACAAAATTCATGATTTTTTTGGAACCTTCAGACAACAAACTTGTTGGTTCACATGCCCAACCAGTCGGTTCACACATGAACTAGTTTGATCGAGCCATGAATCGATTGGTTTATTCCATGAAGTAGTTAGTTTGTGCCATGAATTGGTTGGTTCATGTAGTTTCCTATTCTGAATCACATTGGTCTTCATTACACAATTAATGTAAATCATGATATTAGCATCAATCATTGATTCAATCAAATTGACCATTGAATCGGGCAATTCATCACATAAACTGGTCGATTCACTAGGTGAACCAATTGGTTCATGTCCTAGTTTAGGCTTTATTCAACCAATGTTGATTCCAATTAACCTAACACTCCAACCGATCAGTTCAACACTTGAACTAGTTTGTTCGATGTCTAGTCAGTCAATTTTGAATCTCAGATGTTTAATTGAATACCTAAACACTTTTAGTAATCAAGTTAAACATCATTCATGAATAAATTCCTATTCCAAGTGTTATCTATGTGTGTGACCCTATAGGTCCCAAATTATGTTGACAATGAATGTCCACAACCAACTTATGACATCACAAGTAATGAGCGGTATCTAGAAACATATCATTGCTACTCAAGTAAATGGAAAGTTGGAGAACAACTTCAACCTGCAATCTTTGATCAGTGTTACTGTGATCATATAGTTCTTTCATCTATGATATCTGGATAGAACTTGAGGCATGGAATCATCATCTTCTTCAACATTCAATCCATGTTCCTTGAACAAGAGCAAGTTGTCTGAGATGCATGTGATCTCACATATCACATATAGAGTCACATGAGTATGGCAATACATTTCTCAAACTCGCTTATCAAGTGGCATGGATATAAATCTCTTGTAGGAGGGGCAAATACCATATTCATCACTCACACTCAATCGCCATGTCTCACAATGCACCTTGGCATCACCTTCATGGAAACCCTTATTCAAGGTCATGTTCGATGATGTCTAAGTACATCAAACGACATGTGATGAGTGTAGTGGTTTTAGGTCTAAGAACCACAATTGCCACTATCACTATGAGAGATAATTTTGACTACCATTCCATGGTATCACTCTCAAGGGGGATCTGTCTGAAACACAGTTCTCTAACATGTACTTGTGTGCTTGACTTGATATCACATATCATGACTAATGAGACTCTGTCATCAGTCAACATACACTCTAGTTTTATGTATTATTGTGGTCTATTTTTCTTCCATATTAATATCCAACTAGGGGATAACAAGAGTGTATCTACTCTAATCATACATATGATCTCATCATGTAGGTCATCAACTTGAAGACATATGTCATCAAGTAACATCATTCATTAGACATCTACTATGTATGTGTCATCATCTCATGAGTGAGACAAACATAATAAATAGAATTATTTTTATTATTATCAAATCAGGTATCTAATGCCACATTCCAATCATCATATGATTAGTTCTCTGGTCATACATACCAACATAATTTTGGTTTGTGATTAGGTTACGTAGTCAGACAATTAGGTTTTTGTTGGGACTCAAAAAGCATTCTGATCTGTCAACTAGGTTATCCAATTGGTCAATTAGGTCATTTTAGATCTAGATCTAAATTTTCTTCCAATTTAGGACCTTCCTTGTTGATTTTTATTGGCCAATTGGGTTACCTAATTGCCCAAATAGGCTAGTCTAGTGTAAAAGTCACTCGACCATTTAAGAGTTCATTCATCCATTGACCTTACCATTCTGATTGGCCGACCAGATGATCAAGTAGCCAGATCATATAGGAAATTGGCATATTAATGATTTAAAATCATTCTAATTATTTGTTTGATTGAAACTTCAATTATTATGATGCATCCTTACATGTGTGACTTGGTAGGTTCCAAATTAAGTTGGTATTGATGTACAAAACCACACAAGAAAATGTTGGTATCCAGCGACATATCATTTCCACCCAAGTAATAGGAATGAGTTGGGGAACAACTTTAATTTATAAAGTGATCAATCTTACCATGATTGTATAATCCCATTGTCATATATATCCAAATTAAAATTGAGGCTTGAAATGTCATCCTCTTAGCATTCAATCTATGTTCCTTGAACTAAAGCAGACTTTTTGAGATATTGTGAGATCAATATCATATATTGACTCAAATGAGCATGGACATGCATTTCGTAGTCTCAATTATTAAGTGGTTGAGATATCACTCCAAAGGGGGGCAAGTTCATCTACGTTACTCACATTATTATCCATGTGTCACAATGTGCCCAATCACCACCTTTCCGGTAACGCTTATTTAAAATATGATGGGCTAGTGGTCAAAGTACATAGAACGACATGTTCACTGCAGTTACTTTATGTGTAAGGATCATAGTCCCCATTATGACATTGAGATATGGCTCTAACAAGTCTTCACATCACTTGTATGTGTTAATTCTAGGGTGGGCATGTCCAGTACAATTTTTTACCTAACAAGTGTCTGTGTATCCGAGTTGATATCCAATATCATGACATAAGAGACATAGCCATCACTCACCATGCATTCTAGTCTTGCTTATTACTATTGTCATATAGTATCCACAATAATAACAAACTAGGGACATAGCAAGAATGAGTTCTCTACATATACATGTGATTTTATTTTCATGCCCTCAACCCAAACCATATGTCAGTGACTAATATCAAAATTTTAGGACTTAATTAGTTTATTCATCCTCAATACTAAAACAAACATAATCAGTGAAATTTCCTTTTATTAATAACTAAATCAAGTACAAAGTATCCCTATTATAATGATTACATGATGGTTCTTAGGGAATACAACCAACGAGATATGCGCTGAATATAAGATCAGAGAAGTCTGACCCGATACAAGGAAACTGAGCTCCATTCATTCAAACTTGGGCAAGTTTTATAATGTCCAAGTTCTTATTAGATCTACTACCACACCTAACGTTCATGGAATTTTTAGACCCAATAGGTAAAATGGAACAAATAGGGATGTTTTCCCATGGTCCTTGAGAGAGGTATTGGGCTATTGATGGGGTCCTAGTCATGTGTCATGAAAGTGAGTGGGAGGACCCTACATGAATAGATACCATACTACATGTCGGGTTGCGATGTAGTTACTTGCTAGGGTGTTCGAGGGTCATCTAAGACTGAGAACGAGGTGCATAAAATACAAAAAAATTTGTTAGATAGCTAGTTTCTTTATCTCTCGATTAGTAGGATTTGATGGAATACACATTATTTATTTTACTTTGTTTTGTTTCTTGACATGTTTTAGATTGTATGTGCACATCCACTTTTCTTAGCTAAGGATTGAGTCTTAAGCGACTAAATGACCCCAAAACCTTATTTTTGACCCCGTCTCACTACTTTGACCCCATACAATGTTGTGGACATCCCAAGATTTTGAATGACAAGTTTAAAGTTTGATCCTTAAGGGACCGTGTTCCTTTCAAATGTGGTCTCGAGGGCTGATCAAGTTTTGATGCCATTTGTAGAGAGATTCTTTTTCCACATTTAACACCCAAAGATTTTGTTCTTCTTGGACCAATATTGTTTATAAATGTGTAGTTTCCTTTCTTTTCACACATTCTTCTCCATACACATCAATATACTTTTTTCTTTATTTATTTCTTTTGTTCACAACCACAAATCTTGTCTTAGCAAGGATAATCATATTATCCATCATCCCTTCTATAATTTTCCACAATCAAGACTGTTGGGGGATTAATGAAAGTTGTGTGGTTCAGATAATCGATTACATTCACCCCCACTGTCATTATATTTTTTATTAGAAATAATATTCATGAGACCATTGTGTATACATCATACACCTACTCTTCCACACACAAGTACATCAAAATAATGACCCACAAACATTTAACATTGACTAGATCTTGTCTTTTCAGAGCCAAGGGTTGAAGATAGTCATAGCCTGTAGAAGAGAAAAATTGATGTGCCCTTTCTTCCTTGTAGGCACACCTTCAAGAGCAGACATATCCACTTCAAGTCATACTTGATACGTACAATCGCCAACTACCAGAGGTTATACATATTGAGGCCTACATAAGAAACACATTTCAAGCTACTAAACTAAGCTTCATCAACACACATTAGATCGATACCACAGATCCTCATCAATTGTACATGGCACAGATGATAAATGTTCAATAGGGTCAACCCAACTCCAACAACTCAAAAGTGAGGTTGTTTGGAAAAGTAAAAGACTTCAATATCTTCTTAGTTCAATCCTGACAAACTTGTAGGTGCCAATGAACACCCATGAAGATTTCAGCCATCATACCCACTCTACTAAACCCAATGAGCAAATCATCTCACCATACTATTTTGAACAACAATTTGATTCACATGGATTTTTTATTGGGGACCCACCAACTCAAGGAAGTCCTTCATTCCACCTAGTTGATCTAGTTGTGCAACTATTGGAGGAGATGAACTATGTTTACACCACGAAAAAGGATGAAGACCTTCATGTACTGTAGGAGAACTAAGCAACCTCTATGTCACCTTAAGATCAGCTATAAGGTTTCCTTGATAGGTCCACCTTGTTTGTTGTACCAACTCAAAATGGCACAACACAAGTTGTTTTGTTTCATTTTGATGCTAAAATTGTATCTACCTTGGGCTCTTATGCTTTGCTATATGATTATGACAATGATGATTGCATGCCAAAGAGAAGTGATTTTATTGATGATGGTTATGAGATGACTTTGCACAATTCTAATTCAACTTCACCCCATTGTAGGATTATGACATTCAAGGAGGTGCAGATTAGACAAATGTTGGCATCATGGTTGTGGTACATGAGGACAACCCATCCCCTATAGTTGAGGATAGGCTTTGGGTGCAGGGTTTCCAAGTACATTCACCTAGGGTCAACCCACATTCAGATGATGATTTAATGACCCAGACTTACATGGAAGACTCTTGGCAGCATCCAATTATAGAATTCAAGATGGAGATAGAAGAGACAAGTCATACAAAACATGTAGCCTATTTCCTCCATCTCATCATATGTTGATATTTTAAGGTATTCCTATTCATATTCATACCTTGGAGGGTGCTTTGAGGATTCTCTACTCAGGAATTCATTTCAATGCAATTTAAGTTAACTCCAACATAGAAATCAATTCATTGAGTCACCAAATTTTATTGCAATACTTCACACTCGGTAGGCTCAGCCTATTCCCCAAATCTATTCCTACATGGAAGACATAATCGACAGGACACATGTGACATTGGTCCGCAAACGTAGGATTTGGGATACACGTGCCAACCCCCCTCTCCTTTTTTGTAGTATTATTTTCTTTTTGTGTTAAAATAAATCTTAATTTTTCATGTTTCTTTCTTAGATAGTTTCTTCCTCTAACTCTTAAAATATATGTTTGCATACATGAATCATTATAGAACATTTAAATATGTTTTCTCTTTCATATTTGCACACCTTCCCTACTATTCTAAGAGGATGAGTAACATGTTAAGATTGAGGTGTATGGATATTCACCCTTCAATCTCCTCATTTGTTTTCTTGTGTGCATGTTTATTTCCTTCATTTTTTCTTATTTGACATTGAGTAATTTTTAAATTTTATCACATCATGCATTTTCATCATTTCTCTTTTCCTTCTTTCTAATTTTTTATTCTTTAGTAGGATGTTGTTTCTTAATTTATCATTTCAACGAATTAAGGCTATAGAAATTTAAATTGTATTGTTATTGCTCATATATGTGCAATATCACTCAATCATTATTATTTTCTTAATCTCTAGCTTCATTCCATTATTGAGTTTGATGGTTGATTCTAGGGTTATGTGCCATTTCATAGTTTCAAATTGCTTGTTTCCTTGGTTCATGTTGTGAATAACAAACTCGAGGTTTGGGACCAATTCTATGAAACTAGAAAATGATCAGACGTCAAGTTGTATTTTCATCACTTCAGTTGTCGTCTAAGGATTTTTCATCCACACTAAATTTTTTTCCAAGGTATAAAGTGAACAAAGATGAGTTTTAAGTTTTAGTCAAGTTGGATTATTTTCCTTTGATGGTATCTATTCTTTCTTACACTATATTTGAGTCAAAAAGAATAATAAAAAATTGTACACCAGAGTCTTAGCCACCCAAAAATTCAAAACACAATTCAAAATGACTCAAAGAGCACCAAAAAATACCTACCCCCAGGCCTACTAAACTAGAATGTAGAGAATAAAAGCTCAAGTCTGAATAAAATCATGAACATTTCTTTTCTCATTTAGGAGAGTTGAGGATGTTTCCTGATAGGTGTATCACTATTCTCGCAAATGTGTGTGTAATTTCCTGATATTGTCACCCCAAAGTCTTATTATAGAGTCTTTATGAAACACTAGGATACCTATGAGGTCATCCTAGTAGCAGGGTTTATTCAAGCATGGTGCGGGGATTTTATCTCACTGCTCTTGTCCAATTGGATCAGACTATAGGGATTGTTGTTCATTACATGACCAACCTAATGCACATTGGGATCATCAGAAATCATCAAAGTTTTCCCTATGCACTTCTTGTTTAGGAATAGAATAAGAGAGAGGTGTATCATTCCCAATTGGTTTACATGAACACATGATGATAACTCTTTACTCTTTATTTCCTGCCTGAGCACTAAAGTGGTTTATCTTTGATGCTCATCTGTATGGTTCAATCTCCCATGAGTCATGTTGGATTGTTATGAATTCACTTAAACATGCACAGATCTTTTATGGTCTTACCATAGTAGTATTTTCTTGAAATAATGGGGGTTTATTCAAAAACAACATATCTCAAGAAACTTATGGTATATTATTTTCCCAACCTTAACATTTATCATCAATCTTAATTTTATATTTTATTCTTTAACTTGAGTCTTTCTTGAGGATAACTAATTGATTAAGATTTTTGTGGTTGATAACACTCAAATTTAGGCATTAATGTGAAGCAATTAACTATAGCTTTGTGCCAACAATATCCTTGTTGTGCCCAAGTAACTATAGATGCTTATCTTTTCATAATTCCTTTTTGAAGATATACTTTTGAACTAGCCAATTTTGGGACTTGAAGGAACCAAACTAAAGAGACATTGACTCCTCTAATTCTTAGGATGGATATTGGAAGTTTTCAAATGGGTCAACCAGTTCGGCCTAAAGAAATTGACCATGGTTCATCCAAATCGGGATGGGTTTGTTCCTAGACATAACAAACAAATACCATCTCCATTGAGATAATATTTCCATGTTGATGACATACACTTGAACCAGATTTAGTGAAATATGCTCTAGTTCATGTTGGACCTTAATTGACTTCCTTAGATGGAAGACAACTGATGAACATTGAGATGTCAACCATCAACTGATGAAACATTAAGTGATGATGTTTACTTTGCATCCTCTGATGGATGACTTCATCGACCTTTAGATTCCACAACCACGGTATGAAACTATGGTGGGTCCATGGACTCACCATGTTGACCAAAATATGTCATAATCCAAAACACTATTGGAAATCATTGATGGCACTCACCAGTGGTGCCAACCAATGGCCACTACTGATGGTGACCATTGATGACACCAACTAAAAACTTCACAGACTGATGGAAATCAGTATCCAACAAACTGATGCCATAAATCCAACCCTAGTTCATCCAAATCAGGCCAGGTTCATTCCTTCACATATCCAACCATCAATGGAAATCTGCCACAATTCATCCAAATTGGGTCGGATTTACCCCTACTTACTAATATGTCACCTACCATTATAAATAACCCTCCTTGACCACCAAGCCAAAGTTCCACATTTTGGGTCCATGGACCTCCATCTTAGAGATCCAAGACCTGAGAGGGCTAATGATATCACCCTACATCTTTACCATCAATTGGTGTCCAATTTCATTAACCTAAACCATTTTCCTTCAACCACTTCCATCATCCACTCATTTTCATTGATTTCTACCTTCACCCCTCCAACCACCATATAAAATAAGGCATGATTTGTCAAACTAGTGTGGGTTTCGTCACCATTGATCCAAAAAACATGTTGATCAGGACAGAATCAAGGAGAAATGAGGCCAAAGAGGATGACACAAAGGAAGCGATCCAACCCATTTGGAGGCCAAGGAGAGAGATTTACCCATCCTCTAGGGGCTGATATTTTCCTATTCCTCTTTCCATCTACTTTTCTCCTTTTAATCTATATAAAAGATAATAGTCCATCTTTGTTCTTTTCCAAATATAGATGTCTATGGCTATCTGATCTCCATCTTGGCCATGTAGCCCATTTTTGACATTTTATGTACTTGGACCCTAAGAAAGTAGTTAATGTTTATATCTATCATGTTATTGGTCTATCTTCTCCCTTTCATCATGATTATTTGTTTAGTTGATCTCTTTTTTGTAGGAACTTCCAATTTTAATAGCATTGATATATTACTAATAAGAATGTGTATATGAGGTAGTATGGACCAAACTCTTAGAGGAAAAGGTCCAAAGGGGGTATCTTCCCAGAATCCAAGGACAAAATTTTTGACCCAAAATAGAAAAACTGGCCCCAGTTCATGCAAACTTGGGTAGGATTCATGTGTATGGATTCATAATATATCCTTTTCTACTCCTAACTCTTATGGACATTTAGACCCAAGAGCTAATCTAGAATTTTTAGGGGTGTTCTTCCATGATCCTCGAGTGAGGTATTGGGTTGTTGATGGGATTTATCATGCTTTGTTAGATCAAGTGGGATGGCCCCCACGGGAATAGCTGCGATAGTACATGTTGGGTTGGGATGGAAGTTAGTTGCTAGATTCTTGGAGGCATGTCTATGCTTGAGAATGAGGTACATAGACTACTGGGCATATGGTTACATAGTCAAAAACACCATCTCTCGATTGATATCATTTGATGAAATTTGCTTTCTTTATTTTACTTTGTTTTGTTTTATTGACTTGTTTTAATTTTATGTATATATCTACACATCCATTTTTCTTAGAAAAGTAAAGGCCAACTCTTACGAGATAAAACATATCCATGTCCCTTTGCTTGACCATTTAAGATTGACTTTCCATGTATAATGTTACATGAGTCCTAAGAGTTTCAGGTTATAAATTTAGAGTTAAATCTTTAAGGGACAATGTTAGTTTTGAAGGTAGTTTTGAGGACCGATCATGTATGGGAAAGAACCTTATCAAAATACCAAAACCAATAATCATTATTTGAAGCACAAAACTACTATTTTAATGGAATAACAATAATGTAGACACTTTCAACCTCTATACATCAAATTATCATTTTCATGTGAAATTGAAGGAGGCAGTTGAAAGAATGTACACACACTTCTTTTAGGAAACATAGATAACATCACAATTATTTCCACATTTTTGGTTAAGAATGAGGTGTAGAGAAAAACCAAAGGGCTCAGATAAGGAAATTCTAACATTTATCTTGCACGTTTTGAGATAAATATTTTGCATTCAGACTCATGTGCCTTCCATAGATAGAATAGAAAGGGGAGTTCCCTTTATCCCATTATGTACGTGGATACAATTTTATGGTGGCAATAGTCTCTGGATGCCCTCCCATGCTATGATTACCTATGGTATAGTCACATTAGGTTAGGGAATTGGGAGAGGAGAAATCCTCCGCATTCCAAAGTATGTTGCCCTCCTAGGCACGCAACACTAAGTAATCCAATCCAACCCACATTACTGACTAAGGTGGATAATCATCTTTTTTAGAGGTACTAAATATAAATCCATGAATGATAAAAATGAAGGTTGCATGGATAATCAAGATTTCTGGGGAAACTACTAAATAAGATTGAACATGTGGGATGGGAGAGTGGCAAAATTTGTAATTTCCCCATTTGGAGAACAAAGTTAGAGTTACTAATGGGGATTTTCTAATGAAAAATATAACATGTGGGTAAATAGGGTTTTAAGTACCTTCATTAATTGTATCTATAGCATGTTAAAGTATACTCTTATTACTCCTTTTTTTGTAAAATCATCGTACACATACCTACATTTTTGAAAATACATCTTTTATTATTGTTATTTTTCCTTCTTGAAATTCTACCCTCATTTTTAGCTACCTAATAAAGCTTCCATGTTATACATTTTATGGGATGAACTTGATTCTCTTCCTCAAGAAGGGAACATGATAGTCTCTTCAAGATCATTATCAATGGTTTTTGGTTGTGTAGACAAGGAATAGGCATTAGAAAGTTGTTTCTAAATAAAGGCAGTGCCCATATCCATAGTGAATATGATTACCTACTTCTATATAGAATAAATTAGGCTAGACTTAGGGACATCTAGGATTTGTGACATATTAGGATCCCATTTTAACTTAAGAAAATGAGTAAAACAACATATTGTACCTTAAAAACTTTAAGTCCATACATGGAAGATATTCTTATAAATACTTCTTTATGGTAAATGAACATAGAATAAGAAGGATAAGAGGGATTCTACAATAAGTATATGTATTGCATATAATATAAATCTAAATAAGTTATCATGTTTTGGTGCATTGATATTATTGTATCTTATTCGACTAGTTGCTTGTGACACTTTGACATACTCCTACTCCTTTGGATAAATTTAATAAGATGAAAGGAGATAAGTCCCATAATCTTGTGTTTTTATTGTTATATAACCTATAGTTGTATTATATAAGAGATTTTTAAATCTAATCCTAGCACTTCTCAAAGTGTGATCACCATAAAACTTTTGACAACTACTAAAAAAATGAACATAAATTTGATGGTGACTTCCTTTATATTGTGGTTTACTTGATGTTTAGTATCCATGTGATATGAGTTCCAAAAATCAATACTATTTATTGATTGGTTTTATCATTCTTATCATTTGATTTAGATAATATAAGTTGATGTAGTTGTTCTTGATAGCTCGTATCCATGTCAAATATATTACTCATTTCTATGTTACTGGTATGACTATGTACTTCCAGAAAAACCATTGCATCCTTTTACAAAGTGACATCAATGTAGTCTACAGATAAATATGTTTATGTGAGTTGTTGGATGGTGGTAACAATGCTCCACTTATTACCGCTACAAAGTGGAATGGGGTTTCTTACCTTTGTATAAGTTGATTTTTTGACATGTAAAATTAATAAATAAGGTCAACCTTTGTATAAATATAAGAAAAATATATTTTATGGTCAGATGCATCCTTCAAAAATACACAGTGAAGTCTTATAAAAATTGAGTTGAGGTTTAGTCCCTGAAAAAAGGTCCCTCATAACAAATCACTTTGCAAATGGCAAGTCCCTTAAATTGATCCTCATAAATATGTATTTGAAGGAAATTTTTGGCCCTCAAATTTTTATGTTGCAAAATATAATTAGTTGTAACAAATACATTTATGAGGGACTAGCGACCATCATATACATTTTTTTTACAACTTAATAAATAAGAATATGCTTTTACATAAAAATATAAAAAGAACACCTGAGTTTCTAGCTCGAAAATCATAATAATAATAAGTAAACATGTCATAAAAATTAGATATTTTTCTTATCTAAAAAATTAGATATTCTATAAACATTGAACTATATGAGACATAACTAATTGATATGATTAAAAATAGAAAATCTTTGTAAAATAAATTATCATTTCCCCTAGATTTCTTAGACTATCTCTTATGATTAACAAATATGTACATTTTTGGCATATGAAATATATTAGATACAACATTATAAAAATGCCTTCGTAGAAGCACATGCAATTATTAAGATGTCAAACCCTTCTTGATGGTGAAACTTGTAGATCTAAATATAAATAATTTGATTTCAAACATGGCATGATAAGGTTCCTACAATTGATAAGTTGGTGGTATCAACGAATATAAAATTGCATCATCTGCAAAAACCCCAAATGTATCAAAGGTATAAATTGATGATGATTTTTCTCACAAGCGGCACTATGTTTTATGGAACTTTTACATTGCAAGAAATGATGCAGGTCAAACTCTTTTAAAGTTATTTCTAACTATTCAGGTCAAAGGTGAAACACCAGTCACATCAATATATGTGTGTCTTCTATATTTCCAATCAAATAAAAAGATACTGACAAGTCACTATGAATGAAGACTATTAGAGTGGGACAAGAAAGGCCACAAGCGCTTCCTTCATATAACTTATCCTCACATAGAGAATATATCAAAAATTTCATCATGACAAAACTTGTAACAAGGTCGTGTGCTACAATGGATAATATTATCACCTAAGGCGTCAAGGTTGGTAACATTACAAAATGAGCAACATAATCACCATAGAACAAGGGGACCATGAGTAAGTACCAAATCACCACTTAATGCTCAACTAGAGATACGGACAACCCAAGTTTGTATAAAGGAACAATAAGTAATAAATATTATGCATGGTTGTGTTGTATACAAATGGGAATAGAATGTTTTTGTGAAGAAAGGTCACTTGCAATTAATGTTTGCATGATTGTTGTGTAGTAAGTGTCTTCCGAAATTGACTGGGTCTTTGGGATTACATAAGGTGTACATGATAGCTAGACTAGAAAAGGGATGGAAAAATATGTCAAATGATAACATGTGTAGTGTCAAAGGAGATTCCTATAGACACAAAGTAAATCTCTCTGAATATATGATCTTAAATTTTCAGAGTGTGAATCTAAGAGGAAACATAAGCAAAGTTTCAGATGTCATGAGAAGATTCCATGCATGCCAAACCACCTCAGATGCATTGGAAGTATTTTTAAATGCCACTATAGATCACTAAATTATGGGCCATCCCCAATAATAATGTGTTCCAGACATCAATAAAGGCCTTGATCAAAATCATCAACCATAGAAGCAATAGAATTTGAAGGTGTATTTCAGAGTCCAAACAACGTCTTTAGAATTGCAAAACATCAACGAAGATGAAAAAGATCACATTATGAGTCTTGAATTAGGCCATCTGATCCATCACGACAAGAGTGTTGGCACCATGTTTGCAGAGAAGATCTCTAGAAAAATATGGTATGTGGAAATTAGACCACCTAAAATCTTCACTCTACGCTCAGGATGAGTTATGTTAGCAAAGACATGCCCAACTCTGGGTCTCACAAGGTGTCAACAAAATGTCAAAAAAATATCTTCTTAATGCTGAGGTGCAGGCCAAAGTCTGGACAACATCCTTGAATAATAGATAACGCCTTATAAAAATCTCTAGTGCCACCAATGAAGGTTCATCATTGAAATTAAAGGTAAGAAGTTTTAGATGTCATTCATCTTTAAAATGTAAAATTATAGGATGTTATCATGAAGATAGAAAACATGATCTAGAATCATACATGGTAAAGAATGCCTAAAGGCATACTACCATTTCCCATGAACATATATAAAGTAATGATAGAAGCTAAAAAATGATTGTAACAAAAGATTATTTTGAGTAAGTTGCACAACTTTATTACTTCTTAATTGTTTGATGGATTTACCAACTTCAACTATTTTTTGGTGTGATCTTTTTTGACATGGGAAAAAGTAAAGTTTTAGTCAATAGCGTTTAATTTTCAAACAATATACTTTGGGTTGATGATCTAAATAAGTAATAAGTCCATTAACCCACCTTGTCTTTCATGATATTGTAGATGAGGTATACTATAACACATTTCAAACATACAAGAGCACATACATGCAAAAGAAACAAGACATTATCCATCATGCGATTGCATTAGGGGGAAGTTACACCAACTATGAGTATCATAACAATAATATAACATTTTATATATTTCAAAGTGTAAAAACAATTATTAACTTGTGCATATATGAGAGTATTATAAAATGTTGTTAATTAACAATATTAATGAACTAAACATAAGGATAATAAATATAAATCCTAATGTATACTATCTTATGGAGGCACCCCCTAGATGACTTTTTAGAATTCCTTAAGTTGGATGTCAAATGGATCTAGTTTCTCTTCACTTGGGGACATCACATCCTTGACCATGCTTAAACCCGTCAGTAAGTGGAATTGAATAAATTATAATATAAAATAGCATATACTCTGATATAAAATGTTTAACATCATAAAATTCAGAAGTTACTCTTTATCATTATTTTTTATCTGGAAAATATCAAATCCTCACATTTGCACCAAAGTGTCTCTTCTCTTTATAGCAAAGTAACTCCTAACTTTTCCCTAAAGAGCCTTTTAGATTGCACCAAAGTGCCTCTTAGCGAGGACCTTATAGAAGGTTCACTAATTTAAACTTACTCATGAAATGTCTTAAGTATTGATCTTAGATCTTGTTCTTAACAGACATGTACAATGATATAATAAATCTTGCAATTAAATAACATATAATTACTTTATTGATCTAATAAATATTATCATTCCAAAATAAATTGAAGCATAAAGTAATAAATTTGTATTGTTGTATGCAAATTGTGGATAATAACGTATACACATAAATTATCATGTTAAAAGTGCATCGACCACTTATTTTCCTTAAAGAAAACCCTAATATATATCATGACTTCAAAGAAACTCTAATTACCTTACTTAGTAATTGAAATCCATTAATAATTATTATTCAACATATATCTCAGTTTTATAGTTCGTTAATAACTCAGGGAGTTCATGGTCAAATTAGGCATCAAAACTAGGCTAGAAATGATATTTTGCATAATTATGTTTTCGAAGACTATCTATACAAATTCTTATGACATCGGATAAATGAATTACAAATTTCAATTGTAGGACCAATCAAATTTTGAGAAATACTATATGAAACATTAAGTAAATCTAGTAGCTTATCTTGGAGGCATGGCCTCCCTTAGGTGGCCTATTTGGGCACAACCATTTGACCAATATGGGAACAACTAGATGACTAGGCCCCACCATCCTGCATACGTAGCAAAGAGAAAAAGAAATGTAGAAAAGACATCATTGTCCATCACGAGCATTATGTTT
This sequence comes from Alisma plantago-aquatica, assembly GCA_963693085.1. Taxonomy (NCBI): domain Eukaryota; kingdom Viridiplantae; phylum Streptophyta; class Magnoliopsida; order Alismatales; family Alismataceae; genus Alisma; species Alisma plantago-aquatica. The sequence continues at coordinate 749,274,059 of OY856414.1, forward strand.
AAAAAAATCCAAGGAGAACATGTCGTTTACCATATTCAATGCAAAACCATGAAAAAGATGACTCACAAAGAACAATTATGACTATGTCATATTCAAATTTGATTCGAATCAATGGATAACAAAAAATTTGAGGTGTAGAACATCATTCTTATTATTGGCCAAGATAGACAAGCATGAAATTGGGATGCATTACAATCCACAAAACAATCTTCTCTTCCAACGATGAAGGAACAAAATAAGCAAACTAGGAACAATGATAAAGCACATAGAAGGGGAATGTAAAGCCCTAGTATAATTTTAGGCATCAAGGTGAAGGATAAGAAGGAAAAGAACACGTGTGGGGAGGTCGTGTAGTGAGAATCATCTTCGAGGTGGTAAACTATAGCAAGGAAGAAAAAAGATGGAAACAATAATTATTTGAAAATTTGTCTAAGTAAAGGATGTGAAAGATGTCTTTACCCATGATGATAAATTGTGTGTGTTTCCACTAGTTATGATGGGAAAATATGGATTCATGAACCTCTATAGGTATCCCAGGGTATATGGGGTTTAGTGGGTGTGAATCCAATGACTTGGGAGTGATGTAGATGTTGTTTTAATTTTTTGTAGGTTTGGGCATCATTTTTAGAAGGTTCAATATATTGATGGAGGTCATTTAGAACATCAAGTATCATGGATATGGAAATAGAATTGTTTAGGAGGCCATTGGTGGAGGGGCCTGTATGGTGAGTGAAACCTAGTGAAATTAAGAGTCGATGGGTTTCAGTAAACATCATGATATTGTTGGAGGAAATAGTTGCAATCCAGATATATCATAGACATACAGAGCATGAAAGAGGAAGGGAATCACAATTATGGTGTCTAAGTTGAACTAGAATGGGTGAGAGTGACAAACTCTTGAATATTAATTTGATTTTTTCTAGAAAATAACTAAGCTTGTCTCTTAGATGTGTGTGTAGGAAATCAAGAGAAACTTAATTTGATATGTAATAGGATTGTGTAGTAGTTTAATTAAATTGTGTGCCCAAGTGATTATGGGTTGTATGATTGTCCAACTGAGACCAAATTTTTCATCTTATCTAGTTGAACTATGGGGATTCCAATAATTCTTTTAGTTGTCATGCTTGAGAGTCAAATCTATCTTAGTTTATATTTTTAGGATAAACATTTATTTACTATCATAGATTGTTAGAAAAATAGTTGGAGTCCATATTTTGAGAAGAGAAACTTATTCATGTATTGAACTCTTATGAACTTAAATGATTTCTTACTACTAATAATTAATAGGATGATATCGTTTGATCCATATGTGTCACTTATTTGTAAATAATGGCTCGTATATATAAATAACTTAGAAATGTCTTAACTATTTAAGTAATTAAGTTACTTAGAACTTTATAATACCCAAGTATATTTACATATTATGCGATTAAATATTTACATAGTTCGTTTATGAAAAATAAGGAATTAGTTGTGCATCAAAGTTTGAAATTTGAAAAAAAGGTATTTGTATTATTCTTAAGATGAAATTTTAGGGTTGTTACAATTCTACCCACCTCGTAAGAAAATCCTTGAAATTTCTCTTATACTACCCACCTAAGGTTTTCCATATTCCTAACATTTTGAGAAATAACTACCTCATATTTTAAAAAAAGTTCATAGTCAATCACATATAAGGGCTAATCTTTTAGGTCAATTTAGATTGCATTGCCAAAACCATCAACAGAGCATTATCAAATTATTGTCCTCCTTTTAATCAACAACCTAATTCAATTTTGTAATCAACCTCCTCAATCTATCATTGAATTATTTTCCTCAATTAATATTTGAATCAATATCCTCAAGTTAAACTAAAATTCTCAATTGTCAACCATTTTTTGTCATAATAACTTCAAGTTCATGACTTTTTCAAAGTCTGGGGTGTCTAACATTGACATACGTAGTGACTTTCTATTATCTAACTCAAGCAGCACTAGATGACTATCTACTTCAGGTCTTTTGCATTACATTTATTTATGAGATCTCATATATGGGTTTTGTAAAGACCCGATCTTTACGATCAAATATTTACAAAATAATATCACAATCATAAACAATCTTTATTACAATCATGCTTGTACATCAGAGTCGCGGAAGCTTAAAAATAAAATTACAAGTTTTAAGAAATAAATTTCATTTTATCTAGTCTTCAACGGAGGACTACCCAGTGCACGTCTCTTCAAGCTCTTCCATCTACTACCTGCCCATGAGTTCCCAGAGGGAACGAAACCACACATGGACCCCATTGAAGGAAAATAAATGGGTCAGCAAAGCTGGTACTAAATCCAATCATTGAACTATGTACGAAATAGGTTTAGATGTATAATAAAAGTAGGAAAGGACTATTTGGTGGACTAAAAGATTACAAAGAGAAATTCCAATATCAAATTCAAGATAGCAAGTCTTTCACAAGAATATCATTAAGCAAGATTCAATAATTCAAGTATGCAAAATTTATCCAAGCTATCCACAAGGTATATCAATTTCAAGATATTCTATTTGGCAAGTTTTGGCACCTTTCTATCATATCTTTTCTAGGGCTAAGTGCCTTGTGTTCTCACACTCTAGGAGAGAACGACACTAGTGCCTTATTAGCTATTCCAGTTAACTGGGGGACAACTAATCCCTATCCTCTGCGCAGGGTTGTGGGGTACTTGGCCCACTCAAGTGAGCCAAAGCTCTATAGGGCCAAAGCCCAAGGGACCAAAGTCCACAAGGAGTCAAAACTCCAAATAGATCAAGTCTAGTGCCAAAATAATTATCAACAATAATTTATCAATTACAAAATGAGAGTGGTGAACTTTCAAGAATAAATAGAGGTTTCAAAACTATATGGAATTAACCACGAATCAAGATATATGTGTGTCCATCAAGAGGGAAAATAATTCAACAATAAAATAGAAGATTTAGTACCTCAATTATTCAAGGCTCCAAGGATTGTATAATCTCAAGTTGACTCCAAGAGAGATCTACAAAGTATGATACAATTTGATTATCATTTGGCTTGGAATCAATCACTCATTCATTCTTTTCTATTTAGTGTTTCCTTTCCCAATTAGGGTTATTATTTCATATTTTTCCTCTATGGTTATCAATATTAGATTCCCAACTAGGTTATATATTTATATATCTATGTATCCAATGTTACATACTTAGTTGTTTTATCGTGTTGTCTCTATGTTAGATCTAAAATATCGTTATGTTTCTCATATATGTTACAACTACATTTAGTCGCTAAGATCAAGTGTCTATTTACTAATATACCTTAATAAGGATACTATTCATATGCTAGTACTTTGATCTTGATTTCTTTTTCTATTGTGTAGTTGTATAACATTGTCTGGCATGAATATTTTTGAACTATTCTTATCATTATTAATCATATATTTCTACTTAACTGTTATTAGTGCCTTATTATTTATATATTTGCACGTACTATAATAGGAGCCAGCCTGATTAGTACTAAGTCAGTTGATTTATTAGTATAGGTTATCGTTATTACTATGTCTGTATATATATATATATATATATATATATATATCCTAAATACTAACTGATATTCAGTCCAAAGTATCGTTAGTAATACTTTTGGTATTAGAAGCTACCGCGATTTGAAGTTACGTACTTATTTTATCTATTAGTATCAGTACAGGGATATGCGTACCTATTGATACGTATACTAATTAGGATTACTACTTATAAACGATCAACTAATATGTGTTACTGTTATGGTTCATTTTACATACAACATATTTAAACACCTTCTAATCACCCTAATCTAGCATGGTCATTATGATTTGTTTTAGTAATAGTTAGTGTAGTTCTGAAATATAAGGAAATAAGGGATTACCACTCACAGCAGGTTGTGTTTGGAACTCCATCTTGCGTATTGATCAATCCATCGTGTTGGTTGATTGTGGCTGGGATCTATGTATGTTGTTTCAGTCCTCAAGTATATGATGTGGACGACTCTAACTTAGTGATGATTCAACGACTTCACTGGTCTGCCGCCTAGGAGGTTAGGCTGAAATTTTCAGTACTTGGGCACATACAAGTGACTGCAGCATCTGATAAAGCTGTTCTCAGCCCTGCGTAGAGTCCAGGGTGGATGACAGCAATCTTCAGATCGGTGACAGGGTCGAGGCCAGTTTTGAGGCAACTCCCGACGCTGTAGATGGGTCCTGAGGGCGCCCACCGATGTTGCGATGGGCGACAGTTGCGGGGGAAGTGGAGGTGACAGCGGCGGTCTAGCAGAGTTCGTCGTCGTCGGAAAGTCTTGGCTGTAGAACGGACGGTCGTGGTTGCCGCCTGCTCGTGTCGGGGAGTAGTGTGATGGCGGCACAGTAGGTCAAGATGGTATGACAGCACTAGGTGGAGATGATGGCCGGAGATGATGGTCGGCGTTGAGGATTGCAGCGCCTTGGTTGGTTGTCGAGTGTTGCGGCTACTCAGTTGTCGATGCCACCGCAGTGGGTGATGGCTGGAGGACTTCCTAAGGTCGACCGCCCAGCGCTGGGGCGGTGGCAGCCGTGCGCTGGTCAGTACAGGCTAAAGCCTGGCACACTTACAGCATTCGGCAGATCGGAGGGAAGGATGCCGACGTTAGGGGGGAAGGAGGAGGTATAAATCACGATTATGGAGATGTAGTTCTGCTGTAGGGTGAGAGGAGGTATTTATAAGGCCCCTATGCTAGGTTTTTCGTCCCAAGGTCGGGGCAGTACTTACATGGTGGCGGCGGTGCATTACTTGAGGCTCGTTGGCCGTTTCATCACTGGGTCGTCAGCCATTAATGGCAGGCTCCTCCCTTCACGTCAGTTTCATTCACGGATAGAGCAAGGGGGGGTGTGGGTGGTCGAGTCTAGGGCTCTGAGAACGTCAGCGGATGTTCGGGGATTGTCCCCTGCCGTTACCTTGCTGTAGCGGCAACAGCCGCATAGCAGCGCAGAGCGCTTGCTAGGGCATATGACCCGACTCCAAGAGGCCCCGGTCAATCCTCTCATTTAATTGCTTTTAATTTTTTTTTTATATTTTGCCTTATATAAGGCGTTACTCCTTCTACTCAATACTCCTAATTGAATATTATATTTCTAATGCAAATTTTGAACACTTATTTAAAAGAAATTGGTCTAATTACTAAAATATTCATTTTTCTATTTTGCTAGTCTAAGATAGAAAAGTAATTATTTACTCTACAAATAAATGTCAAGATTTGTGGTGCATTTGTATGTGATTCCAAAGCCAAGAATTCTAATGGAATTCAATTATTCACTTGTGAGTCCCAAAAGGGATGACTAGGCCAAAATGAGGATAAATTATATGATGGCGCTCAATTTTCAAGATATTTCAAATGAAAGGCAGATGTGAGTGCACTCTAGGAAAAGAAAATTCGATTTTGAAGAATTATGAAACATAGCTCAAAATTTTGAATTTAACCCTGAATTTCAGTATGTTACAGGTTTCTTAGGATCATATCCAATGATGTGAGATACTATTATGCTACTTTTCAATAACCTAATAATGAACATGTCCCATACCATATACATAGGATGTAAACAATTCACAACAATTTGATATATTTCTCGAGCCAGATATCATTCGAAAGGATAGGTTATTCTATTGAGTTAATACTTCTTCTCTAAATTAGATAGATACTATCACTAATTAAATATATCATATAATGCTTAAAACATCAATAATTTATTCATCTCATAATTCATATCCTCACTTAGTAATCAAATGGAAAAGAAATATTCTCTAGTCTCTTGGCTTCATTTATTTACTCTATAAGGAATCTAAGAATTGTTTATCACAAGAACATGAGAATGATTTCCCATTTGGTGGATGTCCACATTACCTATGTGATCCTTAATGTAACACTCCCAAGCACATAAGATGACATACATGCGGAAGCAATGACACATAGTTCATAATGTGATTGCACTTGGGAAAGTTACACCAACTAGGAGTATCTTAACAATAATATAAGCATTCCATCTATTGGAAAGTGTAAAAATAAATCTCAACATGTTCCTATAAAAGGAAACTATAGAAATGCTTTTAATACATGCTCTTTGAGAAAATAAACATAAGGAAAAGAAATATATATTCTGATGTCCTCTACTTATGGAGGCACCTCACAAGATGAGTCTTTAGAATTCCTTGAGCTATATGTTACATGGCACTAGCTCTGATATTACTCTTCACCTGCAAACATCATGTACTCAGCCATGCCTAAACCAACCATTAATTGGAAATTAAACATTATATAGAATGAAATAGCATATAGTTTGAAAGAATCATCAAACAACATAATATTCAAAAGTTGTTCTTTATCATTATCTTTATCTAGCTTATATAACAATTCTCAGGTTTTCACTAAAGTACCTCTCCTCATTTCACCAAAGTGCATCTTAATTTGGCCCTAAAGAGCCTCTTATGTTGTTCTAAAATGCCTTGTGGAATGAAACAAAGTGCCTCTGAGTGAGGACCTAATATAAGTTTAACTAACTTATTCTCATTCTTGGTATCTCTTAAATCATGTTTTCAAATGTATTTCTTAACATGAATTGAAAGTGATACAATAATTGTAATGTCCTAGGATTTGAGGCCTCAGATAACATTATCTTTAAAAGAATGATTGGACTACCCATATCACCAAGGTGCACCTCCTTTTCCGTGAGCCCATCACTAAAGAACTCCATAGTTAAGTGTGCTCAGCTTGGAGTAGTAGTAGGATGGGTGACTAGTTGGGAAGTTGACCCCAGCTTGCACGTGAGTGAGGAAAAAGTGACCAGCTAAGGCTAGTGATGATTTGTGGAGCCATTCATCATTCCTCAAACTCTACTAGAGCCTTGTGTAATGGGCCCAAGTTATACAAATGGTATCAGAGCCATAACCCCTCCAGTAGGTGGGGCCCACATGGACATGTGGCATGCCAGTCTTGAGTCGTGCAGTTCAGGCATGTTGAAAAGGGTTGTCCATGGTGATGTAGCCACCCTTGTGCTGGTATTATGTGATCAGGAGTTTAAGCGTGCTTATCTTGGAGTGGTACTAGGATGGGTGACCAGTTGGGAAGTTGACCCCAGCTTACACATGAGTGAGGTAAATGCACGTAGTTAAGGCTAGTGGTGATTTGTGGGGCAAGTTGTCATTCCTCAAACTCTACTAGAGCCTAGGGTAGTGGGCCCAATCATTACAATAACTCTTGAATATAAACAACATACAATTAATTTGATGATCCAAAAACTTTTATCTATATAATAGAATTTGAAGCATAAGCTAAAATATTATATTATTTCATCTAAATTGTACATAATGACATATACACATCCATTAGTCATGGTCAAGTGCATGGACCACTTATTGTGCTTGAAGATACTTTTAATAGATCTCATGAGGTTGAGAAAATCCTAGTTACTATGTTCAAAAATTAACATTTAGTAATAATTATGATTCAACCTAATTTCTAGGTCATCTTCATTCTTTAACAACTCAGGGATATTCAGGGTCAAAATATGCAACCAAACTAGGCTAAACATGTTTCTTGCACTTTTATCTTTCCAACGACTATCTACAATTTTTTGACACCAAATGAACTAAATCCAAACTTTCAAATGTGGGACCTGAAAACATTACTAAATATTTTTTTAAATAGTTTTTATTGGAAATGATGGGACCTCTTTTTATTGATCTTTTGTAAAAAAAGATGTACAAGCATGTATTAGCTATAAGCTATGAATAGAATAGGAAAGATAAAAGCTACATGGTGAAACTTATATAAAGAAACAAACTACACGGTTTAGAATGAATATTGCTCTAAATAACACTAGGTTGAGTGTATTTATTGCTGAAGAATCTAAATTTCCTTTCCTTCCATATGTGGTAAATAATAGAAATAGAAGAATAATGGTGATCTGAGAGGAATTCAGATGAATGTCAAAATAGTCACAAGGGAAATGCTTAATTTGACAGTCATTCAGAGCTTTTCTTCCAAATAGAAATAGACAATTTGTAGTTAAAAGAGATATGCAAACATGATTTATATTACTCCTCACAAAGAAAGTAGCAAGAAGTGATAAAGAGCCCTCTTCTCCTAAGACAATCCTAAGCAAGAAGAGCATCCTAACAAACGTTCCACACATGACCATTATATTTTCTTGGGGTTAGGCCAATGCCATAACCATTTTGCCTAAGTAATTGGAGTGGAAACAACTCTAACCAGAGGGTAAACATCCCTGAGACTCCTGATCTTCACCCCTTTGAACAGATATCATCTTGACCCTCGTGAGGGTTGTGACAATTGTGAATAGAGGAAACAAGATATTTATTCACTCGGTTATCTTTTATACACCAGTTTTTACCATTGGTGAAGAAGTTGAGCCTTACCATACTTCCATCACCCAACTTCAGAGGATTTGAATGATGAACAGACTCATAAGGAAATTATTGCCCATATATACCAAGGATCCTTGCATAGAAAAATAGAATTCCTATTACCAACATTATAGGAAATATGTTGTCCTAAGAAGTCTTGAGTTTTGAGAAGTTGCTTCAAGATCCAAGAATCATTGCTCTTCTACCGGTACATCCCAAAAGATTTAGAAATTATATATCTCCCATGAATCCATTTAACCCAGAGAGATTGCTTATTTGGCAATATCTTCCAAACATTCAAGATGGCAGCACATTTGACCATATCATAAGCACGTCTTAACCCCAAACCACCCGCAGACTTAGGAGAACATACCTTCATTCAACTAATAGAATGAATCTTCTTCGTAAGGGCACCCTACAAGATGTTTTTACATATCTTATCAATTTCATTGCAAATTGAATCAGGGATAGGGAATGTTCTTATCCAGTATATATAGAGAGAAGACAAAAGTTTACTTATTAGCTTCATTATGTCCACCATAGAGAGAAGTTTGGAGTTTCAACCACCAAGTCTATCTTTCACTTTGTTAATAATTGGGGAACATAAGGCCTTAGTCAATCTCCCTGTGAAGATAGGCAAACCAAGGTACTTCCTAGGGAACTTGGAGTAGGAATGTCAAGCACAGAGGAGACACTCTCACTATCAGTGTTGATGCTACAAAAAATATAACTTTTATCATGACTTATACTAAGACCAGAAGCTTCACTAAACATCTCCATTCTAGGTCAATTTTTGAAATTCTAAATTAATGTAGTATTTCCTAGAGGAACTATGCCCACCCTTAGGTGGCCTATTTAGGCACAACTATTTGACCAGGGTCCTTTAACCATGCATATTTGATAGAATGAAAAAATAAATGCATAAAGACATTATTTTCCATCACAAGAATTGCGCTGGAAAAAATATCAAGGAGAGCATGGTCTTTTACCATAGGTGATTGCTCAGTCATGAACAAGAGTACTGGAAAAGAAAAATATCCACTATACCAAGTTCAACTTTGATTTGATTCAAGACATTACTAAAATTTGATATATGGGACACATTCCTCATCATCAACTGAACTCACAAAGCCCAGCCACAGGATGCAACTTAATTTGTAGAACAAATTCATCCTCCCTCCATGAATGAACATAATGAGTATACCAAGGAACATGGATAAAGCACATAGAAAGAAAAATGAACCCATAGGAGAAGTTGAGGCATAAAGGTGAATGATTTGGAGGAAAAGCAACACATGTTGGTAGGTTGTGTTGTGAAGTAGCCTTATAGGTGGTAAATTGTAATAGGGAAACAAATGATTTTTTTTATAAATCATTGAATTTGAGGGGGGGAGGGGTGACTTTCCTTATCCATGAGCAGGATTTGTGGGAAATTTTCACTAGTTCCAATGTATAGAGATGGATCCATGAACCTCCAAAGGTAGCCCAAGGTAGATGAGGATTGTAAGGTATGAAGTTGATGACTTGGTGTGATGTGGTCGTTGTTTGAGTTTCTATAGGTTGGGACATCATTTCAGAATGTTCAATATATAGACAGGGGCCAGGGAGGACATAGAGATGTTTTTGAAGTAAAAAAGGAATCATTGTGGAAGCCAAATGTGAAATGGACTCTATGGTGAGAAAAACCTAGTGAAACTAAGATTTGATGGGTTTGGGAAAACAACATGATGTTGTTGTTGTTGATATTGATGTTCAAGATATATAATAGAGAGAGCATGAAAGAAGAATGGAATCATCATTGTAGTGTCCCAGTTGAATGGAAAGGTTCAGAGTGACAAAATATTTAACATAGATTTTATCTATGTAAGAAAAAGAACTAAACTTGTTGTTATATCAATATGTAAGAAAATGAGAGAAGCTATATTTTATATGTAATAATATAATCTAGTACTTGTTGTTTCCTTTTCCAAATTAATCATGGTTCTAGGATTACCCGGTTGAAACCAAATTTATCTTGTTACCTAACTAGGCTATGAGGATTCCAAAAAATAGTATTAGTTGTCATGTTTTAGAGTAAAAAGTATCTTGGTTTTGGTTTTTAGAAAAAATTATTTGGCTCTTTGGATTATCCAAAAAAAATTAGAGGATTGTATATTGAGAGGAGAAACTTATTATCTTATGAAATACATATAATTTGAGTTGTATCATGGATAATAGTAGGTAAATATCATGTTGAATCCCTATGTATCACTCATTTTTTTAGTTACAACTACAATTTATATAAATTATTTACAAATAGTAATTTGCTATTCAAATCATGTGTAAAAGATGTTGCATATGTAATTGAGTCACTTAGCACTTTACTAGCCCCAAATGAAGTCAAAAAAATCTAATTAATATGTATTCAGAGTTGAGTTAGGGAATATTAGGGCTTCATGAATGCATAAAAGTTTGAAATTTTAAAAGCAGGCTTCCTTTCTTTAAGATTTTTCTTAAGATGAAATTTTGGTGTTGTTACTTATACGGTCATGTATGGGCCTCAAGGAAAACTAGACAAGCCTGATGGCATGGACGGTGCAGACTAAGACATAGCTTCCACTTATTGAAAGATATATCATAAGGAGACATAAGGCACATTAAAAAACATTATGGCAAAATGATGTGTAAGTATAAAATATGTATAAAAATAACACTATGAGTTCATATTAGTGTAAAGTGTTGTATTTCTAATAGATAGTTATTTACATTGTATCTATATGTAAAATAGACATATAGCATGCTCTTGTTGTTAATTAGAAAGAATGAGATAAGATAACAAATAAACTCCATAATCCAAAACGTACTATAAAAAGCATAACATTCAATGTTTTAAATAACTTATGAAATAATATGTTACATCCATTATCAATTATTTACTTTTCATTCATGTAGATAGTGGAAATAAGTTAGTACAGTTGCATATGCAACAAAGGTTAGTTCAATATAAAATAAAACACAAATCTTTCTTGTCCTTCCCAATTCCTGTCTGAAGTTTCTAATAAAAGAACATGGGAAATGGAATTTAAAAAAGATAATTAGTACACCAGAGAACATGCTATAGCAAAAACATGTTTGTCATGATTATATATACTAGAAAAACATGCATATTTGAACTCCTACATTTGTACATCAACACCGACTTCAGAAAATGGTCTCTTAGTGATGGGTAGTCAATATCTCTATTGATAGGTTTCAATATAACTACATATTTGGATGGACTCTATATAACCTCTCTAATCTGTATATTGGTAAAAAAAACTCTTGGGAACCTCCCTCTTCTATTAGTTATATGTTTTCATAGTTTCCTCATTATCCTCTATGGTGATGAAATGTTGCCCATATTGGTTTGATGTTCTTCACATGATGGCATCATTGAACGTTCTTCTTCAGGTCATACATGTTGTACTCCTATCAACCTTGACTAACATCCACCTCTGTGAGTGTTCATCATATTTATCTATTTTTATTATTATGGTTTGCTTCTTTTTCCATCATATTGTTCCTCTCATTCCAGTATAAAAAAAATTTGCATGGTTATTTTTCTCACATTTAGATGGACTCCTCCATTTCTTATCCCCATGCTCACTATCTAGACAACCCTTGATGGAATTTCACCCCTTCCTCCAATGTTGTCAATTACCATCTCCTCCTCCATGGCATTCAGTGCCACATGATCTTAGTCACCGTCAAGGGCTAGGAATTTCTTGCTTCCCTGATCTCCCCCCTGTTGCCCCTTTCTCCAAACATCTTGCTATATGAATATGCTTGAATTGTAAAGATTATTTATTCTACATAAATTCTTCTCTCTTGAATTTAAAATAATTTCTTAGTCATATAAACCCATAAATTTGAATTCTTATGCTTTGCCCTTAAAAGTGTGTTGCCCATAAATTTGAATTCACTTTAGTGTCTCTTTTAGTTGTATAGCACATTCTTTGTAGTTGATCAGGCATGCCAAAGTTACTTTGACATTAAAGAGGTGAATAGAAGTGTTAATTGGGAAATGAAAAGGAAAAACATAACGCATCAATAAGGCATCAACGTCAACATTGTGATATTTATAGTATTCATGATACATTTAATATCAATGATTTTGTATGAAAAGATGAGATATAGAAAATTCAGTTGTAATAATAGAGAGAAATGAAAAGGAAAGTAGAATGCTCAATATATTGTCATTTCCCTCTCAATAGTGGAAGTAATAGCTGAGTCATTATTTTTTCTTTCTTCTACCTCCCTTAGGAGTTATCATGGTGACTGAAGTTATCAAAATATGATTATAAGGTGAGGGAAGTCCTTTATAAGTCATGTTTGAAGGACTTTACATAGTAAAGTCCAATTAGGGGAAGTCATGGACTATCAGGTAATACATGTATACATATAAGTATACTCTGTAATATTATTCTCCTCAAATTTAACAAAATTGTTTCTGGCAGAGTTCATAATTTTTATTGTAAGTAATTGTTACAACCCCAATTTTTGGGTTCCTTTGGTGAGAAATGTAATTTATCATATTAAAGATATTGGAACTAATAATAATATAATTTGTTTTGAATAAATGGATTTCGTTTACAATAGCCTTGATGATTGTGTTGTGAGCTTTATTGGATATTGGGCCCAATAACAAGGAAATTCAATTAGTAAATGAATAATTGAGTTTTTGAGAAAAGAAAGGTGTGGAAACCTCTTTATGGCAAAAGAACTTAATCTAAAGGTGGATTTCGTGCCACATGGGTTCCTTGGGTCCCAAGGAGTTCAAAATTGCAAAGATAATGCAATAAGAAAACAAAAGATCAATTAAGTATTTCTTTATTAAGAAAGAAATTGAAAACAATGGTGAAATGGGGAAAATAAGAGGAAAGAGGTATAATTGGGTTAGCCTTGGTGGAGTTTCGTATCCCAAGGATTCCTAATGATAAAAGGAATACCAATGAGGAAAATAAAAGAGAAATAAAGAGAAATCCTCAAAAAGAGATATTTTGATAAGAATAAAACAAGATAATGAAGAATAATGCATTTAGATGCATCTAGAAGGATAATGAGTATCCAATAAAAAGGATTTCGAAATAATAGAGTTTCTTGGGATCCAAGGAGTCCCAATGAAGAAATACGAAAGAGAAAATACCTATAAAAGAAAATAAGAATATAATGTGAATACATTATTAATGGATTATGTGGTATTGTTAAAAAGGAAATAGTTTCTACCAAAGGAAAATAGAAATTCGTTTAAAAAGCAAGAATAAAGAGAATAAATGAGAGGAATTTCGAATTCCTAACTATCCAAGAAATAAGAATATCAAAGAGGTTATGAAGAGAGAGAAGGTTACTTCTTATTGAAGGAATTGGGTTCCTATTTGGAAAGGGACTCTTTGACTCGTGATTAGCTGACCTAAGGCTTCTTTACCCACCCCTATATAAAGGGTAGACCCTCTGGTTCGAGTCCATAGATTCCCACATTTCTTTTCCTTCTTCTTATTTCTCGTTTCCGTCCATAAACCCTAACAGTGAGAAACAGAGTGACCAAGGAGCAACTAGGTGCTAAGGATGGTTTGCTTTGGGGGCACCATACCCCACGTTGTTGGAGGGAAGGGTAGCCCTCATCCTTAGGCCCTATCCAAGGTACAGCAGTGACCGCACGTCTGCAAAAGTTGTTGTCCGTTGCGGGCCAGAGGAGCAGGTAGTCAGCAGAGAAGGTAGTCAGCAGGGTCGGCTGCGATCAAGGCACCCATGGGTGTGCAGCAGGGAGTCGGAGGCGTAGGCACCACCTCCGGTCGTCGTTGGGAGCCAGGAAGGATAGGAGAAGCTCTGCAAGTCACGATTAGGGTGGATGAGTGCGTCGTTGCAAGGAAGGAGATGACCCGTGGGTCATCTTGACGAAAGTACCCCTCCGGGTATTAAAAAGCCAACAACTTACCCGAGGGCAAGAATGCAATCTGGTTATAATTTCAAAGCAAGTTGCATTGCATGAGAACATGGTGACGTGGCGCTCTCCGATTGGCCAAATTAAGTGGTTTTTGCTAAATTCGTATCTCCTTAATAGTAGCTCGGATGAATACGCATAAACTATGAAAATTTCTCAGAAAAATGAGGGGAATCCAATAAAAATATATTTAGAAACTGATTCCTCTTGTAATTCGAAAAGTAATGGAAGATATCAACTTTAATGTATTAATGTTTAAAGAACCCTATTTTGAGATGAATAATATTTTTCGAAGGGTTTAATGGATGATTAAAGTTGGTATTAGCATGTTAATCATGAAAAGGAACATTAAAAACAAAAAGGATGAAATTTGTACGTGATTGGTTTAATTGGAGTTTCATGTGCATGAATATACTTTAATGGGCCTTGAAACCCTAATGTTGGAAAATTCAACTCTTAATGGCTTTAATTATTCAAAATCATGAATAAAGATAAGATATAATGATACTAATCTATTTTGAGCATTAAAGTTCCTAATTGTGGTTAAATACCCTTAATGTGGAACTTAGGGTTTCCTAGTGGATAAAAGGAAGAATTAATGATAAATAGCGTTCATATGTGAATTAGAGCATAATGAACTATGAATTGATGATAAACGAGCATAATGACTTTTTCATAGATTAAAAAGGATAAAAATGATAGCTTTAATGTAAAAGAGGCTTAATGGACCTAATTGATGGTTAATTGTGCATTAATTTGGAATTAAGGTTATGTGTTTGTAAAAGATAACCTTAATAACTTTCGTGAAGGATAGATGAGAAAATTAGGGTTTAAAAAAATAAAGGGAAGTAAAACCCTAATTGCAAAGTAAACCCTAAAAAGAGGAAGAAACCCTAAAAAGGAAAAGAAACCATAAGTAGAAAGATGGTTTGGATAGTTTTTGATAAAAAGGAATTGGATGTATATTTTAGGATTGAACTGTGTACTTGCTTGATTCTAGATTACTTGCTTGTTTTGATTATTCCTGCATCTGAGTCTGCCTGACAGGTATGTGGTTATGCCTATGAATATCCCGAATTAGTTTCCCAAGGATTGTTGAGGTTTTATCGATGACAAGAATTAATCTGTTGGATACATTTAATTCATGCAAACTATAATGTAGATATGACTATCACTTAAGATATATGCCTACTAGCTCAGATCCTAGTCCCCTCTGTGGCTTAATAGTTTGACCTAGTACATGGCTACCTATGGGGTAGGTCCATCAGGTCATTGGATGACTTAGTACATGGCTACCAATGGGGTAGGTCCATCAAGTCACCTTGAGTCATGGATTGGGCTACCTATGAGTAGTTCCATGCGAATCTTTAGCACACCATGAGTTAGGGATTGGGATACCTATGGGTTGTGTCGTGCGACTCAACCCTAGATATTGATCTACCTATTAGGTAGGATCATGTGGGGTTTAATGGGGATCTACCATGAGGAAGGTAGTATCCAAGTCCACTGCAGGGACAACACAGAGATAGGGGATAGGTAAGGATTGAGTAGTATTGCATTAGACGTAATCTTGGTTGTTAAATGATAATTGACTGATTACATTGTTATCATAGTTGCATGATTATTGTTTCCCCCACATACCAGCTTTATGTTGACTGACATTTTGTTTGCCGGCGTTTTAGGTACAAATGAAAAGAACAAACAGTAAAGTGGCATATGTGGAATTAAATGAGAATTAACGTGCACAGGAGGATTAGTTAGATTAGTATCTTCATGGATAGAAGTTTACAAATCCCAGTTTTTAAAAGGTATACAAAGTTTTATTCTATACCAGTTTTCAGTTTAGTTGGTAAAATTTATTAATTATTATTGATTATTTGTCAAACCTTTGATCCAGGTTATTGGATAACGGCTCTGACCTTTTGGTCTCCCTTAAATGGGGGTTACCGGGAGGCGGGGTCATTACAATTGGTATCAGAGCATAGGTTCCTCACTTAATCTTTAATAATTATTAAATTTACAAATTCCATAGAACCGAGGGAGTTATTAGAGGATTGTTCGAAAGATTGAGGTGTCTAGAAAAGGATCACATCCTGGGGCTGCAAATATTTTCCTCCACACCGCTAGTCGGAATACGAGGACTCCCGGATTGTGTGACTGCCTGGCCGATGTCTTAGGATATGACTCGAAATAAGATACCTTTAGGACTCTCTCATCTTGTTCATCCCTTCTCAACTCAAATTCTATTAAGGACCTTAAGGATTAGGGTTTTCTCTCTTTTCCTCACCCTCTTGAGGTATGGGTATGGTTAATAAGGTCTAACGAATCCTCCACCAAATTAATGAAAAGCATGTAAATAAGATGTCATGGACATAAGCTTAATAGATTAAGCACAAACTAAAGAATAGATACATGCTCAGGTCGTATGACATGAGTTTGCATTGCCCACAGGAGAAGACCTGAGGCTAGACCTTCTTGACATGAGGGTTAGTAAAGAGAGAGTTAGTCTTGGAGGTAGAGATCTCCATTAAAAGTAGAGACCGGGCACATCCTCTGAGGATGATGTTAACCCTAACCCTAAGTGGAGGTTCAAGAGAGAGAGAGAGATGGCATGATGAGTTAGATGTCATGGTTTATTGGGTGTTTTGGATGGACATGCCTTTGGATTGCCATACGATCCATGAGAGGTTGGATGTCCTAACACCTTTGGCAACCCAACCCTGGGAAGGGTCGTGCATGTTTGAGCGAAAGATAGCTCCTTCATGGATGAGGTTAGAGAAGAACCTATAGAAACCTTATGGGTTGTTGCAAGTAGGATATAGCTTGCACCAGAGTACATCATTAGTATGAGCAGTAAGTTAAAACTAAGGCCAAAAGGATAGGATGGATGGCTTATGAGATAAGCATAAGGGGATATGGATAATCATGAGCAAACATGAGTTGAGCATAGGCTTCACCCAAATATGCTTGTGAGCTTGATCCAACTTCATGGAGAGAGGACCTCTAGTACTATGGCTGGATGTGGAGTTAGCTCTAGAGAGAGAAAGAAGGACCCCAACAAGGAGGTTGGAAGCCTAAAACCCCGAAATATGAGGAACAGTGGGGAGTTGAGGATGATGCGACTAAGTGGATGATAGTGGTTGCTTTATGCTTGACCCCTGGAGGATAATGATATCTTGATTGCCTTTAGAGGAACCAAACCCTAGAGAGAGGATGATGCTTCTGGTACCTATGTACCTATGGTATAAGTGATTACTTGCTGAGATAAGACAAAGAGTGCCTTAGACCCTGAGGAGGTTTAAGTAACCAGTTGTGAGGCTTTATACCTAGTTGGTTGTCCTGGAGGAGGACTCAACTCTGAGGTGTTGCTCATATAAAAGGATCATGGGAGTACATGACATACCTTGGACATGCTTGATTCACGGTTAAGAGATTGAGCATGCAGTTGGATACCCAAAGGAGAACCTAGGGTTCCTAGGCCTAAGAGGGGAAGCAGTGTATCCGATGCTCATGATGAGATTTGATTCTCTATAGTTTTGAGCATGGTACTCCTCATGTGTAGAGGTAAATGAAACCCCTTAAGTTAAGGGTATGTTTGATGAACCCCTCACAACTAAGTTAATCTAATGTTGAAGAAAGAGAACAAGTATGACCTAGCATGGTTTAATAGGTGGTCTTCTTGTGCCTTAGTAGTTGCTGGGTTAGGCATGCTCATGTGGATGCAGACCCTAAACATAAGGATGTTTGTGAACGTTGTTATCAAGGTGTATTTTCCTCCCATCCTGGGAGAGGGACCCTTTTGTAGGGTGTGTACCAGTTTTGTTGGTTTTGAGGTAACCTAAAGAAGTTTCAGAGGATCTTGTGAAGCTAAGTGAAGAGTACATGGTATGAGAATGAACCTGCAGACCCATATATAACCATCTCTATGTGCATGTGGATGTGTTACCATGGAGGTAACCGGTATGGGGCTTGACCAAGGTAGGCAGGTTGCCATGATCCCTATGAAAGGATGAAAGTCAGCCCATGAATGCAGAGAGAGATGACGGAGGCTTGGGTAAGGTTTTAAGTTGAACATGTACTATGATAGAATCCTAAGTCTGTCCTAGGGTCAGGTATGGATAAGACCGATGGAAGAAGGATTTGTCTAATTCCCTAGTTGCACATGACCATAGGGTTGGGAGGTAATAGCTATCATTGTCTGAGGGCCATGGGTTAGGAGATTGATCACCTTCATGAACTCATGGGACCCAAAGGGTAGATGAGTAGGTCACTTTATGGATGCATAAGGGAAGAGGGATGACCCCTAAAGTGTCGGCACCCTATAGACCTACAGGAGATGACCAAGGAATGGGTGTGGACCCAAGTAGGTTCGAAACCAGTTTTCCATGGAAGAAACTTTGATATCAAGATGATGGTGATGTAGAGACATAAGTTTCACATTTCAACTTAGATTTGAAGGTGTACTGGAAATGTGGGATGTAGCATCTCTACTCTTGGAACAGGAAGAACTTTGTGTTTGGACGGCCGCCAAATGCTTATTTCCTCTTGTTATGGGAGGGAGAGATGGGACAGTATGCATGCCATATGTCAAGGATAAAAGATGATACAAGTTGGAACGTTGCTATGAGGTATGAGGATAGAGATGATAACATACCTTGGTGGAGTGAATGATACATGGATGGTTTACAGACAGTAAGAGAAATAAGGATGTATTTAGCAGAAGCTATGTGGAACTTGCAAGTTATGCAAAATTTAGTTTGATCACCATGAGGATGAGCTCAGAGTTTCTTGATGAAAACAAACTTAGAGTTTGAGATGAGATGATAAGTGGAATACATGGAGGTGTATGTCTTCAACATTACCTAACACCTAAGGATAAGAAGTGGTAATGAATGCTCTGGTTGAGATATAGATACCTAGTTTAGATGGAAGCTAGAAGAAGTTGAGGTTGCTAGGCTAACTATAAGTTAAGAAAAAGAGATAAGTTTGGCTAACACCCAAATGTATCAATAGTGGTTAATCAAGTAAATGATTGTTTAGTTAGCCAGCCTAGTCTGTGATGTAATGAAAGGATGGTTGTAGAACCTCAGATGCACTTCTTTGGAAAGGAAAGTGATGAAACCCTGATGAAAGTGGTTTAGGGTTTTCGAGGTATCAAGCTTGAGGAATCATGACATACAGGAGATCATGATTTTAAGTTCATCATACATTGTGGTACTATGAAGATAGTAAGTGACAGTAGTACTTTGGATACCAAAGACGAAGTTGGATGTAACATGTGGCCATGCAAGCCAGGAGGTGAAGGACGAACACCAGTAACCCAGTGCATGGATATAAAGTATAAAGAGTTACTGAGAAGGAATGGGAGTTCACCACTATGGATGTGGTGGTAAGTCTTCCTTAGACCATAGAAGGTCAAGATGCAATATGGGTTATGGTAGATCGCCCTAACTGGATGACATGAGAAGGAAAGGAGTGTTGTCAATGGACAGATTTAGTTGAACTACATGTGAGATAGATGGTTCAACTACACCATGATATGAGTTCAAAAGTTCTTGAGTATGACCTAAAGGTTCACTTCCATAAGGTGGAAGTAGGTACATGAAGAACTCGATGTTAGTACCGCTTATCACCCCTAACTAATGGTTAGTATGATCCAGACTAGAGGGTCTGATGAGAGAAAGTGTGCTTGTTCAGGGTGATATAAAGAGACAGTTCTTAAGATGTGATGTTAACCACCATAGCCTTTATCGGGATGCAAGAAGTTCTATAGGGAGGTTGTGTCAGTCACCACTTCATTAAGATGATGTTGGTGAAGGAGGCCTCACGAAGGATAGAAAAGAACCACTGTGTGTGCAGATGAAGTCGCTCTAATCGTGCAATGGATGAGAGAGAGCCCAATGGTGACATGAGTCACGAGCTAATGCAAAGCAGAATGACATGCAGTTCACTGTGGGAGAACATGTGATGTGAAAATCCGACCCCTCTAAACTACAGCTGAGAAAGCTAAGTCCCCGATATATGGGTCCGCTTGAGATGGATTGGTGGAGATGGTTGTGTTTAGCCTTGCCCCTCATGATAACATGATGTGTAATGTGTTCCATGAGTCTGATCTAGAGCACTATGTGAGGTACCCAAGCCATGTGATGAGCCTTGATCCTATTCATCTTTTGAGAGGTTGAAATGTCCTGAGTCACCTATGAGGGTACGATATACTAAGGTAAGAAAGAACTCAGATGGAAGAATATGAGATGATGAAGGTTCTTGGGAAGCACCATGGAAAGAGTGAAGCCACATGGGAGCCTTGATGGACTTATGAAAGACTTATCCTGAACTGTTTGTTTTCTTGATGGAATTTTGAGGACAAAATTCTTCTAAGATGGGAAGGATGTTACAACCCCAATTTTTGGGTTCCTTTGGTGAGAAATGTAATTTATCATATTAAAGATATTATAACAAATAATGATATAATTTGTTTTGAATAAATGGATTTCATTTACAATGGCCTTGATGATTGTGTTGTGGGCTTTATTGGCTATTGGGCCCAATAACAAGGAAATTCAATTAGTAAATGAATAATTGAGTTTTTGAGAAAAGAGAGGTGTGGAAACCTCTAGATGGCAAAAGAACTTAACCCAAAGGTGTATTTCGTGCCACATGGGTTCCTGGGGTCCCAAGGAGTTCAAAGTTGCAAAGATAATGCAATAAGAAAAGAAAAGATCAATTAAGTATTTCTTTATTAAGAAAGTAATTGAAAACAATGGTGAAATGTGGAAAATAAGTGGAAAGAGGTATAATTGGGTTAACCTTGGTGGATTTTCATATCCCAAGGATTCCTAATGATAAAAGGAATACCAATGAGAAAAATAAAAGAGAAATAAAGAGAAATCCTCAAAAAGAGATATTTTAATAAGAATAAAACAAGATAATGAAGAATAATGTATTTAGATGCATCTAGAAGGATAATGAGTATCCAATAAAAAGGATTTTGAAATAATAGATTTTCTTTGGATCCAAGGAGTCCCAATGAAGAAATAGGAAAGAGAAAATACTTATAAAAGAAAATAAAAATATAATGTGAATACATTATTAATGGATTATGTGGTATTGTTAAAAAGAAAATAGTTTCTACTAAAGGAAAATAGAAATTCGTTTCAAAAGCAAGAATAAAGAGAATAAATGAGAGGAATTTCGAATTCCTAACTATCCAAGAAACAAGAATATCAAAGAGGTTATGAAGAGAGAGGAGGTTACTTCTCATTGAAGGAATTGGGTTCCTATTTGGAAAGGGACTCTTTGACTCGTGATTAGCCGACCTAAGGCTTCTTTACCCACCCCTATATAAAGGGTAGACCCTCTGGTTCGAGTCCATAGATTCCCATGTTTCTTTTCCTTCTTATTCTTTCTCATTTCCGTCCATAAACCCTGACAGTGAGAAACAGAATGACCAAGGAGCAACTAGGTGCTAAGGATGGTTTGCTTTGGGGGCACCATACCCCACGTTGTTGGAGGGAAGGTCAGCCCTCGTCCTTAGGCCCTAGCCAAGGTGCAGCAGCAACCGCACGCCTACAAAAATTGTTGCACGTCGCGGGCCAGAGGAGCAGGTAGTCGGCAAGGTCAACTATGATCAAGGCACCTATGGGTGCATAGTAGGGAGTCAGAGGCGTAGGCACCACCTCCGGTGGTCATTGGGAGCCAAGAGAGATAGGAGAAGCTTCGCAAGTCACGATTAGGGTGGCTGGGTGCGTCGTTTCAAGGAAGGAGACGACCTGTGGGTTGTCTGGATGAAAGTACCCCTTCAGGTATTAAAAAGCCAGCAACTTACATGAGGGCAAGAATGTAATCTGGTTATAATTTCAAAGCAAGCCGCATTGCATGAGAACATGGCGGCGTGGCGCTCTCCGATTAGCCAAAGTAAGTGGTTTTTGCTAAATTCGTATCTCCTTAATAGTAGCTCAGATGAATACACATAAAATATGAAAATTGCTTAGAAAAACGAGGGGAATCCAATAAAAATATATTTAGAAACTAATTCCTCTTGAAATTCGAAAAGTAATGGAAGATATCAAATTTAATGTATTAATGGTTAAAGAACCCGATTTTGAGATGAATAATATTTTTAGAAGGGTTTAATGGATGATTAAAGTTGGTATTAGCCTGTTAATCATGAAAAGGAACATTAAAAACAAAAAGGATGAAATTTGCATGTAATTGGTTTAATTGGAGTTTCATGTGCATGAATATACTTTAATGGGCCTTGAAACCCTAATGTTGGCAAATTCGACTCTTAATGGCTTTAATTATTCAAAATCATGAATAAATCTAAGATATAATGATACTAAGCTATTTCGAGCATTAAAGTTCCTAATTGTGGTTAAATACCCTTAATGTGGAACTTAGGGTTTCCTAGTGGATAAAAGGAAGAATTAATGATAAATAACGTTCATATGTGAATTAGAGCATAATGAACTACGAATTGATGATAAACGAGAATAATGACTTTATCATAGATTAAAAGGGATAAAAATGATAGCTTTAATGTAAAAGAGGCTTAATGGACCTAATTGATGGTTAATTGTGCATTAATCTAGAATTCAGGTTATGTGTTTGTAAAAGATAACCTTAATAACTTTCGTGAAGGATAGATGAGAAAATTAGGGTTTAAAAAGAGTTAAGGGAAGTAAAACCCTAATTGTAAAGTAAACCCTAAAAAGAGGAAGAAACCCTAAAAAGGAATAGAAACCATACGTAGAAAGATGGTTTGGATAGTTTTTGATAAAAAGGAATTGGATGTATATTTAAGGATTGAACTGTGCACTTTCTTGATTCTGGATTACTTACTTGTTTGGACTATTCCTGCATATGAGTCTGCCTGACAGGTATGTGGTTACGCCTATGAATATCCTGAATTAGTTTCTCAAGGATTTTCGAGGTTTTATCAATGACAAGAATTAAACTGTTGGATGCATTTAATTCATGCAAACTATAATGTGGATATGACTATCACTTAAGATATGTTCCTACTAGCTCAGATCCTAGTCCCCTTTGTGGCTTAATAGTTTGACCTAGTACATGGCTACCTATGGGGTAGGTCCATCAGGTCATTGGATGACTTAGTACATGGCTACCAATGGGATAGGTCCATCAAGTCACCTTGAGTTAGGGATCGGGCTACCTATGAGTAGTGCCATGTGACTCTTTAGCACACCATGAGTTAGGGATTGGGCTACCTATGGGTGGTGCCATGCGACTCAACCCTAGATATTGATCTACCTGTTAATTAGGATCATGCAGGGTTTAATGGGGATCTACCATGAGGAAGGTAGTATCCAAGTCCACTGCAGGGACAAGACAGAGATAGGGGATAGGTAAGGATTGAGTAGTATTTCTTAAGATGTAATCTTGGATGTTAAATGATAATTGATTGATTATATTGTTATTATAGTCGCATGATTATTGTTTCCCCCACATACCAGCTTTATGTTTACTGACGTTTTGTTTGTCGGCGTTTTAGGTACAAATGAAAATAACAAACAGTAAAGTGGCATATGTGGAATTAAATGAGAATTAACATGCATAGGAGGATTAGTTAGATTAGTATCTTCATGGATAGAAGTTTAGAAATCCCAGATTTTAAAAGGTATGCAAAGTTTTATTCTATACCAGTTTTTAGTTTAGTTGGTCAAATTTATTAATTGTTATTGAATATTTGTCGAACCTTTGATCTGGGTTATTGGATAATGGTTCTGACCTTTCAGTCTCCCTTAAATGGGGGTTACCGGGAGGCGGGGTCGTTACAGTAATCATTATAAAATATTACTTTTATGAGAAAGTATGTTGAGGACATAAAACTTACATGACCAAGTGACCAGTCACAAAAGTGGCACTCAAATCAGAGCACAACCAAATCTTGATTCTTCTATACTATAAATATAGGCTTCCAAAAGTGGAAAGTAGTCAAGTAATAAAGGAGAGTATAAGTGTTTAATAACATTGATCAATTGGATAAATTATTTCTCAGACATTGCTTACTCTTCTGATGTATAATTTATGGATGAATTTCAAATGAAAATATATTAATAAACTAAAGATTTTTAATTATATTGTACTTCACTATATGTCTAAGATGTATTCTCACATTAGTACAATAGTGTGCCTGGCTAACTCCTCAACTATGTCCCATGGTTGTTTTTAATAGATGAGGTATCTACCCAAAAGTTACTCATCATCAAATGAGTTTATCAATACTTAGATTACAAATAAGTGATGACAATGTCTACTTATCTTCACCAAAATCCATTTCTAGAGTAGTGAAGCATTGGAATATATTGATTATCAATTATTTGATCACCTAATACTTTCACTCTATTCAGCATATATGATGCAATACCCCAATATTTTTATACTCATTGTTGATCAGTTGTCCTTACAATGCTTCACTATAGAACCAAATTGTTCCCTTAGTTTTATATTCAACAAAGCATGTCCTTGCACCATGTTTCTATCCCATTACTTGTTGTGTCTATAACATATGGATCATAATCGGTCCCATTGGACATCTTATTGATGTTGGTTGCGTTCACATCATTTATCTACATATTTTTTCAATTTTAAGGAAAAAATAGTTTCATGGTGCATGTTTCTATATCTATGTAGCAACCAATGAAATGTATTTCAATGATAAGAGCTACTGATTTATTTCTCAATTTTTAAGAAAATAATATTATAATACTTAAAAAATAGAATCATGTAAACTAGTTTAGTTCATATTTTCAGTCTAAAATGGTATCAATGTGCATGTTTGTCATGGAATGGCTCATTACCCAAATACTAACTCCTAATGATTAAAAAGTCAATGGTGATATGATTTGAGTAATAAATTCTTTCATGATAGATGGCATCAGAGTATGAACAATGACTACACCAAACATTACTAATATGAAACATAAACTGAACTCAACCTTACATCTCAATCCTAGAAACTTAATAAGTTGTCTTTTGTGGACTAAGTTGACTTATCCGCTAGGTTAGAACCTAGATGTTCTAGAACTAAGTGTAGACTTTTGCAATCCCTAGAACCTTTCTTTCCTCCTCCTTCTATCAATAGTATGGCTATAGGTTTAGAAGGGCAAGAAAAGGGAGACCTTATTAATACCACCCTAGACATATATTTGTGGCATGTTCTTAGGGTAGATACACAAGTGTGCACCATGTTCTTACTATTTCTCTAGATGTCATGGTAATATTCTTCCTAATGAGTGTGGTAACTCACATTTCGTTTTAGTTTTATACAAATGGAGTATAGTGGTTTCCATGGCCTATTTCAACACTGGGGGAAATCTATTTTAAGTATCAGTATATGTACCCATGAAAATGTTACCACATGCAAAATGGTATGATTATCCATGTAACCTAAGTGAAAGACATTTAAAATCAAATCTAGATGAGATATTTTAGATGAGAATTGTAGTCACTAGAGTTTTCTATAGCCATGATAAAGGGTAGGCTAGTAGTAGCCTAGATGACTCAAGATGATACTGACGATGATATTAATGATGATATTGATGATGATGATGATGATGATGATGATGATGATGATGATGATGATGATGATGATGACGATGACGACGATGAGACGATGATGATGATGATGATGATGATGATTTGAGATTACTTCAAGATGAAAACTTGTTTTGGGAAAATTCAAGTATCTTTTGATGATATGAGATGAGATTTATCATGAAACCCTTGCTAGTCTAGCACCATACATGGTATACACAATAAATTTAAAGTGTTATACCTATCTAGTGGGTCGTTATTCTTATTTGTGCCTAGTTTTGCATATGTTGAGATATGATTAGTGGAATATGGTTTAGGGTCAACATGTGTCTCAATCTCTTTACAAAGGAGGACCTCTAGCATGTCACATGTGAAAAGGATGAACTCTTTATGTGGGTAAATGCAACATGGGAGAAGGTCAGTGTAACATCCCTGACCTGGGTTATGAGTTAACCCTAGGTGTTTTTCCTAAATATGTAATTAAATCTTTGTGATTAACTCTGAGCATGTAATTAAGTTTCTCAGAAACATATATTTCGGTATTTGCTCCTTTTTATTTAAAGTTGTAGCATTGTTTTGATTTACAGGGACCTATGTGAAATTTACCCAATTGAAAGGGTTAACTTGCAATTTGCACATGTTGAGATGTTCCTCTGATGTTGAGACATCATGAGTATCTTTTTGGTAAAGTTTGAAGGATTTCCCAAACTAGGGCACCAAGGTGCAGCTGTGGAAGCAATCCCAGTGCTTGAAACCCTAATTTGGGGTCAAATGCAATTTACCCAAATTAAGGGATGCAATTGTGAAATATGTCATCTAATGTATCTTTTTAGACTATTTCCATCATTAAGAGAAGAAATGATGAGGGAGTCACCTCAATTGAATTATCAAGTTATGAAATATACCTTGTGATTGAATAATCAGGGTATATGTGCAATAGTTCTTTATGTATGTACCTTATTATTAGATTGCTCTTCTTTGCCTTCTTTTTCTAAGACCTTAAGAGAAGGTTGTCCTTATAATAAAGAGGAAGGGACGATCAAGTAAAGAAGGAGGGACCTAGTTGGAATTATGGACAACTTATGAACTAATGTTGAGAATTCTATCCTAGTATATATACCCTCAACTTCTCTAAGCAAGGGAACTTGCCCTTCGTTCCTTCACTGTTCCATTTCACCAAAAACGACCAAAGACTGCCCTGGAGATAAGGAGGACGACCAAAGGAAACAAGGTAGGTTTGGGACCCTTCTTCTTGCCTAATTCTATGGTTAGAACTCGAATTCAAGGTCAATTTGGTGGCTAACTCTTGAAACCCTACCTTTCTAGCCATCTATTTTCGTTCTTCCTTGAAGTTTTCACCTTGGCCAACCTGTGGGAACTCAAGGACGCCATTATAGCTTGGATCTTGAAAGCTTGGAGCTCAAGGAGCAAGCTTTAGGCGGGTTTTATAACTCTAAACCCATGCTTTACTATGTACATCTCTTATATGCGGTTAGATGATAGCTCTTCATGTTTCCCTACTTTTCCCTGCTATTTTGCAAGAACATCCATGGGATACTTGTAATATTCTTGATCTAGGAGATGAAGGCGTGATTTCCAAGAAAATCCCACCGCTTTTCACTTCCTTAAACGGTCTCAAAAGTTTGCTCTCTCGGTCTCAAGACCGCGAGGTGAGCAAATGGTCTCGAGACCGCGACAGGGAAAACGGTCTCCAAGACCATTTGGCCCCGTTGACCGAGCGTGGACCGTATAAGAAATCTGTTCCTAATTGTATAGGTTAATTACCCTCAAAATTTGGGAGGCTAAATCCCAGGGAATCGGGAGATATGACCTTTTTAAGTAACAACTTTATTTGAATTTTACTCCTGATTTTCAAACGGTCTGAAATTGCCTTTTTGGGAAAACGGTCTCAAGACCGTGTAAGGTCGTTGACCAGGCGTTGACCGTATGCGACTACTGTTCAAAATTATGATAATTAACAACTCACCAAGTTTGATGGTCTAATTCCAAACGGGCTAAGAGTTGAAGGGTGAATACTAGGGCTAACCCTAGGTGAAATCAGTACTGAAATTATGGTGACCTAATTAGGGTTTTTAGGGTTGATTGACCTAAACGGTCTCAAGACCGTTTGGGGGTCATCCAAACGGTCTCAAGACAGAGAGGGCAATCAACCATGACCTTTTGGAGGTCTGGGGTCAATAATAGTTGACCAATTGAAGGTACAATTACACCAAATTACATTCCAACTAAATATTGATATGTTCATCAACTCAATAGGTCAGACCTTGATGAATTTGCACTAGAATCCAAAAAAAAGATTGGATGGGCAAACGGTCTCAAGACCGAGAGGGAAATCAACCATGACCGTTTGAAGGTCTAGGGTTAAGTAATTTGACCAATTGAGGACCCAATTGCAAATAAGTTATCAATTTAATCAAAATTTTGTTTTGTGGTTCAATCATGGTTCAACCCCTATCAAATCATCTTAGACTTTGATGAAATCTTGGGAAAACGGTCTCAAGACCATGTGGGGTCCACCCACATGACCTCAAGACCGTTGGGGCCAAGTTTGGGCCCAATTGGAGCTCAATTGAAGGGTTCAACCTTGTGTTGATGCACATTGTTGAGTGTTGATGGGTGAACATTGATAGACCCAAATTGAATCGATTTCAATCCTAATTGGTCAACAATTGAGGGTCAATTGAATAACCAATTGGTTAAGCATAACCTTAGTTGACCCAATCCATAGGTGGTCAACATAGCTTTGACCTTTTGAGGGCTTCAACATCGGTTGACATCATCGATTGTATCTTTGTTTTTGTTGATGGACCAAACGGTTGAGACCATGTGAGCCTCGCGGTCTCAAGACCGTGAGAGGGCTCATGGTCTCAAGATTGTGAGGGGGCTCACGGTCTCAAGAACGTGAGGGGCCTCGCGGTCCTGAGGTCAAAGTGGGCAAACGGTCAACATCTCTTCGCGGTCTTGACATCAATTTGGCCCTCGCGGTCTTAACATCAGGTTGAGCTTCGCGGTCTTGAACCATTTGAAGAGGCTCGCGGTCTTGGAGTCTAAGGAGGCTCGCGGTCTTGAGGAGGCTCGTGGTCTTGGAGTTAGAAGAGGGCTCGCGGTCTTGATAAGTCAAATTGGCTAAACGGTCAACACTTTCAAACGATCTCAACTCAATTGAAGAATGATGGTTGAAGGTCAATCAATGTGATTCAAAGTTGACTTCTTTCCATCAATTGATGAAATAAATGGTTCAATGTTGCCCTAATCAAACCCTAATGATAACCTAGGATATTAATGGGATAATTGACTAAGATTTTGACCATGATAATGATCAATGGAGTGAAATACCAAAATACCCCTGAAGGGTAAATTGAATAATACCTTGATCAAATCAAACCCTAATCACATGATGGTGATGATTTAGCTATGTTAGCTTATGATGACTCAATCCAACCTGATTTAGAGTGATGTTGACATCACCTAATAGTATGAGGAGAGAGAAAGTACTTCTAGAGAGAGAGTACTTCTAGAGAGAGAAAGTACCCTTTTTAAGTGGAAACTCGATTAAAGCATCTCCAATGCACATGAGTGAGCATAATTAGGGTATGATCCACCTGTGTGAGATCATAGAAACCCTAATTATGATAAATGATGAACCTTTAACTAATCTGAGAGCATCAGTGATGATGTTACTCATACATAATGATGATATGAGTTCAATTCACCCTAATGTGAATAGTAAACCCTAATTCAAGGGTGATGACATGTGATGTGAATAGTAAACCCTAATTCAAGGGTAATGACTTGCATTTGAGTATTAAACTCCAATTGATGAGAATTAGAGATTTAACTCTTATAGAAAGAGTGGGAAGAATATTTCCTTATTTTGTATTTCCTTTATCAGTTGTATTAACCATGCAGGTTCTGATATGAAGGTAATCATATCCAGGTATGGATGCTGATGTTATATTCATTCAAGGCATGATGTTAGCCTTATGAATAATTAAAGTAATTTGATGCCTTGTCAATGGCATCCTATGATGATAATGGGCTGTGAGAGCCATGAATACCATCAAGGTCATGCCTTAAGAGATGACTTGTGATGAGGATAATGAGAAATGATGATTAATATGAGTTAGGCCTGTTACATTTAGTATTCTTCCTTTATAGCTGTTATGCTACTGTTATTGTTTGAAGAACAATGTATGCTGTTAAAGAATACTGAATGTACCTAACTAATCAAGTATAATGTAGAGCCCTGATCATAGATCCATCATTGTCAGAGATTAAATGATGGTGAAACAGGTTTTCCTCAGAGAACTCCTGGAGCACATACTTTTGAGTATGTGGGGTACATGGATGTGTAGAACCTTACATCCTAGTGTAGGAAAGTGATGTAGATGTGTAATCCATCCATCTTTCACTATAATTCCATACCGTATCAGTGGTAGGTAAACATGAAACCGCCTGATGATGAAGAAAGCACAGATATCCGTATCAGTGGTAGGTAAATATGAAACCTCCTGATGACAAAGAGAGTACAGAATGCCACTGTGACTCTAGAATAGCGAAGGACCAGTTTACCCTGGTAAGCTATAGTAGTAGAGACACGAGATGTCCTACAAGTGATCCTCTTACTGACTGAGGAAGGTGAAGGTCATGAGAATCCGGCTCTCTTAATGACCTATGTATGATACTGATGTGACTTCTTAGCGATCAGTTGGAGTATGAGTGGTATGCCTCATCTCCACAGGGCATAATGTTGTTTGTAAAACATAATCAACCATGTAGTATAACTTGTTAGAGATGACTCCAAGTTAGTTGATTGATGTTACATTGCAATAGTGTTTATATTCTCCATATCTCCTAAATGATAGAGATCTTGTTATACCTGCAACTGTTATAGAATACTTCAAAGACTTTACTGCTTAAGATATTCTTTGATGTTATAATAAAGCTTCTGGCGAAGAGTTATAACTCTCGCTGGGACAATTATGTATAATTGTCTCACCCCGCAGACTTCAACTTTTTAGGTGGACGTCGGAGATGAAGGAATCAACCTACAGGTGACCAGTCTCAGCAGCAGTAGCACCAGGGGAAGCAGTAATCTCAGGTGGAGATTTGTCCTGCCATGTGGTGTAGTTAGAGTCAGTCCTATGTGTCCTCTGTACTCTCAGGTCTTGAAGTCTTGTGTTATGTGATCTTGAGATTTTGTATCTTAATGTATATAATTACTCAAGAAGTAATTATCCTGAGATGTAAATAGTTATCTCACTTTATGAAATAAGCTTTTATGGATTCAAGCTCTTGTCTCGAAAAGTTTTAATTTCCCGTGATTTTTGTCTTCCGCTGATTACCGATTCGCTTCCGCTAAGTTTTAATCGTGTTTATGTCATGGTTTGGAGATCAGAGCCCTCAATTAGTGGTATCAGAGCTCTAGGTCAGTTGAGTCTACAGAGGCATAGGACTTAGGATGTTGAGTCTACCTTTAGTACTCCTTCCTTATCTAATAGAATCTTCTGCTCCTCAGGAGAAGAAGATACATAAGAATGTCAAAACATCACGATGAGTACGTGGCAGAGAGTAGTGCTAGTGCACCTCGAGGCGGTGCAAGAGTTCCGAGAGTAGAACAACATGCACCTGAGTCACCAAGAGAGCCACCCCAGTTCGACCCAGCTAACATGAGTAATCCAGCTGTACAGACAATGTTCGGGCAGTTTATGACTGCCATGACACACATAACTGATAGGATGCCCATTCCTGCACCTAGGGCACCTGTCCAGCCTGAAGCACAAGGTATCGGTAAGACATTCGAATGACTTCGTCGTGTCAGAGCTACCGAATACTTCGGAACTGCCGACCCTGCAGATGCTGACTTATGGTTGACAGAATTGGAGAAGGCTTTCAGGATTCTTATAATTCCGGAAGCTGAGAAGGTTAGACATGATGTCTATCTTCTCAAAGGCAGTGCTGGTCACTGGTGGGACATGGAAGAACAGAAGAGGCCTGGAGTAGAGTTCTCATGGGAAGAGTTTCATCGGGAATTTATCAAAAGATATTTTCCAAAGACCTTCCTAGATGATAAGATCTCTCAGTTCGAGAAACTAAGGCAGGGTATGATGAACATTAGCGAATATGAAGCTAAGTTCATGGAGTTGCTGCGGTTCTGTCCACACATGGCTGCTACGGATGAGGAAAGGATCAGAAGATTCGAGAAGGGTTTGAATTTTGATATGTCAACCCCTGTATCTACCTTAGAGAACCGAGAGAGATTTTCTACCTTCGTTGAGTCAGTCCGAAGGATAGAGAAATCTGTGGTTGAGAAAAGACAAACCCATAAGAGATATCCACAGTTCCAGGGTTCTTCATCTAGGGATTCCAAGAAACCTAGATTCTCTGCACCTAACCCTCCACCACCCAGATCGAGTTTTCAAACTCAATGGACACCAAGCAGAGGTAGAGGACGGAGTCAACCGCTTCAAGGGACGCACAGTTCTGCATCAGTGTCAGTTACTGGACCACCCAGACCACAGCAACAGGAGAAGAGTTGCTACAACTGTGGTAAGGTGGGACACTTGATGAAGGATTGCCGTTCTAGGCCTGTCGGTGTGACACAACAACCCCCGAGACAGAATCAACAGGGATCCCAGAATAGACAACATCAAGGAGCAGCTCGAGGACGTGGACAAGCGTCTCAAGCTGGATCATCAGCACCACCTCAACACCAGGCGACTGCAAGGTTCTATGCTATGAACCCACCTGAAGTAGTGGTCAACCCACGGGTAGTGGCAGGTCAGATGAAACTTTTATATTCTGATATGTCTATATCCTGTGATGTATCTATTCTGATTGATCCGGGTGCTACACACTCTTTCATCACTCGTGAAGTGATTCATAACTGCATTATGACTGTTAGTCATAGGACAGATAGTTTGTTGTTAGAGACTCCGTTGAGTGGGTCTGCCATTTTGCAGGAGGTATGTTCTCCCTGCATCCTCTTCTTTTCTGACCATCGCATTCAAGTGGATCTTTTACCACTTGATATGCAGGGATTTGATATAATCCTCGGGATGGATACCTTAGAGAGGTATAAAGTTGTCTTGGATTGTGAGTCCAAGTTGGATGTGTTTGCTGATGAAAGCAGCACATGGATCTTTCAAGGAGAAAGAAAGATTCTGCCCACCTGTCTTGTATCAGCTATGGTTGCTGATAAGCTGTTGAGGCAAGGATGTTATGCATTCTTGGCCCATGTGGTAGATGTTGCCAAGGAAAGTTCCAATCCTGCCAAAGTTCCTATAGTCAGGGAATTCGAAGATGTGTTTCCTGAAGAACTTCCTGGTATACCACCACCTCGAGAGATTGATTTTGAAATTAATCTGATCCCAGACACGAAACCCATAGCTCAAACTCTGTATAGGATGGCGCCTGCTGAGATGGCAGAACTCAAGAAACAGCTTCAAGAGTTACTTGAGAGAGGTTTTATCCGACCGAGTACTTCACCTTGGGGTGCTCCGGTCTTGTTTGTTAAAAAGAAAGATGGGTCAATGCGGTTGTGTATCGACTACAGACAACTCAATAAAGTAACAATAAAGAATAAGTACCCTCTGCCGAGGATTGATGATCTCTTTGACCAGTTGTGTGGTGCAACAGTCTTTTCAAAGATAGACTTGAGGTCTGGATATCATCAACTCCGTATTAAGGATAGTGACATATCCAAGTCTGCCTTTAGGACGAGATATGGTCACTATGAGTTCACGGTTATGTCGTTTGGACTAACCAATGCACCAGCAGCATTTATGGAACTCATGAATAGAGTTTTTCGACCTTTCCTTGATCAGTGTGTTGTCGTCTTCATAGATGACATTCTGATCTATAGTAAGGATGCTCAGTAGCATGAGCAGCATCTTCGCCAAGCTTTGACCTTGCTAAGAGAACATAAGCTGTACGCTAAGTTTAGCAAGTGTGAGTTCTGGCTGCCGGAGGTATCTTTTCTTGGACATGTGATATCCGCCTCGGGAATTCGTGTTGACCCTATAAAGGTAGAATCTGTTCTACAATGGGAGCAACCGAAGACACCGACGGAGATTCGAAGTTTCTTGGGGTTAGCTAGCTATTATCGAAGGTTCATTAAGAACTTTAGTTCTATAGCCTTACCTCTGACCAAGTTGACCCAGATAGATGTTCCTTTTTCTTGGAGTGACAAGTGTCAACAGTCTTTCCAGTTGCTGAAGGAGAGATTGACAAGTGCACCTGTGCTAGTGCTACCTGAACAAGGAAAAGGATATGTAGTATTCTGTGATGCTTCCAAGAATGGACTTGGATGTGTGTTGATGCAAGATAAACAAGTGATTTCTTTTGCTTCCCGACAGCTTAAGAAACACGAGGAGAATTATCCAACACACGATCTGGAGTTAGCTATTGTGGTTCATGCTTTGAAGATCTGGAGGCATTATCTCTACGGAGAGACATTCCAGATTCTCACAGACCACAAAAACCTTAAGTATATCTTCTCTCAGCATGAGCTCAACATGAGGCAACGTCGCTGGATGGAGTTAATCAAGGACTATGACTGTACAATTGATTACCATCCAGGGAAGGCCAATGTTGTTGTAGATGCCTTGAGTAGGAAATCAGCAACATCAACCATGAATAGAGCACAACTAAACTCTTTAGTATGCTCTAGGAGAGATATGCTTATCTCTTTAAGGCAAGACAATGTACAGTTGAAGGTGTCATTGTTAGCCGGATTGTTGGCTGAGATGCATATTAAACCTACCCTAAGAGAGCAGATTAAAGAAGCACAGCTAGGTGATGTTGCAGTTCAGTAGTTTAGATCTGAGTATGAAAATGAGAAGCAAGATGGTTTTCATGACTCAGAGGACCAAGTAGCTTGTTATAATGGGAGAATGATAGTGCCGGATATGGACAACTTGAGGAAGTTAGTCCTGGAAGAATCCCATTCTTCCATGTATGCTATGCATCCAGGGAGCACCAAGATGTATCGGAATTTGAAAGATCTGTATTGGTGGCCTGGGATGAAAAAGGACATTGCAGAGTTTGTTCTAAGGTGTCCTGTGTGTCAGCAAGTTAAAGCTGAACACCAGAAGCCTGCAGGGACAATGCAACCTTTACCCATACCACAGTGGAAGTGGGACCATGTGACCATGGACTTTTTTGTTGGCCTACCCAGGACAAGCAAAGGACATGATTCCATTTGGGTAATTGTTGATAGGTTAACTAAGACAGCACATTTCTTACCTGTTAAGACAACCTATTCTGCTGAAAGGTTATCAGAGTTGTATGTTCAAGAGATAGTGC
Source organism: Alisma plantago-aquatica (assembly GCA_963693085.1). Lineage (NCBI taxonomy): Eukaryota > Viridiplantae > Streptophyta > Magnoliopsida > Alismatales > Alismataceae > Alisma > Alisma plantago-aquatica. Next base: position 749,309,316 of record OY856414.1, read on the forward strand.
GTTTGCACAGAGTTCCTGTCACAATAGTTTCTGACAGAGGTCCTCGGTTTACAAGTCCTTTTTGGGAACAGTTGCACAGAGCCTTAGGCACTAAGCTGAGGTTTAGTACGACCTTTCATCCACAGACTGATGGACAGTCAGAAAGGACCATACAGACCCTAGAAGACCTGTTGAGAGCATGTGTTCTCCAGTTCACCGGAAGTTGGGATCTACACCTAAGTTTGATAGAGTTTGCCTATAACAATAGCTATCAGCATAGTATTGATATGGCACCTTATGAAGCCTTGTATGGTAGACGTTGTAGATCACCTTTGTGTTGGTTTGATACTGGCGAGCATCAGTTGTTAGGTCCTGACCTTGTGCAGCAAACCAAAGAAAAGATTAAAGTAATACAACATAAGATTAAGACTGCTCAGGATAGGCAGAAATCTTATGCTGATAAATGTCGTAGACCTTTAGAGTTCCAGGTTGGAGACAGAGTGTATCTCAAGGTCTCACCTTGGAAAGGGGTCCTTCGTTTTGGGAGGAAGGGGAAGTTAGCTCCTAGATATATGGGGCCTTATCCAATCATTGAACGGATTGGAAAGGTAGCATATAGACTAGAGCTACCACCTGAAATACAACGGTTACATCCTGTGTTTCACATTTCTATGTTGAAGAAATGTCACCCAGACACCGAGTCAGTTCTACAACCTACGGAGGTAGAATTGAATGATGACATATCCTATGAGGAGGGACCAGTGTCAATCCTTGATAAACGAATTAAAAAGTTAAAGAAGAAATATATAAGTCTTGTGAAAGTCCTCTGGAACCACCGTGGTGTTGAAGAAGCCACTTGGGAGTTAGAGGATGAGATGAGAAGGAAGTATCCTGCCCTTTTCTCTTAAAGATGTTTTATCGATTTCGAGGACGAAATCCTTGTAAGGGGTGGATAATTTGTAACATCCCTGACCTGGGTTATGAGTTAACCCTAGGTGTTTTGCCTAAATATGTAATTAAATTTTTGTGATTAACTCTGAGCATGTAATTAAGTTTCTCAGAAACATATATTTCGGTATTTGCTCCTTTTTATTTAAAGTTGTAGCATTGTTTTGATTTACAGGGACCTATGTGCAATTTACCCAATTGAAAGGGTTAACTTGCAATTTGCACATGTTGAGATGTTCCTCTGATGTTGAGACATCATGAGAATCTTTTTGGTAAAGTTTGAAGGATTTCCCAAGCTAGGGCACCAAGGTGCAGCTGTGGAAGCAATCCCGGTGCTTGAAACCCTAATTTGGGGTAAAATGCAATTTACACAAATTAAGGGATGCAATTGTGAAATATGTCATCTAATGTATCTTTTTAGACTCTTGCCATAATTAAGAGAAGAAATTATGATGGATTCACCTCAATTGAATTATCAAGTTATGAAATATACCTTGTGATTGAATAATCAGGGTATATGTGCAATAGTTCTTTATGTATGTACCTTATTATTAGATTGCTCTTCTTTGCCTTCTTTTTCTAAGACCTTAAGAGAAGGTTGTCCTTAGAATAAAGAGGAAGGGATGATCAAGTAAAGAAGGAGGGACCTAGTTGGAATTATGGACAACTTATGAACTAATGTTGAGAATTCTATCCTAGTATATATACCCTCAACTTCTCTAAGCAAGGGAACTTGCCCTTCGTTCCTTCACTGTTCCATTTCACCAAAAACGACCAAAGACTGCCCTGGAGCTAAGGAGGACTACCAAAGGAAACAAGGTAGGTTTGGGACCCTTCTTCTTGCCTAATTCTATGGTTAGAGCTCGAATTCAAGGTCAATTTGGTGGCTAACTCTTGAAACCCTACCTTTCTAGCCATCTATTTTCGTTCTTCCTTGAAGTTTTCACCTTGGCCAACCTGTGGGAACTCAAGGACGCCATTAGATCTTGGAGCTTGAAAGCTTGGAGCTCAAGGAGCAAGCTTTAGGCGGGTTTTATAACTCTAAACCCATGCTTTACTATGTACATCTCTTATATGCGGTTAGATGATAGCTCTTCATGTTTCCCTACTTTTCCCTGCTATTTTGCAAGCAAATCCATGGGATACTTGTACTGTTCTTGAGCTAGGAGATGAAGGCATGATTTCCAAGAAAATCCCACCGCTTTTCACTTCCTTAAACGGTCTCAAAAGTTTGCTCTCTCGGTCTCAAGACCGCGAGGTGAGCAAACGGTCTCGAGACCGCGACAGGGAAAACGGTCTCCAAGACCGTTTGGCCCCATTGACCGAGCGTGGACCGTATAAGAAATCTGTTCCTAATTATATAGGTTAATTACCCTCAACATTTGGGAGTCTAACTCCAAGGGAATCGGGAGATATGACCTTTTTTAGTAACAACTTTATTTGAATTTTACTCCTGATTTGCAAACGGTCTGAAATTGCCTTTTTGGGCAAACGGTCTCAAGACCGTGTAAGGTCGTTGACCAGGCGTTGACCGTATGATATTACTGTTCAAAATTATGATAATTAAAAACTCACCAAGTTTGATGGTCTAATTCCAAACGGGCTAAGAGTTGAAGGGTGAATACTAGGGCTAACCCTAGGTGAAATCAGTACTGAAATTATGGTGACCTAATTAGGGTTTTTAGGGTTGATTGACCTAAACGGTCTCAAGACCATTTGGGGGTCATCCAAACGGTCTCAAGACCGAGAGGGAAATCAACCATGACCGTTTGGAGGTCTGGGGTCAATAATAGTTGACCAATTGAAGGTACAATTACACCAAATTACATTGCAACTAAATATTGATATGTTCATCAACTCAATAGGTCAGACCTTGATGAATTTGCACTAGAATCCAAAAAACAAATTGGATGGGCAAACGGTCTCAAGACCGTTTGGAACTCATCCAAACGGTCTCAAGACTGAGAGGGCAATCAACCATGACCGTTTGAAGGTCTAGGGTTAAGTAATTTGACCAATTGAGGACCCAATTGCAAATAAGTTATCAATTTAATCAAAATTCTGTTTTGTGGTTCAATCATGGTTCAAACCCTGTCAAATCATCTTAGACTTTGATGAAATCTTGGGAAAACGGTCTCAAGACCATGTGGGGTCCACCCACATGACCTCAAGACCGTTGGGGCCAAGTTTGGGCCCAATTGGAGCTCAATTGAAGGGTTCAACCTTGTGTTGATGCACATTGTTGAGTGTTGATGGGTGAACATTGATAGACCCAAATTGAATCGATTTCAATCCTAATTGGTCAACAATTGAGGGTCAATTGAATAACCAATTGGTTAAGCATAACCTTAGTTGACCCAATCCATAGGTGGTCAACATAGCTTTGACCTTTTGAGGGCTTCAATATCGGTTGACATCATCGATTGTATCTTTGTTTTTGTTGATGGACCAAACGGTTGAGACCATGTGAGCCTCGCGGTCTCAAGACCGTGAGAGGGCTCGTGGTCTCAAGATTGTGAGGGGGCTCACGGTCTCAAGAACGTGAGGGGCCTCGCGGTCCTGAGGTCAAAGTGGGCAAACGGTCAACATCTCTTCGCGGTCTTGACATCAATTTGGCCCTCGCGGTCTTAACATCAGGTTGAGCTTCGCGGTCTTGAACCATTTGAAGAGGCTCGCGGTCTTGGAGTCTAAGGAGGCTCGCGGTCTTGAGGAGGCTCGTGGTCTTGGAGTTAGAAGAGGGCTCGCGGTCTTGATAAGTCAAATTGGCTAAACGGTCAACACTTTCAAACGATCTCAACTCAATTGAAGAATGATGGTTGAAGGTCAATCAATGTGATTCAAAGTTGACTTCTTTCCATCAATTGATGAAATAAATGGTTCAATGTTGCCCTAATCAAACCCTAATGATAACCTAGGATATTAATGGGCTAATTGACTAAGATTTTGACCATGATAATGATCAATGGAGTGAAATACCAAAATACCCCTGAAGGGTAAATTGAATAATACCTTGATCAAATCAAACCCTAATCACATGATGGTGATGATTTAGCTATGTTAGCTTATGATGACTCAATCCAACCTGATTTAGAGTGATGTTGACATCACCTAATAGTATGAGGAGAAAGAAAGTACTTCTAGAGAGAGAGTACTTCTAGAGAGAGAAAGTACCCTTTTTAAGTGGAAACTCGATTAAAGCATCTCCAATGCACATGAGTGAGCATAATTAGGGTATGATCCACCTGTGTGAGATCATAGAAACCCTAATTATGATAAATGATGAACCTTTAACTAATCTGAGAGAATCAGTGATGATGTTACTCATACATAATGATGATATGAGTTCAATTCACCCTAATGTGAATAGTAAACCCTAATTCAAGGGTGATGACATGTGATGTGAATAGTAAACCCTAATTCAAGGGTAATGACTTGCATTTGAGTATTAAACTCCAATTGATGAGAATTAGAGATTTAACTCTTATAGAAAGAGTGGGAAGAATATTTCCTTATTTTGTATTTCCTTTATCAGTTGTATTAACCATTCAGGTTCTGATATGAAGGTAATCATATCCAGGTATGGATGCTGATGTTATATTCATTCAAGGCATGATGTTAGCCTTATGAATAATTAAAGTAATTTGATGCCTTGTCAATGGCATCCTATGATGATAATGGGTTGTGAGAGCCATGAATACCATCAAGGTCATGCCTTAAGAGATGACTTGTGATGAGGATAATGAGAAATGATGATTAATATGAATTAGGCCTGTTACATTTAGTATTCTTCCTTTATAGCTGTTATGCTACTGTTATTGTTTGAAGAACAATGTATGCTGTTAAAGAATACTGAATGTACCTAACTAATCAAGTATAATGTAGAGCCCTGATCATAGATCCATCATTGTCAGAGATTAAATGATGGTGAAACAGGTTTTCCTCAGAGAACTCCTGGAGCACATACTTTTGAGTATGTGGGGTACATGGATGTGTAGAACCTTAAATCCTAGTGTAGGAAAGTGATGTAGATGTGTAATCCATCCATCTTTCACTATAATTCCATACCGTATCAGTGGTAGGTAAACATGAAACCTCCTGATGATGAAGAAAGCACAGATATCCGTATCAGTGGTAGGTAAATATGAAACCTCCTGATGACGAAGAGAGTACAGAATGCCACTGTGACTCTAGAATAGCGAAGGACCAGTTTACCCTGGTAAGCTATAGTAGTAGAGACACGAGATGTCCTACAAGTGATCCTCTTACTGACTGAGGAAGGTGAAGGTCATGAGAATCCGGCTCTCTTAATGACCTATGTATGATACTGATGTGACTTCTTAGCGATCAGTTGGAGTATGAGTGGTATGCCTCATCTCCACAGGGCATAATGTTGTTTGTAAAACATAATCAACCATGTAGTATAACTTGTTAGAGATGACTCCAAGTTAGTTGATTGATGTTACATTGCAATAGTGTTTATATTCTCCATATCTCCTAAATGATAGAGATCTTGTTATACCTGCAACTGTTATAGAATACTTCAAAGACTTTACTGCTTAAGATATTCTTTGATGTTATAATAAAGCTTCTGGCGAAGAGTTATAACTCTCGCTGGGACAATTATGTATAATTGTCTCACCCCGTAGACTTCAACTTTTTAGGTGGACGTCGGAGACGAAGGAATCAACCTACAGGTGACCAGTCTCAGCAGCAGCAGCACCAGGGGCAGCAGTAATCTCAGGTGGAGATTTGTCCTGCCATGTGGTGTAGTTAGAGTCAGTCCTATGTGTCCTCTATACTCTCAGGTCTTGGAGTCTTGTGTTATGTGATCTTGAGATTTTGTATCTTAATGTATATAATTACTCAAGAAGTAATTATCCTGAGATGTAAATAGTTATCTCACTTTATGAAAGAAGCTTTTATGGATTCAAGCTCTTGTCTCGAAAAGTTTTAATTTCCCATGATTTTTGTCTTCCGCTGATTCCCGATTCGCTTCCGCTAAGTTTTAATCGTGTTTATGTCATGATTTGGAGATCAGAGCCCACAGTCAGAGTACCTAACTTAAAGAATATATGATATTCAAAAAGATGCGCATAAAGAATATATAAGATTCAAAAAGATGTGCATAATGAAATACATAATGAGTAGTTCCTAGCTAAACTACTCTAAGTATATGATTTGAGTTACCTAGTGTGTGTTTCCTTTAATGGTGTTGAACCCTAGGTTTCCTATGAAAAGATCTAACCCTAGGGAAAGAGGCATTTGAATATATGTATAAGGAGTGGGACCTGATAGGAAATCCATTCCCTACTAAAATTTGAGTAATAAAACATTCATTCCAGACACACACAAAAGGTATGTTTTAATAGGTGTAAAATTTTCAAATCTCAAATGATGGTATACGAAAGACCAAATAGTAGCATCGGAATAAAATTTCATGACTATAATCAATTTTATAAAACTATATCATCATCTCCAATAAAGGGTTTTCATAAGAGATACAACATAAGGATCTAAAAGGAAGGAAATATCAACCATGTCAAGTTTGTCTCCAAGCATCAATTCCTTAAGCTAGGTCCATCTCATCATGACATGTCCTCCATGTCCTACACCTGGGGTTGGAAGCATAGCCCAGCAAAAGGAGAAAAGGTAGATGGCATCAACAAAAGGTTGGTATGTGCATACTAAATTGGAAATTGAGCAATATATATATTAAAGGACATCAATGTAAACAAGGCTTCTTATAGAAAAGAAAATAACAACCCAAGCAGGTATCGAGAGAAATGATTTGAAATCATATGATAATAATAGAGATACTTGCCATAAATGAAACAATAGGGTTGTGCAACAAAATCACATATCATGAAATTAGGGCACATAATCCATCATAAATAACATCAACCTGCATGCATGTGACATAAGCATAGTACTAGAACAATATAAAGACAATGCAGGCGAAGCCACATAAACTTGAAACTTGATAGAGAATGGCACATAACCAAACTCCCCAATATATAAAATGTGGGCACAAAACTTGAGTATGGGGCACATAGCATCCATCCCAAAAACATAATAAGGGCATATAACCCAAAAACCAAAGAAATTACACTACTCTAGTGCTACTAAATCACATAACATGCTTAATGTAGAGGAAAGTAAAAAATATAGTCTTTTACAACACAATTAAAGTTTTCATCTAAAAAATGGACAAAATAAGCATACACCACATAAGTGGGAAAAAGTAGCACATGTCGCATGTAGGAGTTCCATCATGAACCAATTATAAGATTGAGTCAAAAGAATGATTCACAAAAATCAGAACCAAGTAATATATTCTCAAGAGAAAGGGATATCGTGTAGGCTATTTTCCATAGGACCAAGAGAAAGATGAAAATAGGTTATTGCTTAAAAGTAATAATAGGGGATGCAAGCATACCCCACTCCAGAGTCTAAACAAGTCCAAAGTCAGATCTAGGTCCAATCCTAGGTCTTCAAGAACCTATTAAGCATGTATGTAGAATTAGGGTTAGGTTTTCATTAATTTCATTAACAATAGAATTCACCTATTTATCATTTATGAATTAGGTTATCAAAATCATGCCATGTTGCGGAATCTATGTTTCGGATTTCATAACATATTTTATTTTATTTTTCAGACTTATAGATTATTATTTATGAATTTTACAAGTTATAACCAATTAGGAAAAAATCATTAAAATCCACATATCAATTGGTTTGGAATTAGGGGATAAATTGATACCATTAGATAGATAGTCTTTTTTTTAATCCAAAGACTATATTTATTATTTTTTATTAATTAGAGAATTAGTTTTCAATTTTACAAAACTGACCAATTACAAAATTTCAAAAATCCACATAGGAAAAAGAATTTACGAGTAAGAGGGAGAGAGGGATTGGGCCTGCTTAGTTGGCCCAATCACTGGCAGTCATTTGATCGAGTCAGCAGCCAATGAGGCATGTGAGTAGGGAAACCAAAATGTGGGTGAAAAGACTCATTTGGCCCTAGCAAGAAAAAGAGAGCAAAGGAGATGTGAAGGGTAGAGAATTCAATGAGGAGATCCTTCTCTTTTCTTATGACTCACCATGGCTACGAATAGAAGTAGTAAAGCACGGCCTAGTTTGGGGGGAAATCAGTATGAATGATGATTCAATGTTCTAAAAGAACAAGAATGAAGAATACAACCACCCAAACTTACCTCTATCGTTGATCGAAGATGGGTGGTGTCGAGAGGCAATGTGAAGTGTTACAAGCCCAAGGCAAAAAAACTTGGTCGGCAGTGAGGTATCGATGGCGCAACACAAAATTGAGATTGGGGTATGGTTGCTCTAAACGATGCAGGGACCAACGAGGGGTAATCTATCTATAGGTTTCAAAGTTAGGGCATCTGACGCCCATGGATTGGGGTTGCTTGGACCCCAAGATTGGGAAAAAGTCATATATGGAAAGTTAGATTTCATATAGGGAGTCATCTGATGTGCAAACTTCTCCAAGAATCCAATAAAAGAAGAATATCGAAGAAAGATGCACTGAGGAGCGAGCAATCCATGTTTTAATTAAGAACATACCATCCGCTTGTTTCCTCTTTCAATGTAGGGTAGGAGAAGAGTGATGACTTGTCTGATTCGGATCCAATGGTGGTGATCATGTGTGAATCGCCTATATTGCCCAAAGCAGTGTGACATAAAATGTGATTCAAATCTGATTTGAACAAAATGATAAATAAATAATTTCCTTTTCTCTCTTTCTTAAATTGAAGGTGTAAACAAACTCCAAATTAATTGAAATTTGACATCTAGCCTAATTAGGTCATGCATAATCCAATTTTAAAAGTATTCTTTAGTTTTGAAGACTCTACGTATTTTATTTAATTCTTTTGAAGTAAGTCTTATTTCCACTTTCCTCTTGATTTAGGGACATCTAGAAACCACCAATTAATGTGAAACTTCACCCTCAAGAAAACTTAGATTGTGAAACACGAATTTTCCATTAATTTTATCCTTTTAAGTCATTTATCATATTATTTAAATTTTGGGATTCTACACACTTTCTCTCTCCTAATCTACACATGTATATTAAAGATTATCCAAACTAGATGAAAATTCATACATGGGCTTATTTTAACAAGTAGATTACAAATTTGAGATTTATTTCCTCTTTTTGATTCATTTAATGATTTGTTTTCTATTTTAGAAAAAACTCATATTTCCTTTCCTAAAAGAAATTAGGGTAGTAATTATAGTGCAAATAAGTGAAACTTGACTCCCAAGTTAATTGGGATCCAAGGAACACAATTTTCACATCAATTTTTTTAAGATTTCCTTTCATGAGTTATACCAAATTAATATTGATGGCCAATTATTATTTTAGTTATCATATTATTTCACCATTATTACTATTGTTCATCCAATTGTGTCCCATATCTAACACATTAAAACCAAAAGGGTTATATAACATTATTATGCATGAAAATCTACATTTTACTCAATTAACCTATTTAATTTATATATTACATTTTCATTTATATGATTGCACAAGTAACTTCCAAATTTCCATTTTAACACATGTATTAATCATATTTTCCTCCATTATGTGAGCAAAGAAAATGTATGTAATATATTTCATGAATTAACTTTCATGTTAGATATGTTTAAATTATTATGTAAATATCTTTCAATTTTATCCTTGTTTGGTCACATCTAAAGAACAAACCTCACTAGATTTCTAATAATGGAATAGGGTAGGATTCTAGGTTTTGGTTTATTACAATATGCATGTTTTCCATCTGGGTGACTGAGACGTCCCAAAACCCTTGATGATTATATGATGAGTTATCTCCATGTTGAGCCTCATACTTGGGTTAGTGGTTCCACGAGATGGAATTTAATGGTTGTTCTTGTTTTTAAATTTGGGTAAAGGTTTGGATATGGGTGGGTATATGTAGTTTTCTTGGCTGCCTTGATGTAGATAGGCATACCTTAAGTGGCCTAAGTTTGTGAAGCTTTGTTTAACTACAAGAGAGATACTCCCAAAATGCCAATGTTGGTAATTATGTTGTTCCTCAAATGATCTATAATACATGAAAAATTCTAAATGGGATTATAAACTTGATATATGTATGGTAATCTACTCTTATGAGCTTGACCTAATATAAACCTATGCCACACAAGAAAGATACAAGTTTGAAATCATGAGCCTGAAAATGAGCATACCTTTAGATCATAGTTGAATGATTATGATGTATATAAGCTTAACCCTCGATCTAGTGAAATATTGCAAACATAATTTGTGATAGTGCACATAGTTTTGGGCGAAATTAAACCATGTAAGCATGAAAAAAATCAAGATTTTTGATGAAATTAAGTGTGATGTTGACTTTGATTGAAGCTTATGATAATGGATGTGTTCCTTTTAGTAAGAAATGACACAAATTTTGATACCTTTCTTGAACTTTATATATATGAACAAAACCTGAAATGCGGATATAAGGGATGTAGATTCTAATGTTAAAAAATTTCATGTTAGAATCTTACACCAAGTGATGTTTCAATCTATATGAATCGGTATGGATACACCCTAAATGACTTTAAATCCTATTGTGACAACCTAGGAGTAATCCTATAGTTATGGATGAGGTATCACCTATAAGTGGTGAATTACATGCAATATAAATGTTATACCGCTTTAGTATGATTTTGGTTGAATCTCGAGGACAAAATTCCATACAGAGTGGGGTGGATGTTACCAACCTAATTTCAAGATTTATGAAGTCAAATATTCAATTGAGATACAAATGAATCCAAGAGGCTTAATAATGAATCGTGAAGTTCTTTAAGGTCACAAAAAAAAACTCTTGGATGTGTCTGATCATGATTTGATGAATAATTATATTCAATTCTAGGTTTATCCACCCAATTACAAGGTTATTCAAAAAAAATTATATGAGAAGGTTGGTGTTATATTCTTAAACTTGTCAAGGAGAACATTTTTATGATGATGATGTCATGATTCAAATTCCATTTGAATTGGACTTTCCTAGTAAGCGTTATAGGTGTTTGAAGACATGATTAAATCTTTGAATTATGCAGTAGAACTTTGGTCGTGTTGGTTCTTTAGACTTAGTTCTGTGACATTTTAAATGTCACACTGGCTTTCTTTAAGTGGGAGGCATGGCCATTTGCAGGCCGTTGGATCAGACTTGAGTGAATGGCCAAGAATTTGTCCCTTACCTCCGGATTAGCCAGGGTAGAGGTAGGGATAGATATACAACACCCACGCCGTACTGTCCTTTACATTCTTCTCTACATCTCTTATAACTAGCCCTCTACACCCCCACTCTTCGGCATGCCAAGGGCTTTTGAACAACCTCTATCTTGACTTGTTTGGTGGACATTTGCGAGGGTACAAGATCCTTTACCTCTTCTCTCCATCGATCACTTCTTGCGGCGAGAGCCATTGTCTCTAAGACTACATGGAGAAAGCCTTCATTGTCATACACCTAGCCTGAGGCATCGAGAAAGTGAGAGTGGCACCGAAAGTGGCAGAATCCTATAGTCGAGCCCCTCCAGGGAGTAAGGTGAGCATGGGCTAGAAGCGGTGGCCGATGGCCTTGCCACCGCCAGTAATCATGGACGCCGAGTTGGTAGGACCAAGAGAAAGATTTTTCTCCTAAACTTAGAGGACTGGTGCATCTGGGAGTGAACCTTAGCCCTACATCGGTGACCTTCCTTCACAGCAGCGGCGCCCAACTGGTGGCTCGTCGCCCTGGGACTTACGGCCATCCCCACCTCGGTAAGTAGCCGTCAGCCCGTTCAGCTCCCTCACGAAGGTGAGGCTCGGTCGTTGGTAAAGCTTAAGAGCGTGAAGACAACATGCTTCCTCGCTGGAATCCGGAAGCACGGCGGTGCTCTGTCCGTGAGCGTGAGGGTGGCGCGAGCGACACTCTAGTAGGATCCTCGCTGCAATCGAAATCGGGAGATTAAGGGGAGGTTTGGGCTGGGTTCACACCTCGTGAACTAGGCCGGCTCATCTAAGTAGACCAATGGCCCACTAGGAACCAAGAGAAGGTTGTGTGCAGCCCAAAGTTTGTGACTTGGTGCGCATATACAACTTCTAAGCCCTGGATTCGACGGCCCATTATTATCACGAGGAAATATACCTTAATTTTTATGTTGATATTGCGAAATGTCTTACAAATAGATATTTGTCCAAATAATGTCAAAAACACATCACTAGAGTTGAAAAACGGTATAGCTTCATTTGCAACTCTTAGATTGTACTTTTAGTCCTCTAATACACATGGTTTTATATTTGCAAGACAATGAATGGTGTAGGCTACATTTAATGATATAAATAACATATGCTATATATACATTTATAAAAATAATATTTAACCCCAAAGGTGATTGAAAAAGACTTGTAAACTCTAATTTGACTAATATTGAATGTTTTGGACCTTTTTGAACTAAAATATAATTACTTGCTTTGAACCTCATTTTAATGCTAGATGAAAATTGAACCAGATGCTTATAATTATCTCCTAATCATTAGAAAAATGCCAAAATATAAATATGATCAGTTTGAATCTAATAAAGATCAAACCCTAAGTTTAGGACTTAATAACCCTAAATGAAGTACGATGTATACATATATATGTCTTTCGACAAATAAGTTATGTAATATATAATGTTAACCTCATATTAGTACTTGAACCCTTACATGGAAATTTTGAGATCAGAATGTTGCATCTAATGCATGTTATATGATGTGGCCCCAAATATGACAAAACCCTAATCTGGTCAAAATATCAAACATTAGAGTTAATTGATATAGTGAGGTTTTAATGATGACTTTCAGAGTTATATTAATAGCCTATAATAAAGAATCAATAAGTTTATTTGTAAGATAATAAGATAAGCAATAATGGTGATATCGTGGACTTGAGAGTTATATGTTGCTCATATTTTGATAATGACTTAACCATTCCATTCCTATGTATCTAATAAGTTTGTTCAAGATTGATTTCAATCTTTAGGTACATGAAAAAAGATCAAATAATACAAGCCCTAGCTTGTCCAAGTTTAAGTCAAAAGCAATGCAAGTGCACATTTTGGGAAATCTCTCCAAATGACCTTAAATTAATTTTGTAATCACTGATATTGATGATATGACTTGTAACTTGTAACTAAGATGAGAAAAAATCAGGGACACTTAATTCCAACATTTGGTTACTCAAAAGTCAAATTAGAAAACTTGTCACATGTTGTTTATCAGTCGAGTTGGAAACTCGACCGATCCACTGATGAATTTTTTGAAGATGAATATCGGTCGAGTTGCACACTCACAGAACTCGACCGACTGACTCACTGACCAAAACTAATTTTAACTCATCGATTGAGTTTCCCAGAACAAACTTGACCGACAGTTTAAAAATTGGCTTTGTATCTTAGTGGATCGGTCCAGTTATCGTTACTAAAATTCAACTGAATGTATTGTACGGAAAATGTATAAAAAGTGATTATAACTGTTGGAGAGTTGTTTTGAGAAAGAATAAATCTGGTGTAACTTAGAAAATGTCTATATTTCACCCTTAAGTGATCCCACACTCAAGGAAATACCCCCAGCTATAAATAGGACCCCTTGGAGTTCATTCCAAGTTTTCTCATTTATGTTATTCTATGTCCTTGCTATAGTTGAGTGTGTTGCAACTTCTTGAGTTCCTTTCTCTCTCTCTCTCTCTTTTACAAAGCATTTTGTGATTATGAGTGAGTTAGGCTAGTCGTAAGAGATCTACCTTCATGTACTTGTAAATCTCTCATTCCATTCCATCTTCCCTACCCCTTTCTCAAAGAAGCAAAGGTTGAAGCAAGCTACTATGAATGAATGTGAAGTTGTTGTTCTTCTTCTTCAAAGTTGAAGAAGAGGTGAAGATCTTATCTAGGTGAAGGAGAAGGGCAAGTCCAAGATTCAAGAAGAGTGGGAAAATTCCTTCAAGGCCAAAGACTTAATGCAAGTGTGGGTAAGTCCTTGTTGAAGGCTAAAGACATCTTGATCAAGTGGATCAAGTGGGTAAGTCCTTGTGTAGGTTGGAGACTCTTGTCTTGAATAGATAAGTCCTTGGATGTATGGTGGTCTCCTTATATCTCTTATGAATGAATATAAGTATACACAGATTGCAAAGTCCTAGAGGTTGACCTCTCTAGGTAGTAGATTGACTCTCACCTAGTGTGGAGAGTGGAACCACTCTAAACCACCTTGTCCAAATGCATGTTTTAATTTCTCACATCCTTGCTATTGTTGCTTAGTTAGGACTTCAAATTGCTCTTAATATATTGGTTTTGATTGATATAATTTGAAGGTCTAACTTATCTTGTGAGAATTTTGAAGCACTATTCACCCCCCCTCTAGAGCCCTAATCTAATAAGTGGTATCAGAGCCAAGGATCTTCTCCAACAAACTCCCATGAGAAGAGAAGATGGGTGACAACCTTCTTGGTTCACTCAACCTAGAGGGAGGCTTCTCCATGTGTCCTCCAATCTTCGACGACATCAACTTCCTCTATTGGAAGAGGTGTATGCAGTTCTACATTCAAGGGATGAACTTTGATATGTGGAAGGTGATGGTCACACCATACAAGGAGCCAACCAGAGTTGTTTCAACATGGAATGAAGTTGTACTAATAGAAGCCCAGCTCAATGCCAAGGCTATGAGCATCCTCTATGCATCTCTTACCCTAATGGAGTTCAACCGCATGTCATCATGGGATACCACCAATGAGATTTGGGATAAATTTTGCATCACCTATGATGGGACAAAGCAAGTCAAGGAGGCTAAGTTATACAAGTTGAAAAACCTTGTAGAGCACTTCAAGATGGGGAAGAAAGAAGGGATAGTGGAGATGTACTCTAGGCTCAATGTGATCATCAATGGCCTAGCTGCTTTGGGAAACACTTGGGATAGAGGTGTAATCAACTCCAAGATATTGAGGATCTACCAAAGAGATGGGAGTCAAAGGTGACATTCATTAAAGAAGTGAGGAGCCTTTATGACATCCCAACTGAAGAGGTCATTGGAAACCTTCAAGCTCATGAGCCAAGGCTTGATAAGAAAGAAGAAGAAGCTAAGAAAGAAGAGAAGGAAGCCAAGAAGATTAAAGATAGTTCTTTTAAAGCATAAGTGGAGGATGTCATCCTCCAACAACAACTTGCTTATCGGACATCTCCCTCATCCTCTAGTGGATATGATGGCCCTAGTGAGCATGAAGCCAATTTCACCAAAGCAATCACTTCAAGGGAAAGCAATCCTCCTCTACTCCTAGATGCTACAAGTATGGACAAAAGAGGCAGTACAACAATGAATGTCCTAAACAAGCGGAAGGGAAAGAAGGAGAAAAGACACAAGAATGTAGCTCATGTAGCTTGGGAGGAATCATACTCAAGTGGATCTAGCTCCGAAGAAGATGGAGAGTGCCACCTTGCACTCATGGCCTCTACTAGTGAAGAAATTGGTGAGGTAAGTGAGGTAAGCTTGCATGAGTTATCCAAAGAAACTCTTATTGATATGCTTGTTTCTACCCATTCTTCTTTTGATAAATGTAAATCTAAAAGAAAAAAGTTAGGAGAAATTATTGATGATTTGTATGCTAAACTTGAAATTCTTGAGCTAAATGAGAAAACTCATCTTGAGAGCATTGATAACTTGTAAGTCCAATATCTTAATCTTGAGCTCCAATACAATGGAGTTGAAGTATAGAATGGTATTTACCTTAAGAACATTGAAACTCTTAAGGAAGATAACCAAAAATGCCTAAATGAGCATGAAACTCTTAAAACTGAAAAAAAAAACTGAATTTAAGCTTATTATTGATGCTCGTAGGGATGAGAGGGAAGTTTATCTTAAGGAAATTCAAGTGCTTAAATCTGAAAATGCTAGGTTTCTTGGTCAAGTAAGTGATTTATCTTCTAGACCTATCTTGCCTAGTAATGTATTACTTCTGTTTCTCTTGAGAAAGATTCTTATTTGACTAATGCCCTCTATTTAGCGAATGACCTTATTCATGCTATAGAAGATCTTTCTAGTTTGTCTTCTACTATCAAATTTCTTAATGATGACAATCATATACTTAGAGCCTCTCTGCAAAATTCCTCAAAAGGAAAAACTCCCTCAATGAAATCCTTGACCATTCTACCAAGCAAAATGGTACTAATGGTTTGGAATTTGTAAGGGGAGCTCATAAGGGCAAGAACAAAGACAAAGGTAAGAAAAAGAGTAAGGAAACCTCTCTTTTTGTTGGAGAGTCTTTTGGGACTAAGAATCCTATGATTTGTTCTCATTGTAAATGTGATGATAATTACTCTACTTAGTGTCCTTACAAGTCTAAGGGGACCAACCCAAAGATGAAATGGATCCCCAAGATAACTCTAGATCCTAAAGTTTGAGTTGGGAACTAAAACTTTTCTTTCTTGTAGGAAAAAGATAGATGGATTGTTGACAGTGGTTGCACTAAGCACATGATAGGTGATATAATCCACTTCAACAACTTCACTAAGAAGAAAGGAGGTTCAGTAACTTTGGGGACGACAAGAAAGGTAAGGTTAAAGGTGAAGGTGATGTAGGTGAATCATTGTGTATCAAGAATGTTATTTTTGTGGATGGCCTACATCACAATTTAATAAGTGTAAGTCAATTATGTGACAATGGTTTCCTTATTCTATTTACTTCTTTTGAATGTCTGATTCTAGATTCCCTCACCTGTCAAGTCATATATAAAGGAATTAGAAGTGGTAATCTATATGTAATTGTGATTGACTCTATTAAGACTATTGTTGGTAGATTCCTAGTAATCAATTCGAATTATATTTCTCTTTAGCATCATCAGCTTGGTCATGTAAATATGCATCAATTGAAAAAGTTGAGCAAAAAGGACTTGGTCAAGGGACTTCCCAAATTGGATTTTGAAAAGGATGAGGAATGCCAACCTTGTACCCAAGGAAAGAAAAACAAATCTTCCTTCAAATCCAAAGGAGTCCTTAGTACCAAGAGAGCTCTTGAACTTCTTCACATTGATCTATTTGACCCAATGAGAACTCAATCACTTCGTGGTTCCTAGTATTGCCTTCTTATTGTCGATGATTTCTATAGATGTACTTGGATCTTATTTCTTATTTCCAAGAGTGATACACTTGATGTTTTCTCTAGTTTTTGCAAATGAGTTGAGAATGAAGCTTCTTGTCGAATCATTTTCATCCGTAGTCATCATGGGGGTGAATTTGAAAATGATCTTTTTGAACATTTTTGTGAAGAATATGGCTATGCACATAACTTCTCTTCACCTCAAACACCTCAACAAAATGGGGTTGTAGAGAGGAAGAATAGGTCACTACATGATATGGCTAGGACCATGCTTTTAGAGTATGATACTCCAAAGAAGTTTTGGATTGAAGCCATCAGTACCTCGTGTTTTGTACAAAACTAGGTTTTTACACATCCTTCTTTAAAGAAAACCCCCTATGAGCTATGGCATGGTAGAAAGCCTTCCATCGAGTATTTCCATGTTTTTAATGTCCTTATTTTGTTTTGAATACAAAAGATTCTCTCAACAAATTTGATCTGAAATATTATAAGGCTTTCTTTATTGGCTATATGTAGCACACTGTTCGAACAAAACGTCATTAACTAAGCGGAAACGATCATTATCAACGGATTACTAAAAATCACTAAAAATTAAAACCTTTTTCAAAGAGATCCAATTCCAAGAAACTCTTTATAACAAGGACCAAAGTATTACATGTACATATCATGTACCATCTCTTCTCGAGGATTACATACATCAATTGCCCTGTTAAGTCTACACATGAGCAATACATAACCTCAAGGCATTCAAGCCAAAATCTCAGTTCGATTATGAAAACACTAAGTACTGACCCCAAGGACCTGAGAGTACAGAGACGACACATAGGACTCTTATCTACAAGACACGACAGTCAGTATCTCCACCTGAGATGTTAGTATTATCCTTGATGTTGATGTCCTTCTCATGTAGTATGGTTCTTACCTCCTCATCCTCATCCACCTAAAAACGTTGGATCCCATGGGGTGAGACAATTGAAATTGTCCCAGCGAGAGATATAACTCTCCGCCAGAAACATTATTATTGCAGTTTAATAGAGTAAAACTGATCAGAGGATAAGCAGTTTAGAACATTGTCATATTTTAAAGCATTGCAACTATCTATGATAGAATAGTAATTCATCTATTCACTTTATAAGGAATATGACGAACATGTATATCATTTATCCATCTTACTGTATCAACATCTCTAGCTTATCCTGAGATACTCATTATCATGGTATGTCATCCATGAATCATTCTCATTTCTGTCTGTTGACCTTATCCAATATGTTAGCCAGATATTGAATTGTTCCAGTCATGTGAGTATACATCATCATATTCTATCCAGGCATTGGACCATGCAAATTCTATGCAAACATTCCAGGAATTGGACTATACCAATCATGTGCAACCATTCCAGGCATTGGATTATTACCAATCCTGTGCAACCATTCCAGGCATTGGATTATTACCAATCATGTGCAACCATTCCAGGCATTGGATTATTACCAATCTTGTGATATTATTCCAGGTATTGGGTTATGACCAATCCTGTGACATTATTCCAGGTATTGGGTTATGACCAATCCTGTGATATTATTCCAGGTATTTGGTTATTACCAATCATGTGCAATTATTCTAGGTATTGGGTTATGACCAATCATGTGACATTATTCCAGGTATTGGGTTATTACCAATCCTGTGTAATTATTCTAGGTATTGGGCAATTATTCCAGGTATTGGGTTATGACCAATCCTATGACATTATTCCAGGTATTGGGTTATTACCAATCATATGCAATTATTCCAGGTATTGGGTTATGACCAATCCTGTGACATTATTCTAGGTATTGGGTTATTACCAATCCAGTGCAATTATTCCAGGTATTGAACTATGTCAATCATGTGCATCCATTCTAGGCATTGGACTATGCCAATCATGTGCATCATCTCTGAATACCACATTACCTTTACTAGGTATCAAACCTTAGCCAAGCCATCACACTTATTCGCATCATTTATGTAATTCAAGTATTCCTCTTATCTCCTTTAAGCTTATTCAAAACACTATAGCCCTTATTTGTCTATGAACAATAAGCATGCATGATTAAGATTTCATTATTATTATTGTACCCATTTATTATTATTATGTTACTAAGTTTCCATTTCCTAGTTTATTTGAACATTATCAATACTTACATGAAACTTTTATAAACATCTTGTTACCTCTTACTAGGCAACAACTATCCACATGGCTCACAAGGCTCATTAAACATATTGTCACCTCTCACTAGGCAACAACCATCCACATGGCTCACAAGGCCCATTAAACACATTGTCACCTCTCACTAGGCAACAACTATTAGGGTTAGAGTTTTTCCTTTATAGTCGAATAGGGTTTCAAGTTCATATTATCAATTCAAACCCTAATTCATTGCTCCACACATCTAGGAGCATACATTAATATCATAAGTCTTCAACCATACTTATTTATTCTCATCATTTATCATTAAATGATAATCAACACAAAGTATGAGTTTCTCTCTCATCTTTTCTAGGATATTGATTACATCATACTTTGTTATCTTGGCTTATCCCTTTCTCAAGGTATGTTAGCCTACACTTATCAAAGTGCATTACATCTTAATGTAATAATTATCATGACACACTTCATGTGTTACTCATCCAAGTATATTGGATTTAGGATACATCAATGTTTATCAACCTTGAGGTGCTGAATAAGATATCTATCACATCCTAATGTTTTACTTCCCTCATCACCTTGATCTTACTTAAGTTCATCAACTTATCTTGTATTAGGGTAATTCTTATCCTAATACTTTATGCACCAGTTCATCACATACCATGTAATGTATTGATCATAAGTCACTCATTTGATTTATTCAACCATTATTGATATAAGATTATCTATTATCACGAATAAGGATTCCCTTCTTTATCAATTAGGGTTTTGCATAATCTCACTCTATGTTGGGGTTTCACATAACATCACCCTATATTAGGGTTAGGGTTTCCCAATTCATATCAATTAGGGTTACTCATCCCCTTACACAATTTAGGGCTAGGTTTTCAAATTAAGGTTTCATAATGCATAACATCACCCTGGATTAGAGTTTCATATCACATTACCCTGTATTAGGGTTTCTCATTACATCCTTACCTTGAATTAAGGTTTCTTATAACATTTCCCCTAAAATTAGGGTTTCATATAGCTTTACCCAAAATTAGGGTTTTCATGAAGCATTTCCTTAAATTAGGGTTTTTCATTAAATACCCTGAATTAGGATTACACCATCACCCTAGATTAGGGTTTCACCTAGCTTTACCTTAAATTAGGGTTAGATCTCATCAACCTTCTCGATTAGGGTTTCATGATCTCATTATCATGGATCAAACCCTAATTACATATTTTATTCATGTTGAAACTGTTGAGGATTATTCACTACATGATTATCGCTCATGTATAAGTTCCTCTCTCTCATCCTCTTTAGGAGGTTAATTACTTTAATCTTAATTAGATTGAATAAACTTGAATGAAGAGTTGACATAGTGTATTAAGTCATTGCTTCCATAAGCATTAAAGTTTAACCACTCTAAAGGTACTAATAACCTAAGTACTTTAGAGGTACAACCACTGGATTTAACTTTAATATATGCCATTAACAATCAAGAGGTTAATTGGTACTTTCTTGGTTTGAATCAATTAGACCTTCAAACGGTCTTGAGGTATTAGACCTTCAAACGGTCTTGAAGTACCTTAACCTTCAAACGGTCTTAAAGACCGTTAGACCTTAAACGACCTTGGTTCCAAAACCTTCAATCGGTCTTAAGACCGTTAGACCATCAAACGGTCTTGACCTCAAAGTCCTTAAATGGTTTGAGATTGTTTGAATAAAATATAATTAATCCCAAACAGTTTTGAAACCGTAAGACCTCCAAATAGTCAACTCCTTCAAACAGTCAAAGTATCCAAATGGTTTTGAAATTCAATTTACCCATTCGATCTTGAGATCCATTACCCATTCAATTTTGAACTCAATTACCCATTCGATATTGAAGTAAATCAACCATTCAGTCTTGAAATCGAATCCATCCATTCGGTCTTGAAACCGAATCATCCATTTGGTCTTGAAACCGAATCCATCCATTCAGTCTTGCAACTGAATCATCAACCATTGATTTGAAACTGAAATAATCTACTGGGTCTAGGGTTTGCAATCAATGGACCCTCAAACATTGAAACCATTAGAATTAGATCAAATTGAGACCATTGGATCATCATCCAACCACATCAGCATTTGTCCTTCAAACAGTTTGAGTCCTCTTGATCTTAAACGGTCTTGAGACCGTTTGATCACCAAAAAGCAAAACCGTTTGCACATGTTCTATGATGAGGTGTGTGCTTAAGATGACATCATCATCTTCAAGCTTCGATCCTTCAAAATCTACTGCCATTCTTATTGTAATTTTATCAATTTGATCAAAGGATTAAGTTATCTAACCCAAATTTTTTATATCTTGTAGGTTGTACCAATTCCCTTGTTCCTTCAATGGACTCCAAGTTTTCTATCTATCATTGGATTTCACGGTGATTATCTAGCATTATAATGTGTCATTATGTCATCCTTGGATTTTCAGTCATTTACTAAATGACTTTCCCTTAGTTCTTGGGAGTATAAATCTCCTTAAAATATCATTAAGATTGTATAACCATTTGATAGAATCAGAATGAGTGTGAGAGGGTGTTCATCTTTCATGTCAACAAGTGATGAAGTGAAACGCAGAACCCAAATGGCCCCGTACAGATTTAGAAAAAACAACTTATCAGATATTAAATCTGTCTTGGGGGCGATTTAGGTTTCAGCGGCACGCCCGTTTGGCTTGGGGGAGAGGCTGGGCCTCTGGAATGTGCCGCCGTCTCCCCCCGGTCCTCTCCTTCTACCCACATCTGCTGGTGGTGGCACTCGATGGAGCTCGGATCCTCCCTGTCCTGCCTCCTACCCTCCTTTGCCTTCCGCTGGTGTTTGGGCATTTGGGCTCTAGCCTGGAGATCGTCTCGGCACCAGCAAACAGGAGCTTTCTTCAACCAGGATTCTGATCGTGGTAGCCAAACGTAGGGGTTAGTGGGGCGGAAGGCTGGAGGATTCTCCTTTAGGTTTGCTTCCTGGCGACGAGTCTTTGTTCTGCCTTTTTTTTGTTTGTTTCTTTCGTTAAGTTTAGGTGTTTCATTGGTTGTTTCGCCAGTGGCAGTGTCTCTACCTTTTCCATCTCTGTGAATCGTATTATAGTTAGTCCTCTCCTCTAGTTGGGGATGACGATCCTTGTCCGATGTGGGGCTGGGCGGCGGATCGTTGCATTTAGTTTTGCTTGTGTCGTTGTTCTATTTAGGTTTTTTCTGTTTAGGTTTGTTAGTCTGTGGCAGGTTTATTCTATCCATTTAGTCACCATCTATCGGTCTTCTGTAGTGGTCGTTTGTTGGTCGTGTCGTGCCTCGGTTTCCTTCTTGGGTGGACGGTGAGCTCGGGCACCCCTTGGTGCTTCAGGCAGAGGAGGAGGAAGCTGGGTTTGGGTTTCGTGCGGGTCTTCCATCCCCTGTTCACAGTGGTGGTCGGGAGTAGTGGTGGAGTTCCCGACACCCTATACTCCCCACTTTTGTACCTGCATGAGCCATCCTTCATTTGTATCTGCATCACTGGGGTTTGGCCTCCTTCCCGGGTCTCCTGATTGGTACAACCTTAGTGCTCGTCGCTGGTTGTTGTGTCTCTCGTTCTGTTTTGTGAGGCGTTGTGTCTGTGTTGTTAGGTCTGTGTCGTTGCTTTGTGGTCGAGCTCTTTGTCTGGTAATCTTTCGTTGTCTTCATGATGGTAATCTCTATTAGTAGCTTTGCAAACTCCTCTCCAGATGTACTCATAGGTTCTTGTAGATTGATGAATTCCATCCCAGATAGTTGTTTTAGTCAGCCACTACAAGAGGTGGACGATGCAGAAGCGTGCCTATCACATCCCAATCTGAGCCTTGTTCTATGTCTTTTCGCAAAAGGAGTTGTTGTTTGGTTACTTGATAAGAGATGTCTATCTTGTAGATGTCGTATGGCTTACTTTTAATGATATTGAGCTATTTTCAAAAAACAAGTGATGAAGAATTGAATGTAATAATAACATTTAAGGGTTCAAGTTATATAACCTGCCTTCAAAGATGAATCCAAGTTTCAAGCTTCACATCCTCAATGGTGAATGAAGCTCTCTCAACTGTCCAAGGCACGTTCTCAAGTCTTTGAGTGAAATGAATGGCCAAGGTTGAAGATTGAATGAAGTAAAGAAGAAATTAAGCATTGAATTTCGATTTCCACCATGAAATCAAGGTTGAAGATGAATATGGAGCTTACCTACAGGTTGGGGCATGTTCTCCTATTTCACCTAAGCTCCTTTGTGCACGGCCAAAGCAAGGAAAGAAAAAGGGATCAAAAAAGCCTTTCATGTGGGTTGAAAATGGGATGTATATAAGGGAATTTCAATGAGAGAGAAAGTGATAAATAATTCCTTCAACTCCCAAAATTGGTGCCACATACTCCCCTCCATCCCTTGAATACGAAGCCATCTCCCCCACCTTGTAATTCCTCTTAATTATCCATGAATTAAAAGAAAACAAATTAAGCACCTTAACCATTATAATAATAATATCCAAAAATTGAGTGGATATTACTTTTCCTTTAACTAATGTGAGTGGGCTCTCCATTCACTTAGATATTTTGTTGCATTTGCAAAGCACAAGGACGTCCACTCTTATACAATTTCAACCCTCTCATTTTTAGTTGAAGGGTACTTCCATTAATATATTTATTTTTGCATAAAATTGAATTAGGGTTTCAATTATGCTTAAATATTGATTATTTTATTATCAAGATTCTCTCTCCTCCAAAGAGATTCAAATGAGATTCCCCTCTAATTTTCTTGTCTCTAATTGATACCAAGAAACATTAGGGACTCTCTAGAAGTCGTAATTTGCATGTTGCACCCTAGGTTTTGGGTAAATTGCACATTACACCAAAACTAGGTTTTAATGCACAAACATTGTTTAATAAGCTCTTTCTTAGTGCTCAGGCTACCACACGCCATACATATGCATCATTCTCATTCTTATGATGCTTCAACAATTTTGTAACATTTTATCATATAACATTTACAAGTTAACCCCTCAACTTGGGTAATTTTCACTTTAGTCCAAAATAAGTAAAACATTATTTTAACATTATTCAAATAGGACCAAAATTGAAAAATAAGTTCCTCTTGAGTCTTAATTACTTTTAAAAAGATAAGAGAAAGCATATAATTATCTTTATTAATCAAAACATCTAGGGTTACAGCATAACCCAAGTCAGGGATGTTACACTATAGCACTACTAGCAAAGCTCATAAAGTGTTTAATGTTGATCTTGCTAAAGTAGAAGAATCTATAAATGCCAAGTTTATTGAGACTAACCCATCTATTTCCAAAGATATTGTTCCAAATAATGATGTTGAAGGTGAGGTAATTCCTATTCTAAAAGAACTCAACATATCCCAAAAGGAAAAAGAGGTGGTCATTCAAGAAGAAGAGAAAGATGAAGAGAAGAAGGATCCAACTCCCTGGTTTGCAAAGAATCATCCAAAAGAGTTGATTTAAGGTGATCCATTTGAAAGAGTGAAGATGCGGGTTTATTTTAACAAAGAGCAAGCCAACAACGCCTTCATCTCACAACAAGCTAAAAAATGTCAAAGAAACTCTCGGGAACAATGAATGGATTCTAGCAATGCAAGAAGAGTTGGAGAAATTTGAAAAGAACAAAGTATGGATCAAAGTGCCAAGACCAAGTGATAGAAAGATCATTGGCACCAAGTGGGTCTAACACAACAAGCTAGATGAAAGTGGCAAAGCATTAAGGAACAAAGCAAGGTTAGTGGCTCAAGGCTACAATCAGTAGGAAGGTATATATTTTGATGAAACATATGCATTTGTAGCTAGACTTGAGTCCATTCATATGTTACTTGCGTTGGCCATTTATAAAAACTTTCTTCTTTATCAAATGAATGTTAAAAGTGTGTTTTCTAATGGTACAATTGAGGAGGAAGTGTATGTTACACAACCCCCGGGCTTTGAACATGGTAGTTTACCTAACCATGTTTATTTGTTACAAAAATCTCTCTATGGACTCAAACAAGCACCTAGAGCTTGGTATGAAAAATTAAAGAACTTTTTGTTAGATCATGGGTATATCATGGGCAAAGTAGATTCTACATTGTTTCTAAAGCACACTTCTAACAATTTTCTTATCATTCACATATATGTTGGTGATATCATTTTTTGCGGAACTAACCTTGATCTTTGGAAAGAATTTAGTGATATTATGCAGAGTTTATTTGAGATGAGTATGATGGGTGATCTCACATTCTTCCTCGACTTTCAAATCAAGAAACTAAAGATGGAAACTTCGTCAACCAAGGCAAGTACACAAGTGAGCTACTTAAGCACTTTGGGATGGAGAATACCAAGTTGATGGACACACCCATGTCAAACACCACCAAACTTGACAAGGATGAAGAAGGTGATAAGGTGGATGATACTCTCTATAGAGGCATGATTGGAAATTTACTTTACTTAACTGCCACTAGACCTGATATAATGTTTAGTGTCATCTTGTGTGCTCGCTTTGAATCAAATCCCAAGAAATCCTATCTTGTATCTATTAAGAGGGTTTTAAGGTACTTAGCCATAATTGAAAATTTTGGTCTATGGTATCCCAAGTCAAGGGACTTTACTCTTACGGCTTGTAGTGATGTGGATTATGCGGGATGCTTAATTGATAGAAAGTGCACAAGTGTCACTTGTTTTCTCCTAGGACCATGTGTGGTGTCTTGGTTCTCCAAGAAACATAGCACAGTGGCATTATCAACCACTGAGGCTGAATACATTGTAGCCAGGAGTTGTTATGCCCAGGTTCTATGGATGAAGTAAATGCTCCAAGACTTTAACATTCATTTTGATGCTTCTCCTATCTTTTATGATAATACTAGCTCAATTAACTTTTCATATAATCCTATCTTGAATTGTAGAGGTAAGTATATAGAGGTTCATCATCATTTTCTTCATGATCACATTGCCAAAAAGGATATCTATATCACACATGTGGACACAAAAAATTAGTTGGCGAACACTTTCACTAAACCTCTAGCTAGAGAGCAATTTAACTTTATTAGATTTAAACTACTCATAACTACTTTGAATGAATTTTATATGCCTTCTAGATAGTCGTCATATATCCTATATTCTTTGCTTATGTTTTGATCATCTTTTCTTGTTAATGTGCTAAAAATCAGTTTTCATGTTTTTTTGCCTTTTTTTCTTGTTTTGGGGTATTTTTCACAAACGCTTGTTTTTTTATTTTTTGGGGGTATTTTTGCCTCTCTTTTTTTTCTTGTTTTGGGGTATTTTTCTCAATTGCTTGTTTTACCCAATGATGATTGATATGTGCCTATGTTTAAAATGCAAAATGGACTTGAATAATAAATTTAATAAGAACTCAAATAGATAGAAATTAAAATTTTATTTTTGGGACAGACTTTCTATCGGTTGAGTTACAAATTCGACCGATCAGTGGGAGAGAGCTTTTTTCAAGATCCGACCAGTCGAGTTTTTGAGTCATAAAACTCGACCGATGGTCGAGCTGGAGAAAACATAAGTTAGGTTCGGCTGACTTTTCTCCCTCTCAACTATAGAAAAATCGACCAACCCAACCTCTAGCTCCCTAAAGCTCTCAACCCTAGCACCAACCTTCCTTTTCCTAGCCCTAGTTCGACCTAGATTGACCTTTCCTGACCTCTTTCCCCTAAACACTAGGTGTGTGGACGGTTTGTGGTGGTGTTTTCCTTTTTTCTCTCTCCATCCTCTCTTTTCATCTCCATGGTGTCCAATAGGAGAAAGAGAGCATCCCCAGCTGGAGCACCATCCTCTTCTTCAAACTCGTGTCTCATACCATTTGATGATACCCTCTTTGTATCCAATGAGGCTCTAAATAGGTACAAGGATCTCCTTCTTAGGAACCCCTTTCCATTTTGTGCCCTATTTGAGCCATCCCCACATAGACAAAGGGTCTTCAATCAAGTAGCCGAGTTATTATACGATCACCACCTATCTGCCTTGTGTGTCGAACGTGCGTGCTACAACAATTCCATCACAAGAACTAAAGTTGTTCATAAATTCTAGGCTAAATTGCAATGGAATTATGACACAATCGTACCCCCACCTAATGCTCAAGTAGTCATCACTTCTATGATTTCTAGAAAGAAATTCCAAGTCTCTGAGGATACCCTGAACATCTTCTTCTTAGGTACTGAGGTGATTGATACTTGGAGGAAGGACTACCCTAAGTATTTCGACCTAGTTGACCTTGAGGCCTTCTACAAGAAATATGATCTTACTCTTCCTGATATTCATAAATACTTGAAGAACCCTCAATTTCCCTATTGGAAGAAGTATATCCTTCCCTCCTCTACCTTAGATCTCTAGAACCACATACTCACCCTAGTTGTTAACTACAATATTCATCCCAAGAAAAATTAGACTAAAATTGCAAAAAACACTATGGTGATTATGTTATGTCTCTTAAAGAACATTGGAGTCAAATGGTCTCATTATGTCCTTCACCACGTGACCTATTTTGACTCTAGAAAGAACACCCGTGGCACCCACCCTCCCTACCCAGCCCTAATATGTGGTCTTTTTCAACTTGTCACTGGCAAATCTCTTTTCCATGACCTTCACTACAAACCTACCCAGAAAGGAGTTTACATCTGTGAGACCACACTTAAAAAGTATGTGCCTATCCCTTCCTCTACTGTACCCAGAGCCTCTACCTCCACCTCCACCCGTGCACCTCAGCCATCCTGACCTACCCGCACCTCATTTCATGTATCAAATGAAACCCTTGTGGGTTACATGATACATCAATAGGTGTATAACCTTCAGGTTGAGGAGCACATGCATCAGGATTTGTGTGCCATCATGTCCAACATGAATCTATCTTGTATACACCCTTATCATGCTTACTAGCCCTACCTAGTAGGTGATTATGCATCCTATGCAAATTATCACTTTTACCCAACCCCTCCACCTGCTGCTTCCATTTCTACACCCTATGTTGTTGGTGGATCTATACCTAGAGTGTTGCCTCTGCCTGCTGACCCCTTGGCCACCCTTCTTGATGGTCTTGGTTCCTTTGCCCCCTCCTTCCCACAGGACAATGAGCTTCATGCTCTTGGCATGTCTTGGGCTGAGCAGAATGCTCGTTGGACCGGCTGTGGTTTTGGTTCTCTTATTGCTGAGGAGATGCAAGACCAAGTTGATGAGGATGCTACTAATGATGAGGAGGCTTCTAAGGATGATGAAGGTTCAGATGGCTTTGCTGGTGACTATGGTGATGAAGACGTTGTTGTCTCTGTTGCACCTTCAGACGGAGATGATGACTATGAACCAGAGGCCTCGGATGGTGATGTTGATGATGTGGTTGATGATGTGGACATAGATGACCTAGAAGTTTAGATGTTTTAGTTTGTAGTTTGTAGATGTTGATCATATATATCTTTCTAGACTATTTTTGTACTAAAAACATATGGCCACATTTTCTGAGCTGTACTATTTATCATCATGTTTTCATTGTTTTGTCTTGTATTTGTTTCTGAGGACATGCTCTCTGAGTTGTAATATTAATCCTTTGTGCACTTACTCTTTGATTTACTATATCTCATGAGTTGGTGCCATGTTTACCATATTTTGATTATGACTTAGATTGCTTGTTTCTCTCGTCTATGTTTGGTGTATGCTTTGAGATTGCAGATTGCATGTTGTGGATATAATGTTTTGGTTGTTCTTGGAGAAGACCTGTTTTTGTGCTCTTCTACCCCCCTTCCTTTTTTATAGTGTCAAAAGGGGGAGATAAGTTCAATGTTTTGAAGCTCAACTATATTGTTGTATTTGCCTATGTGATCCTTTTCTTCTTCATTATATGCTTTATCATGTGATTTGCTAAAGGACCATATAGTATATATGCCATAATTATTTTTTTTAGATAGACTAACTATGTAGGTAAGAGTAAGCATAGATTGAGGGGGAGCAATCCACATTGTTTAAATCATGAACCCCCTTGCAATTCACAAGGAAAAGGTATAATTTTACATATCTTTTTCAATATGATTGAGAAATGGTTTGTCATTGTCTAAAAGGGCGAGAATATTGAGTTGAGAGTTATACATTGCCCACATTTTTATAATGACTTAACCATTCCATTCCTATGTATCTAATATATTTGTTCAAGATTGATTTCAGGCTTTAGGTACATGAAAAAAGATCAAATTACACAATCCCTAGTTTGTCCAAGTTCAAGTCAAAAGCAATGCAAGCGTGCATTTTGGGAAATCACACTACGAAAATAAAGGTCTATAGCGTCAGTTTTTTTAAGCCTGTAGCATCACTTTTTAACCGACGCCTAAGTGGTCGTCGCTATAGATTTTTCTCTGTAGGGTCGGATTTTTTTACTAATGAAAACTGACCTTATAGAGTAAAAATCAACCCAAGAGGCTGTAAAAAACCTGACCCAAGTGAGAAAGAAGAGGCTATAAGGTCATTTATTCCTTAAAAATTGACCCCAAAAATGTCTTGTAAG
Source organism: Alisma plantago-aquatica (assembly GCA_963693085.1). Lineage (NCBI taxonomy): Eukaryota > Viridiplantae > Streptophyta > Magnoliopsida > Alismatales > Alismataceae > Alisma > Alisma plantago-aquatica. Next base: position 749,339,087 of record OY856414.1, read on the forward strand.
CTCAGTTATTGCTAGAAAACTGACCCTATAAAGCAATAGAGGTTTTCTCGGTCGAAAAATATGTCGACCGAGAAGATTTCGGTCGAGAAAATTATCAACCAAGAAAGTCTTGTAAGGTCAGTTATTGCTAGAAAACCGACCCTATAAAGAAACAGAGGTTTTCTCGATCGAGAAATATGTCAACCGAGAAGATCTCGATCGAGAAAATTGTCGACCAAGAAAGTATTGTCTTAAGCTTCTTAGAGGTCTTCTAAGGTCGGTTATTGCTAAAAAAAACTGACCCAATAGAGTAAAAAAAATGAGCTTTCTGATCCCATTGCCTATAAGGTTGGTTATTCCTAAAAAATCGACCCAAGCAATCTATAAGGTCAGTTTTTTAAAATAACCGATCCTATAAAGCAACAGAGTTCCTGTAAGGTCAGTAAATTGCTTGGTCAAGAAATACGTCGACCGAGTGGATTTTGGTCGAGAAAATTGTCGACCAAGAATGTACTGTCTTAAGCTTCCCAGAGGTCTTGTAAGGTCAGTTATTTCTACAAAAAATCTACCTTATAAAGCAACAGAGGTTTGCTCGGTCGAGAAATACATCGACCGAGTGGATTTCAGTCGAGAAAATTATTGACCAAGAATGTATTGTCTTAAGCTTCTCAGAGGTCTTGTAAGGTCGGTTATTGCTAAAAAACTGACCCTATAGATCTATAAGGTCGGATTTTTAATATAACTAACCCTATAGGGTACACATTTTTTAAAATATATATGTAGAAACAAAACAGAACAGAAGAATAAGAAGAACCAGGATATGGGAGAGGGGAGCATTGATGCTCAACCGTCACCATTCCAAACCACACATTCATAACAAAAATGAATCATATATTCAGTTGAGTTGCACATAATCACATCATAATTTACAAAATTATAGATTGCAAGGTTTGAGATGATATTAAATGTCAGATACAAAAGTAAATATGAAAGAGTTCCAAAATCACATACATAAATGGAGCTGACATATTCAATCCAATGCTATATTGACTTCATTTAGAAAAGCATATGACCACTCTTCTCAGAATTCATTTAAGCCCTCAGGTGTGTAAGGTTGAGTTGTAAAGATCTATAATAGAAAATGCACATGCTAATATTTTATAAAATGACTACAACTCACTTGTAAATTTATGATGTTATTATTTATTACTTGATCTATAGTCTGAATGTCATGTGATGCTTGTTTGACAATAGCTTGTATATATTTCATTACATAGTAGCCACAAGCCCAACCATTATTTTGTATAGGACACTACAAATAACGAATTATACTTAATGTTAGTAAACTACTATAAACAAAGTTGAGATAAGACTATAAGAGTTGACATATAAGAGTTGAAAATTAATACATATAAGACTAAGCAGTTGTCAAAGTATCTACCTTGACATTTTTCAAAGTCAATGTCTTTAATTTTGTGGGTATTTTTCCTCCACCTTCACGAAAAGCCTTTAAACCCCTATCAATTACATGATAGTTGGTAAAATAGACATTCTAAATAGAAATATCATGTTGAAGCATTGACTAAATTTATGCTTACTCCATAGCTGGCAATTTTAGTTTGTGGCCCCTTGTTGTTTTTTCCATTGGGTCAAGTTAATAAAGAGTCATCAATTTTGGGACAACCACTACTAATTCCCAATGTCTAGATCTGAGTAAGAATAAAACAAACATTAAAATAAATAAATTTATTCATTATTAAAATTATATTGAATAATAATACTTACTGGACGTTAAAAGGAATTAGGATAATTTCCTTTCCCACACTAGCAAAATATTTGAATGTAGTAGAGAAGTACTCATTCACATCCTCAATATGTATCTCTACTTGACTAGTGACTGAAGGAACTAAGAATCCAACATTCCTTACATCAAAGTTTATGGTCTCAGTATATAAATGGCTGTAAAACATTTGTAATTATTTTTATATATAGAAATAAGCTAAAAATGTGTATTGGAATTTTCTATATTGTTAGATCCTTACCTTATCCATACTTCTAATATCGAAGTATTCAGCCAATCATACTGGAATAACTCTATAATATCATCAAGAAAAATATAACTGTCAAAGTCCCTCCCAGTTGCATCTTCTGTTAAATTGACCAACATTTGTAATCCAGAGCTTTAGTTGGCTAAGTATCAACACAAATATTTACATTTACTTCCCAACTCATTGAATGTGGATTCTAGAATAAAAGATGGCTTGGGCATTGGAGGACGACTAGTAGAATTTTTACTTTTTGGTTTGCAAATCTGTTAATTAAATTACATAATTATATTACACGAGTTCATATATGCAGTCAAATATGAAAAACATGGTAGAATTCAAGTATACCTTGTCATTAATAACCAAGTGTCTAGACCAATCCACCACAACACCCTCTGCTTCTTCAACTGTACTATATTCAGTATTAGATATGAGTAGTGGTTTGTCCCCCATTCCGTCATACACAAGATAGATGGACACACGACAAATGTCATCAGTAATTTGTTGGCAATGCAATGTACCACCAAGGTTATATACCTTACCCGCTGCCACAACATTATATTCTGGAACCTCCACTACAAGTTTACAATTCATACCAACCTAGAATTGAAATAATATAAGTTATATATGAAGCAGTAAACTAGATACCTACTACAACAAATATATATAATCATATATATATTATACTAATAACACAATATATAGAACAAAACCTTAGTGCATATTGTTGTGGTGGGTCATTGGGAGTGCTCCCATGACCTTATACAGTTGGAGCATGGGCTTGTACCTCATCATCTGAGAGACGCATAGTTTGAATAGGTTGAGAAGGTTGAGTAGGCTGAAATGAAGGCATTATTTCTTTTATTTTCTGTGTTACTAATGCTTCAACTTCCTCTTATGTAAGACCTCCTGCATGACCTCTTTTAGATTGTGAACGGTCAAAATAAGACTTGAATCCTATGCCAGCTCCTAATCCCCTAACACGGCCAGGATGCTCCTTCATACCAAGAGCAACTAATAGTTCATCCATTTGGCCAGTTGGTATGAACTTTCCTTCCTTCCTTTGCTCATGGAGATCAATCTATTCATAGTTAATAAAAATATTAAATCACAATATCAATTACATATAAATAAATCTAAGTTTGTGGGAGTTATTCTTCACTTAGTTGGGATAAACCTACCATCTTTTGTGCCACCTCCTTAGTTGCAGGGTTGACAATTTCACCTGCTCGATTCTTTCTAGCATTAATCCACTACAAGTGTCAGGGTGGACGCTCAGCTTGAGTTTTACTAGACTCTTCTCCAGAAGAGAGTTTCTTCTCTTGTAGTTGGCGACGGAAGGCATAACCAATGGGCCCCAAGCGATGGTCATGCACATTTTGGCCCGTCTTTCCTTTTGGGCCTCGTGAATAGCTTGATCATTTAAATTGAGGTATTGCAATTTAGACTTGGAAAACATATATAAAAAGATTCACCTCCTTAATTGTATAAAATTAAATATTCATACAATACATCACAATCTTTATTACCTGAAACTCTTTTGTGTTCCTAGCTGCAACAAATCTTTCCCACACCTCAAGATCTATAAAAACATACATATTTGTTGCTTTCTTCTTTTGTTTAGGATTTTCTATAAATTCCCTTTTGAGATATGTCTTAAAATCCCTCCTTCGTACACCACAACGTTGTAGAACTTTTTTCTTGTGATCTTTTTCATTTAGATGAAAAACACCCTATACATGCAAAAGAAGCAATAATGTTGTCTTAAAAAGGATATGTCTTTCCAAGCAAACTAAATTAGAATCAATAAACAAAAACATATTAAAATAATATCACTTCCACTCACAGATATATATTTCCATAGGAGGTCTTTTAAGGCATTAGAAACATCATGCCAATTTTCTATATCTATTGGCACCTTACTGCACGCATTCGCCCCTACGTAATGCTTGAAAGCACTAGCATGTTCCCCAATAGGTGCTCCTATGACATCAAACTGGACTGCCAATTTCTCCCCTTTGGCCCTGAGCTCCTACAGCCTACGCATCAGTGTGGGACCTCTACTTTTCTTAGCATCACCACTACCATCCTCATGGTGCTCATGCTTAGAATGTTCATCTTCACTTGCCATTTTAGAACCTACAACTATACATGCTAAAAGAAACATAACTGATAGTAAAAGCACAAGTGGTTGAATGATATATGATGTATATTTAAAAGATTATGTGCTTGAATGATAATAAAATAAATAATTCAGAGAATACATGCCTCTAGTATTGGTTGAGTTGTTAGTCAAGTAAAATTCCTTCAGCATGGTCTTGACATTTATAGTATTCATCAGTGTTATCTTCAACATCTACACTTGGCAAACCAACTGAGAATGGGCTGGAATCATCATACATTTTGTAATATTCTTCTTCATATATAGGATATATAGTAAACTGTCTTTTCCATGAAGAACGACAGACCAATTTTTATTTTCCAGGTCATCAATATAGAATACTTGTTTTGCTTGGTCTGCCATGATGAATGGCTCATCTTTCTCACCAATCTTTTCAAAATTCATCAATTTGAAACCCAACTCATCCACTAAAACTCCTTTGTTGTTGTCAACCCAATTACACCTAAAGATAGGAACTCTAAAATGTGTATAGTCCAATTTCCATATGTCCTCAATGGCATCGTAATATGATATCTCAGCTTCACATGGTCTTTTATCTTTGGCACTAGCAAAATACAATGAACAATCTTGAACAGTGACCCCACTATTTTGGACTACACTGATTTCATCTTGACGCTTTGTGTAGTATGAAAATCCATTTATGTCATAACCTTCACATGACATGACATCCATTTTTGTCTTAAAGGCGAGCCATTTTATGTTCTCATCAACATCATTCGGTGATTCAGATAGTTGATTAAAGACTTTCTCTTCAAACCACCTAATAAATGTTCGATTATGCTCTCTTGCAAGCCACATTGAATTGGATCGTGGATTATTTCTCTTGATAAGATCATTGTGTTCTATGATGTAGCTACTAACTTCATCAATGTTGTGTAAAATATACAAATGTGCTTGTTCCCACAACTCACAACTGATTCCTTTCACTCGTCCTCCCAGAGTTCCTTTGCCACAATAAGATTCAGTGTGATGGGAATTTTTTATATCACTAGAAGTTTCATTACAATTCAAAAAATCATTACAAAAGTCCATCACCTCCCTAGCCACATAACCCTCAATAATACTCCCTTCAGGACGATAACGCTTCCAAACATCACCTTTAAAAACACTCATGTAGCGTTCAAACAGATACATCCAGTGTAAGAAAATTGGACCCAACATCTTCACCTCCCTTGTAATATGTACTACAAGATGAACCATGATATAAAAAAATGGAGGAGGAAAGTACATTTTAAGCTGACACATGGTAATAATTACATCTTTCTATAATTTATCGAGAGTATCAGGATGTATCACTTTGTTGCATGTTTCATTGAAGAAGAAATAGAGTCTTTTGATTGCAAACCTTACATGCTTTGGCAGTACAGATCAAATAGCCACATGTAAAATTTGTTGCATTAAGGTTTGACAATCGTGAGATTTGAGACCTATCAACTTCAGATCCTTCTTTGATACCAATCTACAAATATTAGAAGAGTATCTTTGTGGAAGCTTAATATTATACAAGCACTCACAAAAAGTCTTTTTCTCCTACTTTGACAAAGTGTAACAAGTTGGTGGTAAATATGTGCGGCGACCCCTGATCTCCATTGATAATTCTTTTCTTATACCCATTAATTCTAAATCTTTTCTAGATTTGATGTCGTCTTTAGTATTTCCTGGTATGTTCAATAGCGTACCAATGATGCTATCACAAATATTTTTTTCAACATACATGACGTCAATGCAATGTCTAATTGCCAAAGATCTCAAATAAGGAAGATCCCAGAATATTAACCTCTTCTTGTATAGAGATTTGTAGCATGCGAGAGTATGACTACTTGAACTCTTTCCAACTTCATTAAAAATATGTTTCATCCTATCATATACAACATTTCTTGGTATAGGTTTAGGAGCACTTTGTTCCTTAGTTGACCCATTAAAGGTTTTGTGTTGCCTTCGATAAGGATGCACTGGTGGGAGAAATCTTCGATGACCAAGATATACGATTTTACCACCATGTTTCAGTCGGATTGAATCAGTATTTTCCTCACAAATAGGACATGCTTTGTATCCTTTTATGCTATATCCATACAAATTTCCATAAGCTGGAAAGTCATTAATCGTGCAAAACAACATAGCATGCAAACTAAAGATCTCTTTCTATGAAGCATCATTTGTCATAACACCTTCTTCCCATAGTTTCATTAGGTCATCAATTAGAGGTTGAAGGTAAACATCAATATCATTTCCAGGTTGCTTGGGCCCTGATATCAATATTGACAACATGACATACTTATTTTTCATACACAACCAAGGAGGAAGATTATATATAACAATCATAACAAGCCACATGCTATGTTGGCTGCTTAATGTACCATAGGGATTCATTCCATCTGTACAGAGTCCAAATCTTAAGTTTCTTGATTCTTTACTAAATTGAGGGTATAATAAATCAAATTTCTTCCATTGTGGTGAATCAGATGCATGTCGTAGGATGCCATCATCATTGGCCTTTAACTCCCCTTGCCAAGACAAATTTTAGGCATCTTCTGTATTAGCAAATAAGCGTTGAAATCGTGGTATTATTGGTAGATACCACATCACCTTGGCAGGAGAGCCATTTTTAGCCTTAGCTGAATTTTTGGTCTTATACCTTGACGCACCACATTTTGGAAAATTTGTCAAATTACTATATTCCTTATAAAATAACACACAATTATTTGGACATGCATGAATCTTCTTAGCCTCCATTCCCATTGGGCACACTATTTTCTTTGCTTGATATGTTGAAATTGGAAGCTTGTTGCCTTCAGGAAGAATTTCCTTTAACAAAGACAATAGTGAAGTGAAACTCTTATCGCTCCACCCGTTTTGAGCTTTAATAGTATATAATCGCATCACAACACTCAACCTCGTGAACTTAGTACAACCCTTATATAATGGTTTTTTAGCATCATGGACAATGTTTGCAAATAAAGAAGGTGGATCAATGACATTGTCCCGACAACTATGTAGCATCTCATCAACCATATCATCCTGAATCGGGTCATCCTAAATCATTTCATCATTGACATTATCATCAGTATCTATATCTTCTATGAAACAACTATTAGTATCGACATTTTCTAATCCATAATTAAATTTCTCTCCATGCCAATACCATTCATTATAACCTTGTATGATCCCATTGCATATGACATGATTCTTAATTTCCTCAACAGTATCAACTTTCAAATTGTTACCACAATTTCTACATTGACAATAGAACCTATCTATAGGTAGTTTCCTATGTTCCTCAGCAAATCTGATAAATTCATCAAGACCTTTGGCAAACTCTGGACTGCAATGGTTCTTGATAGACATCCAACTTTGATCCATTTTCTAGATCACATTAAAATTAATTATAAAAGTGAGCATTTAATATTGATAATATAAGTTGTAAGTTTTTATCGATAGGAAGTTAATTACTTTTATACTAAATTGTACCACCTATCCCATTTTTGAATATTTAATCTCACTAGTAACTGTATAATGTATGTTTAGTTTTGAAGAAAATTTCAGAAGCATTTCCCCTAAGTTCTCCAAGTAAATCGATGTAAATGGCAAATAATCACTCACATATGTACTCAGAGAACAAATGAGGAAATCCTACTGAAATTTTCTTTAAAACTAAACATACATTATACATTTCATCCTAAGTGAGATTAAATATCAAAAAATAGTCCCAGACTGGGGACTATCTAAAGTTTACTCCTAATGAGTAAATTTTGAATATGTTTCTAAGTTGATACATGCATAAATATGTTATTGTCATATTTATATATTAATTTAAACATCATGCATCGATGATCTCATCTATAAACCCTAAAGTGTCAATCTGGGAGTACACATGTATAATCTCATATTAATTTCTATTTATAAAACGATAACATATGTGACTGATAATAAAATGTAGATATGTAGGTGACAGACTGCACCTTAGAACTGTTTCCTATTGTCTGCTATAGCAGCGGTCTGCTTGGAACTCTGGTGAAGACCGATAAACTAATGAGGAGGCGTTGGGGAAGGATGGTTTTTATAAGACAATATGGGAGGGGGACAGCCATCGGGGGTCAGGATGGTCACATATACGGTGCTAGTACCACGGGGGAGTGCGGCCACACAACAATTTTAGGGCAAAGTAGTAAAAGTATTACCTTTGAGATATTCGGGGCGGCGACAACATGGAGGAGGAGGCATCTCAAAGTTCACGGAACGCGGCAGCGGGGGCTCCTCAGACACCATGACTAGAGAATGAGCACGACAATGAGACTCTTTAGATACCACGACGACAACAAGACTTTTCAGACACGATGACGACGATCTTCGGGGCAGCGGCCACAGCGTGGAAGAGGGGGTGTCTCCAAGTCGATGGGGTGCAACAACGGGAGCTCGTTGGACACCACGACAGAAGAAAGTGGAAGCTAGGTTCTTCAAACAAGACGGCGGCAGCTGGGCTCTTCAAACAAGATGGCGGCAGCAGCTGGGATCTTCGAACAAGACGACGGAAATGAGAAAACAAGTGAAATGTGAAAGTAAGAAGGCAAGCTGCTCTCTAGTTATTTACGCCTGCTTCTAGGGTCGGTTATTAGGAAACAACCGACCCAATAGGGAACCGGTGCCCACACCAAAAGCTACAAGGCGAGATTGTGTCAGTCGACAATTTCGTCAACCGAGAGTGGCCCTACAAGGTCAGTTAAAATAAAAAAAACCGACCCTATAGATCGACGCGTGAAGCCAAAATTGAGTAAATATTCATCTCGGTCGAGAATTTCGTCGACCGAGAGTATCTCGGTCGAGAATTTCATCAACCGAGATTGGCCTACAAGGTCAGTTAAAAGGAAAAAACCGACCCTAGATGTACTTATAGATGCACGAAGGCAAAATGGAGCCAATTTGATCTAAAAAGTAATCTCGGTTGAGAAATTTGTCGACCGAGAAGATTTCGGTCGAGAAAATTGTCGAGCAAGAAAGTACTGTCTTAAGCTTCCCAGAGGTCTTGTAAGGTCAGTTATTTCTAAAAAACTGACCCTATAAAGTAAGGTTTGCTCGGTCGAGAAATACGTCAAATGAGTGGATTTCGATTGAGAAAATTCTCGACCAAGAAGTATTGTCTTAAGCTTCTCAGAGGTCTTGTAAGGTCCGTTTTTTCTAATAAAACTGACCCAAGAGGTCTTAAATGGTGCCCATGTTTTTTGTAGACATATAAGTTGGTTATTGGGAAACACCAACCCTATACATCGAGGCGCGAAGCCAAAATCGAGCAAATTTTCACTACAAGAAACTTAATTGGTCAGCTTTCTGATCTCATTGCCTATAAGGTCGGTTATTTTAAGAAAACCGACCCTATAAAGCAAGGTTTGCTCTGTCGAGAAATACGTTGACAGAGTGGATTTCGGTCGAGAAACTTCTCGACCAAGAAGTATTGTCTTAAGCTTCTCAAAGGTCTTGTAAGGTCGGATTTTTAAGAAAACTGACCCAAGAGGTCTTAAATGGTGCCTGCATTTTTTTGTAGACATATAAGGTCGGTTCTTTAGAAAAACTGACCCTATAGATTGAGGTGTGAAGCCAAAATTGAGCAAATTTTCTCTACGGGAAACTTAATTGGTCGGTTTTCTGATCCCAATTCCTATAAGGTTGGTTATTTTAAGAAAAATGACCCTATAGAGATACACTACAAGGTCGATTATTTTAAGAAAACTGACCCTAGTGGTCTTAAGTGGTATCCGTGTTTTTTGTAGACATATAAGGTCAGTTATTTGGAAAATCAACCCTATAGGGATACACTACAAGGTCGGTTATTTTAAGAAAACCTACCCAAGAGGTCTTGAGTGGTACCCGTGTTTTTTTGTAGATATATAAGGTCAGTTATTTGGAAAACTGACCCTATAGAGATACACTACAAGGTCGATTATTTTAAGAAATTCGACCCAAGAGGTCTTAAGTGGTGCCCGCATTTTTGTAGACATATAAGGTCGGTTATTTGGAAAAATGACGTTACATGCAGCGACGTTATTGGCCAAAAATGTAGTAGTGTCACTCTAAATGACCTTATATTAATTTTATAACCACTTTTATTGATGATATGACTTGTAACTAAGATGAGAAAAAACTCAATCGGTCGAGTTTTCCAGAACAAACTTGACCGATAATTTGAAAATTATTTTTGTCTCTTAGTGGATCGGTCGAGTTATCTGTATTGAAACTCGATCGGATGTACAGTACGAAAAATGTAGAAAAGTGATTATAACTGTTGCAGGTTGTTTTGAGTGAGAATAGATCTGTTGTAACTTGGAAAACGGCTATATTTCACTTTTAAGTGATCTCACACCCAAGGGAACACCCCCAGCTATAAATAGGACCCTTGGAGTTCATTCCAAGTTTGCTCATTCATGCTATTCTATGTCCTTGCTATATTTGGGTGTGTTGCAATTCCTTGAGCCCCTTTCTCTCTCTCTCTCTCTCTCTTTTACAAAGCATTTCATGATTATGAGTGAGTTAGGCCAGTTGTAAGAGAGCTACCTTCATGTGCTTGTAAAGCTCTCATTCCATTCCATCTTCCCTACCCCTTTCTCAAAGAAGCAAATGTTGAAGCAAGCTACTCTGAGTGAAGGTGAAGTTGTTGTTCTTCTTCAAGGTTGAAGAAGAGGTGAAGATCTTCTCCAGGTGAAGGAGAAGGGCAAGGCCAAGATTCAAGAATAGTGGGAAAATTCCTTCAAGGCCAAAGACTTGATGCAAGTGTGGGTAAGTCCTTGTTGAAGGCTGAAGACATCTTGATCAAGTGGGTAAGTCCTTGTGTAGGTGGAAGACTCTTGTATTGGATAGATAAGTCCTTGGATGTATGGTGGTCTCCTTGTATCTCTTATGATTGAATATAAATATACATGGATTGCAAAGTCCTAGAGGTTGACATTTCTAGGTAGTGGATTGACTCTCACCTAGTTTGGAGAGTGGAACCACTCTAAACCACTTTGTCCAAGTATATGTTTTAATTTCTCTCATCCTTGCTATGTTTTCTTAGTTAGGACTTCAAATTGCTCTTAAGCTATTGGTTTTGATTGATATAATTTCAAGGTTTGAAGCTCCATTCACCCCCCTTCTAGAGCCCTAGATCCAACAGATATCATAATGACCTAACTAACTCTAAAATGGAGTAATCTATGATTAGTAATGAGAATCTAATGCATGCATGTGAGAATGTTCTTAAATAAGTGATGTCTATTATCTAGATGGTTAAGGAAAAATTAAGAAACTTATGTATATGAATATGAATTTGTTATTTGTATGCTACATTATATTGATATTATGAGCTTTAATAATATCTTCCCCAAAATTGTTCATACATATGATAATGTAGTTTTGGGGAAGTCTTGAGATGATGGCACGTCCACCTTATGGTCTCCAATGTTTACAACTTTGTAACTGAATATCGGGCTGCACGCTGGGAGGGGGAGCCCAAATCGATCCCTGCAGTGGTGAGCTTAGAAGAAAAGTACGATACTTAAATGAGAGCCCAACCGACATGAAATTGTTGTTGATGGACCTTCCAGTTAGGCCTTCTTTTACGAGTCTGTTGAGTAATTGAACTAGCATCTTTTAAACGGGCCGACTGTTGGACTATGTCCAGAGAAAACGGTGCGACTGTTCCGAACAAGTGGATCTGGAAGCAAACAACAAGCAAGCGACGTGG